>CM055109.1:24922722-25522722 GCA_029204225.1 Diphasiastrum complanatum | reverse complement strand
AATTTGAACACAACTTTAGTTATAATTGCATTCTAGAATGAGAACTCTACAAAATCCTTGGATTGACCTAAATGGCACTTTCTAAGACTTAAATATGTCTACGAACGACCTACTACAACTCCAAGAATGCTGATCTAACTTCCTATTGAGTGATTCAAGCTATTCGTTGTGATAGACTCTACAAGCCGAGTGGCATCTAGTACAAGAAATCACAAAACTTGCTAATTTTGATACCATTTCTTCGTTTGGCTCTGATACCCTGTTAAAATAACAGCAAATGAACTCCAATGGAAATCACAAACTAGCTTGTGCAAATTCTAACAGCCCAGGGTTAGTCATGAAAGTTGAAACGACTAGAAACCCATGTAATCATAATTCTATTCTTTTCTCTTTCTGCATATATCTTTTCAACAAAAAAAAAATCTGCAAATCGCGAGGTGGATCGCAGTTTGAATCGTGAACTGCAATTCGTTGTTGCAACTATGAGATTATCAATGTAGATACCAAATAGCGTAAGGGAAAGAGGACAACCTTGTTTCACACCAAAGTTGCTGAAAATTTTAATAGTAAAAGCCTTTAAACTCCTAAATTATCATTATTAAGAAATGACAGAGATGAGTCTACTACATAGAGGGGTGTGCCCCTTATAACCTACCTTAATTTAAGTAACATAAAGAAAATTAGTCTTAACAAGTAAAATGGGACATAAAGTCCAATTATAAAAAACATTTAAATAGAGGATTGTTTTAGGTCAAAACAAGGCCCATAACTTAGTCGTTATTTCCAATAGATTGCAACCAAAAGTGTTTGGTGTCATCCATCGTGGGGAAAGATATCGAGCTTGTGATGTAGACTTATTGCAAGTGTCTTTTATTGACTAGCATTGAAGTAACACTAGAGTATCAATAGCGTCTAGCAAAATTTGAATCACCCAATAGCCTTATGACTAGGCCAATAAGGAGGGACGAGATGGCAAAACAACTACAAATCATACATAGCAAAAGGTCGACATCATAGTACATACGCATGTGACTTCAAGTTTTGGACTAGAAGGTGTGCATTGAATGTGAATTCACCGACATAATAATGTGATGCAGCTCTAGGACTTCGATAATTTTAAATACCTTGTTATCTCAGTTAGTATTGTATTGAGAGTTTGAGCTAGATTGGGAGGAGGCATAGGTGTTAGTTATATCAAACACTAACATCTCTCTAATTCCTAATCATAGCAAGAGAGAACATAGTATGTAGTATCTACAACTCCAAGACTTGGTTCATCTATCATCGATGGAAATGCCTAAAAGGGTGGGATAGGAGAGCACATGTACTTGGTAAATAAGCAAAGTGGATAAATAAATTCAATCTCCACATTATTTGTCTAATGCAACACCTTTGTGCTTTTACATGGGATATAGTTGATAGCATAGTTGCACTCCGACCCCCGAAATGTGTGCCAAAACACGGTCCAGAAACACGCTTCGGGTTATTGGTAGAAACGCTCAGAAACGTGTTTTTTTTTTGTGGGCAATATGAGTATCAAATGAAAGCTCTAATAAAGGCCATTGTTTTTATGTATGTTGCCGAGCATTTCTGATACAATTCGGTCAAGTTTAGGTGCAATAATCCATGTTGGGTTCTGTCAAGGATAAAAATTCAAAACTTACCTCTAGCCATAGTTGCACTGCGTTTCTGAAACGCATTTCAGATATGCGTTCAGAAACGCGTTTCGAAAATTTTTGAAAAAATTCCAGAAACGTTTTTTTTTAAAAAGTAATTTTGGGTTTTTTTTTTGGGCAATATGGGTATCAGATGGAAGCTCTAATTAAGAGCATAATTACTGTGTAATTTGCCGACTGTTTCGGGTGCAGGATGGTCCAGTTCAGGTGCATTAATCCATGTTGGGTTCTATCAAGGATAAAAATTCAAAACTAACCTCTAGCATGTCTGTTACGATCACAGATGGTCCCAGTAAGTGTGTTTTCACTCAGGGAGTGGAAGGCCAAGTCATGCCGTTGGGGGGCGTTGCCCCCCAAACCCCCCACCGGGGGGCTACCGCCCCCCGAACCCCCTGAGAATTTTTTGAAAACCAGAGCAAATAACAACCAAATAGCTATTGAAAATCAGATCTGTTTGTGCCCCATCTACTGCACTTCTAAGAGGCAAAACACTCGTTCGACCATTGATCCCCTAAAAAAATTTCAGCCATAAGCTATTTTTCCAAAAAAAAAAAATTTGCGATTCTGGGAGGAGAAACGCGGTTTCCAAAATGTCTCCTCCCAGAAACGCGATTCTGTGCAACTATGCCTCTAGCATGTTCGTTACGATCACAAATGGTTCTAGTGGGACAGAGACAGAGAACTGTAGAGCAATGGTACCTCGCTTTTTGCTTCGGGGGGCGGTGCCCCCCTCCCGCGCCCCCCCCCCCCCCTTACGACAGTAGCAGAGGGGGCGCTGCCCCCCCTACACCAACCCATAAATAAAAATGGGGGTCCAAATGCGCGCCGATAAGGGCCCAATATTTATGTCCCCAACTGTATGCACATTGCACTCACATCTCCAGTGAAATGATTGCAAAAGCAATCATTTATAGAGTTGATAGCCAAACTATAGCATTAACAATTACTGAGAACCAGATCAAATAACAACCATATAGCTACTGAAAATAAAATCTGTTTGTGCCCTATCTACTGCACTTATGGGAGGCAAAACGCCGGTTTGACCATTGCTCCCCTAAAAAAATTTCAGCCATAAGCTATTTTTCCAAAAAAAAAAAAAAAAAATTAAAATGTTTCGGATTCATAAACGTGTTTTGGAGAAACGCGGTTCGCGAAACGCGTTTCGCTGCAACTATGGTTGATAGCATCTATTATAGTCTTAAATATAGTGAATAAGGTTCCTGGATATAATAATAATGTTCATGGCATCTTGGAATATGGGTGAGCCACTAGCAACTAAAAAAAAGCATGTCAATCTTGAAAATACATAAACTTTAATTTGGAGGTTAAGAAATCGAAGGACATGGATGTTCAATGCAGTAGAAGAGGCTGTGATGAACCTCTTTGTTGAAGATGAAACTCTCTTTTTAGTTTCATGTGTGCACATTACATATGGAACACATATGAAGGGACACAAACCCCTACATAAGCTCATCTCTATATATCATTTTGAGATCAATTAAGAGTGCAATACATGAAGTGTGTTCTCCCTCCTATGTTCTCTACTTATAAAGTGAATGCTTTGTAGCTAAAAAACCCCAAGGCCATATGTTCCAATACTCGTTATCCAGCTTCTTCCACAAGTCCGATTTAGGTCTTTGCTAGCTAACTTGGCCTACTACTCTAGTCATGGTTGACTACACTTGATAATGAGGGTTTACCAGTGGTAAGAGCATACCCTCTCGGGCTTCCTTGACCCAAGCGTAGACACAAGTAGTTGCAGGTAATCATGGATGTAACAAGATAGTAAAAATTTTGAGAAGTTTAAAGAGTAAAAGGGAGGATGCGGGACTCAAATCGTCAGAGAACCAAAAGAATTGTGAAGATAGCCAAAATGCGCCAACAAATTGTAGTGCACGCATACTTCTAGGGTGTCCCCAAGAGTACATACACAATGAAATGACAAGAATATGACACTTTCTTACTTATACACCACAAATAACAAACCTACACAAAAATCCATGGCAAGTTTTTGAAAATTTCTTTGCAGTTACTGAGCAAAAAGATATTCCAACTACACATGAGCATAAATACCTGTAGGTTTCGTCTGTGTCTTTGACCAAGAATTTGTTGCACTCGCTTCATCCATCCCAAATCAGGCACCCTGCACAAATGGTAACAGGCATAAACATGACCAACTATCAACATCCAAAAATAATTTCCAAGAAAAGAACAGAAAAGTAAAAAAATCAAAAATAAAAGAACATAATCCAAAAACTTTCATGCATGGTTTAAGTGAATAATGATGTAAGACATGAGAAAAGTGAATACACATTCCAATTTTAACACCATAATGTAAGAGGTTTTGACACTAATGGATTTCTTCCTCCATAATTTTTCGATAAACTTCTTTTCTTGGAATGCTGGATTTTGTCTTGATTATGGGAGCATTGACTTGCTCCCATAATGTAGTTCATGATGATGTAACGATTCCTAGAAAAATATACAATTGCATATGTTGATTATGGGAGGATTGACTTGCTCTACAAACAATGTAGAATTGACTTGGTCCACATTACCATGTTGTAAAATTTGCGCAAAGGTACAGATATCATAGTTGATTATACTACTACTAGCAGTGACCATGTCCAATATGCCAATTGTAGATGTATCTTTTAGGATGTACTAAAGACATTATCCAAATCACTATTCAAATCATCATAGCAAAAGACTTACATTTGCAAGGCTGCAGCAGAATGGAAATACACTATCGAAAAACGCCTTTGAATGATTGGTTCAAATTCCTGCACAGAGATAAGTATCAACCCATCAAGCACATAAAATGCATTATAACATCGATCGAGCCTATAAAACATCAATGTGCATAAACTTCAAAGACAGGAATGTCTAACATTTCCATAAAAGAGAGCAAAAAAATGGGAAGCTATGAGCAGAAGAACGTGTATCTATAAGCATGCATGTGCACGTGTGATTGAGAGAAGAAGAGGAAGTTTTATTATGTCTTTCCAGAGATGCATGCCATGTTCCGGACCATGTTATGGAATGCACGGTTCTAGAACGTGTTTCGGAAAAATGGTGATTGTCCAAATTTTGTTTAAACACTACAGGGAACATATTTTTGTCAGATAATATTGTTCAGATTGCATCGCATGTCATGAAATAAATGCTCAATAATTGGTCATGACTAAGGAAGACTGATGTCTACATTGTCCAGCCCATCATCTATGACTTAAGCAATGAGTGGTATGTAAGCTCATAGTGTTCAAGAGTGCTAGAGTAATCTATAAAGATCATCATTGACTTTGATGAGTGTGAATCTTGATGTACTCCACTCCTAAACTAGGTATGACTCATCTACAGACTCAATGTCACATTAGAATAGTAACCTCAACAAGTATGAATGGGTAGGTAAATACCATGTATCGTGATTTGCAAGGTATTCTCAATGTTGATAAGCTCACAAATATACCAAAAAACTCGTTGATCTAAGTCCAAGTCCCTTGCCACTAGAAACTGTGAATAATGGGATGGGCACGAAGATAACCTAGTGGCTCGATCAAATTCTCCACCATAAATAGAAGGAAATGCTCGTGTCAAAACTTGGGCTTACCCTCTAAAGAGGATTCCCATACTTGTCTAATGCAAGATGTTAGGTTGTCATAGCGTATGGTGTTCAGCCCATGTAGACATTGTAGAGCAACTAGAGAGAGACCTACAGAGCAAATGAACTACAACACCATCTATATATATATCATAGAACCAACGGTTCTCAGAACCGTGGGTCCTAGGAACCGTGGATGAACCGTACCACGGTTCATGAACTGTGGTACGGTTCCTCTATTTGCGTAAGTAATTGATTAATTAATTAATTAATTAATTACGCATTTCCCCCCAATACCTCTCCCAAGGCATTTTTGGTCCTCATTTCACTTGGGTTTGGGGTTTAGGAGAAGAGAGAGAGAGAGAGAGAGAGAGAGAGAGAGAGAGAGAGAGAGAGAGAGAGAGAGAGAGATGGCCGCTCGTCCCATTTGGGATGAGGTGGAGTTGATGCCCGACAAAATGTGGCGTTGCCCTTTTTGTCGAAAGCAGTTCACAGGGAACGCCTCTCGGGTTCGAGCACATTTGGGGGGATTGCAAGTCCGACCCACAGGGGGACGCTACAGGATCGGCGTTTGTATGGTCATCCCCTTTGCGAAGAGGGCTCGCATTCTCGAGGCATATGCTGAGCCAGGTGTTGAGCCCAGCAAGCCGTCCACAGATGCCACGGACTCTGTTTCCATTGGTGCACCCACTGCCACCGCCCCTGCGGCTGGTACACCCGCCCCCACCGCCCTCGCCCCCACCGCCGCATCCGCACCCGCCACCACCACCGCCTACGCCTACGCCACAGCCACTCGTACCCCTTCCACCATACTCATGGATCCACAGCCTCCACTGCTGCACCTACGCCTGTGCCATCACCGTCAAATCTGCACGGTCCGTCCACATCCTCCTTGGCCTTCCACGACATCCTCTTTGTGGAGCCTTTCTGGGTGGATATGCAGCGGCTGATGGACGTCATGCGCCCCATCTACTCTGTTCTGAGGCTCGATGATCGCGAGGGGTGCACGATGGGCCTCATTTACGAGTTCATGGACCGCATAGGCGAGTCTCTCCAGCGTTCTGAGCTGGACCCTGCCAGGTATAACTTTTTTCCGTCTCACCATCCTTTCTTCCATTTCGCACCTTGTTTCGTCTTGTTGCCGCAACACGATGGTATGTAATTGTTGCTCCACATGGTATGATCCACAGGTTGGAGCCTATCAGGCGGTTGTGGCGGCGACGATGGGATAAGTTTCACCGGCCCATTCACAGTGTGGCCCACATACTGCATCCGTTGTTTCAGACCGAGAGGCAGTATGACGATGCGGAGCTGCACGCGGATTGGTTCTCATACATCCGCCTCCTCAGCAGCGACACTGGCATCCGCAGCAGGCTCGAGGAGCAGAGGCTCAGTTACAGGAAAACTCTTGCTCTGTCGTACGCTGTCGTTCATTCAATTTCCCTCCATGGGCTCAAGTGTACTCACACACATCGCTGCTCAACTACAGGCACTGTCTGGGGCTGTTCGGCGAGGACCTTGCACGTGTCCGAGGATCTTGCCTGTATCATGGTGGGAGAGCTATGGCGTTGGACAGCCATGTTGAAATAAATGCCTATTTTGCCCCTTAAGGCTTCTATACTTGTAGCTTGTAAGTTGTGCATAAGACATGGGGGTAAAACATTTATGTACATAGTACACCCCACTTGTGCTAATTAGGCAAGTAAATCAAGTAGGTTAAGGACCCATGTGGGTTCTAGAGCTAGAAGTAGCAAGACACCACCTCTATACATAACATGCTATATGTAGCCCAAACTTTGGAGGGGTTTCCACGCCCTACTACACTTTGAATATTCATTCATGTTGTGTGAGCTTTGAAGTCCTCTCTCTCTTGCTTTTGTGTTCTACTCCATAGCTGGTTTTCTGAAGCTTTCATAGTGTGCTTACTATGCTGTTATGATACTCCATAGCTAGGCCTTGGAATTTGACATGGTATCAGAGCAGGTTATGTTGCCTGTGGTGTGGTGAAAGCTTGGACCTGTTTTTGATCAGATTCCTGCCATTCCTGGAGAGCAGCTTACCTTTGAGGAGGGAGCACTTTTTGTAGGGGCATCTGATCTCTGTGCTATCTGCATGGTTGGAGTACTGTTGGCAAGGGGAGTACAGGGAGCCAAAAAGTTTCTAATTTGAGACAAAAAAATTTGAGTCTTTTTGGACAGCCAGGACTATAGGAGGGCGCTTTCTACAGTGGGGACTTCAGTGAAAGTTCTGAGTGGATCTTGGACAAGGGCTAGGACAGCCATACAGGGGGATAGTTTCAAATCCAGAAGCTGAGGGTTATTGAGCAAGTGGCTGCATACCCTAGTTGGGTGAAAACCCCAGTTTGCCTTTTGTGTTTTATTTCTATCCAGCTATGTCTAGTCTTGCAGAGAGCATGCTGAGTGAAGCCAGCCGGCTTGATGGCACTAACTTTAGCATATGGAAATTCAAGATCAAGAACATTCTTGAGGACAAAGAATGTTGGAAGCTTGTGACAGGTGAGGAGCCTGTTCCAACATCTGAACTTGAACTTAAGGACTATATCAAGAGAGGGGAAAAGGCACACAGAATCATCAACATGTCAGTGAGAGATAATGTGATTCCTCTAATCAGGTCAGCCAAAGGGCCTGTGGATGCATGGCACATTCTTTGTGCATTGTATGAGACAGCAAGTACAACCAGGTTTCTCTACTTGAAGAACAAGTTGTATACTCTCAGAATGGAGACAGGGGAGACAGTTACTGATCACCTTACTAAGATTCAAGATATTAGATATCAGCTTTCTGTACTTGGAGAGTCTATTGCTGACAAAGACTTGGTGCCAATAGTTCTGAATAGCTTGTCATATGCTTATCAGAACTTTGTGATGATGATATCAGTGAGAGAGAAGATCCCTACCTATGAAGAAGTCTATGGTCTCTTGTTACAGGAGGAGATGAGGAGAGTTAATCTCTCCAAGAGGGAAGATTTCCAGGAGCATGCCTTTGCTTCTAAGAAGAAGCAAAATCCAGCTAAGGATAAGAAGAAAGGTAAAGGCAAGAACAAAGGAACACCACAAACACTTGAGCAAGGAATGGAGAACTTGCAGATGTCAGAAGCACAACCCTCCTTGAATACTTCTTCCACACCTCGAAGGAAAGGGGAATTGCAATTACTGTGGTAAATATGGACACTTTGCTTTTGAGTGTAGGAAGAAGCTTGCAGACCAAAAGAAGGGCACAAAGAAGCAAGGAGGAAATGTTGTTGAGAGTGTTGCAAGAGAGGAGCAGAGTGACATAAGGCAAGCTGAGTTATTCTCTGTTGCATTGGCTTCACAAGCTACAACAGGTGGTTGGTACATTAACTCAGGTGCTTCAAAGCACATGACCCCTCATAGGGATTGTTTGATACCTTTGTGGGGATTAGTGATGGACAAGAGGTGTGGCTAGGTTTCAACTCAACACACAAGGTCAAGGGAAAGGGCACAGTACCTGTAAAGCTTCCATCAGGAGAAGTCAAAGTCATTAAGAATGTCTTATATGTACCAGGACTTGCTAAAAATCTTCTTTCAGTAGGAGCTATCACTCAACAAAATATGAAAGTAGAATTTGATGCTACTTCTTGTCTTGTGTTGGACTTAAGTGATAATATGAAGGTTGTGGCCAAAGGATTGCAGGAAGATAATCTATACAGGTTATACACTTCTATCCCTAGTCAGCATGCTTATACAGCAAAAGGAGGGGATGTGGACAGGTTGTGGCATGAGAGGTATGGACATCGTGGCTACCAAAGCATGCAGGTGTTGAACCAGCATCATATGGTGGAGGGGCTTCCAGTTGTTAAGCCAAGCTCTTCAGTTTGCAAGGCTTGTGCTATGGGAAAACAACAAAGACATAAGTTTCCCAAGGAAAGCACCACCAGGGCAGCAGGCATACTTGACTTGATACATTCAGATTTGTGGGGGCCAACCCAAACAAAATCTGCAGGGGGGGCATATTACTTTATGACCTTTATTGATGACTTCTCACGCAAGATTTGGATTTATTTCTTGAAGTTAAAATCTGAAGCATTCAAGTACTTCCTGCATTTCAAAGCTTTGGTAGAAGAACATTCAGGAAAGAAGATAAAGATGCTCAGGTCAGACGGTGGTGGAGAGTTCATTAAGACAGAATTTGTGGAATTCTGCAAAGCCAATGGGATCAAAAGGCAGCTTACAGCTCCTCATACCCCTCAGCAAAACGGCGTAGCAGAGAGAAAGAACCGAACTATTGTGGAGTGTGCAAGGTGCATGCTCAAGGCAAAGGGGTTGCCCAACTCTTTTTGGGACGAGGCAATGCACACAGCAGTGTTTCTGTTGAATAGAAGTCCAACAAAAGCTGTGGAAGGCAAGACTCCAGAAGAGGCATTTAGCGGCATTAAGCCCAAGGTAGGCGCTTTGCGAGTGTTTGGTTGTACGGCCTATGCCCATATTCCCAAGGATAACAGGAAGAAGCTGGATGCAAAATCAGCAAAGAGTATTTTCTTGGGATACAGTGAAGAAAGCAAAGCTTACAGACTTTACGATCTTACTAGCAAGAAGAGGATCATAAGTCGAGATGTGATCTTTGAAGAAGATCAAACGCCTCCTATAGAGGAACTTGAGATGGAGGATGGTACAAGTGAATTTGTACCAATACTTGATGACCCACATCCATATATTGGGGAGCCTCAGGATGATCATATGAGTGATCAAGAGGAAGAATCCGAGGAGGCTAGGAAGCGGAAAGAAAGGGGCAAATTTGTTGAATCCTATTCCCCGTCTTCATCACCAACTGCAAGGAAGAAGTTTCCCAAGTGGTATTTGGCAAACTGTGCAGGATGGTTTGATATTGGATGAGGGAGACAGCAGCAATCCAGGGGCTAGGAGGTCTCAAAGGCAAGCCCAGCAGCATGAACACCATGAGACAAACTATGCACTTATGACTACTATTTTGGATTCACAAGATCCACATACATTCGTTGAGGCAGCAGATGAGAAGGTATGGCAACATGCTATGCAAGAGGAGTACGACTCCATTCTCAAGAATGATACATGGGATTTGGTGAAGTTACCAAAAGGGAAGCGTCCTATTGGCTGTAAGTGGGTCTACAGGACCAAATACAAATCTGATGGGAGCATCGAAAAGCATAAGGCAAGGCTGGTTGCTAAAGGCTATGCACAGAAGGAGGGCTTGGACTATGATGAGACGTTTGCACCGGTAGCTAAGATGACGTCTATCAGGTTGGTTTTAGCAGTGGCTGCATTTTTTGGTTGGGAGGTCCATCAAATGGACGTGAAGAGTGCTTTTCTTAATGGACAGTTGGCTGAAGAAGTCTACATGGAACAGCCACAAGGTTTTGAGGCTAAGGGCAAGGAAAGTATGGTATGCAAGCTTAAGAAGGCCTTATATGGTTTGAAGCAGGCACCCAGGGCCTGGTATAGTCGTATTGACGACTATTTTGCCAAAGAGCAATTCATAAAGAGTCAGTCGGATTGCAACTTGTTCGTGAAGGAGGAAGATGGGAACATTGTTTTGATAGTTCTCTATGTGGATGACTTGGTCATCACGGGTAACAATGGGCAGCTTATTGAAAAGGTGAAGGCTCATTTATCAAATGAGTTCGAGATGAAGGATTTGGGCTTAATCCACTATTGTCTTGGTTTGGAGGTTTGGAAAAAGGAAAACTATGTGTTTATTTCCCAAGTCTTGAACAGGTTCAACATGCAGGATTGCAAACCCGTTTCCACGCCCATTGATACCAGCAGTAAGCCATCCAGAGATGATGGCACTCCTTTTGTGGACGAGACTCTTTATAGGCAGCTTGTGGGTAGCCTGATTTATCTCACCACTACGAGACCAGACATTTCCTATGCGGTTGGTGTAGCAAGCCAGTTCATGAGTTCTCCAACTGAAGCACATTGGAAAGCAGCCAAGAGGGTTTTGAAGTATGTCAAAGGGACAACCTGCTATGGAATTGAGTACACAGATGACGGAAAGCTTCAGCTTGGAGGCTTTACTGATTCGGATTGGGCAGGTGATAGGGATGATCGAAAGTTGACCACAGGTTACACTTTTAACCTTGGTTCAGGGGCCATTTCTTGGTGTAGCAAGAAACAGCCCACAGTTACCTTATCATCGACAGAGGTTGAGTACAGGGCAGCGGCAAAAGCTATCTGCGAGGCAATATGGCTCAGGAGACTTCTTGGGGAGGTGCAGATTCCACAGGATGGTCCTACTATTCTTCAGTGTGACAGCCAGAGTTGCATCCAGCTTGCCAAAAATCCTGTGTACCATGCTCGTACGAAGCATATTGAGGTGGATCAACACTTCTTACGAGAGAAGATACAAAGCGGAGAAATTCAGCTCGAGTACTATGATACCAACGAACAAGCAGCAGATATCTTTACTAAGGCACTTAGTAGAGAAAAATTTGAAAAGTTTCATAGCATGCTAGGTGTTGGTATGAACAAAATAGCCATTGAGGGGGGGTGTTGAAATAAATGCCTATTTTGCCCCTTAAGGCTTGTATACTTGTAGCTTGTAAGTTGTGCATAAGACATGGGGGTAAAACATTTATGTACATAGTACACCCCACTTGTGCTAATTAGGCAAGTAAATCAAGTAGGTTAAGGACTCATGTGGGTTCTAGAGCTAGAATTAGCAAGACACCACCTCTATACATAACATGCTATATGTAGCCCAAACTTTGGAGGGGTTTCCACGCCCTACTACACTTTGAATATTCATTCATGTTGTGTGAGCTTTGAAGTCCTCTCTCTCTTGCTTTTGTGTTCTACTCCATAGCTGGTTTTCTGAAGCTTTCATAGTGTGCTTACTATGCTGTTATGATACTCCATAGCTAGGCCTTGGAATTTGACAAGCCAGACCTAAGGACGCTCGCGTTCCGAGTCCTTTCACAGGTATGTTATCTAATCTCTTTTATCCAACCAGTTTTCGCATTTTCTCTACAAGGTCAATACTCACTCGAGTGGTTGCCAATTAATGCAGGATTGTTCTACTTGCGTGTGCGAGCGGAATTGGTCAACATTCAGCCTTGTCCACACAAACAGGCCAGCCAAGAGGGGACGCACTGATGATTTTTCTAGTCGTCTCTTGGCAAGCATTGGCCCACACTTAGAGGAGTCCCAGATGCCTCCAGACTCCCAGCCAGACTTTGTATTTGACACCCCTGCAGATGCATCTGGCACGCAGAGGGATGATTTTTAGCACAGACTTGTAGATATTGATACACATTTTAGCATCATGTACAGTGGCATCAGATGAGATGTATATATTTTTTTACAGTCTATTGGTGTCATGGCTAATTTATCGTGGTTGCTTACAAATGGTTAGCTCTGTGAAATTTGAATGGTTAGTTAAAAATGGTTTGCTCTGTGCAAGATGAGAGAGAGAGAGAGAGAGAGAGACTAGCACATTTGCATCTCTCTCATAACATATGCATCATGTTCAACCATTCAACATAGCACGCTAAACCCGACACCCTAACAAATGGCACAGTTAACATAACACCCTAAACCCTAACAAATCATCATAAACCCACAACCCCACAGCCATAACCATCAAAACAAGCCACAGCCATAATCATCATAACCACAGCCATAAACATCATCAACCCCACGTCCTCATTGTGTCGTAGGCATTGCACCACAAGTATGTGCAAAATCAACATCACCGCAGCACTTGTGTAGCATTCACTTAAACTTGTGTAGAATGCATCAATGGTCCAAGAATACAGTCCACAGGTTCGTGATCCCGATACGAACCCAAGGGATCGAGCCTGGCTCGATTCGGGTATCGTTCGGTCAAAATGGCGTTTCGACGGGAGAGAAACGCAATTATAATGGTCACGTGAAATGGACTACTTTTGCAACTTTCCGTCCGACGACCCAGTTTCTCCAAACGAGATGCGTTTTAGGTGCCGTCTATTTCGGCCAGTGGACAACCTCGATAGGAACCTGTGGGAACAGACAAGACGAGGAACGGACGTCCATCCGAAGTTCGACGTTAAACAAGGCTTCAGGGACACTTTGTCCGGTCGGGACCTGAAAACTGGGAGATGTTTCGGAGCCCCCGTGTCAATACTGTGCCATAAGTAATTAGTAAGCCGTTGAAGTTCATCCGAGGATAAACCGATCTCATCAACCAAGCCATAGTAGTGTGTAGGTCTCGTGGTTCCCTGTAGTGAATGACACAGTTTTGCATAAGTGATTAGTAAGTTGTTGAAGTTCATCCGGGGGGAAGCCGATCACATCATATAAGACATAGTAGTGTGTAGGTCTCGTGGTTCCCTGTAGTGAATGACACAGTTTTGCATAAGTAGTTAGTAAGCTGTTGAAGTTCATCCGGGGGGAAGCCGATCACATCATATAAGACATAGTAGTGTGTAGGTCTCGTGGTTCCCTGTAGTGAATGACACAGTTTTGCATAAGTAATTAGTAAGTTGTTGAAGTTCATCCGGGGGGAAACCGATCACATCATATAAGACATAGTAGTGTGTAGGTCTCGTGGTTCCCTGTAGTGAATGACACAGTTTTGCATAAGTAATATTAAGTTGTTGAAGTTCATCCGGGGGGAAACCAATCTCATCATATAAGACATAGTAGTGTGTAGGTCTTGTGGTTCCCTGTCTTGAGAGCTTGTACACATTTTAACATCATGTACACTGGCATCAGAACAGATGTAAATATTTTTTTATAATCTATTCGTGTCATGGCCAATTTATCGTGGTTGGTTAGAAATGGTTAGGTATGTGAAATTTGAATGGCTAGTTAGAAATGGTTTGAATTCCGCAATTTTTATGGTTGGTTAGAAGTGCGCGTCCGCGCCCACCATCCGCTTCCTTAGATATATATATATATGTATATCTAAGGAAGCGGATGGTGGGTGCGGACGCGCGTCGGGGGACTAAAAAAAAAAACAAAAAACAAAACGCGCGGGCCCTACGGACTGTTCCGCAGAAGCCCGAGAGCAGATAAAGAGGGCGGGAGAGGGAGAGAGAGAGTGAGTGGGAGAGGCATAGTGTGTGTGTGTGTGTGTGTGTGTGTGTGTGTGTGTGAGAGAGAGAGAGAGAGATATGGTGTTTGTGTGTGATGAGTTGTGTGTGTGTGTGAAAATTGTGTGTGTGGTAATTTATGTGTGTGTGGATATTGTTGATTTGTGTGCATACAGATGTGTGTGTGGTGATCTGTGTGAGAAAGAGAGAGAGGAAGAGGCAGAGAGTATGAGGGACAGAGAGAGTGAGGATTTGTGTGTGCATGCGATGTATGAGACATGGTGTGTGCGTGTGTGAGTTTAGGATTTAGGTTTTAGAGTACTTGGGTTTAGGGTTTAGGGTTTAGGGTTTAGGGTGGGAGAGAGATATTAGATTTGCGTGCTTCTGTGTGTGTGTGCATGAGCCCATTTGGGATGAGGTGGAGGTGATGCCCTTTTTGTCGAAAGCAGTTCACAGGGAACGCCCCTCGAGTTCGAGCACATCTGGGGGGTTGCGAGTCCGACCCACGGGGGGACGTTATGGGATCGGCATTTGTATGGTCATCCCCGCTGCGGAGAGGGCTTGCATTATCGACACATATTCTGAGCCAGCTGCTGAGCCCGGCGAGCCGTCCACAGATGCCCCGAACTCTATTTCCTCTGGTGCACCCACTGCCACCGCCCCTGCAACTTGGTACACCCAGCGCCACCGCCCCCACCGTCACATCTGCACCCGCCACCGCCGCTGCATCCGCACCCGCCACCGCCTCCGCCACAGCCACCTGTACCCCTTCCACCAGTACTCCCCATGGATCCACAGCCTCCACTGTTGCACCTACGCCTCTGCCATCATCGTCAGATCTACACGGCCCGTCCACATCCTCCGCTTCCGCAACTGTACCTATGCCACCACCTCTCCGCATCGTCCATCCACATCCTCTCAGCCATCCACATCTCGAGGCACCAGACAGATGTCCATGCCGGGATCTTTCAGAGAGGGGCAACACAGAGAGGCCACCAGGACCATAGCACAGATGTTCTGACCTGAACCTCCCCTTTATCATGACATCATCCCGCATCTTTCGAGAGGCTATCTCGAAAGTTGCAATCTGTAGGCCCGGCTACACACCACCCACAGCCGACGCACTACGCGGCCCTTTGCTCCAGGACTGGGTTGCATCAGTCAGAGAGAGACTGGCTGCACTGCATGAGGCTTGGGATAGATACGGTTGTTCCATCATGGCTGATGGGCGGACTGATCGTAGCAGACGTCCACTCATCAACGTGATTGTTGCTAGTTGTTACGGTTCCATGTTCTTGCGCAGCATCGACGCCTCTGAGGCAGGGAGAGTGCACACGGCCGAGTACATCTACAGCATCATCCGTGCGGCGATAGAGGAGGTCGGGCCACCGCGCGTTGTCCAGGTATAATCTTCTTTCATTAGTTGCTTGGTCATTTACTGCTTAATGTTGATACAATAGTTTTAAGTAGTTTTCGATTGATTGCAATGTGTTTCCAAGCTGTGAACTGACTGTGTGAACGTATCGCGAAAGGTTGTGACGAACAATGCGTCCAACTGCCGCAATAAGGGGGAGCTTCTTATGGCAGCTGCCGCAACACGATGGTATGTAACTGTTGCCTCCACGTGGTTTGGTCCACAGTTGGAGCCTATCAGGCGCTTGTGGCAGCGGCGATGGGATAAGTTTCATCGGCCCATTCACAGTGTGGCCCACATACTGCATCCGTTGTTTCAGAGCGAGAGGCAGTACGACGATGCAGAGCTGCGTGCGGACTTGTTCGCATACATCCGCCTCCTCGGCAGCAAGACAAAACATAGTGCGAAATGAAAGGATGGTGAGACGGAAAAAAGTTATACCTAGCAGGGTCCAGCTCAGAACGCTGGAGAGACTCGCCTATGCGGTCTATGAACTCGTAAATGAGGCCCATCGTGCACCCCTCGCGATCAACGAGCCTCAGAACAGAGTAGATGGGGCGCATGACGTCCATCAGCTGCTGCATATCCACCCAGAAAGGCTCCATGGATAAGATGTCGTGGAAGGCCAAGCCCTCTGGGGTGGTGGATAGGTCCATGGCGGTGAACTCTCCAGAAGTGGCCATGTGCCGCAATTCACCCTTGAGCTTGTGTAGCCGCTCAAGCATCATGAACTGGTAGGCGAAGCGGGCGCGAGCGGGCTTCTTCAAGTCGAGCCTGCATTGACAAACGGAATGAGAGGCACACATGAAACGAGCAAAAAAAAAGAAGCATCTTGAACGAGCCAAAAAATAAGTGGCAGCTTACCTGCTGAATGTGCGGAAAAGGGCTGTCATGCGGTGCTTGCGTGTGACGAAGTCCACAACCGCAAGTGCCTGCGTCAGAATCTCACTGGCCCAAGGCAGGCACCCGATGGAATGCAAGAGCAGGTCCAATGAGTGTGCGGCGCATGGAGTCCACGCAATGGAGGGGTAGTCTGCCATAAGAAGCTCCCCCATACCGCAACAGTTGGACGCATTGTCCGTCACAACCTTTCGCGATACGTTCACACGATCAGTCCACAGCTTGGAAACACATTGCAATCAATCAAAAACTACGCAAAACTATTGTATCAACATTAAGCAGCAAATGAGACCAAGCAACTAATGAAAGAAGATTATACCTGGACAACGCGCTGTGGTCCGACCTCCTCTATCGCTGCGCGAATGATGCCGTAAATGTACTTGGCCGAATGAACTCTCCCTGCCTCGGAGGCGTCGATGCTGCGCAAGAACATGGAACCGTAACAACTAGAAACAATCACGTTGATGAGTGGACGTCTGCGACGATCAGTCCACCCATCAGCCATGATGGAACAGCCGTATCTATCCCAAGCCTCATGCAGTGCGGCCAGTCTCTCTCTGACTGATGCAACCCGGTCCTGGAGCAAAGGGCCGCGTAGTGCGTCGGCTGTGGGTGGTGTGTAGCCGGGCCCGCAGACTGCTACAACTTTCGAGATAGCCTCTCGAAAGATGCGGGATGATTCCATGTAAAGGGGAGGTTCAGGTCATAGAACATTTGTGCTATGGTCCTGGTGGCCTCTCTGTGCTGCCCCTCTCTGAAAGATCCCGGCATGGACATCTGTCTGGTGCCTCGAGATGTGGATGGCTGGGAGGATGTGGACAGACGATGCGGATCTGGAGGTGGTGGCATAGGTGCAAGTGCGGAAGCGGAGGATGTGGACGGGCCGTGCAGATCTGACGGTGATGGCATAGGCGTAGGTGGAGGCTGTGAATCCATGGGGAGTACTGGCGGAGGGGATACGGGTGGCAGTGGCGGAGGCAGCGGCGGTGGCGGGTGCAGATGCGACGGTGGAGGCGGTGGCACTAGGTGTACCAGTGGCAGGGGCGGTGGCAGTGGGTGCACCAGTGGAAATAGAGTCCGCGGCAACTGTGGATGGCCCGCCGGGCTCAACAGCTGGCTCAGAATATGTCTCGATAATGCGAGCCCTCTCCGCAGCGGGGATGACCATACAAACGCCGATCCCGTAGCGTCCCCCCGTGGGTCGGACTCGCAACCCCCCCAGATGTGCTCGAACCCGAGAGGCGTTCCCTGTGAACTACTTTCGACAAAAAGGGCAATGCCACTTTTTGTCGGGCATCACCTCCACCTCATCCCAAATGGGACGAGCAGCCATCTCTCTCTCTCTCTCTCTCTCTCTCTCTCTCTCTCTCTCTCTCTCTCTCTCACGCACACACACACAGAAGCACGCAAATCCAATCTCTCTCTCCCACCCTAAACCCTAAACCCCAAACCCAAGCACCCTTAAACCTAAATCCTAAACTCACACACACAAATCCTCTCTCTCCGTCTCTCACTCTCTCTCTCTCTCTCTCTCTCTCTCTCTCTCTCTCTCTCTCTCTCTCTCTCTCTCTCACGAATCACCACACACACAACTGTATGCACACAAATCAACAATATCCACACACACACACAATTTTCCCACAACTCATCACACACACACACACACACAAACACCATATCTCTCTCTCTCTCTCTCTCTCTCTCTCTCTCTCTCTCTCTCTCTCTCTGCCTCTCCCACTCACTCTCTCCCTCTTCCGCCCTCTTTCGCTGCTCTTGGGTTCTGCGGACTGTCTGCAGGGCCTGCGTCCTTTTGTTTTTTTTTTTTTTTAAACGCATTTGGGGCCCTGGACGCGTCCAGCCCAAAAAAAAAATAAACAAAAAGGGACGCGTCCGACCCCGCGTCCGGGGTCGGACGCGGACGCGAGCTTTTCGGCCCGGACCCTCATGTCTTATATATATATATATATATATATATATATATATATATATATATGATTATATATATATATATAATATCATAGTTCCCTATGGCACACATGCCGTGGGGGTGCAGGTGCCGTACGGCACCTGGTTTTTTTTTTCAAAAATTTTTAAATGTTGTTTGAGACCCCGACATGCTTCGATGCACATCTACCTATGCTATTGTATCACAATGTACACCAAACATTGTGTTGCCTACATTAGAGATTTCTATCACATTCTTGTTTTACTTCTACAAGTCTAGTTTGAAATGTCAATGTATGAATGGGGAACTGTGCCTATAGTACGTGTTGACTATTAGTGGATAATCAATGTCCATCAAAGGCGGAAGCATGCTACACATGCATCTGTGGTACAGCCCATGGACTATAGCAACATAACCAAAATGGCATGGCACATGAGGCATCCATTGGATCAATGTTATGATGTCCATGTTGTGTAGATCCCATTACATGAGGGCGAATATGGATTTACTCTATGGATGCATGGATGGTTCATTTAATGTCCTAGTGATGGGTTGCTTGTACGATTTCATCATAGGTTAGATCCTAAGGTAGTCTTAACAATGCATATCTAGAGGTGCAAAATTGCAAAGCAACGGGAGGTATAGATGCTTAGCATTATGGTGGAGTACCAAAAGATACTTTCTTTGCTAAGATACTTTAGCAAAGATACTGAGTACACCATAAACTTATCCCACCTTGGCATGATGAAACTTTGCAAATTTATACGTCTACATAAGAAGTTTTGATGTAAGCAAATAACTTCTGAAACACTGTCATGCATTACCTTGACTACATAAAGAATGAAATGCTCCAGATTAAGACATCGGAGTAGGAAATGCGCCCCCACAATAACCAACACCGGTCTTCCATCAGTGTCAACACCACCCCGATAACTGCAGTGCAAAAACAGTAATATAGATCTACAAAGTAGACATAAATTCCTACTATAGGAAACATATACATCATCTAGCAGAATGTCTTCTCTGATGCTCTTACTTAACATAATTCTTTATCATTAAGTGGGGCAGAAGGCCGACAAGGGCCTTCCAGGCCTTGAAATCGAATGTGAGGTTTCTTCTTGTACTCTACGGGACCTGTAACATCCGGCAAATGAAATATTCCACTGAAAGGTGCACTGCATGGCAATAACCTTCCAGATGGACTGTTGCTCAGATGATGCCCCAATATTGAGCTGGATCAGGTGGTCCAAAATAGAAATAGAAAACGAGGACTGAAAACGGCCTCAGTCGCTCCTGCTTAGGTACAAAATGAAAAAGGAAAGTACAAAATCACCAACAGTTCTTACAGGATCTTCATCTCTGCCACTTCAGCCAGGTTGACAGCATTAGCCCTTGCAAGATATCTAGCACGAAGTGATTCCTCCTCTGCAAGAGATAAAGGTGGACTATTAAGACCTCCAAATCCCATTCGTTTACTCCACTTCCAGCCAGCCTGTGCTTGTGAGGCCTTTTCCCACTGCTCTTTTTTTCTCTGATCAGGATCCTTGGTCATTAACATGAATGAGGGATCAACCAATACATCTAGAGGTTCATTTCTGCAACAAATATGAGCATTGATCAGATCTTATGTTCTTACACTAAAAACAGTCCTATGAAAAAGAAAGTTGCCAGAAAAGATAGAAATTTGGTAATGAGGCAGTGACCTCTTTGCTGTGACTGGTTCATCATAGACTCCCTCTTCAGCTATGACTGCAGAGGTTTTTGAACCAGTAGGAACTGCTGGCAAAGCAGATATCCTGATTTTACGCTCACTTATGACGGTCTCTCCATTCTCATCTCCTACATCAGCAGGAAGCTTTGAAGATGCGACCTCCTCTTCATATTTGTCTCTTGGGAAGTACAGAGGAAGCAGTCTGTAACGGCCTAAAGCAGGAAGCCTTTTAGATAATCCGAAACTTAGAGCAGGTTTCTCAGACGAAGAGTAAAGCAATCAATGCACTAAACCTTAGATTAGGGTGACGTGTGTAAGACTCTCGGTATAGTGTACATCACCTTTTATAAATTTCAGAATCAGTTGCAGTGGAAGTGCAAAGGACAATAGCTCTGATCTTATCTTTATGCTTTTCCAAAAAACGCCGTACCGTACCTGATCCAATAACTAGAAATCAGAGCCTTGCTTGGAAAACTTGCTTAAAAACCATACTGTAGAGAATCCATTGAGAAGCAGTATGCATTTTCCAGATACTCACGCAAGGCTACATGGGCAGCTGGCTCTCGTGGATATCCTTTACTTTCTGTGTAAATGCAACTCATAGCAATACTGCTCAAGAGCACAGAAAACCATCCATCTGTCAGCTTTAGGAATTGGGGGTTTAGGGGTCAACCTTAAAATGACTGAAGTTGTGCATCAGAAGTAGAAAAGACGTTCTGTAGGAAGATCAACCTCTGAAGGTCATTCTCAATCATAAGCTCCAAACAAGAGCGGTAACAATGACTAAGTGCATTCTCCGCTGCAGTATGATATTTGAGTGCGTATCTTGGACCAACAGTATGAATAACCCGCCTGTGGAGAACTACATCAATATTGAAGCTAGAAGCAACTTGTCAGAATATAAAGGTACAATGTTTGCGAGCTTGTCCAAGCAGAGCAACCAGTACCTTGCAGGCAGTTCATATGCGCTAGTGATCTTTGCCATTCCAGTTCTGCATCCTCCCTGGGTTAAACACAACAATTTGTTACCTTTTTGCCATCATGCACTGGCTCAACAAAGAAACTATTTTCAGGACATGGGCTCACCAGTCCTGCGCATTCCTCTGCAAGCCCAGGCCCAGCTGCAGCGTGCAGCCCAGGACTGCTATGTGCTTCATCCAAATTCTGCAATTATTGAACAAATAAAATAAAGAGTGTTGTCACATAAAATATCCTGACCCCTGATTGTCAGCCATTTACTCTGACACAAATTTCAGGTTGTTTTTTTTTCTCAAAACAATACTCTAGCGAGGTACCTTTGCTCCAGTATACCAGAAACTTGAGATTTTCAATGACATGGTCAAGACAATAACTAGATATTCATAGTTCAACAATAGCACAAGCAGGTGAAGTTACATGATTTGAACTGAATTCAACAAAAAACTTATATTTTTGACAAATATAAAACTTGATGACCGACAACAGGACTCATACAAAGCCAACCCTAAAGATCACAAGGAAAGGAGAGATGTACAGAACAATAAAAAAACCTCATCTTGAGAGGTGATAGATAACTTTCCTTTGCATAAGATACTTTGATATTCTGAGGATGTGTGAGATCCATGAAAACCCAAATCTCTAGCTAAAGTTTGAATTTTGAGATCTTGCTAGCAAGAGTACATTTTTTGAAAAGACAATCTTCAAGAAGTGAGGAAAACAATGAGCAATCATAATTCATTGTCTTAAAAAGACATATGAATGGCCTGACTCCACTCAGACCAAAATTAATTCGCGTAGGTGCAAGGGCCTAGCAATGTGACTTAGTTATGTAGCATGAGCTCTAGTCCTTGTTCTCAAGGGTTCTCAAGTGGCCATTTCCACAATGTCGCAAACTTGTTCGCCTAGTTGGCGGCTTTCTAGTTTCTTCTGCACTTTTGCTACAGCATTGCTCACCCATGACACTCTCATCTATGCGTTCAAGTGGCATTTTTGGGCTATGCACCTAGCTTGAAGAAGTTTTTGTAGCTACTAGCTGCCCTGGATGTGTTATTGGGAAGCATCCTTGATGATTCATCAATATCTTTCATCATCTTCAGCAACAGTCATCCTCAAAACATTCTTGGATTTGCAGCTTAAAATATCTTCTAGCAAAACAAGAATCTTCCAATTTGTTTAAAATTCAAATAGACGATTTGGAACCACAAAAATGGGTCATACACACCCATCCTAGCTACTGACATCCCCATTAGCTTGGCCACATTTCCTGTGAAAAGTAGTTGCAGGTTTCAGGTTTTTTGCACAATTATCAGACCTTAACCTCACAACTTTATCAATTTTCAAGATGCCTAAGCCAAAGTCTAGTTTATGGGAGCATGTGTTTTCATTGGGGAAGCTGGTAAGCAAGAGAAGGGTGTTGGAGGCATGAAACAAATGAAATGTCATTATTGTGATCATTATTATCAGTGGTTGATCAATTGGTACATTATGGATTCTGAATATATGTATGGAAGGCTTTTTATGAAAGATATAATGACCTTGACTAATCATTGGCCAAGTGCCCTAAAATCCAATATATGTACTGGTACTTTGTAATTCATTTTTCTTGCTCTTATTTGTTTATGATGCTTTTCAACCACTTTTATGTTATTCAACAATAAAATTAGCACTAGAATTATTTAAAACCCAAATAAAACCTTAGGGTCTTGTTTCAAACGTTTTAAACGCATTTCAAAACGTGGACAGATGGTAGAGTATCAGACAGAGACGGTTATCAAATGGAGATAGCCACAAATATTATGGGAGAGGGTCACCGAGACAGGCATTCACAACCACCATCCTCGTGTAGGTGGAGATTGAGCTACTTTAGAGATATGTTGCTTTATTTTGTCAGTTTCTATGGACATTTTTCTATACACTCCCCGAGTTTATACACACTTAAGATGTACTCACCTCCAGTATGCATAAATAAAGCGCTCTCTCTCTCTCTCTCTCTCTCTCTCTCTCTCTCTCTCTCTCTCTCTCTCTCTCTCTCAAACATTTTCTTGGTGAGCTTAGCAGGTGTCGACAGGGCCTGCAGACGATCCTCAGTATCAGCCAGCTTATTCCGAGAGATGCTGCCTGCGTCCCCTTTGGCGTGGATATAAACGGTAAATATTGGTGCTTCCAAAAGGTAGACACATTAGCACGTCGCTATAGATAAAAACCAACCAGCCTACCCCTGATAATCGGTAGGCTGGTCGGCGGCCAAGAATGTGAAAGCTCACTCTCTCTCTCTCTCACACACACACGAGATACAAGGACAGAAAAATCCTACCTCATTGGTAGAGTTGACAACCGCATCAACCTCCAAATTCCAAGGAGCACCCTGCCAAATATAAAGCTTCCAGTTAATCTCTGGGTCCACTTTGAACTGTGTAATCGCTCTGCCACTGCTCATACTCTGTCCACCACCCCCACCAGATGTAAGAGGATCTCCCATGGACAATTCCTCAAACCCTGCCGCTGCATCCTTGCCCCGGGCCCTCACTGCCGAAACGTGCAGATCGCTCTCACTCCAGCGAGGCACCTGATCCAGCTTCACCACCCCCCCTCCACCAAACACACCCCCTCTACTCATATTCCTGTTGTACATTTTGCCAAACCCTAATCAAATCCCTTCATCAGATCCAAACCCTAATCTACACTTTTCCTTTGCAGGCTTACATCCGAATGCCAGAAACAGCACAATAATCACTCCATGTGTATCAATCTATGCTGCTGATACATCACCTCTGCTTCGGATCTCAGATAAATAAGAAACAAGCCATCGGTAAGCGATAATGCATTAAGTATCTAATATTTGATCTAAAAAAGTAAGTACTGAGAAAATATACTCAAAGGGCCGTAAATTTTTTGCCATTCCTGTTATATGCAGATCAGGAATGCTGCGGAAGAGCAGCAGCGCACTGCTGCAGCATTCTGGCAGAGATTTGCAGTGGATCGCGAAGCTGAAAGCCAGCGAGAGAGAGAGAGAGAAACTCGTTTCTTACTGGATCGTGAAGCAGAAAGTGAGAGCTGGAGGAGGGGGGGCCTATGGGGTCACTGAATGGCCAAAGTTGGCGGTTGGCCGCCAAAATGGGCAGATTGCCCACCTGGTTTTTTTTTCCTCTTAAGGTGGCCTTTGACCCATGAGTCCATCAACTGGCGGGTGGGCATGAGATTCAAACTTGGGTGGGCAAGCCTGACCCGAGGATGCGACACAAGGAACGATATGACGATCAGCATTTAACTCATCCACCGATCATAATTCACCTTGTCTTGTTGAGATAGCCAACAAATTTGGTAAATTGGCATTGATTTCAAGTTGAACATGATCGAGGCAAGCCCAACTCACACATGCTACACCACCCTAGCTATTAGAAGGACTGTATAGTGAGGCATTTAATGTGCTCACTCCCATTGTAATTTGCCATTTGTCGTTGAGTGCATTTCCTACAACAAATGGTTTCATGTCACGAACTTAACCAAAGCAAATGGAGTCAACTAGGTGGCTTCATTGTTCCCCCCCCCCCCCCCCCCCCACCTTTTATCCAACGATGAAATTTTACAAACTCAAAGGCCTCATACAAAAGTGTGACTCTATGTCTCTAGAAACGTGCACAAGAAGAGAAAGGTTTGACTATCTCAATTATGGGGCTCGCAAAGTCGCACGTCCTAGCAAATTTTAATTCTAATGGAATGGTGTCCCATTGCCATTGGTGCAAACATGTTGGGGACATCGACCGATAGTATGATAGTATGCGCTTAGGCTAGATTGCTACACCACCACACCTCATGTGGGTCCATTTATTTTTAGGCCTTCCCTTGACAAAGGCATGACTATGTCTTCGAATTGGTTAAGGAAGTTCATAAAAAAACTAATATTATTGGAATTACTTCAACTTTTAAGGCAAACTTTAGTACATGATTTCATTTTTTTGCCCAAAGTCATACCATCACTAGATCGGGCTGATCCCACCACGCCAGATGACATCAGGTCCAATGAGAACCTCATTGAAGACAATGACGACGAAGCTCCACAAGTCGTCGGGGCCGACACCACACAAGCCCCTATCAGTGCCAGTGTATCGGCTGCTCCAACTGACTTGCAAATACATCTTGGAGGCGGTAGCAACCAAAGCTATTTTGGAAAGCAGGGTACTACACCTGGCAACAAGCAACACACAGCTGCGAGCGGAACTCACAAAGCTGCAACACGAGTTGATTCTAGCTCAACAACATGAACAAGAAGGGCACCAGGAGATTGCCAAGCTGCAACAGAAGGAGGAGGGCCTCAATCTATACATCCAAAGCCTCTCCAAAGTGCTGACAGAGGCCTCCACGAAGGTGCGAGAGCTTCAATCCGAAGCATCCCAACGGCTTGCTCCCCTCCAGGCGCAACTACAAATTTACAAAGCAGAGAATACGCGCCTGGGGGCGGAAATCAAAGCCCTACAAAGTGAAAAGCTCGTCTGGTTAGCTCGACCTGCACCAGACTCAAGGCCGCTATCTGAATCTGAGATACACTAAACGATCCTTGTTCTTACACAAGTTGCGGTGATAGCTATCTGGTTAGGGAATGCAATGGGGTGATAATACCATGACATTTGGAATTACCTTAAGTCATGCATTTGTAGTATGTCATATTGTTTCAATGTTATTATTCTTTGTCTTAGCTTTTGGTCATAATCCCCTAAAAAATACATTGAGCTTTTTATTGGCTTGCCTAAAAACTTGGTGAATACTCACAGTCTACCCGTATTAGCATGCATGGTAAGACATTGAATCTGCGCTTTGGCATCAGCAAGACCTAGCACTCTATTATGCTTCATCATTCCAATCACTTGAGTTGGAGGGTTTTAAGCACAAAACTACCAAAACAGTGGTACCATGTCCTTCTATGTTTATGGGATTTGGCATGAGAGTGCAAAGTCCATGAGGTTAAAAGCTTCTCTTCCTAAGTCATTTTGGGATGATGCCATAAATAGTGCTAACTATCTTTGGAACAGATTGTCTTGTGAACCTTTAGGTGGAAAGACACCATATGAAGTGTTATTTAGTGAGAGACCAAGTGCTAAAGATCTCAAAATCACTGGTAGTATTTGCTAGGAGGATCCAACTTTAAGGAAAGGTGTATTTGTTGGATATAGTGAGGCAACAAAGCTTATAAGATTTTCGCTCTTTCTACCAAGAAAGTGATCATATCTATGAATGAAATCAGAATGACAGCAGACACAACATCAAATATTCATGCACGTGGTACAATCCCATTTGATGAATGCGTACTATATTGAAATATGTATGAATGTACAGAAAGATTCATATGAGTGGTTTACTATAGCAGTGTACAAGCCTAGAAAAAAATTTGTCTGAGGACTGAGCATGAAAGTACTAGGGCACTCTCTCTTGTATTGTCTTATGTTTCCCTAATCCACTCCTTGGACTTGAGTGAATCCTTTAGCCACCAACCGTGCTTTCCATTTAGCAATGGAACCATCAGAGTTGATCTTCTTCTTGAAGATTCACTTGTTGTCGATAACTCTCTTGTGAGTGGAGAAGTCGACCAGTGTCCAGGTCTGATTCATCAAAAGTGAATTGTACTCAGTTTAATTAGCTTCTTGCCACTTCACAACATCCTTGGAGTTTTGCTTCGGCTAGGCTCTCTTGTTCTTCTGATGAAGTCCAGAATTTTTGAGGTGTATACCTCTCAGGAACTGTCCGAGTCCATGAGGATCTGCAGACGTTTGGTTGACCAGGATGCGATGATGCTTCTCCTTGAATATCTCTAGATCTGTTCGAGCTAGCTTGGTATGGTCTGATGACAAGTATTGTTGGCTGCTTGGCTTTTGTAGCTGTAGTTGCAGGTTTTGTAGAAGGAACATCAATGTTGGAAGAATCCATGCTACGTAAAATAGGATGAAATGACATAGCATCGTTTATTGATGGTTGTTTGAAATCATAGTATGTATGTTCTTGAAATATTACATCCCTAGAAGCAAATACTACATTGGTGGATGGATCATAAACTTTATAAGCTTTATGCTCATCATGATAGCCAATGAAAATACATTTATTTGTCCTATGATCCAGCTTCTTCCTAAGTTGTTAAGGAATGTGAACAAAACATATACAACCAAAGATTTTTAAATGGCTGACACTAGGCTTGTGCCCATGCCAAACTTCAAAGGAGTTTTGTTGTTGATGACTTTGGTGTTAGATTTGTTCTGCACGTAACAGGCTGTGGTAGAACTTCGCAGGTAGGTGTGCTAGCACTGTCGTTTACACTTTCATTAGAGATACTAGCTAATGCAATTGAATTAGAGAGTACGTAAAGATTTTTTACTCAAGTGTTCATATGACTTTGGAAGAGAAGAAAGCAAGGTCATAACGACATCATCATCTTGAATAGAACATCTTATAGTTGATAACTGATCCAATAAAGATTTGAAGTTGTTGATGTGAGAAGTGATGGCAGTAGAATCAGACATGCTAAGAGTAAAGAACTTCCTTCTAAAATATAATCTAGTGGTTACATCATGAGTCTCATAGAGATCCGATAACAAATCTAATGCATCCTTAGAGGTTTTGCATGTGGTAGCATGAGATATTTGGGAGTCGGCCAGATTGAGTGTGATACATGCTAAGGCCTTCTGATCTTTGATCTTCCATGCCTTTGCTTGATCTTCTGGTTTCAGGTCAGCACCTTCTACTACATTCCAAAGATCTCTATCTATCAACATCATCCGGAGTTTTAACCTCCAGATGTAGAAGTTAGAATCATTGAACTTGTCAATGATTCTAGCCTCGTTGGATGATGACGAAGAGCTACCATGATGAGACATGATAACAATAGTATAAATGGAACAAACTTAATCTCTCGGTTTATTTGAGCTAAGCTCTGATACCAATCTGATGGGGCAAGGGAGATGGAAGAACGCGAACGGAGAAGAGAGCATGAATATTGCGGAAGATATCTCTCGTTCTAATCAACTGCTAGATGCAAAAATAGTTTCATAAACAGCTTATGCTAAATGTAATCACAGCTTTAAGTGTTCTAATTGCCCAACAGGATCTTAAAAATTAATTCGTACTCTTAAAAATGAAGGTACAGTCCACCGAAATGGTTTGTGTGTGGTATTACTGAAAAACAGATTCAATGTGAAGTACGGTTCTGAAATAAATGGAAGAGCAGTATGATATCGCGAGTTTCTCAAGCGTCAAAGACAGCTATCGTCTGATCAGAAACTGAGGAGTCGTAGACGTCCGTATTCTGATCAGAGTGAGTAAACAAGCGCGATCAAACAATGATAAAGTGCATTCAATCACAACAAGCATTCATCTATGTTATACACAGATAGAAAAACTGCTACTGCTTTATTACACTGAAGCACAATACAAATAGCAATTAAAATGAAAAATTGACGGCGTAACTGGGAGGCTCAAATAATACGTCTCATGGACGGAGCAACCACTAATATGTGCTTGGATGATTTATCTACAGGTTTCATCCGTGTATTAATTACATTGAATGTTTGTCACCTAATCAGGAAAGTCGTTGTACTTGGAAGTATATGGCTTTTGTGACAACTATACATATTATATATATGGTCAACAAATCATTATCGTTGACGCGAACGAGGACGTCGCAAAATCTCTCACTTTGCATTTTACGTGAAGTGTTTTTCTCTCACTTCGCAAATTACGGGAAGTGGCTGGGAACGTTTCTCGTTGAAAACAGATAACCTTCAACATTTTTCTCTCCTTTCGGGGTTTCTGCAAAAAAGTCAAAGGTGCCTTTGAACAAATGTTAAGGTGCCCTTAAAAAGGCGAAGATCTCTTTAACAGTTCAACTCTCTCGCTCTTTTCGAGAAAGCCGAAGGTGCCCTTTAAAACAAGTTGAAGGTGCCCTTAAAAGTTGGCGAAGATGTCTTTAGCAGTTTAACTCTTAAAAATAGAGGACCTTCTGGAATTTTCTCTCTCTTCGCATTTTTCAAAAAAATGCGAAAAAGGGACGAAGGTGTTGAAAATAGTAAAACTGTTGAACTGTGAACAAGTCGAAGATAAGTGTAGCAGCTTTTGGAAAGTGCAAAAAATGCAAACTGCGACACTTAGAATGCAGACTGTTCCAAAATGATGTAATTCTGCAGACTTGTTCTAAATGCAAGTTTTGTGGAAGTCCTTGAAGATGGCCAAGTCTTCAATGACTTCAAGTTATTAAACTTAACATCTGAACTTAAAATTATGATGGGATTGGTTACCCTTTGTTGGAGATCAATCGGAAGTCCGTTGTAGGCGTCCTTCAAATAAATTGGCTAAGTTATGATTCCAAGGAGGCAACTGTGGGCTTAATTTCCAACAAGATCCCCTCCTCTCTTGTATTCATTCACCTTGGCTTGGGGGTGATGTGGATTTTTGAAGATAGATAACCCTCCCAGATTATCCGACAAATCAATATTTGACAAACATTAAGTTGTCGAATTTCAATGGATCAAATTTTTTTCTTAAACAACTTGTTCATTATACAAACAAACAATATTTTTGGAGTCACATTTGTGACTATTTGCATTCTTCAACTTATGATTTGCATTCTTGAGCTTATGAGTTGAATTGAATACTGGTAATGTGATAATTGAAGATGGGGTACATGTCAAAATGAGGTTCATTTTATCATATTAAACCTAAATTATGTATTTATTATAAACTATATTATGTGTTCTTGACATTTTTCGTAAACTACATTAGGCATTCATAAACTCTACATATGCATTTTTGGAGATTTGAAATGTACAAGCTTGACTTTTCTAGTATTTGTCATACATATCAAAATTTAAGACCGTGTCGCATTTCAAATCTACACATTGCATTTCACATAGAGAAGCACAAGTTTTTTTTGGCAATACATTATATTACTCATGTTGGAATCTCTATCATATTGATAATTCTTTTACAATAATGTTGCTTATGTAATCTCTTTAAAATAACATAGCTAATCTAAATCTAATTTCCCCATCATTGGAATCCACTCTGCATGAGCACAAACAAACAAAATGAGATTTACGGCTTAGGGTTAAAATAAAATATGTGTTCATATATACGATATATAATAAGCTTATATATAGCAAAACAACTTAGTCATAAATGTTAGCTCTCATTGGTCAACTTATCCACTAATATGTATGATACAACTCTATATGCTTCCCTTTAGTTGGGAGCCATCCATAGTCCACCATGTGATCTTCCATGCCTTCACTAATTGATGATCACCATCTTCTAGTTTCAGGTCAGAACCTTCTACAACATCCCAAAGACCTCTATCTACCAACATCATTCGGAGTTATAACTTCCAGATATGGAGGTTAGATACGTTGAACTTGTCAATGATTCTAACTTCGATGGATGACGAAGATGAAGAGTTACTAGTAAGAAACATATTGATAGTAATAAAAATAGAAATCTCTCGGTTTATTGAACTGTAGTGGGTTTCTTTCCTTGCCTAACCTGAATCCAAGATCTAGTCAATCTAGCATCAAAGAGACGAAGTTAATTGTCACGCGTAGGTTCGTTTCCATGAGAGCGATAGTATAGTTCAGATTTCAACATGAATGGAGGATCCAAATCTAACTCTAACATCCATTAACCCTACGATCCATTAACACTACACATCCACGACAAAGATAGCTTACCCTTTCTCTCTCTCATAAAAAGTATAATAACACTCAATCCCAATAACATTCAGATCCAACAATTAGCAAAAACCAAAGGAAGCATGAGAGATAGAAGAGGTGTGGGAACCATCAAATTGGTGTGGGAACCATCAAAATTAAAATTTAAAATCAAAATCAACCTCCCTAATTATTCAAATTTAAAAAAGTGTGGGAACCATCAAATATGGAGGGAAACTCAACTTTATTCACTAACTTGACATTTAGGCCCTACAACATTAAAAGTCCCACAAAAAGGCCTAAAGTCCTTTTATTAACTTTCTATTAATCAAATCTCTATGTGATCATCGGATTGGACTTACACACGCAGGGTGCCAAATCCCTCTCACTTATTAACTAGGGTTAGGGTTGCCTTGGGATCCGCAAACCCTCCAACAGTATCCCCCACCAAAACTGGTGGCGGTCCCACGACACCTTCAATATGCAGTTATTGGGGACTTTTATTTGCTTCGCGCCAGCTCTTGATTAAATGGTACTGCACCTTTTTCATAAAGTCGAAACGGGCAGTATTAAAATCCAAGTTGTGTGGCAGAAAACAACGTTGGGCTCGAGAAATCCACTTTGAGATTGTCCATGATGTGAAGTGTGATTCCCAGGAGCCTCCCATCATTGCTGCACGAAAGTATAAACGAGCAACCGACAGCTGATCTTTGATTTGCTCTGAGGCCGGCTTATTTGGATCGAATGCTAGAGGAGGGAGGCAATCGTTCCATCTGGTTGCCACTGACGCCAACAGAGTTAGATCTGTCACAAATAGTGCCGATTGTCGCACCGTTGAATCTGGAGAGTGGATATACTCTCTCTGATATGCTTGCAAAGCCCGGTGGAAGTCCACTGATATGGTCCAGTTATAGGGCTGATGGATGATTGGCCAATCGGACGTATGGATTGATGGACCCACTTGCATTGCCAGTAAAATTGGCAGTTGTTCTACTATATCTGGAGTTCCCCCTGGTCCATGCTCGAATCTACCCCTGTATCCATTTGTACATCTTCTTGGCGCAGAGGAGAGAATTGCGGCATGACTGGTACGGGGATTTGTGGTCCGGCTTCCAACACTTGAGCAGCTACTTTTTCATAGGCGGTGATGGTCTCTTTAGCCTTGGCCAACTCGGTTGAAGCTGCTCCTTTGAACCTGTCAACGGCCTTAGAATCCCTGAAGGGCCACTTTGTATGTTTCCACTTTCTTAAACAAATACGTGATCCGAATGATCTGGTATTTGCATTTGAAGATAAGCATCACGCTCAAGGGTGGTCGCATCCAATTCACCTTGAAGACATGTGCGATCCTGTTCCGCCATCTACAATTGACCATTCAATAGTTGCACTTGTTGTTTTGCATCCTGCACGGCCTTATCCACCTGATCCTATGCGGTTGTTAGGGTGTTTTGCAGGGAGCTGACGTATTCTTCCAGGCGATCAGCCTGTTGCTAGGCCAGCTTTGTTTTAGCTTCAGACTTGTCTTCATGCTGCTTGACAATCTTTAACTCTCGATCCAACTGGACAATCTTCTGGCGAATCAGAGTGTTTTTGGAGCCCATATCGAAAATTCTCTGTTCCATTTCTTTCTTCTTATCTAGCATAGACTGGATCACTTGCGCAAGGCTTGAGACCAAACCGAGAGCATCACCAGAATCGACTACTGTGGATGCAACAACAGTAGGAGGACCTGATAAAACTGTCCTTGGTTGGCATGGAATAGGTGCCAGTACTTCTTCTTCTTCAAAAATGTCTTCCTCCTCACAACCCTCATGCACAGTGGCGTCGAACTGCTTCGGTGATTTCACAGCCTTGTCGACCCGAAGTGCGACCGGGCTATCTTCCGTGTGAGGTTGTTGGCTGACATCTTCAACACCGACAATTGATTCATGGATTTGTTTGAATCCTCTTCTAGGGGATTGGAGTTCAAAGGGCGCAGGGCTCTGAGGCATTTCAAAAAATTTGGTGGCCCCAAGGGGGTCGGAATCATCAAACATATTCATAAAAAAATGTGTGTTTGGTGAAGTGGCTTCGGTGTGTGGGGGTGAGGCGGCCTGGGCAGCTGTGATGGGAATGGTAGGCCTAATGGTCACAGACTGTCCTTGTGTGGAAGAAGAGACGAGGAAAGCATCAGAGACGGGAGGAATGAGAAGTTCAGTGCGAACAACAACAGGGGGTGGAAGCGCAGCTGACAATGTATGCCTAGTGCGACGTCGTGACGTGGAAGGTGAGTCAGGAATGACGATCTCGTTGCGTGGACAACGACGACTATGAGAACTCGAGGCCTGGTGAGATGACTCAGCTGGTGCTTCTTGTAGACCGAAAGCATAGAAGCCAGGTGGAAACCATGGATTTTGTTTTCTAGGTGAGAAGCGGCTAGAAGAGACAACGAACTGCTGCTTAGTATTGCCCTTAATAGCTCGTTTGAGCTCACCAGAAACAGTCTTGAACCAATTATATGGTTCAAGAGGGGCTTTGGCCAACTTGGCATAGGACTCCACTATCCTATGGAGGATCTACGACGTGACGCGGTCTTTCTTGAGGTTGCCAACCATCAGGAAGTTGTTCAGTAGTTGGGCAGCAGCATGTATTGAAGGCTCAGCGATGGCTTCCAGAAGGGATTGTCATTGGTCCAGTGCAGATCATTGGTGAGGTCAATGTATGGCTTGATGGCCTGTTTGGCCTGCTTGTAATTGGGTGAGGCCTGTGTACTGGATGCTATACATATGGCTGCAAGGGCGGCCTCAATGACGCGCACCTCGTGTGTGGCTCCCTGAAAAGTGATATAAAATTTGGATTTCTCTTCCTTCCACGTACTGAAGACAAGAGTGATGAAATCCATATTGATTCTGCCAGAAAATCCTCTCTCATGAATACCCATTGCAGTGAGCAGAGGCTCCGCAAGGGTCATCCACTGAGTGACCGTGCTTGTGCTAGGAAGGATCATGATGTCCGTTGCAGATGGGACATCACGATGGATAGTACAGCATGGAGACTGGGAAGTATCAGTAGAAGACGTGATGAGCAAAAAGGAAATGTAAGACGCGTGAAAGTATATCAGAAAGCAAGTCAGGAATTTTTGGAAGGCTTTGGTTGTAGGAAAAATTTGCAAGAGCTTCACTAGCACAAGTGAGGAATGAATCGAATTCAGCCAACTTATCCAAATCAGATTATAATATTTTCATATAGAAACTTGGCCGTAGATTTCGCATCAACAACTTTGACAGCTTTGGCTTCGACCCACTTGGTCATATAATCAGTTGCTACGATAATGTATCGGGCCTGAGATCCTTGCGCGGTAGGATGAATAAGACCAATATAATCCAGTTCTCATTTTTCAAACGGTGCTTGCGATAAAACCGGATGCAAGGGTTCATAATTTTGTCGAGAAGGCCATCGTGCTCGCTGGCAAACATCACATGTCTGAATAAAATTTTCTGTATCCTTATGAAGCGTAGGCCACCAACAACCTGATTGCAAAAGTTTGCGAACAATAATATCTATAGAGAAGTGTCCTCCACCCATGCCATCATGTGAAAACATGATTAAATCTAGTACTTCATGGGGTAAAACACATCTGCGTAAAATATTGTCTGATCCACGACGATACAATTGTCCTGCAATTAATTGATAAGGTTGAGCCTTATGAACCAATTGTCTCTTATGTACTTTTGTCAAGGAGTCATTCGGTTGTCCTAGCATCAAGTACTCAACAATATCCACTGCCCATTCCGAACCTGCTTCAACATAGAATAATGCAGCATCTGACAGTTCATCATCCACTTCAATATTAACCGGTGCGGATTCGATTCGTGAAACATGATCGACGCTTCCCCTTTTGAACCACAATTCGAAAGTCAAATTTAGTTAATAACAATAACGATCTTGCAATACGTCCAGTATTGCACATTTTGTTTACCAAGTAAAGTAACGGTTGGTGGTCCGTATAAAATGCAAAGTGCGTTTCCATGAGGTAGTGACGAAATTTTTGAACAGAAAAAATCATGGCTAACGCTTCACGTTCGGTTGTTGAATAATTCTTCTTCGGATCTGTAAGTTGTCTGCTTGCAAATCGTATAGGATAATCCTTCTTACAGTCACATGGTTGCGTCAAAACTGATCCAATGGCATATTTTAAGACATCCATATGAACATGAAATTCTATCGTCCAATCTAGAGAATGCAGTATTGGTGCTGAAGTTAATGCTTTTTTTAGCTTTTCAAAGGCTTCTAACGCCTCTACTATCCAAATAGGAACAATAGTCAATTTGTATATAGGTCGTGCTAAATCCGCAAAGAAAATAATAAAAATTCGATAGTAGTTCGCATGACCCATAAACACATAAACTCCATGAATTGTTGTTGGCGGTGGCAATTCCACAATAACCTTGATCTTAGAATAATCTGTGGCAATACCATGTCTCGATATCACATTTCCAAGCACAACTTCGTGGGAAACCCATATCTGACATTTTTTTGGAATTAGAGAAATATGACATATGCGGCATCTTTCAAATACTTTCTCCAATCAATCCAAGTGGTCTGTATCTGTACCATATGGACTCCCAGGTCATCCAAGTAAGTTTCAAGGAATTTCTGTAGATAATCTTTAAAAGCAAATTGCATTACTCTTTGGAATGAACTTGGTGCATTACAGAGTCCAAACGGCATTACTTTGTAAGCATAGGTGTCCCATTATGTTGCAAAAGCAGTTTTGTGGTGATCTGCAGGTGCAATCTTAACCTGGTTGTCACCACTAAATCCATCCAAGAAACTATAAGCTTCCGCTTCAGCAAGGCGATCCAAAATGCTTTCAGTAAAAGATAACGGAAAGTGTTCCTTCCGCGTCACTTTGTTCAACGCTTTGAGATTCACACAGATTCTCAATTTATCATTCTTCTTAGGAACAATGACAATCGGTGAAATCCATTCAGTATGCTCGATCTCATAAATGAAATCGGCGTCAAGCAATCTCTGAAGTTCTTTCTTTATCAGATCTGCAACATTAGGATTACAGCGATAGAGCTTTGTAACCTTCGGAACTGCATCAGGTACTAAAGGTATGCTATGTTCAATCACTGATGTCGGAATACCCTTTAAATCTTGATAAGTCCATGCAAAGCAATCCTGATACTTAATAAGTAACATGCGGAGTGCCTGATACTGTTCAGGATTAAGTTGTGATCCAACTTGTACAATCTTTTCCGGTTCTCCTGGTTCAGCAAGATTCATTGGTTGCATCCTAGCTGGGCCATCGTAAATGTCTTTCGATTCTGGCACGTGTTCTTCAAGTTCACGATGCGCTTTAGGTAACATGATAACCACATCATCCAATGTATAACGTTTAAAATGCTCGGGCATATCATACTGGACTACATCTGTTTGTTCCTTTTCAAAAGGACTTGTCTTGGATCTTCGCTTAGCCTTTTTAGCAGAAATTGATCATGGAGGTGATGATTTCCGAGACGATGATGTCTTGCTAGAATTCTGACTTGTAGAATCATCCTCCGTTTTTTCTTTGACTTTATCCAGTAAGGGTGGCACCTTCTTTGAATCAATCTTTCGAGGGGAATTTTCCCATTTCAGGACCGTATTATAATCTTGCTTAGCTTGTTTCTTCGTCATTGATCCCGTGATCATGTCTTCCTTCAATATAACTGTTTTAGGTGGTTTTATTGTCGGTTCATCAGGAACATTACGCACTCCAAATCTGGTCGGATCCATATGATTTAGAATATGCTCATCCATAAGTTCAGCATTGCCATTATAAGTCAAGGCATGACTCACAGGAATGAGTTCACCTTCAATCGGATCTGGTATAGGTTCCATTGATATTCAGGCTACATTCAGCACATTCAGTGAAAACGTGATTGGTGTATCCAAAGTTCAATCTAATAAGGAAATCTCACTCAAATATGATTGATTATCTTGTTGACACATATATCCTGCTGTGCAATCAACTGTTGCAAGAGCTTCATTCCAATTGACCGTATCCGTTTGAGAATCATAATGAACTCCCAAAATTTTCTCTCGTCGGTCACAAGTGTGATCCATTGTTGATGAATCGTCATCCTCTTTTTGAACCACTGGTTTGATAGTCCAAGTTGTAGGATCAACTTAAACTGCACGTTCACGATCTTCAAAAGTGATTTTTCCGGTATCCTAGTTATGAATTGCTTACATAACTCGTAACCATGGACGTTCCAATAAAACTTGGTAGACATTTGGCGCTTCTGGTAAGTCCATCACTACGAAAGTAATGACGAACTGTACTCCCGCAATTCTGACAGGTATATCTTCAACCATTCATCGTGGACAAACTATCGTTTGATCAACTAGCTTAATAGCAAAAGACACAGGCTTGATCTTTGTAAGGCCCCATTTTGCACATAGCTTTGTAGAGATCAGGTTAACTCCTGAACCGCCATCTATCATGGTTGCTTCCTTGGGAAATTGTCTATGTTGTATCAAAAGAGTGATATTCTTTTGTTCACTTTCCCAAGCGGCTTCGTTAGATTCTTCAAATCCAGCACAAAAAAGTTATGGTTCTTCTTGAGCTAACTTTTGTGCTAAGAGTTCTCTTGCTTTTGGCACCAACTTCAAGAACTCTCCCATTGAAATATTGACCTTGCTAGACAAAATGTTCATGAGCAATTCTGTTTGCGGTGCTTCTGGTTCAGTCATCTTGAAGGGTTCTTCATGATGATGTAACTGATCATTCATATTCGTACGTGAATTTCTTGGAGGCTGCAATGGTGAAGAATGAACTTCTGCTGTTGCTTTTGTAGCTTCAAGCTCCTCTTCTTCTTGCAGATGTTTAATCCACTGTCTCATATTCTGATATCTTCGTTGTTCAGTATTAAGATTTGGATAGACTCTTGATGTTGTTGGTATATCATTCAATGGTATAAAATCAGCAGGTACTGGATCCACTACTGGTTCTTTCTGCTTCTGTGCTCTGGTGACTACCATCTGTGCTCTAGTGCACTTGATTTATTATGAGCTACTGGACTTTGTTTGATTGTTATCAAATTTACAGCTGTTGTAGCTAGTGGTGGCTTCGGTCTTGCTGCACAGTCTTTATAGCAATGCCCATAACCACAGTCATGACAGAATGGTACAAATTTCTCTTTATTTGGGCATTCTGCAGCTCTGTGATTTTCTCCACATGCAAAGCATCCAAGTGGTGCTCTAGTCCAATTTCTAGAGGCTTGTTGTTGAGCGGTAGCATAAATAGCATATTGTTTCGAAGATCCACCTTCTGGATGAGTACCATAATTCCATTGCTCAGCACTTCCATAAGGTTCTGGTTCCATCAAATTGGCAGGAGGAGTGGAGTGCTTTGGTGGGGCAGGTAAAGCTAAACGTCCCGGGTATCCAAGAGCATATTGTCGAGGTCTTGCTGCTGGATTTCCTCCATAATGTGGTTCTCGATATCCCATTTGGGCATACCGTTGCTAAATTATCCAAGGATTGAAGTTAAAAAATAGTCTCATGGTCAAGTGAATTACACATATGGCAAACATTGATTTCCATTCGTTTTTTCAATTGAGGACACTCGTTCACTATGTGATTTCCTGTACAAATAGAACACCAGACATTTTCCCTGATAGGAAAAGTCTTCGCAAACTTCTCAGGTTCCTTGTTCGCTTGTCCGTGAAAATTTTCCAATGCTTTGATCTTCTCATCAAATTGCGACTGCAACTTTTCCATCTATTTTTGTTGGTTCTTCCCAAGTTTCTCGAACTCATTGAGCATCATTTATGCAGTAGCGTTGGCATTCGTTGATGCAATAGTGGTGGATGTCGTAGTAGTTTGCCCTGCTGTATAAGGCAACATACTGATATTCGGCTCATCATCTGAATCTTCATCCTCCTCCCGAATTACATCATCCATAGCATTTTGCAAGAGTGCATACTCATTATGGCGTTTGTTGAAGTGACTATTTTGTCGCATTTTTAAGAAAATGCAAAAAAGCCGACAAAGAGTTTACTTCTTCGAAATACTTGAAGAGAAGTTATTGTTGGGAGATTGTCGCGTTTTTCGGGAGTTGCAAAAATGTGAACTGTGCGACAATTAGTTCATTTCTACAGACTTGTTCAATAATTCATGGAAGTCGTTGAAGATGGCCAAGTTTTCAATGATCTTTAAATAATTCGAACTTAACATTTGAAAGTGAAAAACAATAGGATTGGTTACCCTTTAGTTTTGATCTATTCATGGATGAAGATCAACCGATGTAGTCGTTCTTCGAATAGTTCGGTTGTCTGATTTTTGTGATTCCTACAGGTATCAGATGAGCAGACATAGAACCAAAGTAGGTTTCATCTCTGACCATAGACCAACAATCAATAAGTGTGCAGGAAGAATCTGAAAGTGAAATTAGTAGTCACCAAGGAGACAACTGTGGACTTAATTTCCAACAGATCCCAAGTATGATTCTCCATGAGAGCATCATACTCCACTTGCATAGCATCCATCCAACTCTTTGATTTACAGTATCTTCATAGCAAGTTGGTTCATCAAGAATTGAAGTAAGAAAAGTGTAAGAGTAAAAGATACAATGCCTTCGCTTTGATCACCTTTGCCATCATAAGTAAGCCTCAATGGCTCGGCCCTTGCTCTTGTGGATCTTCTTGGAGTCCTTGGATCTTGAGGTGGATCCTCAAGTTCTTCATCACTTTGAAGCTCCTCCTCCATCCTAGCATGGTCTTTGGCATCAAGATGATTAGTAGCATTGTCATTTATTTCACAAGCATGTCCTTCATAAAAAATAACATCCCTACTCACTATTACTTTCTTAGTGATGGGACTGAAGACTCTATAACCTTTGCTATTCTCACCATATCCCACAAAGATGCTTTGGATGGAAGTTGCATCATCCTTCTTCCTTGTATCCAAGGATTGGTGTACATAGCAAGTGGATCCAAAAATCTTCAGATCCTTGAGATTTGGCTTCTCTCCAAATAGAGCTTCATATGGTGTGATTCCTCCCATGGCTTGGTTGAGCAATCTATTGCATACAAAATTAGCACATGTGATTGCCTCACACCAAAATGGTTTGGGTAGAGAAGCATCTAGTCTTAAGACATTAGCACACTCACAAAGAGATCTATTTCTCCTCTCGGTCGCTCCATTTTGTTGAGAAGTATATGGACATGATAACTCCCTCTTAATGCCATTAGGACTACAAAACCCTACCTTGATCTTGGTACTAACTTGATTTTCTACAAGAGTTTTGAACTTTACAAATGAATCAAACACCAAAGATTTACAAAACAAGAGGTAAATCCAACCATATCTAGGATGATCATCAATGACTATGAACATCTGAATGGATGATTTCAAGAGGAGTGTTAGATCTTGATGTAGATCTAGAGAAAGGTAGCTTATGAGCCTTTGAGAGGCTACAAGCCTCACAATGCTTTCCACACTTTGACAATTGCTTGGGGAGGCCAAGTGCAAGCTCCTTTGCACACATGGATTCCATAGAATTGAAGTTCGGGTGGCCCAACCTTTTGTGCCATAGCTCCACACTTGAAATCTCCACCTTTGCCAAATTCACACTCTCCATTGCAACATTAGCATCTCTAGTTTAAAAAATATACCTTGTTTAAAACCCTTTGCTTTGCATTCATCATCTTAAGGATGGAACAAACTCCATGCTTAAAATGTACATCTAGGCCATTATCCATTAATTGGCCAACACTTAACAAATTCTTTGTTAACTTAGGTACAAAAAGGACATTTTCAATATTCACGTTTGATTGCATCCATACGAAATGCATTCGTGATATCGCCATCACGCGAGCGACCTCCTTCCCATGCCCGTTCCTTACACCCTCTCGCGTCGTGCGATATCAGCTTTACTTCCCCAATATTGCCATCATGCGAGCCCTTGCCTCTGCCCGCCTGACTCTGCCACTCTCTCGCATCGTAGGTTGTTGCATATGCACACAATATGCGTAGTGATGTATGGTTGACCACCAGGAAAAAGGTATCAATGTAGTCCACACTTTACTTTTGTGAGAATACCTTGGCAACCAGTCTGGCTTTGTATCTTGATACGTTGCCATCCGATCCATATTTGTATTTGTAGATCCATTTGCATTTGACAGTCTTCTCTTGCGATAACGCGCTGTGTAGTATGCCAAACAACGCTCTAGGAATCACTTTGATTAAGCATATTTTACTTTGTCTCTTGACCATGATACACAATCCTTGAATGCATTATGTCTGTCAAATGTTCTTCTTAGATCAGCTGCTACTTGTTCTATTTGTTATTCCACATAAAGGTTCATCATAACTAAATTAGCAGAAGATCAGAAACCGATCACTACACCTTAGCAGAGGTAAGATCTTAATTGACAAAGCAATAGCTCCAATTATGAGTTCTACTCTATCTAGGTATATCAGGAATCTGTAAAGGTAGGACATTCCAAATAACGAGATCATGTCTCTACTCTTCCAATAATTTATAGATTTCCAACAAATCTAACCTACACTAGGATAGGTTTCCCACGTGGCATCTTGGCCTCACACGTGTGGGACCCACTTATGCACATAATTTACAATATACTACCTGGCTAGATTTGCCAACATAGACAATTTTTCACAATTCCTACTTTAAGTGACCTGAATCCTAGATTTATGGAGAAAATTGACCAACTAGCCACCTACTTGGCAAGACTCTAGGAATGAGACTAGAATGGAAAATTAGGACAATAAACCTCAATCACCTTTTTTATTACATGCTATAAATTCACCTAGCTCGTGAAGGGAAGAGGCATTTCTATTTAGTGAATTCTCCATAGTGAACACTTAGAATATTTTTGAGAGCTGATTGGCAAAACTCGAGTTCTACACTATCTTGATTAATGATTATAGATTGCTCTTGATTGATACATGCTAAATTGTTGATCTAGACCTCAAAATCTAGTGTCTAGTTTCTGTTTGTTTTATGATCAATCAATCAATCACTCTTGTGAGGCATTAATGCACTCATTTAAGGTCCAAAGTACTGTACTTTGACAACCATCTCTAGTATCAAGACACAATAAAGAATCTAGCAACTTATCAACATTCACCAAAGTATGCGAAGGTAAAAACCTTGTTGGTAACTTAACAGAAATAAAAAGCACAACAATTTCTAAAATATAGAAAATATTCTTGTGACTCACTATCATTTACTAGTGAACATCTTGACTTGCTAATCACTTGTAGAACTCACAATCACTACCCCACTATCCAATCTACATTTATGTTGACTCATGTTGGGTGACTCACTATCACTTACCAAAGCCCGCATACATCTAGCAATCATTCATCACTTTATCATTGTGCTGAGAGTACCCTAACTGACATACCCATACCTTAGTATGCATAATTGAAAGATCACTCATCGGTCACTCATCGATCACTAGTCAAATTGGTTGACCAAACTCACTCGCCAACTACGTAGTGACCTTTAGAACAATTTAGAAAATAAATGTTTCTTTTTTACTTTGAACTTGTAATAAGACATTTTTTTATCATGAATGATCTTCATGTGTCATTTATGGACCTTTCAATGAGTTAGAGATATTAATCTTTGCTCATCTAGTTCTCGAAATGTATACAGACAATGTTGTATAGACTGTTTGTCCCATAAGTTATAGACCATGACAAATCCCAAGGATGGTACTATCTACAAAACACACTCTCATCCATGTACTACAAAAAATGTCTTGTAGTTTGTGCTTAGTCTTATAGAACGTGTTGTATACCTAACACTCACACACTACCTTCAAGCTATTGGTAGATTTTGAAATCAATCAAAGATATTTAAATACTTAACTTTGTATCAATATATCAAAGTGGTATTGATAACAGTATTAAGAATCACTTTACATCATTGCTAGTCACCATCAATAACATTATGAGCCTTTTCACTTTGATCATGCAAAAAATACCAAAATCGGCTCCTTAAAATCAAATGTTGACTCAAAATGACACAATGTCCAAACCATCATAAGGTGCAATGTATGATCTATGAACAAAACCATATCACAAAAGAATGCCCCTCAATGCACATATAGCTTACTCAAGTGTCATGATTGCAATTATGGACACACATACAAAGACTATCCATATAAGCCCATCCAACTCGAAACTCAAAACAACATAATTTATTGTCACAATTCACTTGACCTTTTTCAAATCGAGAGAAAGAGTGATATTTGTTAATATCAAGACACAAGCTCAAAACCATATGGAAGATCTAGTGCATGAATGTGTCATTGATGGGGCATATTCAACTCTACATATTGTCACCTAACATTTCCAAACAACATAATGGCTATATGATAATCAAAATATGTTAGTTATATTGTTTTTTGTTCCCTTGTAGGTCCTTATTTGTGTGAGGGACTGGAGTCTAACTCCTAATCTTTAGCAAATGGAAGGAACTACTACCCAACTCACCACTTATTGGACAAATATGCTAGTCACTTTCAGATTCAATATGACATGTACATTACAAAAAGAGTGCTTTCATATTTTCAAATATGTTACTAGTTGTAGCTTCAACATTGATCACCGCTTCATCTTGCATTATTTTTTAAGCTCTCCATACTAAAGTTATTAAACAACATCCCTATGGACAAGATCACACTTCATAATTTTAATTGGTCGATCATACCATCGCTCAAATGAAGTTATGTGTGCCATCTCTCTAGATTTTTAAGAGAGAAATAAAAGCTCAAGTCACTTGAAGCTTTGGGGTCTTCACTAAGCACTCACATACAAAAGCTGAATCAATCTCTCTTCACTTGAAGCTTTGGGGTCTTCACTAAGCACTCACGTACAAAAGCTAAATCAATCTCTCTTCACTTGAGACAGTAGAGAAAAGACTCGAGAGCTTTTCTTCCAATGTCATCCACACATACCCTACTTGTAAGAGGAACACCATGGTAATGTGTTGTGTAAGTTACTTCCTCCACCCTCCTACATATCTTGAGAGTATTGTATTTGTTTATAATTATTACTTTTTTGGGTGTGTGTGTGTGCTCTATATGAAGATGAAATCTATAACAAGCCAAAAGCTTGTTCAGTTGACACAAGCCTAAAAACATCTCTTACATATGCGTGCAAAAACTATTAATAGTTGCACTCAAGCTATATTCTTGCATGTCACCTTCTAGGAATTGAAACGACACATGGTATTTAAGTACTTAAGGAACTAATGGAACATCCATGGCCCATCACTACCAAAGGTGTAAATTATCCGTAATTTACTAATGTCATTGAGCAAATAAACTTGGGTCAACTCTTAACCATTGTGCAACTATTTCGTCACATACTCTCTACACCCTCACAACACACAATATTGGTCAATGAAATTTGACATCCTTACAATGAAAACAAATAAATGCAAAATATATCACACATGCGGTAAACCAGTCAAACTTACTAGAAAACGCATTCCCCTTGGGAAAGGGGGAATGCCATTCACACTTGCTCCCCAACACGGGAACATGCACAAACATACCCATAGCAAGGAGAATGGGTTCCCAAGGCACTCCCAACAATTTCCCTTGCAATTTATGTTTTGGGACCATTTTTTGTACATTTGGCCCTTTATTTGCCCTGACTTTTTGGCCCTATTTTTTTGTTTGTAAGGCCTATTTTTCCCGCTCCTAGTTTACATAGATAGTATGCACTTTGAGTGCTTGAACTTTATTTTAAAGAATATATAATGTTTTAAAAAATGATTAAATGTGATGATGTGAAATTCCCTTGTTCCCCCATTCCCCCCTTCCTAGGGAGTGTTCCCGTCCCTGTTCCCGGGGGATCTAGACATTCCCTCGTTCCCATTCCCTAACATAAATGAAATGATGGATGTTGCAATACATGAAAAGCCCTAGACTTTTGTTTCTGAAATAAAAATTTGATGCATTTTTTAAAACAATTATGCATGAAAACCACAAAATATAAACAAAAAAGTGTAGATTCAAAATCAGTGGTATCTCCCAATGACCTCATCAATGATGAATCTCATTTAGCACCAAGTTACTCAAATGACATGCACTCTCATGAAGTAACACAGCAAGCTGCATACTTGTTCAGTACAAACTCATTGATGAGGAAAATGAAAGACCACCAATAGACACAAATCAAAGCATCCCAAAAGATGCAACTACATCTACAAAAATTTAGATGCCCAATAGGCTGCAGAACAACCACCATGAGCCAAAGGTTCCACAAATCTTGTTTTCTTGGCTTGTGAAACAATGTCAACTCAAGGCATAGTTGCTTGGGTGCACTTGATAATTGACTACAGAGGCAGGCATTATGTTACCTTGTAGTTAAGAAGGGAAGCAACTGAATCAAGCAGGCATTATGTTGCCTTGTAATTAAGAACGGAAGCAACTGAATTAAGCACCTCGCAGCCAACGTGTATAATATAGGCTTCCACTTAAAACCCAACATCTGAATTTCCTCTCGGCCAATACCGCATTCATATATACACACCGCAGGAAAATAAAACCTTCATAAAGGCTTGACTTTACACAGAGAATCTGCAAATGAGAAAAATTCATAGTTAGTCACTACCACGAGGGCCGATAAGAACAGCAAAAGCATATCAGGAACTCACCAAGCAATGAAATAGGTCTGCCAATGCAGTTACTAACCTGACCTTGTCCAGCCATATGTTCTTGTGAGACGTATCTGATATAGCCAACAAACATGAAAACATATTATTTTGAAGTTCAGGCCTGACAAATTTTCGCAAATCTATACTAATCATTCCGTAAACACTCAACAATGCAGTAGAGTTCAAATCACTAGGAGAATAACTATTTTAATTAGATTAAGCTCTCAGATTCCATCGGGGTTCTGTTCTAATGTACATGAGCTACATCATACCTCCATCTCCTGCCCCACCCACCCACGCAATAGCATTACATTACTATGAATCCAGAGATATTTGTGTTCCAAAAAATCATCTAAACATGCCAAGCTACAACTCAAAGTATCAATGTTATTCAAATGTTCTTTATTGCTGGTTTGGCTTATGCAAAACTTATCCAGCTCTGTCCAATCCAATAATCATAACCATGTGGTGTGGATGTCAAAATATGTTGTCAGCAAAGATCCAGCATGATATCATACCATAAATATCGACAAGGATATGGTAAGGTAAGGGAGTGTTTAAAAGTAACAACAACTCTATTTCAAGGATAGCTGAAATTGAATAGTTTGAACATGCTTCTGACAACAGGTCATTGATCCATAGCTACAGGACACTACCGTAGTTTGAAGTCTCTTAATCTTGTATGTCCATGCGTGCCTGAATGGAATCAAACCTCGAACAAGGGAAATAGTCATCAACCAGCAGCAAAACATTTTGTGGACAGATTCAAAGTCCAAACTTGACCTATTCCAAAATTCCTATTCACCGTTAATGAACAAACACTCCATCATAGCATGAAACACTCCCTCGATTCCTCCGCTCTCCTATTTTCACTAACTTCCGTAAGAGCGACTTTGTGATAACTTGGCATTTCACCCTTTCCCTTATCCTGTTTCTCAAATACCAAGTCCTATTTCCCAAACGTGTCCCAAAAACTAAATACTTGTTCCAAACTGGCCATTCCAAGCAGGAATCTTCCGTTCCATACGTACAGAGAGTAAAAAGAATCATTTTTCTTCAATTTTTGGATTTGTTTTAGTTTTGAATAAAATCCGTTCCCAAAAAAAATTGAGATCATATTATTGCAAGCCTTTTTTGGTGATTTTGGGGCCCCATAAACTTATGGTCAACATGTAGACCATCTACGAACACGGAATCTAAAATAAATGAGAATTTCTTTGTAAAGTAGATGAGATTGAAACTGAACATTGCTGATCAAGATGTAAACATCTTTTCAAACCTTAAAGTTAAGGAGCTCAAAATTGTAAATGTGAGGGTATTGACAATGAATTGAATATCAACCTTCTCATCCATGCTTAAGAAAATCTGCTTGAGTAGTTCTGTTCTCTCCAATAAAAGAGTCATTCAGACATTATTATAGCTCCAATAATTATAGCTAAAAAAATTTGCTCCAAAAAATTATGAGCAATGAGCATGTGCTGGTTGGTAACATTCCAACTTCAGTTTTACAGATTTAGGTTAAATCTGCCCATCTGCAGACTATAAGGCCTATTAGTGAATGCCTAAGGCCAAATGGTTTCATAATATATTACTCCAATTTATACCCACTTCTCATTTTGTAATGATTCATATCATCTTCTCTTTTTTACTTGCTATCACAAACACATGAAACTGAGTTGGTTCTTTATGTCTGCTATTTTATTGACAAACTCACAAGTTAGCATGATTCAGGTACATGGGATTAACAGTAATATCACCACTTCTGACAAGTATATGGATATGCTAGTTTGCATTATTATTTTATGTACACTGTGCACACCAGAGCCCCATAATAGGACACTGAACTGCAGCCCTACTTTGGCAAAGCTAAGGGCCACTATGAGCATAACTTCAAATACGCCTGCAAGCTGCCACCTCCAGTGAGTTGCTTCCAGGAAGTCAAATCTGCTGTCAGAATCTAAATAATGTCTCTGTGCTGCAATTTAGGAGTTGCTTTCAGGAATTCAAATATGTTGTCAGAATCTGAAAATAAATGTGCCTCTACCACAATTGGGAGGCAATAATCGAATAACTAGTCATTCTTTCCGTTTTTGATCAAAAAGCAGCATGGGATGAAATCAAATGTTCAACCCAATGTACCCTATGATCCGATGCCTGATCAAGTAGCACCCTCTTCCTCCCTTACCCAAAAAGTGCTCTCATACAAAATTAAGATGGAAATACCAAACGTGTGATTGTGATCTCCTAAGACTTGGTGATTGCACAAAGATCATACATAGATTGAAATCCAAGATCTATTTCACAAATCTAAGGCAAGAGCACTTGCTTACATGCATATATCATTCATACAAGTACATTCATAAGTGTGAAGACTTGTCAAAGAAAAAACCAAGTGCAGAAAAGCCTTGCTCTCAAGAGAAACCAACTATCAAAACTCGAGTAGAGAGAGAAAGCCAAAAATGCTCCAAAATGTAGAAAATCTCTTAACTCCAAAAAAATTGCACCGATTTGATCTAAGTCACATATAAGTAGCAATCTAGGGTGAAGGGGAGTGAAACATGATTGGACCCCTTCTTTTCCTCCTCTAAACATGATTGTTTGAGTGACTTATGAGCCATCAAACTTGATTGAACCAATTTGGTGGATTTCTAGCTTTTTGATTGGTCACTAGCTCTCATGCCAACACATAGGGAAGTGTCATACATCCAACCTCATCTTAACAAATGTAACAAGCCTAACCTAGCTCAAGCTACATCACTTCCTACTTTTGGCCTAACATGTGTACTTGCCTATTTTGCCTCTAATGCCAATATTGGCCCTATCTCCAACTACCCTGTGGATAGATGTCTACAAAATTTGAACTACCCCTAACTCAACATTGATCTATCAGGACTATGACTATTTTCCTCTTGTGAGAACATGCTACACACGTGTGAGATTTTCTCATATGCAAGAATTGTAAAATAACCAAGCTAGATTTTGGCAATCTTTCACAAAGCCACATCACATCGTAATAGGGTTTGATACTTTGTCCATTAAGACTGCCTATAACCATTGCCTTGCTACTGCTAATGGAGATTCCATTCATTTCCAGGACTTGACTCTTAATCACTGGACTGTAAGTCATGAACCGACAACTTTCCTTTATCAAAAGCCACTTTTAAGGCTTTCTCTGCAGTTTTGGACTAACAGTGCAGTGAGAAATTCCTGCTAATATGCACTTTCATGAAATGAACATATGGATTTTGAATTAAGAATGGTATGAGGTCACATTTGGTATCATATATTTTGAATCACCCATTCTTTCAACTGTGCATCAGCGACATCATAGACATTTCACAATAAGCTTGTCATGCCCAAGGAAACTATTTGTAGCATTCAAGACTAGCAAAAAAAGACAGGTTCCATTTCATTTACACTGTTTGCAGCTCACAGTTTTAAGGTTTAGCATTTACAATGCAGGGTTTAGAGTTTAGAGTTCAGGGTTTGATGGGTTAACAAAACCTCCTTCATACTTGATAATAGCATCAATAAAATGCTCGCTGTCAAAGTTCGTACCAGAGCAACATCACTATTTGTTATACCTGAGCAAGCGTAAAAATTGCACGAACCACTCTTGCATAATCTGTACCAACTGCTCTTATAACAAGATCAGCTGCAAACACTCCCCATAACCTGAAATGCAGTGCAAAGTGGATATACAATGAGTTGTGTGCATGGAAGCAGAATAAGGAAAGATAAACTACAACAATATGCATGACAAGTTAGTGTATGTCTAAAGATAGGGATAAGTAGTTCAAATTAGCGCCGCTTGATGGGGATGACATGGCTGATGATGTCATAGCAGTCAAGCAGAATTTTGTGGTATTGCCTTATGATTACTTCGGACTTCCAAAGTCCCGGACAGGTCACTTTTGCTCAAATGGTCACCCTTAATATATTTGGGCCATTTCACTAATTTGAATCGAAGCACTGTACCCACCACTTTGGTTTCAATTGGAAATGCCATTTTAAGCAACCTCCATTGCTCTACTTGCAATTTGAACACCAGTTCACATGTGAAGCAGCAGCAGTAGTGTAGTCTCGACAGAAGCTTCAAAAATCCAAAGTACCATCCATGAACATTCAACATGCAGACTTTCTTTATTTTCCTAGATTTACTATTGGCTGGTGGTCCTAGACTCCTAACTCGCACATACATAAAACCATATACTATCAGCTTATTAAACTTTTCTCATCAATCTCAAAGAACTTCCATGATGTTAACAAAATTAAGTGATAGCCATGAAAAACAAGAATGTTGTGGTATACCAGAAAGGCATTGCCACATATTTCTTGCATGCAGGTGCACCATGCAAGTTGAGCGCCTAGGGATGCATGCAAGAAAAAGAGAGGGATGCAAATTTTTTGCTAGGTGGAGGTTAAAGCCTTAGGCTCATCCCAAGCTATTTTCATCTGCAAGTGAAAAGCATCCAAATTTGTCAGCGAGAGCTGTTGAAAGGTCTTACGAGATTGCCACTACCACTAGACGATGACGGCGGGGCAAAGCACTATAATCGGAAAGTGTATTCAAGGAGCTAATAACTAAGGGAGACTCTTGTCGTAACCCCAACTATAATCAAAGAAAAAAAATAAGATGAATATGCTAAAGAACAACCGAATCCCGATGCTAGTGAAAACAGCCATCCACATGTGCAAAAACAAAACTAGCAGAAAAGACATGGGAAAAAAATGGTGAAATACTCTCCTAGAGTAGGTGCTGGAGATGGGAGGGTTTTCCACGAATTGCTGAAAAATCAACAAGTGAAAAAGTGTTCAAAAGGCTCGCAATATAGCACTAAGTACGACCCTTGTGGTCCTTAACATATCGCATATGTGGGGATGGGCCATTTGGTTGTGGCCAGATGGGCTCGGGTGCACTTATCCAATATCCTTTTTTTAATTTTTCAGATTCTGTATGATATCACACAGGTGTGTGATAAGCTATTTGGTTGTGGGCAAACGGCTAGGGCACACTTATCCATTATCAAAGAAAAAAAAAAGGTTGGAATTTCTTTTATATACATATTATATCACTTAGGTATGTGACAGGCTATTTGACTGTGGGCCAACGGGTTAAGGTGCACTTACTCAACATCACAATTTTTGTTTGTCCATACGACACTGCTCATGTGTAGGCGAGTTTCCAGAACGCCCAAGATGTAAATCCCCTTTGAAGATTATTGTGAAAGACAATCACTAGTCGCGAAATGCTTGCAGTGAATTGTTGAAGGATAATCAGAGATACCAAAAAGGAAAACAACAAAATAAATCTGATCATTGCTGAAAATGGATCATGGCTCACATTGGAGGATACGACGCTGAAAAATGGGGGCACTAGAAAACTATCTAGCCGCCAGTGCAATTGCCATGGAATCTAACAAAAGGTTAGTAATCTTAATAACTTAGAGAAAATCCTTAAAACACACGGCAGCATTGAAGGGAGAATTGATTACAGACACACCTCACCATGCTTTATTCATTTGTTGGCCATAAGCCCTTTTTATTGATGTACAGGCCTAAAAACCTTTTTTATGCATTTATATTTAAGACTGGCCAAACTTTTAATAGTGTAATTACCTAGAGAGTGGGTCCTTCAGGAGGGTGCACTATTTTTACTCCAAAAGTTCTGCCTCACTTGATTATTTGTATCCTGTTTTTAAGGTTCCTCAAGGGGCCATAAATACGTACTACGTATCGTCATTTTGTAGCTTATGATTGGTATTGCTTGGGCTCTTCGTGGGAGATTGCTTTCATGTATTGTCAATTTATGCTTCATTGGTAATAATATCTATGATTTGGTTCATAGCTGTATAATCATTAATGGAGGCATGCAAACCAAGAAACAGACATTGATACCCATGAGACAACTATAAAGGAATAAAACAGGTAACAGTATTGATGGAATTATTTTAGCTAAACTCAGCAAAGGGCAGAAAATAGATCCCAGTCAGTATCACGAATAGAAACAAAGTTCTTGAAATAGTTTTCTAGAATAGGTTGGGGACCTTAGACTTCTCATCAAGAAAAGAATGTTGTGAAGTACATGTTAAAGTCGGAATCCCAAGGAACTTAGCAAAATGCTGCCACACAGTTCAGTATAGTATCACCATCAGTTAGGATAGACTTAGGTAGAGAAGGCACCAAAGTGGAAAAGATTGAGAACAAGAATGCCACCAAACCCATCCCAATATGACAAGGATAGTGGCAACCAAGGATGACAAGTTTTTTCCAATCAGTAGAAAAACTGCAGCTAAAAAATTGAAAAAAATGATGGTTCATGAGAAAAAAAACGCATACCGTTCATCAAACAATTTAGAACTTTTGATTTTTTTCTAGAACAAAGAACCAAATTTCCTATCCCGGGCATATTAGCACCAAAACTTAGTTGAAGCCAATTGATACAACGGATGCTCAGAGGCCCAGAGTCATTGCTAAGGTCACACTCACGAGAGATGTGGGATAAGAGAAAGTGATACACACTTGTGCTAAGGCTATGGTCAAAGAAACACAAGGAAACAGGAGGCAGGAAATGAAATTTTTTGTAAAAAGGCATAAGGTGACACAAATTCATCTAAATTCATGTTTAATAAGAATCTATAAAGGTATAATGAACTCTTCATATTAGTTCACAGGCAGGAAATGTATGGGGATTCACACCCCAAAAAGCATGATTGTGAACTAAGACAAATATGTAACAATTTTAGGTACTTCCATTTGGGCTGCAAAAATGCCTCAAACCAATTGTTACTATGCTTTCACGCATCTGCGAAGAGTCTGTAAACTGGCCCTATATCAATCATCAGGTACTGAGTAATCTCCCATGCAAAATCCAAAATATTTTGAAGCACCTAAGATTTCAATATAGGTTAAAGGAAAGTACTAATACATAGGACCAACCCATGCCATCATACTCCGAAGTGCAAGATAGCGACTAGCAGCTCCAACAAGACCCTGGAAACACAAGAGACAAGAGGCAGTTAGTTAATAGAAAGGTCTAGAGAAAGCAGTTGCTTCACCATCGTCAACAGCTTCTCAGAACTTTCAGTAGGCCTTGAAATCTAATGCTTTCCAGGATCTAGAGCCTATCTTCTATCATCTAAGCTTGAACTCTTGGGGAAGTGACTTAGAAATCTGCAATGATTTTGTTATTGCTACGATACCAATATCCTCCAAGTTTTACTTAATGAAAACATAAACCAAGTAATGATGTGCAAGTCTAACAAATTATGCACTTGCACACTCGTTGCCACATGGTCGAACTTTATTATCAAACTTTAGAACTTTGTTTGATAGTAGATGTTTCCCATTAGAACATTGATATAGTTAATGGTCACTTCCAAGAATTGCTCAACATTGAGTCATAAGTTGCAATGCATTTATATACATGGCCAATTCATAACTCAGCATCAAAAGGTGACTAGAATCATCGTCATCATACCTAAACAAGTTATATTTATGTTTCTCTCCTAGTTGTCACCATAAAGGTAGAGTAGGCACAAGGTACAAGAGCTAGCACAACATCAAAGATGAGCACGCATGGAGTAACTATTAAAAAAAGCTTGTTTGCATTCAAATACCTGTCTTGCCGAAAGCATCGCAACATGGCTCTCAAGCCTTGCTGCAACCAATTGTCTACCCTGGACACATAATCATTGTCAATAAAAACCTACTTCAGAAAATGACCAAACCTTTCATTAGATTTATTAGGGAAAAAGCAAATAAAGTCAATAAACTATCTTCAGGCAAAAATTTCAAAGCTCCGAAATGAATCTACCCTGACAGTTTCACAGAGGTATATATTATCGATTTACATCATAAAACTTAAGTTTGACTCAATAGTGCAATAGCCAAGTTATAACAAACATCATAGCATAACAAAATCAATGATAACCATTTCTCTGACCCACCAATTGAGATACTTTTGAGAGCAAAAAGAATCACGTATTCAGTGAAAGCTTCAAATTTAGCATACAAATGATTAAGATCACATTAGTAATGACTTAAGAAGCATAATATATTTTGATAACTTTGTCGACACTATTTTCTAAACTGATATGCAAGTCTTATAGAGATGCAATCATTCCACAACCTCGTGCATTTTCCCCAACATAAGAGAATCACAATCAACTATGCCACTTTCATCAAACACAACTTGCAACAAAGAGTTTTTACACCACTTGTCCTTGTCCATAATACAATGTTTTTTTTTTGAGAAAATCTCAAGTCTCACTCTTTGCTCTTCTGAGGGCCTATGCTTAACATGCATCCGGGGGGGTCCCATTCCAGAACGCTGGTTCCAGAACGGGTGCGTTGCGGACAGTGGAATGCTGTCTGGAATGCATATATAATTTCTTTTTTGTTTTTCTTTTATATATATTATACCCAAAATGTTTCTAATATTAATAAATTTGATGTCACCTATTTAAGGCTGTTTTCATGCCATTAAACCGAAAAAATTTAGGTTTTAAAAAAAATTGCAAACACATTTAAAAACCAATCAAAATAGTAGAAAACCAAAAATGACCAGTCAGATCTGTGAACCAGTCCAGATCGACTACAAAATTACAACATTTTAGAAGACATTTTTGTCGCCGCTCCCCATGGACCCCCCGGCGACACAAGTTGGGGGGGAGCAAGCCCCCCCACAGCCCCCGTCATGAGACCAAGACCTCTGAAACAGGAAGATAATCAGGCTCCACAACCACCAGGTCTAGAGTGATAGTTTCATAGCGGCTAAGTTGACAGCATTTTAGATGCACTAATTAGTGAATCAATGAATCAATGCGTCATGAATCAGTGAATCGGCAATACCTAGGTATTCTCAGGGATAAGTAGGCTCCTATAGTACATAAAAGAATTTGCAAAAATTACCATCAAAAGACCTGTTTTTGACACCCATATTGCAGAAAAAGAGCGTTCCAGGTCAAAAACCCAGAACACGTCCGAAACGGGCAGCGCATCTCTCTTGGGCAAACAAAACAAATTAATACTTGTGTTCAAACTTAAATTTGAGCATACATACATATGCTCAAACTTAATTTTAAGCAAATAAACCTATATTGAAGAGGGCAGAGAGAAAATCAAATTCGTTCCAAAATATGAACAAAAAAAAAATTAGTTTTATAAAACAGTCTTCATCTCAAAAGTAAAATTTGTAAATTCTTAACAACTTTCAAACATAGCAATAAAGATATTCAATCTCAAAAACCAAAAGCAAGAGTCGAAGGTCCCCACTCTATATTGTTGATCAACAATACAATATTGCCTCTTAGTTGATATCCTCTTCTACAAGTTAGTAAAAATTCATTGAACTTCTTGGACCTAGCTTGCATCTAGAACTTCAAACTACTCTACATTTGAAACAGAACAAGACACCAAGAGGAGAGAGATTGACAACCTTATTGATCAAATGAGCTAACAAATTTTTGACAAAAAATGATCACATTGAACATTCTCCAAATGAAAAACCCTAGCTCTAGCCCTACCTCACACCTAGTCTATGCTGATCTAAGCTATCATAGCTTTTGTCTTCAACTTATCTCAAATAATGCTCATACTCTATTTATAGTCTCAAAAAATCCTAAATTTGACCTAATTAGGCTCCCAATCTGTCATACTCAATAATGATGCGCTGGTGACCAAAATGCTATTAAGAAGCAAAATACCTTGGGTTCCCCAAGTTTTGAAATTGTAAGAACCCCTAATTATCATAATTGGGTCAAAAAGTTACCAAAATTAAAAAAAATCAAGAACAAATAACTCATTACTAAATACACTTGAATGATTTAGCTTATCTAAAAGGATGGGGGAGAAGTACCAAAGGTAATCAAGTACGTTTTTTGACTACGTTCCAACCCAGTACATGGTTTTTGGTCGGAACGGGTTTCTAAGGTCCAAACTTATCATGCACATATACTAATCAGTGACATGGTCATCAGTTGAAACAGTTTATTATTTTGATTATTCCTTAGGTGCCTGACCTCAACCAATTTACTAAAGAATTGACTCAAGTTAGTGGCATGACTTGACTCCTATAGACTTTACTTGGTAACTATAAGACCTTGCCTAGGCCAAGACTTGTGCTAGCACGTGTAGCAGGCATGATGTAAAGCTGCTTCTATGATTGATACACAGCACAAGAATGAATCAATTATCAAACAACAAATTTGGTAGACAAGTGGAGCCAAGTAGTACTGCCAGCAAAGTAAGGGTCAAATTTAAGCAATGCGTAATATAACAAGAAGATGTTCTACAGAAAGGGCATCCTACTATCAGGAGTTAGTGTTTCTTGGCAATTCAGAATTGGGTGATTTTGAAATGTCAAGTTGTGTTTCAAACAGGTTCAGAATCAGCCTTGGCTGGTTCCAATCAGAAAAAATTGGCATATTTAAATTATACGTTAAGTTTTTATGTTACATTTATCTGACAACCAAAACACAGTTGGCTGAGGCAAATTTACACAAAATCTACTTTCAAATACCCAATGCTCATACTGCATTCTGTCACATGTATGCTCAATACTTACTAATGTTACCTGAAGATAAGGTGCACAAATTGGCCCCAGCCTGTATAAATCTACACAAGCCAAGTAGCTTGCTACCACATGTTTGAAAGTCATGTAAATGTCTCACATGAAAATAGCTGGTTAAGAGTTTTTGCTACGTATATACAAAGTTTTAACTTCCAAATAGCCAATCATCATAGAGTATACTGCTCAGTACTTACTCCTGTTACCTGACGTAAGGTAGCCTATGCAATCTCTGGTCTCTAGATAAAGGTACATTTAAGCAAAAAAATACACAAAATGAGCAGCTTGTGTGTAATGTACACAGGAAATGTAATAGGGTTGAAATTGGAAACTTGGCTGATTAGATTTTGAAATCTTCAACATCTTTGCTCAAATAGTCAAAGTTAAAGTTCTGAAAGCTGAATTTAAGGTGCCCTGCTTATGTTAAATATGTAAAGGAGGACTCCTCTCCCTTTGATCTTTATGTTTTGATCATAGTTGCACCGAAACGCGATTCTGGGGCTGAGCGTTTTGGAAATCGCGTTTCTGAGAAACGCGATTCTCAGCCCAGAATCGTTCCAGAAACATTTATTAAAAAAAATAATAAATAAAAATGTTTGAACACCTCTTCACGGCCAGAATCGTGCCAGCCGTGGAGGTGTTAATTTTTTTTGTTTTGAGCTGTAGGCATTGGATCTTGGCGTGTGGATAGTCAACAGGCATCTACTCAGCGATACAGAGGTGGTGTGCACGGTGTCAGGGGGATCTGAGCTTCGTGGAGATCGAAACGATCAGTTTTCGATTTTTGGTAAGTGTAGGCTTGTTTTTTTGCAAGTGTTGACATTGAGCTGTAGGCAACCAAATCAAGCGCAGTTTGGCTCTAGACCACCTTTCTTCATGCCCACAGTGATTCCTACGGGGTCAGTTTCAACCATTACGGCACACCTTGCGAGACTTGAACACCACAATCCAAATGCTTGTTTGTTTTTGCCATTTTCAAAAAATGGCTTCTGGGCAACCGATTCAGGTGGTGTCTGAGCCTAGAATGCATTTCCACATGCCCGCACAGACTCCTGTGACCTCCATTCTGCCCGTCTACATCCGTAGCACAAATTTCAATTTTCTTGCCCTAATCCCATGTTTTTTACGGTTTAGGGTTAGAGCATCGTGCAAGCATCCACCAGTAGCGAGGTTTAGGCCTGCACTGGACTCATAGACGCCTGCAAGGACTCCCATGCTAGCGTCAATCGCCCGTTTTCGCTCGCACTGGAATTATTCTATCCCTCGCCCTGTCTCGTGTGTTTTTTGGCAGTTGCTATAATCTTGCTAGAATCAATGTGACGCGTGCTCGGATGTGTTCAGCTCTGTTTTAGGCTGGTAATGTTTTTCAATGCAGTGTGTTTTCTTCTACTGAACGGTTGTTTGCTTGTTTTTGTTCGCAGGTTTGATCTCGTGTAGACACGATGCCGGTGCAGGGCCGAGGCCTTTGGGGCGAGGTTGAGCTTATTGAGGGGGATGTGGCTACACACCATGGCTCGGGAGTCCGTAGATGGAGATGCTTGCATTGTGGTGGTGTCTTCACAGGATCACTTACCAGGGTTAGGGCTCACTTACTGAGGGTCAAAGGGCCGGGTGGGCGGGCATTGGGCATATCTGATTGCCCCAAGATTTCCGATGAGGAGAGACAGAGGTTGTCTATTACGTACGGGCACGGTGCTGCATCACAGGTTTCTGGACAGGGACAGGGACAGGGACAGAGACAGGGACAGGGGGTAGGAGCAGCTGCAGGTTCACAGGCAGGGGTCACAGGTATGCAGGCACGGCCTACTACGGGTGCAGAGCCTAGTACAGCACGTTCTTGGCAGGGTTTAGGTGTAGTGCATGGTCCAGGCGGTGCCACTCCAGTTCCACCTGCAGCAGCAAGGCTTACTTCAGAGGGGAGAGCGTCACATGAGCAGGTTGGATTAGCAGCAGCGGGTCCTTCTCGTCCCTCTTCTTCTTCGGCGGCATATGCAGCACATGGTTCGACAGGTACTCCGAGAGAGAGTGATACCCACAGATCAGCCATCCGGTTCGCGTGTTAGACCACGAGCGCCATGTGCACAGCACAGAGAGGTTAGGCCAAGACAACAGACCCTTGATTGATGTGGGTGGCAGTGAGAGCAGCATGCCCGGTGCACTCGACTTGCTGGCCAGTTCTTTTACGAGTGCGGCATTTCCTTTGTTGTTGCTGACACTTGGGTGTTTAGAGAGTTTTGCGCACAGATGGCAGCCGTGGATGCTACATGGACGCCTCCCAGACGAGAGGCATTGCGAGGCAGGATGCTTCGTTAGGAGGAGGAGACCATTACATGGGAGCTGAGTTCCATTCGCTCAGCTTGGCAAATGTAAGTACTTTGTTTTCATAAACCCATTGCATGCGTTTAGGGTTGACTCGTGGCGCAATTTTTGCATTCGGCTAATGGGTGTTTTGTGGCAGATATGGATGCACGATATTGAGTGATGGATGGACCGACATTCGTTGGCGATCCGTCATCAATGTCTTGGTTTCTTGCCCACGTGGCACAGTATTCCTACGTGGCGTGGATGCCACTCGAGGTGGTGATGCCATCACGGCTGATTTTATATGGGAGGTTATCAGAGATGTTATTGTTGACATTGGAGTAGAGCATGTGGTTCAGGTTGTCACGGACAACGCTTCGAACTGCAAGCAGATGGGAGAGATTATGACGAGGGAGCACCCCAACATTGTGTGGACACCTTGTGCTGCGCATTGTATAGACTTGCTCATCCATGACCTGTGTGCACTTCCATGGATCAGAGAGGTATTGGTTTCTCCATTTGCTATGCTATCTTGATTGACGCCTGCTCCATGCTGCTAAACACATCTCAATTACTGTCTAAATTTTTCACTGGATGTCTGTGTTGCAGGTCACTTCTACGGCCATGCGTTACCAGGAAGAGGCATGTGCTGGCCCTATTCCGCACCTTCTCGCACCTGAACCTGAAGAAGCCAACAGCCACACGCTTTGCCTTTTACTTTTTGGTGCTACAGCGATTAGTATTAGTGAAGGACGCATTGCAGCGGATGGTTTCCAGCGAGTCCTTCCGAGAGTTCATGGACGTCCCACATGTGGCGTTTTTCCGGTCCACTGTGTTCGGTGAGCCGATCTGGAGAGATGCTGAGGAGATTACTGGGGTCCTTCTACCCATTTTCAGAGTGCTGCGCCTGGTAGACCGTGAGGGGTGCACTCTCGGCCTCATTTACGAGTTCATGGACCGCATCGGCGAGGGGATTCAGACGTCAGCCTTGGTCAAGCACAAGTATGACTCTTCAGTGTCTAGTTTGTTGTTTCTCACTCAAGTCTGATTCGATTCTTTTATGCTATGGCAGCTATGGTTACATAATTGTTGTGATTTGCCTACTGTAGGAGGCGCAAGATCTCACGTATCTGGGAGGCCAGATGGGACTACTTCCACCGACCCATCCACGTTGTAGCCCACATATTGCACCCCTTGTGGTGCGAGACTCGGGATCGGGACGATTGGGAGCTGCACCGGAGATGGGTGAAGTACACGGAGCGCGTATGGCCTGGACCAGGTACGTGTGATAAATTGCTTGGTAGGCTAAGTATTGCAGTAGTGACTGTAGTGTGCTCATTGCTAGTGTGTGAATTCAAGAGGACTTACACGAGCCATGTTTTTTCTTCTACCAACAGGTCCGATGCTCACTAACATTGCATACCAGCTGCTGATCTTTGAGCGCTACCAGTTTTCTTTCGATGGAGAGCAGAGTCGGCGGAGGGAGGATATGTTGAGGCCTGTTTCATGGTGGGGCTACCATGGGCGCGGCACAGGTGACCTGCGACGACTGGCCGAGAGAGTCCTTGCACAGGACTGTTCAGCAGGAGCTTGCGAGCGACATTGGAGCACCTGGGCCTTGTATCACACGCAGAAGAGGAACAGGTTGTCCATCGAGCAGTGTAGGCGGTTGGTGTTTGTGAACACCAACGGCCGTATGCTGAGGCGCACATGAGGAGGGGGACAGATGCTCGAGGTGGTCACATCATCACCCCATGTTTCTTGCTGTGCTTTGACGAACTGAATTGCTTTTGAATTATGCAATGAATTGCTGACAACAATGTATTGTTTTTGGTTGCAGGTGAACCCTGACACTTGCTTGGTGGATTCGGCAGCTGCTGCTCCTCGGGCACCACCCACGCAGGAGGAGATGGATGATGAGATCTATAGAGATCTATATAGACAGGCGCAGGCTGACGCACGGGCTCTACGGCGTTCGAGGAGGGCAGACAGGCAGAGGGCTAGGGCTGAGGAGGGGGATGATGAGGGCTTGGCGGGTGGAGAGGAGCTCGGGGCTGACTATCAGGAGGAGGAGGAGTGGGTTGAGGGGGATACGGAGGAGGATGAGGAGATGGGGGCGGAGGCACAGGGGGATGACCTTGCTGACTTGCTGGTGGACCCTGATGCGGAGATAGAGGAGGATCCAACCATTCCTACACGTAGGCCTAGGGGGAGACCTAGAGGTTCTGGGAGGGGGGGGCTGAGTTCGCTTTTTGTAGACAGGAGTGGAGCATCACAGGCAGCCGTCGGCCAGGCATCATCACAGTGGGTAGGGCCATCCCAGGGCGTTGGATCACAGCCACCTGACACACAGACACGCAGGGGTAGACACAAGGGTGGGGGCAGGCAGAGGGGGGGCAGAGGAGGGGAGAGAGGCAGAGGCAGAGGTAGAGGCAGGGGGAGGATCCAAAGCCAGAGCACGCAGCAGAGAGCCAGAGCACACGGCAGAGCCAGGGCCACACCACGGCATATGGCTCCCTCCAGTTCTGATTCATCTGCAGACCCTTGGGATCTGCAGTCAGGCACAACGAGAGAGAGAGAGAGAGAGAGAGAGAGAGAGAGAGAGAGAGAGAGAGAGCGAGAGAGAGACAGAGGGAGTTAAATTTTGGGGCATCATGTTTTTTTATTAATGCACCTGGGAGTTAAAGCGTAAACCTAGGAGTTAATGCACCTAAACTAGACCATCCTGCACCCGAAACGTTCAGCAAAATACACAGTAATTACTCTTAATTAGAGCTTTCACCTGATACCCATATTGCACAAAAAAAAACCAAAAAATTAAAAATTAAAAAAACGTCTCTGGAAAAAAATTCCATATTTCCGAAACGCGTTTCAGAAACGCAGTGCAGCTATGGTTTTGACATAGGATGTAATGACTGATGAAATGGGGTACTTATAGAAAACGATCATTTGATGTAAAAAATTGCTGGCGCCCAATTACTCCTCAATCCAGAAAGTGTTTTTATATCAAGTTTCAAGCCAAAACACGACATGGAGATGAGATACAAGAGGACAGCTTTATGGATGAAAGAGATCACAAATCTGTGAGAAATTGATGATACTGAAGGTTCCTCCAAGGAGAAATCCTAGCTGCAACTCTAGCTTATGCTCCAACTAAGCGTTTGTATCTCAAACTAATCTTTAAAATTTCTAAATTTGACCTGATTAGGCTCCCAGTATATGCCTTATTTCTAGCGGCTAAACCTAAGCCAGTTTCAGTATTAAGCTACCAAAATGCTAATTATGATGCATGGATCCAAAATAAACCCAATTATCATGATTAGACATTCAAATGAGTTTCTTAAAACTTGTAGACAGAAGGTCCCAAATATCCTTCCATAATTAACTTTATTGAAACGGCATTTCAACCTCCTAAAAAGTTCTTGTTGTTTGTGATTCAACTTTTTTTTATTGTAAACATGCTATCAGTCTACTCTTACCTTGATCAAAGTCTCTTTGGACAAGCGATATCGAGCATATTCTAACAGCATTTTCCCACACAGCTCCTTAGATAGCTGCCATAATTATCCAGAAATTGCCAATTAAAGAGCTTTATCCTGGAAAAAACAAGAGAATTTTTTACATCGAATACTAAGAGGAAGCCAAACGCACTACCAAAAAAAGCCCTTTAAATGGGCTGCAAAATATGAAGACTCATTAATACTTCAGCCAACCTAAGACTACAAAAATCTACCACCTACAATTTTCTGGAGTGTAGACATGGTCAATGCACCTCCACCCTGTATAACAAGAATACCCACGTCAGAAAACTCTTTTACAAAGCCTCTTGCTTGAAAAGACAATGGCATGTGGGTTTGGCCTTCCCTAAAGGACCTAGTACCAAAGCTTAATATACCAATTTAAATCTTCAAAAGCTCCAAAAGCCAAAAAAAGTAAGAAGTTGGTGGTAAAAGAGACCTTTAGTAGGACAGTACAAAGCTCGTCCATGCCAAGTCTCACAGCTGCAAGGGTGTAGCCATGCCACTGGCCAGCTCTTGCTGTACCAACATCATTTATATACGACGCTCTGAGTTTGTTGGGAGCTGGTTGCCCTATAAATTCAGGTCTGTAGTTGACAAACATCAGAAGGATGAAAGTTAGAAAAGGCATCAGAAAATTTACAACGCTGATGAACACAAGCCAGTTCCCATCAGATACAGAGTTACCATATCAGTCCTGCCAAAAACCAGTATAGTAAAAGCTCTCAAGGTATGACAAAAAAAGCAAGTTTTGAAAGTCTAAATGCCTCACAAACTCATAGCTCTAGACTTTCTTCCTCAATAATGTGATCCATTTGCATTTTGTGATGGAACTACTAGTGATGGAATGACATATGCATTGATGAATGGAACTACTACCAATTGAAACAGAAAAATGCACTGATGAAAAGACTGATATCCAGATTGATATGCCAATGCAAAATGAAGAACACATCAAAAGCTGAAAATGTTGAACATACCTAAAAATACGATAACATGATGCCACAAGAAAAAAGCAAGTCAATTATCCATACTACATGCTTATGAACAAAAATACATTATTCTTATAATACTATTACACAAAATAGAATAAAACACAATTTTCCTCATGATTGCAGTATGGATTGCAAGTTCATTCTTTACAGGAGACTGCCAGGTGGCCAACCTAAAACCTTGGACCAATTATCGGAACCATAGCAGGAGATTACTCTCATAAATGGTTAAGCTTTTATGTATGTCGCAAAGTGAGAGGTCCATCATTTGACAAAGTAGCCAATCTAGGTCAGTGACCCCAGAAGCAAATATTTCGGCCCATTATCACTCACATAGTCCAATGTTGGGAATATAGGGAATATTGGGACTCACGCACCAATTTCACAATAGGCATTTTCTTTGATGGTCATTTGAATAGGTAAAGTTAGAATCACCATTGCACAGCTTTTCAGAATGTGTACCCAAGTGTTTTTCGAATCCAAATTTACCATAATGACTGACCATCAAGCATTAAAGTATATTAACGATGCAGTTGACCTTAGGGGTCGTAAAGCCAGATGGTCAAAAATGCTCCAAGAATTTCAGTATGACATTAAGTACCGGAAGGGTACATCTAATAGTGTCGCGGATGCCTTAAGCCGGATTGGAGACGTTAATCCGTTACTAAGATCCAATCTGAGTTATGTATGTCCCCAAGAGATTTGGGTAAGACCGATAGGCGCTTCGGTCATATTTGGCTAGACGCCCTGGCATGTACTTCTAGATCTAGTGGTGAACTCGGAATGCAAGATTCCAGATGATATTAGGGCCCAAATCTTGCATGAATGTCATGACGGCCCATGTGTAGGGCACCCTGGCTCACAAAGAACGCTTGACCTAATAAAAAGAAATTTTGATTGGCCAAATCTAAAAGGTCAAGTGGAGGCCTACGTTCGCAAATGCGGACAATGCCAAGTAAATGAAGCTGAAATACTTAAGGCAGTTGGTTTGTTACTTCCACTGGAAATTCCAGAAAGAAAATCGGAAAGTATTTCCATGGATTTTGTGGTTGGCCTTCCTCGGACAGGGAAGCAAAATGATGCTATTTGGGTTATAGTTTGTTAGAAATAATAAATGATAATGTTAGTATCCCATAGATTACTTTGACCCAACAGGTCGAGACTTGTGTAACCATGGGTTAGGTTTATTATTTAGACCATGTTAAGTTAGTTTTAGCTAAGTTGGACCCAATTTTGGTCTAGTAATAACTCGTGGGTCCAAGTAAAGTCTAATTATGTTAAGGGGCCCTATCTTGACTTTTGGGGGTGCCCTATAATTAGTAGGTTCTAGAACTTAGGGTTTGGAAGAGTCTAGCCCCTTGGAAGGCCTATTTATATGTACTCATTGTTCATTTGTAATTCATTCCCTTTCAAGCATTGCTCCTACTTTCTCACTCCTTGAGGGCGCCTAACCCTCTCCCTCTTCTTCTTCTTCTTTTTCTTCTTCCCCCACTTCTTCTTGTATATGGAGATTGAATGTTAGAAGGATCTTGGCACTTTGATTTCCTACATGGTATCAGAGCCATGGATCTTCTATGCTTGATTTAGGGCGCCCTACCAAAAGAGATCGTCTTCACTTAGGGATCACAAAAATTCAGCACCTTTGCTGATTTTTTGGAGTGAAGATCCGTTCAATTTTGACTCTTTTCCGTTTTGCAGGAGGGCGCCACACATCAAAGGAGATAATAGGATTTTGGGCGCCCAAAAATCAGTTGGTTGTTTGCTGATTTTTCAGGTTGCAGGAAGGTGCCATTAATTATCTTCTCTGGGGCTGCTTTTAGGTCGCCCACATCTGTGTAGGTTTATCCTACTTCCGTTGGTCCGCTGCTGCCCTATTTTTCATATTTGCTCCTTTGCAGGAGGGCGCCCATCTACAAGCAATTTTTATCTTCTGATTTGGCTGAAAAATCAGCACCCTTGCTGATTTTACAAAGTAAAGATCCGCTTCTTTTTGCTTGTTTCCAGGTGTGGAAGAACGCGCTAATTTTTTATGATAATCCGATCACATTCCGAGGCTGAAAATTGGACAGCATATTACCATTTGTAGGGTGTTTGCAACAGCCCTATCCGTGTGTGTATTGTTCACACTTTTTGGCAAGAAAGAAGGGTTCCGGAAAAAGCTTTGTTGGAGGCTAACCTAATTCTTTGCTTGCTGGTTTTTTGAGTTTGTAATGCAATTTCAGGCTGAAATTTTCAGCACACAAGGGTTGTAGGAGGGCGAGTTCCTGCATCATCTAATGTGTGGTTTCGACACATTCCGGTGCTGATTTTTCATATTTGATACTTGTTGGTTTTTGTGTCTTTTAGGGCACATTTAGGGTTTGAAAAGTTTATCTTCTTGGCTGGTTCTTATGGCAAGAGATTTGGGAGCAATTCGTACTTGTTCAGGCGAAGATATGTTGGATGACACCAACTATTCTTCATGGAATTGCAAGCTGAGGTTTGGCATCGACGTGATGATCAAGATTTTATCGGTAACAAGATCTATCTTATATCATTTGAGATTTTGCAAGACCTCTAAAAGTGCTTGGGAAACACTTTTAAAGATATACTGAATAAAGGATTCATCATCATGCTTTCTCCTCTCTACTTCATCCTCTTTGAAGGTAGAAGAGCAAAGGAATGCAAAGTTTGATAGAGCATTCTTCTTCTCTTGAGCCATTTGTTGCAAATGATGGATGCATTAGTGAAGAACTTTATGAGCAAGCTTCTCAAGTTAATGTTTTGGAAAAGGCTGAAATCAAACATTCTTTGAAGTTATTTTGTACTAATGGAGGAGGGAAAAAAATCATGTCAATCAGTACATTGGTTCAAAGTGGTGTGTTGGGTGCCCTATAATTAGTAGGTTCTAGAAATTAGGGTTTGGAAGAGTCTAGGCCCTTGGAAGGCTGATTTATATGTAATCATTGTTCATTTGTAATTCATTCCCTTTCAAGCATTGCTACTACTTTCTCTCTCCTTGAGGGCGCCTAACCCTCTCCCTCTTCTTCTTCTTCTTTTTCTTCTTCCCCCTCTTCTTCTTGTATATGGAGATTGAATGTTAGAAGGATCTTGGCACTTTGATTTCCTACATAGTTGACAGACTAACCAAAATGGTGCAATTCATTCCAACCATAGAACAAAAAGCGTAGAGAGAGGTCTAAGTTTGGAATACATATTCACCACCACCATCTCCTACAAAGAAAACTTCTACACCTACGTCACCCATATTACCTAAATGGTATTTTGAGATGATTAAGAGTGGTCAAATATTGATGAGGGTGAGTCAACTTTCAAGTGAGCAGGAAAGTAGGAAATCATCATTAACTCACAAGAAACAGGTGAAGCAGATTATACTTTCATGGCAAATATACTTTAGACAAAAGACCCACATACTTCGAAGAAGCTTCAAAAGAAGATGCATGGAGACAGGCTATGTATGCAGAGATTGATTCAATAATGAAGAACGAGAAATGGGATATTGTGGAGCTACCTTCAAGGAAAAAGCCTATTGGACATACAATGGGTTTATAAGACACAATTTAAATCTGATGGTACAATAGACAAATACAATCTACCTGATCGCTATTCAACCTAACATATCTTATGTTGTCAGTAATTGTTTTCTTTTTTCTATTTAACTCTTGCTCTATCTTTAGTAAATGCTAGTAGGATCTAGTTATCCATAGTCATTGTTATTTTCTTAGCAATTTTTTGGTGCATCAAGAAGCAGCCCACCATAGCCTAACAGTAAAGAGAAACTTGCAAAATTTCGGTGGATGTTAGGTCTCAATGTAAATGAAATAGCCATTTAAGGGCTGGTATTGGAATATATGCCTATTTTACCCCTTTCAAACTTGTAGTATGTACATTTGCAACTTGTAAGTTGTGCATATACCAAGGGGGTATTTGAGTCGTCCACTTGAAATAAAACAAAGGGCCTAAAATTGAATTAAGTAAGAGAAGCCTCATGCATACCCGTAAAGCATGTTTTACATGTGGCCCCCAAGATCTTTTGATTCTTGGGGGGTTTCCACATGTAATAGATCCTAACACCACAGTAGGGCAAACACTAAGTGATCCTCCCAACCTTGCCTACTCCCTGATATAGAGTAAGCCCCTCCTAGCCCAGTGTGAGGACTGGTAGCATGCTACTGCCAAGTGTCGGCCACGTGGCACTGACGTGGCCGACTGCACGTCGGGACCCAACTGGGGGCCCTATCCTGGTGACAGGGTCCCTAGGCTGTGTTAGGCCCGCCATGGCTATGGACCGTGCTGGGGCACACTACTCACACTGTCTTGCCCTGTTGGTCATGTACGCTGGACACGACCCTGACTGTGGTATCTGACCTATCTGTGTTCTCTAGGGTTCGGCACTGGTTACGAGCTCGTAACACTCCCTCCCCCTTAAGAACCGTCTTGGTCCTCTAAGACAAAGTCTGGAAAAATCTTGCGAAGGACGCTGCCTCTTTCCCAAGTGGCATTCTCAACAGGCTGATCATTCCACTTAACCAGATATTCTCGGTATAGAGTATGACGAGTCTGCGTCTCTACTATATCAAGAATCTCCTCTGGTTCATATAAGGTTGTTGAGGATCCAATGGGAGAACTAGAACACTGTCCCCTACCAGATTGTCTGACCTGGCTAAGGCTTTTCGTAACTGACTTACATGAAAGACTGGAAAAACCTTACTGCTGTGTGGGAGTTCTAGTTCATAGGTGACCTCGCCTAGTCTCCTACTAATGGTAAAGGGACCACAATACCTTGGAGACAACTTAGCACACACTCCTGATTTGAGGGTTTTAGAGTCAACTGGGGCTCTCAAGTAGACTTTCTCACCAGTGGAGAACTGCACATCCCGTCTGTGTGGATCTGCATAATGCCTGGCTCGATCCTAAGACTGTCTAATGCTACGCTTAGCATGTTCTATCATCTGGTTTAGGTCCTCGAAAAAGTTTCTGGCTGCTTCAACTTTTTCTTGTTTAAACCCTACTTTCATAAATGGGCTGTATCCCGTAGCTGAATGTTTGGTACTGTTGTAAGCAAACTCTAATATCGAGAGATACTCCTCCCAATTAGTCTGCTTCTTGCTGACGTATGCACGAAGCATATCCTCCAGCACTTGATTTACCCTTTCTGTTTGACCGTCTGTCTGTGGATGGTCGGTGGTACTCATATTAAGTCTAGTATGGAGATGATGGAGATGATGGAATACTGCCCTCCAAAAATTTCCTGTAAACTTATTGTCCCGGTCGCTGACTATGCCGGAAGGTAGACCGTACAATTTAAATAGCCCGTCTACAAACAACCTCGCTAACTCTGGAGCTCTAACGGTTGTTTTGGTCGGAATGAAATGAGCCATTTTGGTCAGACGGTCAACTGTGACCCATATAGCGTCATTACCCTTTTGGGTTTTAGGCAGGCCTACTATAAAATCCATGGAGATACTCTCCCATTTACCAGCTGGTATTTCTAAGGGATGCAACAACCCTCCTGCCTTTAAACGCTCTGCTTTATTTACTTGACATTTCTGGCAACTGGTTACATACTAGTGGACGTCCTTTTTCATACTGGGCCAGAAAAATTGCCTACGAAGAAGCTCATAGGTCTTCTGTATGCCTAGGTGTCCCGCGCTAGGATTGTCATGACATTCATATAGGACCTGCTGCCTATAATCCTCTAAATTGGGGACACATACTCTATCTCTATAGAGCAAGTACTCATCCTGAATGGAATACTGTTTCCATTTGAATCCTTGAGTCAACTGACCCTCAACCACTGGGGTTTGCTTGGGTAATACAGGCTCAGAATCCTCAACGTCATCTGACGACGTATACTCGGACTCATCATCATCCTCAACGGAAGCTGCCGTATTCTTGGATGAACTGGCACCAGCCCCGAGAACTGGTTCTGGAGTCTGTAACTGTCTGTTCTGGACTGAGTTCCAGATAATAGAGAAGAATGCATCATGCTGGCATTTCCCTCTGAAGGACTCGAGTAACTCATTACGAATCTGAGTAAAACTCAGCTCGTTTATCATAGGCATTCTGCTACGGGCATCTGCTACTGTATTGAATTTTCCGCGCCTATATCTGATAGACATGTCAAACTCTTGCATCAACTCTGCCCAACGAGCTTTCTGACCTCTAAGCTCAGGTTGATTGCAAAGGTATCTGAGACTCTCATGGTCTGTCAGGACCTCAAAGTTGGCACCATACAAATAATGCCTCCAAGTCTTAAGGGCATGGACTATAGAAAAGAGTTCCTTTTCATAGGCACTGTACCTAGTCTGAGCTGGCTCGAGTTTTTTACTCTCGAACGCAACTAGTCATCCACCCTGAGTTAGCACAGCACCTACTGCAAAGTCGCTAGCATCTGTTTCGACCACAAATGGCTGATTGGGGTCGACGACTTTTAAAACTGGTGCTATAGCTAAGGCTGTTTTGAGAGCATCAAAGCTCTCCTGTTGTGCGGACTCCCAAATGAACTCCTTTCCCTTCCCCTTAAGGAGATTTGTCATAGGGACTGCTATCTGAGCATATTCCTTGACAAATCATCTGTAATATCCCGCCAGACCAAGAAAGATTTGAAGTTCCAAAATATTTTGAGGTCTCAGCCAACTGAGTATGGCTTTAACCTTATTTGGGTCCATCTTAATCCCATCTGAAGAGATAATGTGACCCAAATATGCTACTTCTTCAACGAAGAATTCACACTTGGATTGTTTAGCATAAAGCTTATGCTTTTTGAGCAGTCGAAACACCTTTCTGAGGTGTTTTAGATGCTCCTTCCTCGTTTTGCTGTAAACGAGGATGTCATCTAAAAATACGACTACAAACTTACCCAAGTATGGTCTGAGGACATTGTTCATCAAGGTCATAAAGGTAGCTGGAGCATTTGTGAGCCCAAATGGCATCACCTTAAACTCATAATGACCGTGACGAGTCCTAAAAGCTGTTTTCGAGACATATTCCGATTTTATACGGACTTGATGATATCCCGATTTGAGGTCTATTTTGCTGAAAAACTTAGCCCCGTCGAGTTGATCAAACAACTCGTCTGCCCGAGGCATAGGGTATTTATTCTTAATTGTGACTTTATTGAGGGCTCTGTAATCTACGCAAAGACGCATAGACCCCTCTTTCTTTTTCACCAATAGGACTGGTGAGGCCCATGGTGAACTACTGGTCTGAAATTGGCCTTTCCCAAGATAGTCTGTTAACTGCCTAGTTATTTCTTCATCCTCTGTTCGGCTGACCCGATACGGAGGTTTAGAAACAGGTGTTGTACCTAGTACTAGGTTTATTACATGATCTACCTCTCTGCTAGGTGGTAAACCATGTGGCAAATCTTCAGGAAAAACATCTTTAAATTTAGACAATAAAGTTTCTAATTTACTGATTTTCTGCTGAATAGAACTAGAAATAGAAACTTCAGGAATAAACTGAAAGTCACATAAGAATACCTGATGGTTTTCGTCTCCGATTAGCTGACAGAGCTCTGAACTGCAGACCATAGGGCTGTTGGGAACATCACGCTCCCCATGCAACTGGATCTCTCGGCCTTTATGCTGAAAGCTGAGGGTGTTCTCCTGATAGTTTCTGTGGAGGGAAGGTCCTAAACTGTAGAGCCAATCTCTCCCGAGAACAATGTCTGTTCGATCCAGGTGCATTATCTGAAAGTTTATTTCATCTTGGTACCCCTGAATACCAAGATTTAACTTACTTACCATAGTTTCCCATATTTTTTTATCTTCACCCTTAGCTAATGAAACTATGTACCTATGCTGACTAGGTACTTCTGGTAGTTTAAGCTTTTTAACCAGGGTGTGGTTGATGAAATTATGGGTTGCCCCATCATCAACCATGACTCTTACTGACTGGTTACCAACTTTCCCATGCATACGTACTAGGTCATGCGGCCCAAAGCTGAAGGGTCTCGCTAGCATTGCAGAGGTCAGCTGGCAACAGTGTTCATGATCTTCATGATACACTTTGATCTCGGAAGCTGCCGAGTCACTGGGGAAACATACAGTCTGAACAAGATGTACTTGTTTTTTATCTTTCTTATCTTTTTCAGTGAAAGGCCCCTTGGGACACTGTCTGACTGTGTGTCCCTTGCCCATACACACAAAGCACAAACGTTCTTGTTTGGCTTTCTCAAAATCATCTGGTTTTAAGGGCTGTATGAGTGAAGGGCATTTCTGAGGAGCTTCACTTTTAAATTTGTCTTCTTTCTTTCTTTTTAAAAATTTCTTTTTAAATTGAAAGTCTTTCTGAGAAGGCTGCTCAGAAAGTGGCTGTTGTCTCGCCTTCTTCCTACCCACTGAATCATCATAGATTTGAGCATATCTGAGAACTTGCTCAAGGGTAGTAGGCGAGTTTCTCTGGACCTCTACTTTATATTCATCTTTGAGGCCACGGACAAATCCCCTGATTTTCTGATAGTCATCCATATTTTTAATCTTTAAAATTGCCTCTCGATACTGCGAGATATATTGGATGAGGGACTTGTCCATTCCTGTTCTTTCCCAGGCTTCCCAGGCTCTATCCAGTTCATTTTCTGGTAGCAATTCTCTTAGGAAAGCTTCTTCAAAAGCTTTCCATGACCGGGGAGTCTGCCCAGTCTCCTGGAGATTTAACCACCACTTATAGGCCATAGGCCCTAAGGAAAGACTGGCCTCAATTGCTTGCAAATGGTCAGGGGTCTGTTTAAGAGCATGAATGTTCTTCCATTTGCTGAGGAAGGTTTGTAGAATATCTGCATTTCTATCCTTCTCTTCCCCATTAAAAGTAGGAGGCTTTAAATCTTTAAAAACACTGGGGTGAGATCGTAAAGTCTCACCCGAAACTGATGGAAGTGGAGAAGGGGATAACTGAGAAGTGTAGGGAAGGCTTCCTTTCGCGGAACTCAAAATCAAGCTTTTGAGTTCAGCGAACGAGTCATCCACACTGGACTTGAAATTGGCTAATGCCAACTTCAGTTCATCCACTTCTGTTACCAATTGGAGAAACTGCTCCTTGGTAACCAGTTCGTCGAGTTCTTCGGCGAACTGTTCCTGTTCTTCCACTTCCATGGGTTCCTTCCCTTTTCTGTAAGCCAAGGCTTCTGTTTCAAGTTCGTCGAAGCCTCTCTCCTGGGGTTGATCAGGTCCCTGAGGAGTGGTCATCTTCGGAACTGAAAGAGAGTTACCTTAACTTCTGAAGGAAAAAAAGTCTAAAAGACTAATTTACAACTGTACAAGGAAAAGGAAAGATGACTTAGCTGTTTCTGAGGACTGTACTTCCACAGAGAGAATCAAGAAAAGCCCTTTCAGGTCTTCCTCCACTGCTTTCAGACCTGTTGTCCCGAAAAATGCCAGTTTGAAGCTTCAAAACGGTGCCAAATTTCCCGGTTCTCTGAGGATAGTAGCTCGCTAGTCTGACAGCACCCCAATCTGTCCACAAGAAGGCAAATTTGAAGTCCGAAAGCACTTCTAAATTGTGAAATTTCAGAAGTCCCCTACTCGCTAATCTGTTTGAAGTACTATTGCTCCAAATCTTCCAAGTTAGGGCCCAAAAATTTGTCAGAAATCTGAAAACTCAGAAGTATTGGCAGCGCTGACCCTGTTGGGAAATCTCAGCTTGAAATCCGCTCAGCTCTACTGAAATTGCACTTTGAAAACAGAAGTAGATCCCTGTATGTACAGCGATGGGTCTACTTGCTATTTCCTACTCTATTTCCGCTGGAAATCTTTTAAAAAAAATCTCTGAAATCAGCGATGGATAGCTGCCCTTCCAGCGAGTTACCTGTACATGGAATTTGACTCCTTACTACTGTAATTTCTCAGTGAATTTCAAAGGTTTGAAGGCTGCATCTACAACGATCCTCCTCCTCTATTCCTCTCTGAGAATCTGAGAAACACTTCCTATCTTCTGATAGCTTTCTCTACTGCTGCTCCTGAACTCCCTAGGATGGAGATGGCTCTGATACCAGTGTAATAGATCCTAACACCACAATAGGGCAAACACTAACTGATCCTCCCAACCTTGCCTACTCCCTGACATAGAGTAAGCCCCTCCTAGCCCAGTGTGAGGACTGGTAGCATGCTACTGCCAAGTGTCGGCCACGTGGCACTGACGTGGCCGACTGCACGTCGGGACTCAACTGGGGGGAGTAATTTGCCATCATTGGACTCTTATAGTGTACATTGTGTTGTTATTTGGTCCCATAGACCATATTGGTCTCAGTGGGCGTTAATACTTTTCTATGCTCCTACATGAACTATCATACACTAGTTCGTCTTATATGCTTTTTAGCATTCAAGGACAATAAAGATCTCTCTCTCTCTCTCTCTCTCTCTCTCTCTCTCTCTCTCTCTCTGGTGCAGCACGGACTGCTCGTGGGCGCTGGTCGCAATGGTGCAGCCCGGACCGCTCACTGACTGTTGCTGTCCCTGGCCAGCTGATCTGGCACAGTCCCGCGGATTCCTGACTGCCCTGGTCCGCTGATCTGGCACGGTCCTAACTGACACGGTCTGCTGGCCTGCTGAGCCCTCGCTGGTTGGGTATAGCAGTAGGGCGTGACATGGCTAAGAAAGGGAAGGGGAGCCCACGCACACCCCCCCCCACCCCCACGTATTATTGCTTCTGCTGTTCCAGCACATTCTGATGCTCCAGCGCCTGCCTCACCATCGCTGCCTCCAGATGAATCACCCTCACGGTTGCTGCACACCATTGTCGAAGAACCGGTACTGCTGAATGATGCCTCTACGGCTAGTAAGGATGGAGCCTCTTCTACTCCAGCTGATGCGGTTAACAAAGGGCCAGCATTCCATACTCCATGCCCTCCCTTTGCTTGCAACTCTTTCTTGCTTCCCGAAATCTATACACCAGCCAAATCATTTGAGCAGTACGAAAGGAAATGGAACAGCTTCAAGCGACCATTCAATCTATGTCCGCTGAACGAGAAATCATGCTCACCCAGATTACTTCTTTGGAGGCAGCCATAAGCAAACAAGGAGACCCTACAAAGATTCAAGAGTTGGAAGAGAAGATAGAACAACATACTTCCCTTTTCAAGGAGGACGTTAAGGAAGGTACACCCTCCTTCAACCGAGTCATTTCAGCCACCATATCTGAAGAGTGAATGCGGGAGTACAAATCCCTGAATATTAGGGTCAGAGGGGTGGAAGATACCAATGATCCAATGACCGAAGCAACCAGCTTTCTTTCAAGTACACTCTCCCACCACTCCGAAGGATTAGATAGAGCTTGGAGAACCAAGAGAGACCCTTCTACACTCATTGTTCGCTTCACGAATTCGGAAGAAAGACGGGCAACCCTCAAACTGCGGGCCAAGCTTAGAGGTACACTTATATTTATGGACGATGATCTCACTCCCATGCAGGTTGCGGATCGAAAGAAAGCATTCAATGAGGCAAAAGCTTTGGGGAAGAGGGTGGATGGGTACGCAACGAGATCGTTATTCCTGACTCGCCTCCCACATCTCGTCGTCGAACTCGGCAACCATCGTCAGTTGCGCTTCAACCCCCCGATGCCACTCGCACCGCACTACCTGTTCCCCCCACCATCGACGCTTCCCTCACCTCTGATTCCACAAAGAAAATTACATACGAAATCGGCCACTCTTCGTCACGATCATTTTGGAAGAAATTCCTTTCACGAGCACCTCCACCCCAGATCACAGATTTTAGCACATGGGTGACTTATGCCACATCATTGTACACCGTACCTGACGCAAAGCCAAAGACATTGATGAATTAGAGGCTGAACTATTGAAGCTTGCCGCTGACATCCTCTCACCTTTCTTCTCTATCCTTTTCATCCGCGCTATCACATCTAGTTTCCCCTCCCCTTGGTCCACAAACCTTATCCATCCTATCCATAAAGGCGGTGATCCCATGAAAGTCGACAACTATCGTACCATCATGATTAGCCACCTCTTTGCCAAAGTTTATGGTTCTATTCTTTAGTCAGAGGTCAATACAGAGATGGATACCAAAGCACTGCACGCCATTAGCCAGGCTGGTTTCAGGCCAAGTTATACTAAATCGGATCATATTTTCACCCTGAGATCCATCATTGAGGAGGCTAAGGCCAAGAGAGAGCGTGTATACTACTGCTTTGTGAATTTCCGCAAAGCCTTTGACTCTGTGCCTAGACATTTACTGATACAGAAGCTTCGGGATCGTGGTTTCCAGGAGGATATCATACAGGTAGTTGTGGCATTGTACAGACGAGTTATTGGCTGGATTCGGGTATCAGGAGTTGTATCGCCAGAGATAGAGAGTACTATTGGGGTTAAGCAGGGGTGTCCACTTTCACCTACACTCTTTGGTTTATATATAGATAAGCTTGAGCAGATTATACAGAGATATGGAGGAGAGGGGGGTACATTGGGTGACATCGTTATTGCTATCCTATTATATGCTGATGATGTGGTTTTGCTTTCGAGGACGAGGGAAGGCCTGCAGTGGCATCTAGATGCACTTCATTCCTTTTGTATACAGTGGGGACTGTCAGTGAATGTGGCCAAGACCAAAGTTATGGTGTTTAAAACCTACAGATCCAACTCATACATTAGGGATGTGACTAGTAAGTGCAGAATCTTTGACACTATGGTAGTCCCCACGCATCAGAGACATGGAGTACTGGCCTGACGACCACCAAGTGAGCACGCACCTCACGACTTCAGATTCATATCCTATCTCGGATGATACGAGCTAAGCCCTCTGTACCACATCATACTATATGGGCAGAGTTTGTTGTCCCCCCTATTCAACTAGAGGCATTGTTCCATATTGTCACATTCATACAACGACTGGAGGATCTTCAGGGTGGAGACACACACTATGTTGCAGCAGCTTTATCATGATCCTAGCACTTACATTCGGAGGGACACTCCTTCTCGTGGTATTCCCAGGCCTGTCGTCACCTCTCCACATTGGGTATTCATACTACTGATCTACCAGCTGGTACTCATCAGTATGTTCGAGGCCACCTATATAGGGCACATCTTCGAAGCACTTGGCATGGTTCGTCTAGGGTGAAGACTGAATTTTATCGGGCACATTTTCTATCCCGAGATCCCGCTGGGCATCCTATAGTACCCAGATATTTGGTAGAGAGTATCTCACATAGACTGCGGACAGTGATGGGTTAGTTTCAGGGTTCCTCTCACCAGCTAGCCATTGAGACTGGCAGATATAGTGGCACTTCGAGAGATGCTCGGATTTGTAGTATGTGTGATACACATGATGTAGAGGATGAGTTTCATTTTCTCTTCAGATGCCTAGCTTACTATGAGATCCAAGGGAGGTATTATTGCTTGTTTCGAGATCACCCTGTCACACTCTCTACCTTGATATCGTATGAGGACCCCAGATGTGTTGCACTGATGATCTAAGAGATGTCAGATCTGCGTATGGCGAGGCTAGACGTGCACACCCTCCCCTTGATCCAGCTGAGCATACAGGAGTGTTTATCACGGAGAGTACTGATTCTGATGGAGAGGCTGAGATTCTAGATGCTTCCATACATAGATGGCAGAGACAGTGTCGACAACCAGAGAGACAGCCCGCCCACAGGCCACAGCCTACAGCTTCACGGCAGCAGAGACGACACCGACCATCCACTTAGAGATAGAGTTCCGTAGTTCGATCAGTGACAATGTCACATCATACTATACATCATTTTTACAGGCGGAGAGACAACATGAGATCATTCTTGCAAAGTTTGCCACCCCCCCATCCAGATAGAGGCAGCCTTCCAGCTTATCACGTACATCCAGAGAGCTCAGGCACTCCCTGATACAGAGCAAAGATATACACAGCTTGCACTCATTCCTCCCACCATCTTCAGGCTCAGGGATACCGGCTGTCATGGTTCTCTAAGGCATCACACTTCCTCATGGAGACATTCGGTATCACTATCACAGATCTCCCCTCGAGTACACACCAGTACATTAGGCGATTTTTATACAGAGCATATCTTGACCGTACTTGGCGACGCCAATTGGGGGTTAAGCCTGATTACTACCATATTCACTTTTTGGAGCAGGATGCCGCTGGTCTTCCAGTTTTACCTCGTCATCCTCCTAGACGACGTCAGCGACGATCCATATTACCTCCTGCTACAGCTCGTATCACATCCTTTTTCAGTAGTAGTGCTAGATGATATGACTCTATTCTTAGCAGTTATTTTTGCTCCCACTTATGGACAATTTGTAGTTTACAGTTATATGGTTCATCTTTTATGCATAGTTTTCTTTCTTGGAGATGCTTATATACGCTCCCATGGTTACCGCATACTTGACATGTACTCTTATTGGTCTTATATGCTTTTTGGAATCGCCCCGAGTAAGTGTCAGCTCTTTGATACTCTTGTTACCCCCACAGCATTGTACGCAACAAAGGCATGGTGTACAGGTCTCTCTTCATCGGATTTGGGCCAGTATCTCACGATTACATATCCATATGCTATCACATATGATACGGGCTAAGCCCTCCATCCCACATCAGATCATCCTAGCTGAGTTTGCAGTTTCACCTCTACAGCTTGATGCCATCTTTCAAATCATCCTATATATTCAGAGAGTCGGGATTGTTACCCCTATATGAGCATAGATACATACAGGCAGCACTCGCCTCATCTCAGCAGCTTCATAGCCAGGGGTTTCAACTATCATGGTTCTCTCATGCCTCTCACTAACTTGACAAACTTTGCATTTCTATCATCGATATCCCATCATGTATCCATGACTACATCGGGCGGTTCCTTTATAGACCATGCCTTGATCGTGCATGGCAGGGCTAGTTAGGGGTCAAACCTGGGACACAGTTTTTGGAGTGAGATATTGTCGTATTTCCAATGCTACCACACTGCTTAGCTTCAAGATTATCACATGGTTTGAGATTTATATTGGGTCAGCTTCGGGTTTCATCACACTAGCTTGAGATCGATATTGGATGCTTTCATGGTACCCCAAAAGAGGAGAGGATTTGTATCATTGCCTTTTCCGAGATGCACCTAGCAAGCTAAGATCCATTCTAGCATATAATGATCCACAGTGTGTGTTGCACTTATGATCAAAGAGATGTTTCTACTACGGCAGGATCTATGTGTCACGCACTCATAGGAGATCATGGATCGATTCAAACCTAGATGACAGTGATGACGATGATGACTACCGACATAAAGACCAAAGACGACACATTTAGAGTCCTGCTGCCCGGAGAGCTACCAGTGACACCATGAGGAGACACTCACACACGCCTTCCTCGACGACATCCACATCATACATTGGTACATCCTTTTTCAGTCACAGCAGGATTTGACGACAGCACGTTATACCATTTTTATCATTATGACTATCATTGTCTTGATAGCCAGACATTTATTTCTAGTTTCATTTCATGTTATTAGCAGTTATAATTCGTAATTTTTGTACTGAAGATGTTTTATACGCTCCCATTTGTACCACATACTTGACATGTATTCCTTTGTCTTATATGCCTTTTGGCATGGAAAAGACATTAATAAAGCTTTCTTTCTTTCTAGATTGTTTTCCCCATAAACTAGAAGCTAAATTTCTATTGTTGCAACACAATCAATGCTCTGCCATAGTTCAAGCCAAAGTTCCTACTAAGTATGGAAATCATTTCCTTCCTACTACCTCTTGGACAACTGCCTTTTGAAGAATCCAATGCTCTTTGATGGCCCTTCAGCAACATACATTATTATCGTTCCAAGACACTCTTCCATCATTAGGGCACCCAATGTGCAATACTCGCCTACAATAGATCCTTCTTTGTTAACATCCTCTTTCAAAAGATTCGATATGGCTCTTATAGAAATAGAATCCACAAAGAAAGAATTGGCTTCTATAGCTCCCCTAAAGCAACAAGGGGCTTGGATGACAGATGACATTGTCAATCTCAAGGATAAAGTAATAGCATTGTGAATCAAGAACAAATAATTGATAGACGATGTTGGAAACATTAAAGAGAAAGTTCTAAACTTGAGGAAAGAAAGGGTAGGGCTCCCTATCACTACTTTTGGCGAAAATCCAAGACCTTAAAACTAGGCTTGAACAACGTAAGGAAGAGGCCAAAACATGGGCAGTGGTGGTCAAGCGTAAATTAGAGAAGGAGAAGCCCCTATGTCACATATGATCTCAGCCACAGTTTTTGAGAACAAATTACAAGAAGTCAAGTCCTTAATATATGAGTGCATGGCATTCCATTACACAAGATGAATTGCAGGCGCTAGACGGTTTCTTGACACCACTCTTGGGCACAAAAGTACAACTATTCAAAAAGCATGGCAGAAGAAGCAGGATCATATGAAATTGGTGATCTAGGACTAGTAGGTGAGTAGCACTATTGGTGTGAAATAGGGATGTTCTCTCCCGCCTATGCTCTTTGGAGTATATATTAATGAGTTAAAGAGAGCCATTGGTTAGGATGGTGGACAAGGTTGTAGGCTATGTGATAATTTAATCTCTATTATACTCTATGCCGATGATGTGGTTCTTATTTCCTCAACTACAAAGGGGTGACAGAGGCACTTACACTTCTTTTGTGCCAGAAGGGGCTTGGAGGTCAACATTCAAAAGACCAAGATCATGGTCTTCAACACTCCTCAAGCCTATATGCAAAGACAGGAATTCACATTAAACTACCAATCATTGGAGGTAGTGTCATTTTATCCATACCCAGGGGTATCAAATCAAAATGCAAAGCACTGCTTTCAACTTTCAAAGATTTGGAACAAGTTTTCTTTAGTTTGTTGTCAAAACATCTCAAACCAGTACATTTTTTGGTAGTAGGTACTCTTTAACTTTATGCACTATTCTTGGTACCGCAAAATAGTAATTAAGCTGCTTCTTCTTCTTCTCCTCCTCTTGCATCCAGTCTTTGTTTTGTTTTCCACAATGCTCTTTGTTTTGTTTTCCACAATGCTCTTAAAAAGGTTGTCAAAGCTTTGTAACTATAGAATGTTTCGAATTAGACTTCAATTTTATGAACTGACATTGTTTGGCGCTCAATGGGTACTGTATCAATTATCCGCATTCTTATTCCTACCTTAGATGTGTTGCACCTCGAGTATAGTAAAGTTAGCTGGGCCTGTCCTTTTTCATCCTTGTGATAGAAACACTGAAAGTTTCAGAGAACAAAGGGGACTGGCTACCGGGATACACACTTGGAAGAGATGTTCAAAAGCAGCTCAAATATGTACCTTGAATACTCTCGTAACAGATGCAGAAAAATTTCCGCCTCCATGTCTTCAGTAGCCAGATTTTGTGAACATGGAACATTCAATTTCTTCCTTACCAGCAATAGCACATCACGGTACATTGGTCTCCGACCACTGATCACACCCAGGGACATGCATAAATTGTTATCAATGAAAAAACCCTCAACAGCAGTAATAATTCATGATTTGATCAGATGTTGTTAGTCCACTTTCTTGATCAGAAGTTGGTAGTCCACTTTCTTGCCCAAAATTTCAAGGTCAGAAGGGAATTCCAGTAACATATCTATCATCTCAACTAAATGCTACAGAGGCATTATAAATACGAAGCCGGCTGCCAATTCTATTCAGAACAACTGAGTGAATTTGCACCAGAACTGTAGCACATTGAGCTAAGTAGTAAGCATAGTAAATCATCGCCTGATAAAATTAGATATGAATAATAACACAACCCAAAATCAAAAAGCTTCCAACTGTTGTCAAAAAGGTAAAGTTTATTTTGCTTACCTCAAAGTGGCTTTAGCATCGGCAGCTAAATATAAAAACCTTGATTCTAATCGCTTTAAGAGTGCATCTCTTCCTCTGCCTCCTTTTTCCAAGTTCGGATCTGACACATTATCAGAATGCAAGCCATTACCTGATGTAACAGACTTCAGTATAGGGCTCAATAAGCTGCAAAATAAACAAAAAGATATACATCATAAATCATGCAAGCCTTCCAATATGTCAGCAGGATGATCACTTTTTCATATAGTAAGGAGCTTACTCAATATATTGAAAATTTTGTAAGTATATAAAGCTTACATAAGTTAATGGTGGAGAACATCATGATTTTCGCAAAATGTCAAGAATCTAAATTTTAAAAAGCACATAGAACTTTAGAGAGATATAGATGGCTGAAATTATTACAAGGCTTGAATTTTCTGCCTCAAGAAAGACTATCTAAATGTTAACCATAAACAATGTAGTACTGCAAATTAAGAGCCAGACATTAAGTTCATCAAAAACTGGTAAAGCTTTCTTTGCCATGGTTCAAAATTCAGCGAGTTGGAGACAATGCATTACATTAACACCATCAAAAAGAAAAACGAAGTAGATCGACTAGATTAATAGCAATTAATAAACCATTCCTTGGAGGCAAATCCTGGAGCTCAATATTAAGGTGACAACAGATGTACCCAGTAAAATTTTGTACCTGCAACCATATAGAATCTCTGAGAGTTCACAGAGCTCGGCCTCACTGGCTAGTTCCAGCACTGCAAGTAGCTCGGTATCATAAGCAGCTGCACAACAGCCACAACAGCCATATTTGCACAAGAACTGCAATGTAAGTGCAAAGAATCGTGCCATCGTTTATCAGCTAAATGAGAAGCACAATCCATACTTTCATGAATTCCAGCCAGTACCATTAATTACTGATTTGATTCTTCAACTTCCCTATACTATTATATACTGCTAAATGAGTCCTAGATCTTATTCAACACTTACCTAAGTACTAACATAATCCGATCTTGAACAACATCGGGGCATTTATATATTTTCTCGCCTATAAAGACATCAGGTTGGTACCCCAAGTTATTGGAACTAAAAGATTGCAACAGATTGAAAAGATTTTGCATTTGATTATTGTGCTGCTTATTACTATGATTCAATTCCAAAACCACTCTACTGAGGGTGTCTAGCGATTGATTCATGTCAATCGGACCCCTGACAACTGGATGTTGAAGAGTAATGCCTATTTTACCCCTTTGGTTAAACTATAATGTTATTATAAGTTGTACATTACTTATGGGGACTGTTATTTATTAAATACATGGAACCCCCTATTTGTAACTTAACTAAGTTAGTGCAAGTAGCCCACTTGGCCAAGTAGCTCACTCATATGGTTGACACCTATACATTCTATGCATATATATGAGGTGCTTCCCTCATAGGGACTTGCAGGACCACGCCCCCCTCTCTGTCACTAGCAATTCACTCTCTTCTTACTTTTGGTGTTTTGAGGTGCTTAAGCAATTTCTTGTGTTTGATATTTTCCATAGCCAACTTTCTCAAGCTTTCATGGTTGATCTAGTATTGCAGTTAAGATACTCCATAGCTAGGTCTTTCAATTTATCGCGGTATCAGAGCCAGTTGTGTAGCCTATGAGTCTGAGAGTGAGAGAAACATCAGTGCTTAGATTCTTGACAAAGATTCTCATCTCCCACAAGCACCTCAATCTTGTAGGAGGCCGCATTTGATCTGTAGGACTCGAGTCAAGTTGATCCTTGCACTGTTGGATAGTTGTTGGCAAGGGTAGTGTTATGTTCCAAAAACTTTCTAATTCTAACTAGGTTTTGGAAAAGCTTTTTTGAGGAGCTTACACACAAAAAGGGTGCACTTTCTATAGGGGCTTTTGTTTTTTGATCCAAGTGAATCTAGTGCTTGTACTATCAAGGCCATGCCAAGTGACAAAGTCAAAAGGAGGAGCTGAAGGATTGCCTTGAAGTATTTTCCACCATTGCTAGAAAATCTTTGAAACGTTGAAAAACTTCAGATTTAGCCTTCATAGGATAGATCCATGTAAAACGAGAAAAGTCATCAATAAAAGTCACAAAATAGATGCACTTTCCAACGGATTCGGTCCTCATTGGACCACAAACATCACTATGAACCAAATCAAATTTATCAAGAACCCTTATAGTTCCATCAATTGGAAAAGGTTTCCTTTAAAACTTTCCAAGTATGCACCCCTTGCATACATGCCCTTTCGGCTGCTCAATAGTTGGAAAATCTTCCACCATATTAAATTTCTTCAGCTTCTTCAAACTTGCAAAGTTGAGATGTCCAAACCTTGCGTGCCACAATTCAGCCAACTCCAATGATTGTGATGTAGAAGCAACAAGACATATAGAGGGAATTCGCCGCTCATAGATATCCATAATGAATAAGCCAGCATGCATTGTTCCCGAAACAATAATCAAGAGAGATCTTTTAGGATCCTTGACAAGAAACTTATCTTCTTTGAACTCAACAACTAGTCCTTGCTTCAACATAGTTGAAACCGAAAGAAAATTTTTCTTGATTCCCAGAACATAAAGCACATTTTTAATGTACTTTTCTTCACCATTAGGCAGAATGATGGCTACAATTCCAATTCCATGAATAGAATAAGATGCATCATCCGCACATTGTACCTTGCTTCCATTTTGCACTTTCACTAATTTAGTGAATGCTTCTTTGCGAGAAGTCATATGACGAGTAGCACCACTATCAATCACCCCCTCAATGGGCTGAAAATCAGCAACTTGCAAAACAGAATCTGAATTCCTCATAGATGTAGAAGTACTAGTAGAAGCAATATTAGACACAAAAGCATAGTCTTGGTTGAAGAGATCACCACTAGCTTCAAGCTCTTGCTCCAAAGTAGCAAGTGAAGCACTAGTATCAATTCCTTTACTCGCCTCTTTCGCAAGCTTCTTCGTACAATCCTTGATGAAGTGCCCATACTTCTTGCAATAATGGCACTTGCCTTTCTTCTTTTGAGTGTTAACATCTTGACCTCCAATGATGGGCTTTTGCTCATCCTTGTAAGGAGGCTTCCCCTTTCCTTTTGACTTGCCTTTCGTGAAGAAAGCTTGATCTTGTTGAGTGTCACCCGCAAAGTTTTGCCTCGTTTGCTCCTCTTGAAGAAGCAGATCAAAGGAGAGTTGATGTCCCCTAAGAGAGATACTCAAAGATGAAACAAATGGAAGATAAGAGGAAGGTAATGAGTTGAGAGTAATAGAAACAAATTGAGCATCCTCAATTATCTCATCAATATTGAGAAGCTCCTCACGAAGATCCTTGATCTTCGTCAAGTGATTGGTCACTTGATCCCCTTCTTGCATCTTCAACAAAGAAAGCTGATTTCTGAGATACACTACTCTTGCTGGATTTTTGACTCTATACATAGTATAAAGTGTATCCCACGCACATTTAGATGTCTTACAAGACCTAATATGAGGTGAGATAGATCTTTTAGCAAGAGCAACCATAGAATGTGCTTGTGCATCCCTTCTATCCCACTTCTTTTGTTCTTCCGAAGATGTAGAAGATGATGATGATGATGATCCACAAGGTGTAGGAAGTGCCAAAGACGGAGGCCTTTCCTCATCACCAATGACCAAATCCCACAGCCCTTTCGCTATGAGAAGATTCTTTATCATGTAACTCCACAAGGAGTAGTTTGTGCCATCCAACCAATCTTCACTAAACAAAGAACCGATAGCTTCCAATTCTTTAGCCATTACCTCCAACAGAATTTCAGCTTGTAGTAGATGGGAAAGAGAGCCTTTCCACAACCAAATCTACTCAAAAAATTTGCAGCAAACAAAGAGCTGAAAGTAGGAGCACAAGATGTCTTTCAATTTGCAACCAAAGTGCCCAAAAGATAATGGATAGATGGCTGTCTTTCTGCACAAAAAAACCAGCTTCTTGAAAATTAGGTTAGCTTCGATTGAAGCCTACACCAAAACCCAATTAAGAAGCCAAATAGTGTGATCAACACACACTCCAATAGGGCTGTTGAAAGCCCCCTACTGCTTGCTGAGAATATGCAAATTTCCAGCCACAAGTTGACCTAACCCTGAATAGGGTTTACTGAATTTTGGGCGCCCTCCTACACAAATGCAAACCTGAAAACAAAAACAGCAAGATAAGGAGACACCACAACCAAAAATCAGTAGCAGATCGTTGGGCGCCCTCCTCCAAACAAAACTTGCTGAAAACTGGTTGCATAAAAATCAGATTTGAGATTCTGATTTTTGGGTGCCACAAATTGCTCCTCCAAGATCTCTGATGGGCGCCCTCCTTCAACCTGAAAAGAGACAAAGAAAGCTGATCCAAACTCCACTTGGAAAGATCAGCAGGATGCTGAAATTTCAAAACAAAAAGTAGAGAAGCTCCTCTTCTGGTAGGGCGCCAGCATACAAGCTTGCTGCAGATCCGGTAGCTCTGATACCATGTAGGAAAGCAAGAGTCAAGTCACCAAGATCTAGTTATCAATCAATCTCCACAAGAAACAAGAGAGCAGAGGCTGGGCGCCCAACTCTCAGAGAGAGAGAGAAAACAACAACAAGAGCAATGGAGAGCAATGCTTAGCCAAACTGAAAAAAAATAACACAATAAGCCAATATGTACTCTACCTACTTACTGACTGTAGAGAACCCCCAAAAGTCAAGATAGGGCCCCTAAACCAAATTAGACCCCTAAGGACCCATGAGTCAATACATGACCAAAATTGGGTCCAACTGAACTTAAGACAAACTTAGGATGGCCCAAATAACTAAATACCCATGGTTACACAAGTCTCGACCTTTTGGGTCAAAGTAACCTATGGATTAACTTCAGCATAGTCATTTATTTCTAGCAGGAAGTTGTTTCTTTTCTGATTCCTTTCAAGTTAAGCTTTTGTTTGAGCAAAGATTTTAGAATGGCTAGTCTTGAAGAGAATTTGTTTGATGAATCAAGCAGACCTAATGGCACTAACTATAGGACATGGAAGTTTGAGATGGCTAACATCTTGATGGATAAGAATTGCTGGGAGATAGTTACAGGTAGAGATCCTGTGCCTACATCTAAACCTGAATTGAAGGACTACATTACCAGGAGCCATAAGGCACATAGGATGATTAATCTTTTTGTCAAAGGTAACATTATTTCTCACATTTGCAATGCAAGGGATGTAATGGAAGCTTTGGGCATTTTTAAGTTTATGTAGAAGACAATGGAATTACTTGCAAAACAGGTTACATACTCTCAAGATGGAGGTAGGTGCACAATAAACGATCACATTAAAAAAGTCAAGGACCTTATGAACCAGCTTGCTTTAGTGGGAGAGACAGTAAGTGATAAGAGTATGATTTCCATAGTCTTTGATAGTCAACTATCAAAATTAAGTGATGTCCCTTTCAGTTAGGGAGAGACTTCCAACCTTTGGAGAGCTATGTGGTCTTCTTTTACAGGAAGAGATGAGAAGGAAGAATCATTCTATATGCATTTGCTTCTAAAAAGAAGCTAAACTTTCAAAAGAAAGGCAAAGGGGAGGGGAAGAACTTAAAGCAGAACTTTGGACAACAGATGTCCAACTTGCAAATTGGAGAAGAGACAAGCATTAATTCCTCATCTACACCCAAGAGGAAGGCAAGTATGGGCATTTTGGGCAACTTTCTCAACATACTAGTTGGTTTTTGGAGCTTTTCTTCTTCTGTCAAAATGCTTCTTTTGAGATTCGAATGCAAAGTTCCCAAAGTTGCAGCAAAAATTAGAGTTGCTTTATCATTTTGGGGCTAATGAGGTGAACTTCTTCCTTGGCCATCCATTCTTTGCAACCTTGACGTTTTTGTGTTAAAGTTTTTATATGAATTCAAGTTCTTATTTCCTTTCCTATTTTCCCCTTCTATTCTCGACCTTATTCTTTTTCATGGCAAACAATTGCTCCATATAGTCTTCTCGAGATGCTACATTTTATCCTCGTATTTCTTGCAACAACCCCATTCAATTCCTGGAAGGCAGGGGGGCTTCCTTGAAAAAGTACGGGAGGCTCTTGAGAACAATCGATACTAGATTGTAGGGATGCTCCTCACATCCCTTTGCTTTCCTAATACATGGTATAGTATTATCTTTTACAAATAAAGTAACGAGTTGATGGACTTTCCTACTCCTATTGAAAATCTCTTTGGCCTCTAGAGTCTAGTTTGGTGTAGGACATCCTTTCCTCTTCGGTCACATTTTCCAAATAGTCCTATCAATTAACATGGTCTACTCTTAAAGTAGTTTGGCCAACGGATGTAGTTTGGCCCTTCTGATTTACTCCATTTGGATAGAAATGAATCACATCTTTGATCCTTCAAAGTGTACCAAACTACTTAAAAAAATGTGGGATGCAAAACCTTGCCCACAACATGGGGTTTCATAACTAAGGTTTCACATTACTTGCTTTTGAGAGAGCCTTTGTGCACCAACTTTATGGAGTTACCATGGATATAAAAAAAGAGCCCTCTTTTGACTAGTTTGACTACCTCCACTTGCTTACAAAAGGACTCCAACTACACTTGTAGGATTTGTGTGACCCTAGGCTTTTACATCATTGTGCTTATGCACAGCTTCTAGTCTCAACTTATATCTAAGTTTGTGCAACTCCTCTTCCACTTCAAAATGGTTGTATCTGCCCTTTCATATAGCTCCTATAGAGTGAAGTGGCTAAGGGTGTACCCTAGCAATGTGGTACGTAGAATAGCAATTTGGTTGTGGGATTCAGCATGTGTTTGCCACGTCTTAGGTCTCCACCTCCTCTTACTTTGACCGCCACTCAACTACTAGGGGGTTCTTACCTAATGGTTCCAGACATTTACAATGCTTGCTTGTAACTCGAGGTACTTGACTGTTGACCGTCACTTGATACATGAGATTCAAGTGTGAATGACATAAATATAGCACCTTGCTATGGGGTTATGCAACAATACAAAATAGATATCACATTTTGATATGGTGTTTAGTCGTTGTGTTCGAGTATCAAAAATTTGACTTCAAGAAGATAGTACTATCAAGCAACCAATTTCAGCATATAACTTTTGTCTTCTATAACATTTATCATTTCATCTGAACCCACAAACAAGCTTTTGAATGCGAAAAGATGAAAAAAGGACATGAGAAATAATCAAACCATGAAAGGATAGCTCCACCAATGTTAATTATGATTAAACACAAGAAAAGGTTCAATCAAAAAATATTTACTTGTTGCCAACCTTTTAGCAAGATAAGGGAAGATTTTTAAATGAAACAAATTTCTTTCAAATAATGTCAAAGGGACCATTTATTTTAGCATAGAAAATAAGTGCAAAATCTAACGAAAAGGAACGAGCCAAATTCATACCTCTTCTCACAAATAATGGGTTGATTCGTTTGATTGCAAATGATGATTGAGCTACAACTGAAAACTTGACCAATGAAATAAATGCTCCAGTGGAACAGCCCAAAAAATTGTCACACAACGGTGATGACTTTGCCACATGGAAAAAGATTGTCAGTACTATGATTGCCAAAATATAGTCTGATAGGCTAATAAAAAGATAGCAATGACCTCAAATTGCAGATACATGCATATTTATTACACCATTTACAACTAGTTTGTTAATATTCTATGCAACCTTCGAAAGTAAGTATTTACATCTATATGTCACCTCCAAGACAATAATCAAAAGTGTGAATAGAGAGGGAGTACCCACCATAACTTACTTCATCAAAGGAAATACGTAAAGTTGAACTAATTGACTATTTTGTTGTGAATAAATTCTTAAAAAGAACTACAAAACAAGAATGAATACCCTTAAAACATATCATTTGATACAAAAAATGTTCTACGTTAGAACCCATTGGGAATGATGGCAATGCAAGTCACAATCTCAGTGGAAACTTAAAATGAAAAGATTACAGATTGACTTTTTATATCCATAGATTGGACCAAAACTCATAAATGTGGATCCATGGACTAAGGAAGTGAAAAAGTGTTAACATACTAGAATTTTAGATCACTCAAAAGCGAAATGAACACAAGTTTGTTCACCTTATATTCTTTGGCATTGACAAGTATCAACATGCTTGTTGCTTGGAAGTCGCCATTTGGTCCAAGAAATGAAAAAATGAACATCTATTTTAACTCACGAAGGTACAACAACCAGTCCAATCTTTAAAGCAATCACAGTTTTTACACATGGATGATCCCAGATTGCTCCCAATATCATCTTGAGTTCAAACTCATATTTTGAGTTGTCAAAGAATTTTGTCATCAGCAACTAAATCCTTTAGCTCCTTTGATAAAAAATTCCTTATTCTCTTGCCATTGTTATTTACTTGATAGTGACTCGTGAGGGTCGGACCATGCGATCTTGTTTCAATATGTACTATAAAGATGTGCATTCACGTATGGGATTACAAGTTTTGGAAGGTGGTCTTGGTATGGGCTACAATGAGTTCTCCTCGGGATCCATAAGTGCATGCTATTCAAATCACTACAATCGTGAAGAATTTACCTAATGGGTATTTCACACATATCCTCGTTTCTGTGGAGTATCTGTTTTCTTGAGTGCCATAGAAAGTTAAATGTCAATGTTACTTGTGGCAACTCGACAGCTAGTTTAGGTTCCACAAAAAACTCCTTGTGAGTTAAAAACTACTAGCCAACTTCAATCCAAGTCAATGAGATAAGTAATTTTTTTGGTCCCAAGAAGGATTCTTTTATATGTTGCAATCAAATAATCTCAGTTGGGCTTTGATAGAAAGAAAACTTTGAGTCATAGAATTTTTTAATTAGGACATTGTCTTTCAATTAGCCCTCTTAAGTAAACCCAATCAATGCGGACTTGCTCAAACGAGCATTATTTCAGCAATGAACAGTTTTTCTATAACATTTGTCTCACAGCTATATCTTAGCTATTCCTTTCAAACTCACTCTTTGGAGTAGGATTTTCTAACAGATTGTGCGAAAATTTCCATTAGAAACAAACGCAAATGTGAAAAAAGTAAAATGTTGTTGAGAAATGCATAAATGACAATATAGGCCGTTGTCACCTATCCAGTTAGGTTACACGGTAAGTACTTGCTAACAATGGTTAGAGCAAGTGGTTAGCTTTATAACAAGTGGTAACATGATCTGTTATCGTTCGACAAATATTTGTCGAACACTTCGATAGTCACTCGATAGTTGTCGTCGTCATTTTGACCCACCTGTTCGCGATTCCCATGTATTTCTACAGATTGTGTGATAACGCGAGTAAAAATGCAAAAACTGGATAAATGAATGGATGTAGATTAAAGATTGATGATGAGGGTAATAATCCAACAGTAAGTATGTGTTCTTATGTAGCACTTCTATTATGTATACCCCCCCCCACCCCCCCCCGAAAAAAAAAAAACATTTTTTTTATCGTTCCGCCCAAAAAAAAAATTAAATGAAAATCATTCTGAAACCATCGTTTCGTTTGCGTTCTGGAACCATGGTTCCTGAATTACGATACTTCTTAGCACTCATGCTAAGATCAATGGGCATAAAGTGGCTATAGCTTTGAGGACATGCAATGTCGAAAAGCAAGCTATGCCTATTGTCTATTCCTTCCAATGTAACACGCATAGAGGACATTTATAAGGAGGTGGCTATTACTACACTAAGATTGAAACTCTTTGTAGCAAAAAATGGCCTTTCTATTTCATCACCTAAAGGCTTAATTAAGGTAGTGTGGTAAATGGTTTGCAAGTACCAAACATGCAAAGAGCAATGATTATGCGTCATACCCAAATCACATGTCTAAACATGAGTTTTATAACCAATAACCACATCTTCTAGAATCTTAAGTAGCAAAAATTATACCCTTTTGTTCATTGCGTTAGATGAAAGCATTGGTCGACCAACAAAGTAATATTTAGTCTCTTACTGACATTGTTGGCCTCGTGACTAGATTCTTCGTCTGATGTGGCATTGGAGTCTATGAAAGAATTGGCAATTCACTATTGACATGACAATCAACCATCAACGTCATATATTTTAAATGAAGGGACCATTTGCGCAAGGTACTTTTAACTCGTCAAAATTCTTGAGAGCTTTCAAATCAAAGATAAAGAAGGAATTGTACAATTAATAAGTTGTTGTTTCACAAAATTCCAAAAGACCGTCAAGATGATGCACATGAGGAAGGGAAGAAATCAATGAGGCAAAGGACCAATGGACCTTTGGAAAGTTCTATCACTTTGGCAAAACATTATCTGCAATTTTCATTGATAGCTTGAATGCACAATGTCCATATGTACCTCTATTCAATGCAATTCAGCCTTTTCATCACATGCATGATCTGATTGTATGGGAAACCAATGCTAAGAGGTGTCTAGAGACGCTTCAACATCTTCAAAGGATTGGCAAGACACCTTCCATGTATAAAGAAGGTGTGGCGAACTACACTTATGAGTCCAATAAGCACAGTTGAATGGAAGAGAGGGGCTTACAAATAAGAGTGTAATCAAAGACCTTAGAAGGACAAGCGTATTGATAGAAACATACAATCCTTTAATGATAGTCTCCATCAATGGATCTTAGTTGATGAAGGTAAAATGAGACGGAGTGTCTATTGTTTGGGGGTAAAAAAGATAGATGACTATTGTGTGGTGCTACATTCTAGGATATGGCATTGATATATCTATTTGTGAGATTGGAATATATCCAAATTCACAAATTTAATTTGAGAAGTCAATGGTTGTTATCTGGGTTTCGAACGACTCCGGATTCCCTTGGGTAGACCCAGTGTTGATTAAGAAGCAAATGATAGCCACCAAGAAAATTGAAAATCAAATCAAATACAGTGACCACGATACGTAAACAAGAGTGAACAAGACATAGACAAAATACAAAATACTAGAAGCAAAGTGGGCTCCTAAGCTCCCCACTTTTTTGGATTCTACTATTAATCATCTTAACATACCAAAAGCTGAAATACCAAAGATAAAACAGTAAGAGTCTAAACTAGTTAAACTGTGTTCATAGTTTTCTTAAACAAGTAACAATTATGGAGAAGCAAAATAATCAGACAGCTTGATTGGTTTGCAAAAGCATATCTACATGTGCAGAGACGAGAAAACCTACAGATTTGGGAAGTGATAACTCCATATTTAACAAAATCAAAATAATGAGGCATGCGAATTATGTTTAAGTTACCGTATTTTGCCTACATTTTATCAAAAATATCAACCAATAAATTTGACCTAGCCTTTATAAAAAAAGTCCAAAAAATTGCACTTATCACCAATAGTTGTACAATTAGATTCCTCCAGATGACTCTTTAGGATAGATTCCTCCACCAAAAACATTAGGATCGTCATATAAAAGCTACCAAAATCGAGAAGATCTAAGAACAAATAAGTCATCAATATATCTTCTAGCATGGGTTAAATTATGCAATAAGATGGGACAAGAATCACAAGAAACCACTCTTTGCATAAATTTAAATTCATAACAGAGAAAATAAAAGTTTGCTAGAACAGCACCATCAATGCCCATGGGATTACCTATCTTTTGTTGAAAAAGATAATCAACTAGAGAAATTGCAATTTATCCAAGAGAGAGTGCAGCCAAGAACAAACATCTTCAACAAAAAAATTTGGTGAATCTTTTCTTATTTGAATCGACATCTTGATTTTGTTCTTACGCCAACAAAACTGGAAATGCGAAGCACTCTTTTCAACTTTCAAATCTTTGCATCAAGTGTCCTTTAGTTCCTTACTAAAAGGATCTCAAATTAGCTTATCAATATGAAAATTCAAATCTTCTAGATTAATTTTAGAGCATAGTGTCATGAAGTCATAGCTTTGAAGGAGCATAAATAGGGTTATAGTACGAGAAGAATTAAAAAACTTCAAAATCATTTAGAATCTACCTACAAATTACAGGAACATCTGCATCCTTAAGTTTATCCAAAGTCATCAACAAAAGGTAGCAAGGCTTTGAAGCAACTACTTAGCCACTTCGAAAGGTCAATTAGTGTAGTTTCACAAGCTGCTGCAATAAGCCTAGGTCTTTTGGGAACTTTATAGAACTTCCACGCGGCACACAAAAAAGGAAGATTTGGGTAACAATTAAGCTTATAAGAACAACAATGGAAATTTGTATTGATTAGCCTTTGAGCTTGTTCTTGTCTTGGCAATTTCAATAGCATAGCCTGAATAGGAGCTTTGTTGTTGGAGTTTTAAAGTTTGGCAAATAGTGAACTTCATATACTGAGATAAGGAAATTGTACCATGAGGTTTGATAAGTGAAAGAATTTGTATAGCAGTTTAGATTCAGTAGACTCTTTACTTGGATATTTATACTGAGAAAAGTGAATAGATGCAATTTAGGATTGTAGAGAAGTTCTTTTACTGTGCACATATCTCTCTGTCTTTTAGGGCGGCAAATTCTATGTGACAACGTTTGACAACAGTCATCAACAATGCCAAAAGCATCATAAAAAAAACACATGACAAGCGACCCTAAACAACAAATTTCAGCACGGATTGTGTAAAGCAGTCATATATAACTCGTAGTTCCCCGATGATTCAGATTAAGTTGATTCAAATTGTGAATTGCATCAATTCAAAGGAAAAAAAATCAGGAATTTGAACAACCAGCAGCAAAATAATTCCAAAAGAACCTGATTTGTTTCAAATTTTGAAAGAAAGAACATGCAAAAAACACCACATATTTGGAAAAAAAAAAACGTATTTTGAATAATGGATTCTAAACTCAGATCAATATCAAAATATTTGAATGGTAATTCTTTGGAACTATGTGCCCCTATATGCATGTGCAGCAGTTCACATGCTTTGTCTAGACTCTACCATACCCCAAAACGAAACAGCAAATACGCTCACCTGCTAATCTCGTGATGGTAGTCACAGTATCGCAGCCTTCCAGCATTCTTCATTGAACACATTAGCACAATGTAGCTTTTAATTCCACCTAAAGAAGCTTATTGCTACGTCATGCCTTGTTTCTTTGGCTCTGCTTAGAGTGGAACAGTTGGATACCCTATACCTCAGAAAAATCTTTTTGTCATTTGAAACAAAATCATTCTGGACCTGAACTATGCCAGAATAAATTTGCTTCATGATACCTCTAGGTTCATATCACCTGGGTGAATGAAAGCTGCACCTTCTTTTGCTACTGGTCTAAAAGTTCACGCTTAGGGCGGCCTCTTGATCCAAAAAACGCAAAACAGATGCCAAAAAAGCAAACAAAAATGCCACGATGGAAACCTAACATATTAAACATAAGAGAGTGAAAATATTACCTTGGATGGCCGGGAATGAAGAGTTGCTGTTGAAGTAAAAGATGGCAGGCAGGCTCTTCCTTGTGTTGTGGATAGCAGAGTGCGAGAATCTGTGCAGGCACTTAGAGAATGATGATGCATCGTAAGATCCATTTCCATGCTCTCTCTCGCTCTCTCGCTATATGTACATAGAGATGCGCTCTCTCTCTCTCTCTCTCTCTCTCTCTCTCTATACATACATAGAGAGATCTAGAGGTAATCTCTCTCTCTCTCTCTATACATACATAGAGAGATCTAGAGGTAATATATAAGGAGCATGCATAGTCCTTTTTCATCTCTTGAGTGTAAATTGTTAACAATTTTATTTGTTTCACTTCCTAGCAGAGCAAGAATGATGTGGTCTTGTACCACAAAGGCCTTGCTACCATGTCATATTGTCGTATTTTTACTTTATGAGAATCTGAGAGTTTTAGTGCTTTGGGAAGACATTTGTGAGATATTACGAGAATAATAAACGAAACTTTTTGGGAACATTAAAACGATGTATATGATAGGATTGTTTGGAGATTTGTACAAAATTATCTTGTGCAATGGATTTATATTTATTGATTTTAACATATAACCGTTTTGATTTTGCCCTTTAAAAGATGAGTTTGGGCTTGCAAATTTGGAATTTGTAAAAGGTAAGTTGATGTAACACAATAAAATTTGTCGATGATTAGACAACATGATCAACTGAACAAAGTTGTTGTAGACGAGGCTCTTGCTCACCTCAAGTTTTCAATCTATGATTGATTATACATACGATTTTAAGTTTCTGTTTATTCAAATCTACAAAATAATTTCACCGCATGTAATCAAGATTAACAATCACATTCTTTATTCTGAGTAATAGCATTTTACCATTCATCATCTGTATTCAAGAGTGTTCACAACAATCACGATCATTACTTAAAATACTTAAAAATTCACAGTATTCATGATCAATATTCAAGAGTATTTACAATAATCACAATCAGTATTAAGCATATGCGATCGATGTTCATAGTATATTGGATAAGTATTCCCAATATATTTGATCAAGTATTCTTAACGTATTCGATCAATATTCACAGTATTAATGATCAATATTCAAGACCAATTTAGATGGATGAATCAAAGTATTAATTATATTAAAAATATGTTTAATTTGGTGTGCTATAAATTCTTGAGTTTAAAGGAGGCCTTTGTGGTATTCAATCGTTTTGCTTATCTGCAATGTAGAATTTGCACACACAAAATTTACAAAGCACATGACAAGCCAACAAAATTGGTTTTATGAGTACAGTCAAGAAGTATGTTGCATTGGGCGATAGCAGTATTCACAGTATTGATGGTGCAAGCATTGTCAAATTGCAATTTTGAGATGATACTATTCTTATTCCAAATGTTCTTCATGTTCCAAATCTTACCAACAATCTACTTTCTATAAATAAAATAGCTAATTTGGGCCATAAAGTCGAATTTGATTCTAATATTTGTTCGATATTGGACAAAAGCAATAAGGTAGTTGCACTTTGAAAGAGGTATGACAATCTCACAAGCTTATGTTAAAAATCAATGATAAACTTCGTTGTTACAGTTCATGATGTACTTTATTGTTGACAGCTGTTACCAGCTATAACTAGTCATAGGCTAGTCTAGTAGTCTACTCCTAGATTTTCTCTCTCTATCATGGTTCAGGGTTTATTTGTACATTTTACATTCAGAGTGATAGAGTGTTGAGTGAGAGTGTGTGTTCTTCTTCCACCTTCTTTGGTGATTTCTTATGGCGAATGTTTGATGTTGCTTATTTGATTATTGACATGGTATCAGAGCTACGATAGTCTTGCATGTCTGATCAGTGGATATAGCTTGTCACAGGCTCCGCAATAAAGTGAGAAAGTCCTTCACGGGAAGTGAAAGCTTGGAGAGACAAAAATGGCTGGAAGGAAGTCTTTCTTGGTGTATTTTGTAGATTTTGGAGCTCATAATCATCAGTGGGGAACGAAGACACAGTCTCAGAGGCATCATAAAGGCCAGGGCAACATCAGACAGATTGAAAATCTATTGAGTGGGCAGATTTTTACAATACTTCATAGCTTTTGTGAAAAGTGCCATTTGTGAGAGAGGTTTGCCAAGAAATCTCTCATTTGTCTGTTTGAGAATTTGCATATCACACTAGATAATGTCTAGTATTGCTATTCAGAGTTTATGAGGCTTCATACTTTTCACATTAATGATCTTTGCCTTTTGAATGATCACACACTTCGAAATCTTTGCAAAGAGGAGACGGCGTAGTCGCCGCACTGAAGTGGGGGATTTAGAATACTCTCTCTGAAAATTCTTATATTCCCTCTACTTTTCATCTTGATCCGTACTAATATCGGTTCAACACGCGAGAGCCCAAGAAGACGCCGATCGGTCGTACATCTGCACGCTAAATCGATATTGCATATTCGTACTAATATCGGATTAACGCTTACACCCACGCACTAAAACGATATTGCATGTGTCCGTACACATCGAATCAACGCACGAACAAGCAAGTCAAGGACTAGGAGTGCTACCTGTGTGCGTTTAATTGATATCAAGTGTACAACCAAGGATATACAGCTCTGTGGTGTGATAAATTTGGAGACAAGTTTTTGCGATCCGGACTCATCTATCCAGTAATGGCAACTCTAAGCGAGAGTGTCCTCAATGAGTCAAGCAAATTGGAAAGAGATGTCATCAACTTATCAGTTAGAGATGCAATTATTTCCTACATTTTGGATTCAGAAGGGCCGAAAGAATCGTGGGATACATTGAAGGCATTGTTTGAAATGACAAACACATCTCGAATATTATTTCTTAAGATGAAATTTCATACATTGTGGATGGATGATGGTGCAACTATTGTTGATCACCTACTGTAGATCAAAGATATTTGTGACCAATTAGCAGCAGTTGGAGAGCGAGTACAAGATCGTGAGATCATGCAGATAACATTGAATAGTCTGAGTGAGTCACATTAGATGTTTGTGACGAGCATAGCCACAAGAGAGAACCTTCCAACCTATGAAGAACTAGGTGGATTGCTTTTGTAGGAAGAGCAACGTCAAGAGAACTCGAATCATCGTAACAGGGACAATGATAAAGCTCTTGCAGTTAGAGGATGAGGCAGAAGATTTGGTCGTGGAAGGTATCAATCAAGAGGAAAAAACTCCAGCCGGGAATCATCTCAGCAATTTCATAAGCAAGTCAATGATAGTCCGAATTGAGGCAATTGAAATCAAGGTCGAGGTCAAGTACATGGCTATTTCAGACAAAAATAAACCTGGAAATTGTATGTACTGCGACAAACCTAGCCATTAGGAGCATGAATGCTTTAAGAAACTGAAGGAGATAGCACAAAGAAAAGACAAATGGCAAGCGCGCAATTCTGCTGATCAACATCAATTTGATGATGAATATTATGAAGAAAACTATGCTGAACAACGTCAATACGATGATAATCAATATGAAAATGATACAGTTAAACTTTTTCATTACAACATTAATGGCAAGTGATGAAGCCGAGGATACCTGGTACATCGATAGTGGAGCATCCAAGTACATGACTTCAAGGAAGGAGTGGTTTTCGGAATTCAAGAAAATCTACAATGGAGATGAAGTTGGACATGCTGATGGCCAATTGTTATCTTTTAAAGGATTTGGAGCGGTGCCAGTGAGGTTAGCTAGCGGGATGATAAAGTGGATAAGCAATGTGCAATATGTACCTGGCTTAGCTAAAATTTGCTATCTGTTGGGACAATGGCTGATCAACAACTCAAGGTTGACTTTGATAGTGACAAATGTCTTGTCAAACACATCAAGAATCACTACAAAATGATTGCTACAGGAGGTAGAGTCAATGGAAATCGACTCTATAAATTGAATGCGAGATCTTTTGCTCGAGCTATGGTAAGCATTGTTGATAATTGAAGTGATCTTTGGCATCAACGATTTGGTCATATTAGTGCTCAAAGTTTACAGATTCTCAAAAGAGGTAATCTAGTTATTGGATTGCCTGATATTTCTTTTGAAGGAAAAATATGTGAAGGTTGCATTTTGAGAAAACATCACAGAGAGAGGTTTCCCAAAAGTGGAGCAAGGAGAGCCAGTGGCATCCCATATCTTTTCAATGCTTTTGACACGAGCGATCTAGGATTGATGCACTATTTTATTGGCATTGAAGTATGGCAAAAGGAAGACGTGGTCTTTCTTACACAAAGCAAATATGCATGAGATTTGTTTTATAAGTTCAATATGCAGGATTGTAAGCCTTTGAGTACACCTATGGATGCAACATGAAGCCTACTACATATGATGAATCTGAAAAAGTGGATGTCTATTTGTACAGACAGCCAGTGGGCAGTTTGATTTATTTGACACACATGACCTGATATTTCTTATGTTGTTGATGTTGTTAATCAATTTATGCAAGATCCTAGTCAAGCACACTTGAAGTTTGCTAAACGTATTCTTAGATACATTCAAGGGACATTGAATTTTGGTTTGAAGTATGATCAGCTTGAAGTGCCCATGTTGGTAGGTTATAAAGATGTCGATTGGGCGGGTAATATTGATGACAGAAGATCTACCAGTTGTCATACATTCAATTATGGTACAGCTGCAATTTCATGGAGCACCAAAAAGCAACCTATAATAGCCTTATCCTCGATGGAAGCTGAATATCGAGTACTCGACAATGCTACATAAGAAACAGTATGGTTACAAAGATTGCTTGTGGATTTAGGTCAACCACGGGTGGATGTGACTACTATATCTTGCAACAATCAAAGCTGCATTCACCTTGCCAAAAATCCAGTTCTACATGTGCGAACCAAGCACATCGAAATACATTATCATTTTGTTTGAGAGAAAATTCTTGATGGAGCCATTGATCTTGTTTTTTGTAAATCTGAAGATTAAGTGGCAGATATTTTTACTAAGTCATTAGGTAGATGTAGATTTGAAAAGTTTCATACTCTATTAGGAATAGAAGAATGTAATTTTATCATTGAGGGAGAGTATTAGAAATCAATGATAAACTTCATTTTACTCCTAGGTTTTATCTCTCTATCAGGGTTTTGGGTTTATTTGTACATTTTACATTCAGAGTGATAGAGTGTTGAGTGAGAGTGCGTGTTATTCTTCAGCCTTCTTTGATGATTGCTTATGGTGAATGCTTGAAGTTGCTTATCTGATTATTGGCAGCTTAGTCATTGCAATGTTTTGACTGTTCAGGATCTATGTACTTCTACTTTGGAAGATAGAGATTTACTATGGTCATATCAATCCTACTTGTCTTAAAAATATGTCAACTAAAAATGTAAGTGTAAGTGTAAGGGTAAGTAAGTGTAAGTGTAAGTGTAAATGTGTGATGGAGTTAGTGCAAGTGTAAGTGTAACTCTAAGTGCAAGTAAGTGTTTCTGTAAGTGTGAGTGTGTTAGTGTTAGTGGGTAATTATTATTGTGGATGTGTGGGTGAGGGTGTGTGAATAAGTAGGCGGAAAGGTTAGCAGGCATAAGTTTTAGTGTGTAAGTATAAGTGTATGTGCTATTGTGGATTTATGTATATAAGTCTAAATGTGTGTGTGTGTGTGTGTGTGTGTGTGTGTGTAAGCATAAGTAAGTACAAGTCACCATCCTTGGAACTCTTCTATGTCTCAGTCATTGATTTGTGCCTCATCCTCCGCACTGCTTCTACGTCGTATGTCTAGGACGAAGCCATTGGGGTCTCTGTTTGAGTAACACAATGCAAAGAATACAAACATGAAGATATTTAAACAATTGTAAAGTAGTTCGTAACATGAAACAAAACATGATAGTCTAACTAGATGCTCTCTTAGCTTTGATGACATAGAAGATCGTCACCAAATGATGAATCCACAGAATGAACCACAACATTGTCAAAACCTCTCGTACATCACATTGATAAGTTCCAATAAAGTATCTGAAAAATAATTAAAGATGTTAGAAGCGAGACAGCAAAGCAAAAAACAACAACTAGATCACATAATGCCCTCACCATAATATCGCCTGGAAGTCAACTCCAGCAAATGTTTGCCCTTCTCCATTGCAATACAGTGCATGTTTGTGCTACCAACTGTGTACGACGAACCGCCACATCCCATGAATGGGTCTACCAACACCCCCGCCTTACCTACAACACATCTCCACCAAAGACGAATAAAATGTGGGCTTTTTCAACACCTCCCCATAAACACATGTTCCCTGCTGCTTTTAACAAATGCTCTGCAGGTGGCAAATGGTGAATCCAATGATTTTTTGCATTGTCAAACAATGTTGGGTCTACTGAATCACAAGCATTCATCGGGATCGATGGAGTGTACTCTGATCGACATGCGATGCAACATGCGATAGACTCCTATAGAACATTCCACAAGTTATTAGGTGTTATAAACATGCATGCCTCAAAGAAGTGATTCAACATATAATAAAAAACTCACTTGTCTGGATTCTCGAAACAGTGACACCAAAATCCATGGTACCTCGCAAGATTGCATACCGCACAACCACGAGTCCAATTCTTTTTGCAAACCTGGTAAACGTGTGTATGTTAGATATGCTTATGGTACCCACCACAAAACCAATGTCATCCAGAATAGAAGGAGCAACAATAGGGCTGCCTCAACCAAGTCATCAGTGATGCCTCTGGAGCCCTTAGGGATAAACCATGTGGGAAAGTCTAGCAAAACCATGTCGGCACTGTACTGACATGTTTACCTTTTCTGAACCTATTACCCGAACAAATTGTCTTCAAGTGGCCCACTATCTCTTATAGTGCCACATATAATATTTTTGTTGTGAGAGTAGCAACATGCAAAATACAACGCCAACTCAAATGGACACTCAACAAAAATAAAAGAAATGTCATCTATTAATCCGATTCATAGAAGATAGCAAGGTCATGCCGGTCTCTGCATCCGGCTGAATGAAACTGGCACGCACTAGTATATGCTATATCATTAGCATATTCCTCGTGTATCGCCTCCATCCATGTCGACAACCTATGGTTGCCACCATACGTCCATGCAAATCATTCCATTCGGGATCAAGCAAAACCCTGGCATCGAAATCCGCACTTATTTTCTCCCAAATGTTATCCTATTGGGATTTAGAATGATCTTTCACGTAAACGGATTCACCATTAAATCTTGTGATAGCTATCATGAAGTCACCATTTTCCATGATATAGCCATCACGTCCATAAATCTCCTTTAGCTTCATACGTTGCCCTCCAACAGTTCTGATTGCATTGTGTTCCAAAATGCAACACAATGGGACTAGTGGTGGAGGAGACTGACGTTGGACTCTAAAACAAGCAGGGGTTGCTGATAAAATATCCAAATGAAATGACACATGAAAAGTACCAATTTCATCTGCTCTTACCCCTTTGACTCTATTTTTTACCTCATCCTCAGCCATAGTCTCATCTTGGTCTGTGCTACCTGATAGGGCCAAGGGAGTATGGAGTACGCGAATGGAGAAGAGAGCAAGAATATTTGCGGAACAGCTCTCCCGCTATAATGGGTTGCTAGATGTAGAAACAGTCTAAATAGATTGTTAATGCTAAGTGTAGTCGCAGCTCAAGCACTCTATGCCCAACAAGATCTTATAAATTAGTTCATACTCAAAAAATAAAAACGAGTACAGTGCATTGAAGAGATTAGAAGTGGTTTGAGGTATTACTGTAAATCAGATTTCAATGAGAAATGCAGTTCAAAAACTTTGGAGCGGTAGTGCAACAAAATGATGCAAGCTCCATAGGCGTCAAAGACAGTCGCTCTCTGATTAGAAGCTGAGGAGTCGTAGACGTCCGTGTTATGATCAGAGTGAGTAAACAAGCATGATAATAGAAGTAAAGTGCATTCAAACACAATAAGCATTCATCTACGTTATACACAGATAGAAAAGCGTACTGCTACTATATTACACTGAAGCACAACAAAAATGACAGTTACAATCGGAATGACTGTGTAATTGGGAGGCTCAAAATCGTTCGTCTCATGGATGGAGAATCACTTAGAGTGTGTGCTATGATCCATTTCTCTGTAGACTTGTTCTAAATGCTAGTTTGTGGAAGTCCTTGAAGATGGCCAAGTCTTCAATGGCCTTCAAATAGTTGAATTCAACATTTGAACATGGAGAATAATAGGATTGGTTATCCTTTGTTGGAGATCAACCGGAAGCCCATTGTAATCATTCTTCGAATTGTTCGGTTGTCTAAGTTGTGATTCATGTAGGTATTAGATGAGCAGACATTGAACCCAAAATAGGTTTCATTTTATCCTAGATCAACGATCAATAAACGTGCAGAAAGAATTTTGAAATAGATATTATTATTCACCAAGGAGACAACTGTCAGCTTAATTTCCAATAGTCCCCCTTAAGGCCATGGTTGCTGCTTTGGTATCTTCGTCAGGTTCAGCATGTTGAAAAACTTTTGATGTTTGATCCTGGGAAGCGCTTTGGTGAAGATGTTTGCAACCAATTCTGTTGTGGAGCAATATTGAAGGATCACTTGCCCTGAGAAAACTTTCTCCCAAATGAAATGGTACTAGATTTCTATGTGCTTAGATTTGCCATGAAATCTGGGATTCAGCGACAGTGAAATTTCTGCTTCCTTGAATTCCATGAAATCGATCCCTCTGCTAGATAGAATCAGAACCCGGAGGTAGATTTTCTAGTAGAGACTGTTCCTCCCCAATTCGAGTTGGAGTAGCTTCGCAGGACGAGTGTGTCGATAGCATTTTCATCATAACATAAAATGTGATCTAAACTTCCCTGAATATATCTCATCACTCTCTTTAATGTTGTCCAATGAGAGATCCTAAAATTAGACATGAATTGACTTCACGTGCTAACAATGTATGCTAAATCTGGTCTAGTACACAACATTGCATACATCAAAGGTCCTATGAGTGAATGATAAGGGTACTTCGCTAAGTCAAGTACTTCACTATCAGAATCAGCACAAGTAGGTTTAGTCAATACTATACTTGGATCCATTGGAGTATCAATTGGTTTGCAATCAGACATATGAAATTTTTCTAAAATGGCCTGGTTAAGATAGATCTTCTTTTGAAGTCTATTTATAGTAATGTAAATTTCTAGCAAAGAATGAACAGCTTCTAAATCAGTCATGTCAAATTTCTTTGGCAGATCTCTCTTAATAGTGTGCAGAAGAGAAGTGTCGTTAGACTAGATAAACGCATCATCTACATAAAGAGCTATGTGAATTGAATGGACACTGATATGCTTGGAATAAATATTATAGTCAGCTGAATTGTTTGCAAAATCCAATTGAATGAGATAAGAGTTGATTCTATCGAACCATGCTCTTGCGGTCTGCTTCAGACCATAGATTGCTTTGTGCAGCTTGCACACTTTGTGCTCTTGGCCTTTGACTTCGAATCCTTTTGGTTGGAAGTTATACAGCTCTTCCTCGACGTTGCCCTTGAGAAATGTTGTTTTGACATCCATTTGGTGCATTTCGAGGTCTTCTGTGGCTGCTAACGCAATCAGAGTCTTGATTGACTGCATCTTGACGATAGGATTGAAATTTTTTTGACGATCCACTCTTTGGACTTGAGTGAATCCTTTAGCCACCAGCCGTGCTTTCCATTTAGCAATGGAACCATCAGAGTTGATGTTCTTCTTGAAGATACACTTGTTGTCGATAACTCTCTTCTGAGTGGGGACGTCGACCAGTGTCCAGGTCTGGTTTGTCAAAAGCGAGTTGTACTCGCTTTCCATAGCTTCTTGCCACTTCACAACATCCTTGAGTTAATTGCTTCGGCTAGGCTTTATGGATCTTCTGATTAAGTCCATAATGATTGAGGTGTATACTTCTCAGGAACTGTCCAAGTCCGTGAGGATCTACGAATGTTTGATTGACTAGGATGCGATGATGCTTCTTCTAGATTTTCTTCAGATCTGTTCAAGCTGGCTAGGTCTGGTCTGGTGACAGGAATTGTTGACTGCTCAGCTTCTATAGTTGTAGCTGTAGTTTCTATAGGAAAAACATCATCGTTGGAAGATTCCATGCTACGTAAAATAGGATGAAATGACACGACATCATTTATCAATGGTCGTATGAAATTATAGTATCTATGCTCTTGAAAGATTACATCCCTAGAGACAAATACTACATTGGTGGATGGATCATAAACTTTGTAAAGCTTTATGTTCATCAGGATAGCCAATGCTTTCACTTTTGTAGACGTTTGTGTCTCAGCCATGGCCTTGAATCTCTTGAAGCACATCCCAAAATCTCTATCTATCAACATCATTCGAAGTTTTAACTTCCAAATATAGAAGTTAGATCCATTGAACTTGTCAATGATTCTAGCTTCATTGGATGATGTAGACAAAGAGCTACCAATATGAGACATGTTAACAGTAATACAAATAGAACAAACTTAATCTCCCAGTTTATTTGAACTATGTTTAAATACCAATCTGATAGGGCTAAGGGAGTATGGAGAATGTGAACGGAGAAGAGAGCAGGAATATTTGCGGAACAGCTCTCCCGCTATAACGGGCTGCTACATGCAGAAACAGTCTAATAGACTGTTATTGTTAAGTGTAGTCGCAGCTCAAGCACTCTATGCCCAACAAGATTCTATAAATTAATTCATACTTACAAAATAAAAACGAGTACAGTCCAACGAAGAGATTAGAACTGGTTTGAGATATTACTGTAAATCAGATTTCAATGAGAAGTTCAGTTCAAAAGCTTTGGAGTGATAGTGCAACAAAATGATGCAAGCTCTTCAGACGTTAAAGACAGCCATTCTCTGATAAGAAGCTGAGGAGTCGTAGATGTCCGAGTTCTGATCAGAGTGAGTGAATCAGAATGACGGCATAACTGGGAGGCTCAAAATTGTTCGTCTCATGGACGGAGCATCACTTAGAGTGTGCTGGGATGATCCATTTATAGATTGCATCCATGTATTAATTACAATAAATGTTTGTCGTCTAATTAGGCAAGCCATTGTACTTAAAAGTATTTGGCTTGTGATGACGACTGTACATTGTGTACATGGTCAACCCGTAGGGAATGTTGACGCGGACGAGGATGTCACAAATTCTCTCACTTCGCATTTTAGGGAAGTGGGTGGAAATGTTACTCGTTGAATATAGACCACCTTTGGGATTTTCTCACACTTCGCATTTTTGGCAAAAAGCCGAAGGTGTTGAAAACAGTTAAACTTTTGAACTACACATAAGTTAACTTTCTCAAAATAGTTGAAAAAAAGAAGTCGAAGGTAAGTGTCGCATTTTTCGAGAAAGTGTGAAAAATGTGAACTGTGCGACACTTAGTGTATTTTTGCAGAGTTGTTCCTAGTTTGTGGAAGTCCTTGAAGATGGGGCCAAGTCTTCAATGGTCTTCAAATAGTTGAACTCAACATTTGAACATGGAGAATAATAGGATTGGTTACCCTTTGCTGGAGATCAGCCGGAAGCCCGTTTTAGTCGTTCTTCAAATAGTTCAGCTGTCTAAGTTGTGATTCCTGCAGATATCAGATGAGTAGACATTGAACCCAAAATAGGTTTCACCTGATCCTAGATCAACAATCAATAAATGTGCAGGAAGAATCTTGAAATAGAAATTATTATTCACCAAGGAGACAACTGTGGGCTTAATTTTCAACACTACCAACATCCAATCCCTCTCCAACTTCAGCCGTACCCACATTATAATCTACAAAAATTGTTTCTCCTTGTTGTAACAAAAATCAGATATCAAATAATGATAAGGAACGTAATCCCATAATATGGTAACAACTTTAGCAACAATTGGGAAATCTTATGTGAGAGAATAATTAAACTTCATTAACAGCCTCAATTGCAAGGTGCTCTTCCATGTCCACTATCATTTCGGTATCCCCAACAGTCGCATTTTCAATATCTTCACTAGTATCAGTTGGCTCTTCGGATGGGTCACGCGTCATCGTGGGCCGCTTGGCCATCCTTTTTTCTGCATAGTTGAACTTCAGCCTAGTTGAATCAAGAAGTCATAAACTCTGATATGCATTTCTCACAGATTTAATTTTTTTTTTTTACAAATCCCATTCTAAGCAAAAACAAACTAAAGGCAAACACATTGGCAAACCCTTTGAACAAGCGATGTTTTAGTACTTAGAATGGTTGTCCAACTTCAATCGTCGGTGATTGAAGCTGGACTGCCATTCTAAACACCCTAAAACCACACCAAGTTTAACAGTTCCCAGCATTTGGAATCCACAACAAGATGATAAGACCCTGTTTAAAATCAACGTTTCATTGTTTCAAACAAATGTCCCCAACCTCAATCGTTGGTGATTGAAACTGGGCAATAGTTTTAAATAGTAAGCTCAATCAATTAGAGCTCAATCAATGCACATCAATCATAGTACCTTCAAAGCGCATCAATCAATATGAAATCCATCAGTACCTTCAGAGCATCTTGAAAGCTATATGTACTTATACAAAAACAAGAAAAAAAAAAGCTCAAATTCTTGTGCAGAAGATCTACAAAATCCAATAACAAATTTTTCCAACCCAAAGATCGAAATCCAGTACCAAATTTTTTTTATACTCGATCGACTCAAAAAATCAGTAAATTTTCGATACCCAAAATCAGAATTCTTCAATACGAGATCCACTCAAGAAATTTGTAATTTTTCAATACCCAAATCGAGAAATTTTTGATACAAAATCAACTAAGAAAATTCTTAGATTTTGGAAGCCCATAATCAGAATTAGAATCCAAAATTGGATACCCTAAAACCACACCAAGTTTAATAGTTTCTAACATTTGGAATCCACAACAAGATGCTAAGACACAAAAGCAATGTTTTATTGTTTAAAACGAATGTCTAGCTTCAAATCAGTGCACCCATTACATGTCTATTCGAGAGCCATAATCATATTTTATTGTGTAGCATCATCCAGATCGTTCAAGCATTGTTTGAGATACAAGATGACAAATGAATTGACATTTGTGAAAAAAGAGGTCGACTATCCAGCTTCAATCGTCGATGATTGAAGCTGGACAGTTGTTTCAAATCTTAAGCTCAGTGAACAGTTTTAAAAGTTCACCCCCCTCAGTGAGCTCCAACACACTCCTATTGAAGCTGTGTGGTGCAAGAAAACAGTGAGATCAATGAACAATTACCTCAGTGAGCATCAACCAACTCTTGTTTTCAACAAGAAATCCAACAATTTTTTTCACACATAAGTGAGCTAGGTTAGGAAGACATGTGTCTTTTTTATGTTAATTTTGGACGACATTGCCTGTGGATTAGGGCAACAAATCAGTGCGCCTATTTCAAGTTTATCAAATATGCCTGAATGGTCTGGCTACAGGCCATTTGAAATGACCGTCCCAGTTTCAATCGCCGATGATTGAAGCAGTCGTTTCAAATCTTAAGCTCAATGAACAGTTTTAAAAGTTCAACCTCAGTGAGCTCCAATGCACTCCTATTGAAGTTGTGTGGTGCAAGAAAATAGTGAGCTCAGTGAACAATTACCTCAGTGAGCATCAACCAACTCCTATTTTTGACAAGAAATCCAACAACTTTGTAGCGGGTTTATTTCCTAGCCCAACCCAAGATCCAAGCAATCTAGCATCAAGGAGATGAAGTTAGTTGTCACGTGTAGGTTCGATTCCATGAGAGCAATAGCATATCTCAGAATTTAGCATGTATGGAAGATCCACATCTAACTCTAACATCCATTAACCCTATGTCCAGATGTTTAATTGGATTGGTTCCAAAGGGAGTTGGTAGTATGTGATGCGGACTTTGTAATTTGCCTCCAAGTTGTCTTAAACATTGCCTAGCCAAAATCTAGTATTGTATTTCGACATATCGAGGCACACAAGAATGGCAATACACTGTGGTTACCATGATCACAATTTTGGAGCTAGGGTGTCCTCTTCGGACAATTACAACATGGAGGCCATGGTCTCTGGGATAGCCACCATACATCTTTCGGATCGTCCAAAAGTAGCTCAGTAAAAGATTGCGAAAGAATTGATCTCCAGCCACTTGCTATCGTTAACATCGTAGACATCTCACATCATTTCATAGAAATTGGATGAACTCCTTTCAATCCACTACAAACAATCAAATGTGAGGTATTTTCAGTTATTTTAGCTACAAATATACCATATAAAGAATGCTCATTCAATACTAACTAGAGCTCTTACTACATTGGTAGGCTGAAAAATTGGATCACTATGGCACGAAAAGATCTTCATCCTATGGATTTATCACATGACATTACAACCTTGTTGTACTTGAAAGAACATTGTGCATACAAATATTTTCATGGTTCACTGTTTCATGGTCAGTTGCACGACATATGTCACGTGTTCAAAATGTCAACAATGGGTCCAGCTTCTGGTGTTGATCTTGTGCTGAGAATGCAACCATGGAGTGAGTAACTTGAAAAGGTGTGGTGTTTTTCCGATCACGTGCATAGAGTAAAAAATGGGGTGATGATGGCAGCGCATGTCTATGACATACGGTTTGTCCAATCTTATGTTGCCATATTTTTCAATACTAAGTGTAAACTAAATATGGTTACTATTTCTAACTGACTGACTCCTCTCTAGGAACTGATCCATGCAGACAATCGCGATTTGTGATATGAAACAAGAAGATGTCCAGGCACAGGTGCTCTTTTGGACATTGTTGAACAGGGTCATGTCTGAACACTTAGATGGACAATTGACGTTCAGAGGCTTCATGGCTGATGAAGCTCAGGCAAATTGGAAGATGGTTTGTCTTGTTTACAATGCTGGTGTTGACACACTGATGGTTGAAAGGGAGAGATCGTGTCTATTTCATTTTATGTATAGTGTGAACAAACACACATCAAAACATATCTTATCTTTGACAAGTTGTTTCTTTTTCATCATGACAGATGATGGATGACAAGGAAGCAACCATACAACAAACTTGTATGAGGTTGTTTATAGCGTCTGGAAACAGGTGGATGGTTAAGGTAACTTTGTATGAGGCAACAATTGGTGACCTTGCTAACGCCGTCTTGTAGAGTGCACGAGAAAAATCTTTTCTCAAAGGTCAGTATGTGGTGGGCAAAGGTCCAACATTTTAGAATCTTCTCGAGCATGTGAGGTCGGTGTCAGAAATCAGTTGTCTTTGAGTGAAAGCTGGGAGCAAGCTTGGTGCATGGATCAAAAGCACCATAGTTAGCGGCAGAATGTCCAAACTGAATTGATTTAACAAATGCAAGTGAATTATAATAGTAGTGAGACAGATAATTGCACTCTGATTAATACAGCCAGGGTTTTAGCTGATAAAAGTGTGGATTATTCTCTATGTGTAATGTGTTTTAGATCTGTGAAACATAGTGGAGAGATCCCTAGTTCTAAAAAGATGATGCCAAAAGACTGTGGCATGTCGCGGAGCCAACATTGAGCTGGATCGGAATGGTATCTGGCAGCCATAGCTTTGCAAACAGAAGAGAAATGAAGATCCATCGTAAAGAGAGAAGAGGAGGAGAAGTCGTGGGACCTCACGCGCACCCAGCTCAGCTAGCCTGGTGCTTCAAAGGCTCTTGATTAATGCGTAGAAGCGTACGGATCCTTTAGATCCAACGACCCACCTGACGTGCAATCACCATCGTCGATGCTAAGTGAACTGATTGAGTATGCAAGGTCTGGTCGAGTGCAGAGCATTGCATACATCAGTGAGCTGATAATGGAGTAAAATGAATTTTGCTTCATTTCCTCCTTTTTTTCCTCGGTTTGAGGGCATTGTTCCTTTGATAATTTCAGACCAAGGTCAAGTAGAAAGTAACTTGATTTGCAGTTGGTCATTTCATATTTTCTAGCACATTAGTGAAATATCATTGTTGAATGATATTAATCTGTCTCCTGGATTGATTTCGATGAATTTGAATTCCAAGACAGTAATGCGCTGGACCCATATCAGTCTGTACTTCTGTGCTAGCATGCATTTTGTATCCTTCAGTAAATTTAGATTGTTACTAGAAAGTAACGTATCATCCACATAAAGAGTGATGATTATGAAGGAAAGAAAAACAGACTTGAAGTAAACATTCGAGTCTGTCAAGTTTGGAATAAAACCATTCTCGATTAGAAATTCATTGAACTCCCGAAGCAATAGATCCACGAGAGCCTCTAGCAAATGCAGATCTCATCGAGACCGCAAAGCCCCACAAGGCAATGTTGTTGTAGGCCGAATGGATACAGCGATTGATTGAGGAGGATGCAGTTCTTCTGATTTCCTCTTGTAGTAGCATCGAAACTACTCTTGATAGCTTCTGGGTCGAAATACCATTACCCAATTTTCATAGGCATCAAGTAGGCTCGATAATAGAGTCATAACAGCATCAAAAATTTCAATGACTGAGCCAGTTGCAGCCATATGCTCCATAAGATTTTGGAAAGTGTTGAGATGACTCAAAACATTATCTGCATCAGACATTCTCAGGGTGAAGAATCTCTTCCTCAAATGAAATTTGGTAGTGACATCCCTGATATCGTAAAGAGTTGCTAGGATGTCCCATGCATCCTTAGCAGTCTGAGCAGCTCGTATATGACTGATTTGAGAGTCATTGATATTGAGAGTAATCATGGTGAATGTCTTGCCATCTCTCAATCTCCATTTGGTGATGAGCTGCATCACCTTCTGGCTTGACCTCTGTGTCATCAACTATGTCCCACAGTTCTTTGGTAAGCAGAACTACTTTCATCTTGAACTTTCAAAGATGATAGTTATCTCATCAAGTTTATCGATCAGAGATGAACTAGAAGATTGATCCATTCTGGTATAGAGTGAGAGATCATTGGTAGAAACAACGATATCAGAATACTGTTGGTTGTGCACTTGCTGAACGATGTCTTGGTAGAAACAAGACAAATAACCTGCAATAGAAAATGCAAATCACTAAACAACCTGCTCAATTTTGCTGAAAAAACTTTAACTTTTATGCATGATTGTTTTTTAATAAAGAGTAGTGCTAGTTTAAGTTTTGATGATACTGGTATTAAACCTTACTCTAAGCATGACTTCAACTCTCTAATTGATTCAGGAGAAAATTGGCGTAGAATAAATGGGATAGTGTTATGTCCATGACTAGTATATGGGATACAGTATACTCCTAGTCTTGGATACACGACGATACTCCAGTGAAACAAGTTGTTAGTTATGCCACGTCATACTGGACGTGGCCCGAAAGTAATTAGTATCCTTGTGAGGCCCAGAACACACTAAATGGAGTTTAGACAAGGTATGGGACAATGTATGCATGTGTAGAGTTATCAATAGCAATTCTATGAATAGTTGGTCCATGCTTAGGACTCTATTCTTGATGAATCTATGTATAGGAAACTTAGGACTATGCATGGCTATGTGCCCATGATGCGTTTGGCTCTATATATTGGGTCCAAACTCGCCCTACTCCTCATTATGGTTGTGGATTCATTGCTAGGCTCTCACTCTACATTCATGCTTCTTGTTCCTTGGCTTGGGGGTGAAGCTTCTAGAGTTTGATTGGTTGCTTCTACGTGGTTGGGTGGTTTATCCATAGTGTGTTATCCATTGTCTTTGTGATTTGTAAGCAGCATCTAAGGAGCTTCCCTTATAGTGGTATCAGAGCAAGGATTACAAGTTTGGAGAGGTGGTGCTTTTCATTGGAGCTTGGTGGCAATCAACTAGTATTCTCATCCAAGGAGAGGATCAAGGTTGCAAGTTGGTGGATCTTTCCAATTTCAATTTGCATGATCCATATCCTCTCAAATTCATTGTGGTTTATGGAGAATTGTGCTAGGAAATCAATTTTGGTTGTCTTTTTGTAGTTTTAGCATGTGTAACTCAAAACTAGTTAAGGATCTGAAATTTCTAGCAAGTTAATTCACTTTGAAGTAGTTGAAATTCAGGTTGCATGTTGGATCTTCCCATGTATTTAGATTCTAGGCTCTTTTGTGGCCAAATTTGGTTTGTTTTCCATGTTTTTGGCACAAAATTGATGGTAGAATTCAAAATCCAGCAAGTTCATATCAATAGGATGGTTATGATTCTATAAATAGGATTGCATGTGGATTTGGCAAACGTTCGTGCCATTAAATTCCAATTGGTCATGGTGAAAAAACCTAGAAAGGGCCAAAATCCATGATTTTTGCTTGTTTTTCATGAAATTGGATGGTACGAGGTTGTTGAACATCAATTAAAGTTGAGAAAAGTTGAATCATAGTCTTTTGAAGCTGTCCTAGAAGCTAGAGCCAAGAATTCCAGCAATTGGGTTTGTAGGAAGTAAAAAATTGACCAATTTTGGTGAATTTTGGGGGGTGGATTTCTCTAAATCCATAAGGGGATCATTCTGGATTTTTTCACAATACAATTTGTGTTTCTTTTTCCTTCCCATCAAGCTATCAGACCTATAAATTGATGGGTACAGACTAAAGTTCGTGAACTGCAGGATGGGTACAAAGAGTTTAGACTCTTATATCCAGGAATTCATGGACCTATGGAATAGGGTTTCATCATTCGATGTGAAGTTGGCACTTTGGCAGTTTGTCCTAGGTTTGCCAGTCGACTATCAGAACGAATACAGGCAAAATGTGCATCAAAACCTCGAGGATGTGTTTCGGATTGCGAAAGCATATGATTCCACAGTGGTGGCATCCAATTTGCGCAATTTCCAACCACTTTGAAAACCAAGAAGGGTAAGAAGCGTGGTCCAGACCAAGCAAAATATTTTGGCGAATTAGATCAAGCAACATCGGAACCCAGGAAGCCAAAGAGAAAGAGATTTAAGAAATTTATGTCCCGGAAAAAGGCTAAGAAAGAGAATTTATGTTTCGTTTGTAAGAAGTCTGGACATATGATAAAATTTTGTCCAGAAAGGAAAAAAGTGTTTGCTCACATGATTGAGATCCCAGGAGGCAATGATAAGACTTTGAAAATTAACTTGACTGATTGTGAGTGTGAATGTTCATTTAGTACTACTTTTTTCTTGCCTAATGAACTTTTCTGTTTAATTGGCACAATTAAAGATCAAAAAGTGAGTATTTTAATGGACTCATAATTTTATTAATTCTCGTCTTGTGCATAAACTCAGCTTGGAAACTAAAGCCAACAATCATACATATAAAGTTTATCTAGTTTCAGGAGCAGAGTTGGAGACTTGGAACGTAAAAGTCCCGAAGCTCCCAATTTTGATGCAAGGACACACATAATTAGTAATATTCATGTTTTAGACCTAGCCCATACTGATTTAATCGTAGGTTACGAGTGGTTATTTAGTAAGTCGCCTTCTCTGTTGATTGATTTTGAGAAGCATGTTCTCACTTTCAAGGAGGGTGATAAGGTAGTTACATTATTTGGCAGTAATTTTGTACGTCCGTTGGATCAAATTTTTACAGTTAATGAAATGGAAGCATTGAATTATTCATAGTATGAAGTTTTTTCAATATGTGCTATTCCAGTTGTGGATGTTCCTGTAATGAATCTAAATGGTTGTGAATTCTCAGCAATTCTTAACTCAATAAATTTAGATCATGAACAAGCAATGAAAGAACAGATCATAAATGAATTTAGGGATTTTTTTCCATCTGAATTACCTCATGGTTTACCACCGTCTAGGTCAGTAAACCAGAGGATTGAGTTAATTCCAGGAAGTCAACCTGTCTCTAGACAACGTTATAGATTCTCTCATAAAGAAGAGACAAAGATTTCAAATCAAATAGAAAAGTATGTGAGGATGGGACATATACAACCTAGTAAATCACCATGGGGCACTCATGTTCTTCTTAAAGCGAAGAAAGATGGAGGTTTTCGGATGTGTGTGAATTACAAGGGGCTTAATAAAGTGACTATTAAAAATAAATATCCATTACCCAGGATGGATGACCTTGTAGATCACTTGGGTGGAGCAAGGTATTTCACCAAGATAGATCTCAGGATAAGGTACCATCAAATAAGAATTGAGTTGGAAGATGTCCAAGAGACAAGATTTTGTTCCAGATTTGGTCATTATGAATTCTTAGTGTTGCCATTTGGATTAACAAATGCTCCAACAACGTTCTAGCAAATGATGAACGATTTATTTCGTCCATATTTGGGGAAATTTGTGGTTGTATTCTTCGACGACATTCTCATTTACAGTAAATCCTTGGTGGAATATGTAGAACACTTAAAAATCATCTTGATGAAACTCCGTCGAGAGTTACTCTACGCTTAAGAGTCCAAGTGTGAATTCTTTAAGCAAGAGTTGCTTTATCTCGGTCATAAAATCACAGTAAATGGGATCAATATTGACGAGAATAAAATCAAGATTGTGATTAAGTGGCCAATTCCGGGAACTGTGCGGCAAGTAGAATCATTTTTGAATTTTACACTTTTCTTTAAGAAGGATAACCAAGTTGAAGGTACAAACTTTTCTTTACTCACATGTTTTGGTTCATCTTCTTGTCTAGATGATGCTATGCAAGTGGATGGTGGTTTTCATGGAGTGGATGCAACTAATGGATGTGGAAAAAAAAGTTTTGTTCAATGGCTTTGATGGTCAAGTGGAAGATTAAGAGGTTGATCTCAAAGGCTTCAACAACACAAAAGGAAAGGTGACAATTTGGAGCTAGTCAAGAGCATCAAAAGGAAGTCAAGTGGAAAAATACTTTGGATCTATTTTTGAAGGTTTTTGAAGACACAAGTAAGGTCAAGGGAGTAACAAGGAAGTGCTGTTCAAGTTTACTTTATTTGTTCTATATCATGTTTGAGCAATTTCATGTGAACGTGTGCAAATTGTCAAGATATGGTGAAACTAGCGACATTGTTTTGCATCACTTTGATGGTGGAGTTGTACTAGCATTCTTGGCTGGTTTTGTTGATGGAAATGAAGCTAAGGTAGGCTGATTACATCACTCATTCATGATCAAGTCATCAAGGGTTGATGACATCTTATGGCAAGATGGAGATGGAGGCTCATTCATGGATTTTCATGGTGAAGACATATCAAGGAAGGACAAAGATAGAGGAGACATGCAAGCATTGGTTGATTACTTACATTTATTGTTTGGTTGCTGTTATTTTTCATATAGTTCAAAGTTAAAAGCATGGAGGAATCATTGCATTTACATCTATTTGGTTCTTCATGTTCTAGTTACATCTTGATGTAAGAAATAGTGAAGCATTTAATGTGGACACTATTCTCTATATCAGTCATGGAAGTTACTATAAAAGCATAGAAAGGAGGTCTATACTTAGGATGGATATCATTTTTAAGATGGATCAAAGTAGTGTGGTTACATCTATGCTAAAACTAGTTGAAGAGGGAGTGTGAAAAATTGTCAACTAGTTTGTTGGTTTATTGGTTTATTGGCATTTTTGGAGGCCAGAATGAAATCTCAACTTAGATATAGTTTCATATTTGTCAACGGATGACGAATAATCATACTGGAAAAATTACAAGAAATCTCAATTAGTGCATCAGATAGAGTTTTTAGTTACTCAGAGATAGTTTAGAGTATGCGGTTTTTTATCCGCTATTGCTTTGTGCTCTCATCAACTGATTTGTATGCTACTTATTGAATCAATCTATCTTCTTATTGCGTTCAGTATCATGTCAGAATGTATGCTTCTCTGTAGTTATTTGTAACTGATATTTCCCCTATTGTTTTGTCTGATTTGTTGAATACTTCAACACTGCAATATTCTATACATCACTTTGCACTCTGAATTTGTTTGGCTACGAAATCACTTTTATACTAATGATTTCAAAGTTAGTTGTTAAAAGATTGAACGTGACTTTTATTGATAGGCGTAGTCATACATTAGGAAAGAAGGCCAGTCCCGCTGCGCTCGATAGGTTGCTCATAGTCTTCGACTTATCGAATCGTCATTTCATTCCCTCTTTCCAACAACATAATGTGTGAAAAATGCATCCGAAAGGGTCAAAATGGACCAAAGTTTAAAATACATCTAAAGGGTCAAGATAACCCAAGGTCAAAAAATGTAGCTGAAGGGTCGAAATAGCCCAAAATGGAATTGGATCAATATCTAAGTCAATCCTTGGCTTGGATCAATCGATCGAATTGAGTTGGAGTCTTCTTCAATATCTAGGGTCGAAATCAAGAATTTAATCCACTCATTTTGATCCTTTATCTATTTCGACCTAACTTAGCAATTCGATCCAAGTCGATTGTCAAAATCTTTAGGGTCGAAATCAGAAATGGCCTTCATGGTTGAAATACAAAATCTACATTCATGACTACCGGTAACAATCAGCATGTACTTATACAATAACATAATTGGCTTTTATTTTATTAGGCCAAGTTAGGTTGTCACTTGAAAACAATTTGGGAACAATTTTTTTTTTCCAAAATGTATCATTTATTGAATGGTGTTTCCAAGGAAAAGCTTCCAAATCTAACAAGTGACTTTTGTCGTAAAATCGCTTATGGGCATGAGTGGCAATAGAAGCTCGATAATTAGAGTGCAGCGTGTAAGAACGGAAACACAACAGTTAGCACAAGAAATATTCAAGTAGAAGAATTCATACAGAATGCGCAAATGAACGACGCAATAGTGAGACAAAATTGCACTCTGATTAATATCAATAATGAATACAATAGCTTGAGGTAATAACTGCAGCTTGCTGAGCGTGATAACGCTAGCTACAGAAAACTCTGATTGAAAGAGAAATTCAATTAACTCATACATAGCTTGATTCAGCTAGTATATATATTTACAATTGTTGAGAGACAAAAAATATGAGTTGGTAACCGCTAACCGCCTTTGGGATATTTGGTTGTCTAGCTGTTTTAGGGTTGCTGATAAGTTGGCGACGTCGGTCAGCCAATGTAGCAAAAACGCGAAAAAACCAAAAAACCCGAAGGTGCCCTTAGACTGAAGGTTTGCAACTCCTGAAGGTGCCCTTACACTAAAGGTATGTAAATCCCTCAGGCGCCCTTAGATTCAAGGCAGCAAAGAAGGTGAAAAAGCTTAAAAGTGCCTTACACTGAAGGCAGAGAAGAAGGCAAAGGTGTCTTAAACAAAAGGCAGTGAGAAAGGCGAAAAAGTGCCTTAGTTTAGAGGCAGCGAAGAAAATCGAAAAAGGCGAAGGTGCCCTAAAATGGTTTTAAGATTTTCTGGGTACTTTGTCGCATTTTTTGCAAAGAGCAAAAAGGCAAAAAAGGTGAAGGTGGTCCAGAGATGGTCTAAAACATTTTGGCCAGTGTGTCGCATTTTTCGTGAAGAGAAAAAGGCGAAGAAGACGGAAAAAGCAAAGGTGCTTTAAGAATGGTTTGTAAGGCATTCTGGCCACTTGGCCAGTGTGTCGCATTTTTCGTGAAGGAAAAAAAGGCGAAAAAGGCAGAAAAAGCAAAGGTGCCTTAAGAATGATTTCTAAGGCATTCTGGCCACTTGGCCATTGTGTCGCACTTTTCGTGCGAAAAAGATGGAGGAGGCAAAAAAAGCAAAAGTGCCTTAAATCGTTTATGGCATAAGGGAAAAATGTGAAGGTCCGAAATCATGTTCTCGGCCTTCCGTTTTCAAGATGCTCATTACTTGACGATTTTCTTTAAGACTGAGCATAAGAAATCTAACAACTTTGACATGTAAGTTAGTGCACGAACTCTCGATGTGTTATTAAGGACTAGTTGATGGGTGCTTGAAGGCCCGTTGATAATAATTTATGAACATAATTCCAAGACTTAGTCAATGATTCTGGTAAGGAATGCACACAATTTTAAAATATCATAATTCATGGAATCATTTCCAAGATTTTGTCAATGATTCCTGTAGGGTAGTCAACAATTTAAAATATAATAATTTATGGACATAGTTTTCAAGATTTAGTTAATGATTCTCGTAGGGGTTATGAATTTTTTTCATTCACGAGGAGTCTCTTTTTTCAAGATTATGTGCTCAAGCATGAGGGTTAAGTTTTTTTTTTATTCCACGCACAAGAACTCCACATTAAAAATTGAAGTATAAGTGCAAAGGGCCCCAATACTCCACTTTGATTGGTGGGACCTGCTTCAAGAGGCCTCCTCCCATTTCACAAGGAGTGGGAGTTGCCCCTAGGTGAGACATCTTTGGTGGCACTAAAGACACCGACTTGGGCTCAGTCAAGATACCAAGGGAATACACCAGCCATCTTGGTGGGCCCTTTCTCTCACCACTGACAAAAAAGCAAAATTGAGTTATTTATTTAAATTTAGGGATGATATGCCCTTGTCTCCAAAACAAACCAAGAACATCACAAAGGCATCGGTCAAAATTTAACAAATAATCTGACTGTATGATATTGGATGCAAGGTAATTAACTATTTTCAAATCCTAGTTATCCTATCTTGTCTTGTCTTGGACTTTTCTTATCTCAAGGATTGAACTTTGATGTAAAGTGCGCGAGTGGGTAGAGAGTATGACACCAATAAAAGACATATATGAAATGATTTTTTTAAGTGCAAATAGATAATTTTATTCGATGATAGTTGTCGGTGTTCAACATGTGGGTTGAGAGCCAGGGCATGCATGCATGCATGCAGAACAAGAAAAAGGGACATGAATTTTATGTGCTATTTATGACTTGCATATAAAGGTGCATCTAAAGCTTGGGCATGCATGCAAAAAAAAGGGACATGAATATTTTATTATTTACGACTTGGTATAGAGGTGCATCTGAAGGACAAATTTCTTGCAATAAAGTCCTTTGCTTAGACGCCCCTTATAGTATAAGGCATTTGACTTTAATTTTGACTTTTGTAGAAACTCCGTTGACGAACTTGAACGCATGGTATTGCCTTGTGCAAGGCAATACCAAAACGGTAAACCGGTGGGGTTTCACATGGAACAACCCGAGCTTTGGACATAGACTTTGCGCGTTGCCATGTCAAACCACCCTTAGACCCAACATCACAACCAATTAAATTTGTATAGAAAAATGAGGTTCCTCCCCCCAAAATCCCCCCCCCCCCCCCCCCCCAAAACCCCTCTCTGTCTCTCTCTCTCTCTCTCTCTCTCTCCTTTCTTTTCTCTCTTTTTCTGTGTCTCGTTGTTTCTCTTTTGTCTCTCTGCTGGCCGGCTATGGCGATGAGAGCGAGCGAGGGAGCGTCATTTGCGATGGCCATCGCCATTGTTCCAGGCGCGAGCTACGATGGTGCGAGAAAGCATGAAGATCCTTGTTGTCTCTGCATGCAGGTTCTTCTCAGATCCCCCTACCCCTCTCTTCTCTGCTGTTTTCCTCACCTTTTTGTTACTTGTGAACAGCATCTGTTCCATTTTCCTCACTCTTTTGTCAGACGAGAGGATATGGCCTGCTTTGAGCCCCCCGCTTTCAGCAAGGCAAGCCATGCAGAGCTTCAGTATTTGCAGCTATGGCGCTTTGGGGTTTGAGGCCGTGATTGAGTTGCTTGAGTGGGGTTCTGCTTGCTAGGGTTTGCGTTAGCAGGGTTTTACGTTTTGTGGTTTATCCATGGCTGGATCGAGTTTGATGCAAAGAACAGAAGTGGCATGGCAAGATCCCGTGCTATTGCAATGATTTTGCTGTTGTGCTTGGGAATTGTGAGTGTAATTCCAGTGCATGGTGATGCCGCTTCCGAGATAGCCGCACTGTTTGCGTTGCAGGCCGCCATTGCCGATACTAATCCCATGCAATGGAATGCAAGTTTGTATCATTGCCAATGGCAGGGGGTGAGCTGCATCGACGGTGCGGTGACAGAGATCTGGCTGCCAGGGCAAGGGCTGAAGGGTCAGATTCCCAAAGGAATCCTAGGCAATTTGCCTCACCTTACAGTGCTGAGCTTGAGTTTGAATCTGCTTTCAGGCCCCCTGCCTGATGATCTCACCAACTGCCACCAGCTCACAGATCTCATCATGCAGCACAACCTTTTGTCAGGTGCTTTGCCTGCGGATTTCTCGGTGTGGCCCAATCTGCGGGTGATCGATCTCTCTTACAACAATTTCAGTGGATTGATCCCTCCATCCATCACCTTCCTCAAGAATCTAGTAGGGGTTCTGCTTCAGAGCAATTCTCTCACTGGCCCGCTGCCGCAGATGGACGCTGCCAGATTGCTAGATTTCAGTGTGGCAAACAACCACCTCAGTGGCTCTGTTTCTGGCGAGCTTGTGGCAAAATTTCCTGGGGCTTCTTTCAGTGGCAACAGCTTTTGCGGTCCTCCATTGGCCATGCCTTGCTTTACATATTCTGCACGATCTCTGTCATTTTCTCGGCCATCTTCTTTCCTGCTACATCTGCCTCCCTCTCCTCAGCCAGTCTCCCCTGGACGGGCCCCACACATGCCCATAAAAAAGCTTGGAGTCGGTCTGATTACAGCCATTGCCATTGCTGATGCCATCATTGGAGTTCTGCTTCTGCTCCTGCTGTTCTACGTCTGTAGGAGGCTCGAAAGGAGGCCCTGCTGCAAGGGATTCAAGATGGGAAGCTCAAATGACATAACCAAATTGGAAAGCTCAAAGGGCGTTTCATCGCTCTCAGGAGCACCAGTAGATGGCACCAATTTTGTCTTCTTCAAAGACGCAAGTCCCAGATTCGATATTGAGGAGCTGCTCCAAGCTTCCGCCAAGGTTCTGGGGAAGGGTTGCATGGGTTTCTCCTACCGAGCAGCACTGGACGATGGATCCATCATTGTGGTGAAGCGCCTCAAGTCGGTTGATACCATGCACAGGGAGCTAAGGGTGCTACTTCAAGTTCTTTGCCGGCTCCACCATCCCAATTTGTTGTCGCCTCGAGGGTTCTATCTTGCCAATTATGAGAAATTGTTGCTTCATGACTACTGCCACTTGGGAAGCCTTTCCACCCTCTTACATGGTATCCATCCCCACCTTTTTCCCTTTGACAAAGTGGGGACTTCTTTATTTGACATAGTTCCCAATCTGTTCCAACTGGCTCAATTTGATCAGATTCAAATCGAGTTGATCAGATTCAGCTGATTCAAATTGGCTGAACTGAACGGTGGTTCAAACCAAGCCAATTAAAATTGGCTGTTGACAAGGTATGAGAAGCCTTGCCTTGTGCAGGCTGGGCATTCAAATCAATAAACAATAAAAAACCAAAGATTCCATTTTAGGAGAACTAAAAAAAAAAACACCTCATTTCAATGCTTCAGACCCACCAAGTCTCACCTAAGAATGACATCTTAGCTTTTAACAAATCGTCACAATGGCTTATGCGCAAAGCTAAAAATGGATTTGAATCCATCTATGTCAATGATTTGATTATTTTTTGTAGTTTGAATCATTGCAGAGTGATAAGAAATATATTGGGCAAACTTTTCAAAATTTGAAAATGATTTTCAAATATGGCTCAAGTTTTTAAAAAAAAGAGCAAAAAACTTCCTAAATTGAATCTGTTTAAGTCACAATTCGTTGGAATCATGCTGTGTGATCTTAACTGACAGAAGCAAATCGATATTCTGGGATCGCATTTTTCACAGCATCCAAAGCTGGATATCATATAGTCTAAAATATCGGGTGGAGATGGAAAAAATTGGGCCATGAGGGAAAAGAATGTGTTTGGACTTCAAGCTGCCTGGGCAATACTGGGAGCACACCTTTCTGCATGTTCCAGACTGATGCTATGGGACAGTGTAAGAAACCGGCAAAGTATAGGAATGGAATCGGCATCTTTCTCTGAAAATAGATTGACTTTTAAAAAAATGACAACTTTTTTGAAATGCAGAAATGCAGGAAATTTTATGTGTCTGGAGGAAATTTGTGTGTACTAAAGTAGTTATATCCTTATAGAGCTTAGGTTACATAGGTTTGTTGAGTTAATAGAGTAGTATATTTATGTAAATTTCTAGTATTTTGCCAACAAGCAATTTGAGAAGCAGGATCGCAAGGCAAGAATCTTCAAAGACCGACAACTTTGAGAAAATACAGGCCATTGTAGGGAAATCTGGAAGAGGTTTTTTGAAAAATGCTATGGGAGATCGCTGATAATTGTGCAATAATGTTTATCAAGCATTAATATGGTCTCCGATGAAGCCTTTTTGTCTGCATCGTGTGTTTTTTTCTTTACATATGCATCAAAAGAACTTCTGGGAAAGATTTACTGTCCTGATTAGCATTCTGCTCACCACAGGTAACAGAGGTGAGGGACGCATTCATTTGGATTGGGTTGCTCGTGTTCAGATAGTTCTCGGGGCTGCCCGTGGGATCTCTTACCTGCATGAACTTGGGCTTGTTCACGGTAACGTTAAGTCCTCAAATGTACTGATAGAAAAAAAGTACTTAGCGCGTGTTTCAGATTTTGGACTTGCGGATCTGTTCAGCAAGAGTATAGCAGCGGCATCACACAATGTAGGATATAGGGCCCCTGAAACCGTTAAAACCGGCATAGTCACGCAGAAGGCCGATGTGTACAGCTTTGGCGTGCTTCTTTTGGAACTCTTAACTGGCAAAGCGCCTATCCCCACGTCTCCAAATGACGACGGAATTAATTTGCCACACTGGGTGCAGTCAGTGGTTTGCGAAGAGTGGACCATAGAAGTTTTTGACCTGGAGTTGCTGAGGTATCAAAACATCGAAGATGAGATGGTGCAGATGCTTCAAATAGCCATGGGCTGCATTTCTACAATCCCTGGCGACAGACCCAGGATGAACCAAATTGTTACGATGCTTCAAGACATCAGGCCCGTCGATTCTTTTGAAAAATCCGAAGAGGTGTCCGTTGACGTGGGTAGCTATTCTTCTTTTTTTAATCCAACTTCGATATCTGACTTCACGGAATCCACGTCTTATCAGACCATTTGAGAAAGGCCCAGAAACAAGAATTCTTTCCAGCCCATCTCAAAAAATCAAACCGCAGAGAGTTTCATCTTTCTCTGTCTTTGCGGAATTAGAGAACATCAAGGTCTTGCTTGTTAGATTATGCTAGGGAGAATGAGCAAATTGATGTGGGTCCTTCCAATCACTCAGGCATGTCAATTTGCTATGTACCTGTAAAATTTCTAAGCAATCTGGTATTGGGATCTCTCTGCTTGAAGCTATGATCGTGTCAAGGATCAGACCACCTTTCAGAAAGACCCAAATCAGTGACTTACGTTGCTTTAATTGGTAGTTTATTCTTTTAGCAGCCAGGAATATCCGGAGTGAAGCGTTATGTTGTAAACCCTGCCAACGGTTTAATTTTTCATTGTCTTTCATCAATTGTGCAATGTTCTTCATTATCTTTGCATTATTTTACAAATTGTGCACCCTTTTTCTTTCGTATAGGAACATACGCAAATTTCTCACTGCTGCATTTGTGAAATCAAGCATGATGTAAACAGCTACAATGCCTAATCATACACTAAGCGGTAACAATATCTGATCCCACCAAGTAGGTCCTCGTCCCCTTCACATTGCGCATGCAACCATGAATTCAAGGTATGTGTCATAGTGCTTATGAAAGAGTCTAGGTTCTCCATAAGTGATTATTGGGTGTTAAACACCGTAATGCTGTGTGCTGTGGTTTTCTTTGTGTTTTGGAGGGCACCTCCACTAGCACAATTTTTTACCACAATTTATATTTGGAAAAGCCACTAAGACATTCTGCTGGAGTCCACCATGACAGCTGGATTACTAGTTGATTTTGTCAGAATTAGCACCCTTCACAGCTGGCTTACTAGCTATTCAGCCAGAATGTCACCCTTGACAGCGACCCTTGCACCCCAGCATTACGCAGGGGAAGGCCTCTATCCCTTTGGCCTTCCGTGCTGGTCAGGGCCTGCCTTGGGCTCCCGCCATCGGGCATGGCCCTCCTAGCAGGGAAGGCCTTCAACCCCACATGATGAATCACTGTATGAAATATGCCTCCGCACGAGTGGTCATTACAAGCTAGTTCACCAGTAGCTACAATAGTGAACGTATAGACATGAGAGCAGCACTTACTTCCAACCTCCCAGCATGGAAGGCCCTAGTGCAGGGCCTTCACCCCCACATGATGAATCTTTGTATGAAATATGCCTCTGCACAAGTGGTCATTACAAGCTAGTTCACCAGTAGCTACAAGTGGTCATTACAAGCTAGTTCACCAGTAGCTACAATAGTGAACGTATAGACATGAGAGCAGCACGCACTTATAACGAGTAGTCCACCAATAGCTGCAATACTGAATGCACTTATGGACTTGAAAGCAAGACTTATTTCCAATGAGAGAATGTACCAAAAATCTTACCAACATGCATGCAAGTTCCAACTTCTAACAATAAAGATCTACTTTGTCATTGTAGATTTGGCCACCTCAATTATTCAAGCATTAATCACATGTCTAATAAAAAATTAGTTCATGATCTAGACTATTCTAGCAACAAGACTCATCATGTTTGTGAAAGTTGTATTTAAGAGACATGCTAGAACACCATTCAAATTAGATCGTTCATATTTCAAAGGATTTGTTAGATGTTGTATATAGTTTATGTGGACCCATGGATGATCCTTTTCTAGGGGGAGCCAATTCTTAGATGATTTTTCTAGAACAGTTGCAATATACTTTCTTACAAAACTCGTCTTCAAGTTCTTTAAACTTTTTAAAGAACAAGCTGAGATATAGACTAGCAGGAAGTTGCAAGGCTATAAGGACAGATGGTGGTGGTGAATACATCTCAACCGCTTTCCCAATCTATTGTTAGAGTCAAGGAATTTCAAACAATTCACCACAAGATACTCTCCAAAATCCAATGGAATAATGGAATTAAGTAATGACAATGGCCAAAAATAGCATAATAAAAATTTATACACAATGAAAAAAAATTATGTTATGAAGATAGTTTGTTATGGAATTTTTTTTGAGGATTTGAACCCAAATTATTATGGAATAATGGAATCTTCTTTATGTGAAAAAAAATATTCTTCTTCTTCTCTCTCTCTCTCTCTCTCTCTCTCTCTCTCTCTCTCTCTCTCTCTCTCTCTCCATGATTTCACAAATGCCATGTGTAACCAAAAAATCTACCAATTCATTGTCAAATTGCATTAAAAAATTCAAGACTCAAAGATCATCTTTGCATAAAGTTTAGTATTTGATATTTAGAACTTTTAACAATTATTTTATATCCTATGTGAGTCTAATAAGCAAGCCATTTTTTGTAAATAACTTCTCAAAGATGGACATAATGTGATTGTTGTGCCACACTACAATCTCTAAATGAATACTTATCAACAAGCAAAAAGTGCTAATATGTATTATTCATATTTTAACTTCATAAAATAGTACATTAGTCCCAACCATTTCTTTCTTGGAATAATTCTTGCCAACCATTTCTTTCATGCAACACTACTTGCTATCAAGTAGTTCTATAGTTCTACATGGATAGTGTATGATATTTGGCTCCAAAGGATTAGCTAGTCATGAAAGAAGACTTGCTTGGAGCCAATGCTATCAATTGCAACACAATAGTGTGCCCATGTTATGTACCATTAAAAAGATTAAACAATTTTGTTGCTTGGAAGACTACTTTCCATTTGATTATCCTAAATGCAACAAAAAAAATGAATGATAATGTGTTTCAAATTTGTGATGTAGCACTATAGGACCCAACCCATTTTTTTTTCAATTATAAAAAATCTACATGTTAACAAGTAGTCTTGCAAAGAACAAAAAACAAAACAAGATCCCATAGCTAGCCAACCCATGTAGATTAGCTTTTCATTAAGTGAACCTTTTTAGAAGCCAAAAATTTACATCCTCTTGTATTTGATGTAATATGCTCTAGAATAATAAAATAATCTAAATCAAATTATACTTTGTGCCCTAAATTTACTATTCTACTAATTGAAGGACAATTCTTTTGAAGATTTTGATACATGTATAACATTTGAAATAAACTTGACCACTCCATCCTAGAATTGAAGCCTAATAGTACCTTCACCAAAAATGTGGTGAACACTATCATCACCTAAATGTACAAACTCCTATTTACTATAGGGTTGGTATTGCTGGAACCATTATTTGTGGTTGGTCATGTGCTAGTTGCACCTAATTCAAGATACCAAAGAATGCTAGTCTAAATCTACACTTTCTAGGTAAGTTTTCAGCTTCATGTCTTATTTTGTTGCAAGCTCTAGAGACTTAAATGAGAAAATTATATAATAATTGCTGTCTCCATGTTGATGGGTTTTTCTGCCCTCAATAGCAATTGTTGTCATGTTGACGGAGAATTTGTGTCCTCATAGTCTTTAGTAGACAGACTTGATTATATGTCCTAGATTTCAAATAAGCTTGATCAGCTTCTTGAGGTATGTTTCAAAACATATCAACTTTTGCGCATAACCCAAATGAAATAGTATGAGGACTTGAATCGCTATGTCAATGCCCACAAGTAGGTTAATTGTCTTTTGGGTGTGCAATAATGCACATATATGCAACAAAATTTTGTTAGTATTTCTTTATTGCATCCTATTCTCAGATTTCGTAAGCTAAGAGCAGCCTTGGAATCACTTTGCATCAGTGAATCTGCTAAAAACATCACTAGATGGAGAGAGGCAAAAACTTGATCCAAGTAAATTGATGTGCATATACATTGGTGACCCTAAAAAGACAAAGAGAATCAAGCTTTTTGATCCAGCAAACAAACTAATCATGTCACAAGACATGACATATAATGAAAATGATGATATAATTCCAAGTTGGGCTATAAGGAACCAAGCCAAGTCCCACAACCACTCAAACAGCAATACCTGGATTCTGTTAGAATGGGAAAAATGCTTGAAAATCAGGAAGACACATCCCAAATTGCCACCAGCTGATGAACGAAGGGGAGAGGGAGAGGATGTCCATGGGCAACAAACAGTTCATGACACTGTACAAGCGATTACAAATTTTCAGACCCACGTAGTGAATTGTACATAAAAAAACATCTGTAAAATTGCAATCATATGATCTAAAGAGGTGTACTTAGACTTGCCACTCATATACATAGGATAATCCTGTTTCTTATGTCCAAAAAGCTATTACAGTAGACTTTATTGCAGTGCCATGGGTTTTGAGCACGTTTCTGCTAGCCTCGAAAATTCGGCAAAAAAAAATCATCGACAAAATTGTATGCAAGTAGCACCATAAACTCCACCCGGCATACAATGCGTTTTTCACACCTTTGTACTGAACAGGACTCTCCAAACTTTGTACAAGTATGATCGTGAGAAATGCATTTGTTTTGGTGGATCGCTGCATTTTTTCATCACGGCCTTTGCCTTCGGAAAGCTGAAAGAGAGAAGAAGGATCTAGAAGCTGCAAGAGATAAATGGAATACGTAAGAAGAGACAAGAATTACTAACTGCAGTTCAACTAGTTGATGTTAGCAGTTAAGCAGATGAGAACCATTGCTGGAACAAATCTTACAAGTCACAATTACCAGATTGCATTGAAGACATTCAAGAGGAACAAGACAGTTAGGCATTTAATTTTACTAACGCCAATTGCAACGTTCCAAACGCCACCTAAAGTACTGAAGCATTCTGGAAGATAGCAGTTGGCTTTCACATCATATATTAGAATCATGTTCTGAATTGATTTGAAAAATCTCAGCAATTCGATTAAAGCAAGATTTGAACTGAAAAAAAGAAATTGTAACTAATTTGTGAGTAAAGTTTAGCAGAATTAGACACTAATTGCAGTGATCATTGCCTATGTATTATCCAGTATGCAGTATACTGCGTACTGCATACACACACCTTAAGATTCTAACTATAATCGTAAAACATTTCAACAAGCTTCTTTCTACATAACACCACGCAGATAAATCAGGAAACCAAAAAAAGCTTTCAAATAAAGTGGGGAGCATATCGACTAATTAGCCAAATGTTTGAGGAGACAACAACATAGAGCATACCAGGCCCAATAAGACATTCGGTATCAGAAACTTTGGAGACACTGTCGGCACTTTTACGAAGATGGCTTAAGCTACTGGCTGTTGATCTGATAATGTCCTCACTTGACTTGCTTGTCACATCCTTGGAGTCATCTGCGTCATCTTCTCCAGAAGTAGATGCAGATACCCATTCCGTATTGCTCTGGCCCGAATTTCGACTCTTACGTCCGAAATTGAGAAGACGTTTGAAACCTCTGGGTGCTTCTTTGGGCGCAGCTTGAGAACTTGTGACAGAAAGTATATGGCTGTTACCCCACATTTTTCTGGATTGAACTGCCTCAGCTTTAGCAGAATCAACTCTTGGAGACAGGGAGTACCGCAAATGTGGAAACCTATGAGAGGCAGGGCTTGCTAGTGGAGAAAATGAGCCGCCGGATAATCGATGGCTATCGTGCTCTAGTGACAGTATATGAGACAATGGCATGGCAGATGGCAAGGCTAGATGGGCGTAGTTTTCGTTGATCGATAAACGTTGCTGTAAGGTAGAATTTGGCGAAGACAGAGCGACGTCTAGAGGAAGACAGTGGTTACTCTTTTTCATATCTTGTGAAGGCTGCTGCTGCACCGTAGCTGCAGGACCAAATAAAACCTGAGATTCTCCTTGCTGGGGTGCAGATGGTGGCGGAAGTGAAGAAAGATGAGGCAAACTATGCTCTTCAGTGAGGATTAGGCTTCTGGAGGCTTGATTTGAGGCATTATTCTCTTCCTGAATCTCTGCAGCGCCATCACCTGATTGTTGAGATGATTCAGTATCCATTATCGAAGCTATTTTAGATAGTGCTTCTTCTACTTGTTTGTTTTGGGCATCGTTTGCTTCTTCATTGTTTAAGAGTGATGAATTGGATGCAACAGGTTTTGCCTTATTATGATCGATATGAGACACTGTGCTTGGCGCTTTCTCAGAAGAAATCAAAGCAGCAATCGTTTCGGGATCATCTGAACCATCGTCATCCATCTTAGATGAAGCATCGTCATCGTTCGCTTTTGCAGCTTCAGCAGCCAAATTTGCTTTCAATTTGAGGACTCCAGGCCCAGCTCCCGGTCCTATCCCACGACCTTTTCGGAGAAAAGGCCTGACTTCATGTGGAACTGTGATAGCTAAACTTGCTTTGTATGCTTTGCTTTGTGGACTTGGCTCTGATATCAACTCTTGAACTGACACCCTGAGAGGTGCTAGAATGTTTTCCTTCTTCACAGATGTTTGCATCATCTTCAACTCACTCACAGTTGCGATACTTTTCCTAACAGCCAATGCTTTAGGCTTTTTGTCCTCCACAATTCCCCAAGCTCGTAAATTTGAATTTGATGACATTACACCATTTGATTCCAGCGGCAGTACTCCAGCTCCATTCTTATATCTACTTGAAGAATTGCAAACTTTAGGCTTGGTTCCTCTGGAGAATAGAGGCTTTTCCTGCTGAGTTAGAGGCCCGCTTTTTGCAGACAAGGGTTTGGTGTTTTCTTTTCTTGGCTCAGGGTAGGATGGCACCGGCCTATATAAAGCTTTGTCGACTAGAAAAGGTTCACTTACATTTGATGATCTGCGCTGACCTGTAGGGGTGGTTGGCATGGAGCTTTTTGTTACAGGCTTTGGTGAAGATGAAGGCAGGCTCCGCGGAGTACTGCGTGGCGTGTTGGAGGTGGTCAATGACTTTTGGGAACTGGGCGAGAGCTTTCTCACTACGCTTGTCCTGGGATTGGAGGTCTGCTGCCTCAAAGACTTGGGGGTAGAAACAACAGACTGCATAACTATTGTTGTAGTTGGACTGCCCTGGGCAGCTCGCAAACATTGTTGCCGTTTATGATCTTCCCACCGTGGCTTTTCACCAGCTTCCTACAAAAATTGACATAAAAGGTAAGATTTCCACAATACAACTCATTTGATTAAGGCTCTACATGACATGGATGAACAATATTGCAATATTGCAGTCTCTTAAACAGATTTTTGAGAAATGGCTCATAGGTGAGATTTTGGTACATGCCTTCTCCTTATTCACGTTCGTCAGGCCAGTCCTAGGCGGAAAACAGGATTTTTCGCGGTGCCATTGTTCTACAGACAGACTTTGCTTTTCGACTGATGGACGCACATTTCTTGCAGTCAGTTCTGCTTTCCTTCTTTCCAGCACTTCTTGCATGGCTCTCAGCTTTGCTTCTCTCTCTGCCCTTTTTGTACTTGACTCCTCTCTGAACTTGGCATCTCTCTTCTCTAAATATTGCTCATAAAATCTTCCCTTTTGGTCACCAGGGCTATCATTCTCCCGAGTGCCTCGATCCACTGGATTTTGAGAGACCTTACTTTCAGCCAAATTCAGTAAAGAAAGCGTATCAGAATCAGAAGAGAGATTCCAAAGTGATCCCTTTCCGGTATGCCGTTCTGACATAATGAAAGAGTCACCAGTAGAGAGCCCAGTGGACAGCTTTTGGGTTCTGTCCTCGGATCCTTCAAGTCCTCCGCTAGCCAGCTGGTAAGATTGCATTTCTGGTTGTAAGTCAATGGAAGCTTTCCAGTCTGCATTTGGCTCCTTTACCTGAAGTCCAGCGTGCTTCCTATATTCAACAATATTGGAAGACTTGACTGGATCTTGGAAACGAGAATGAGCACTTATTTCACTCGATGGCGTGTAGGACCTTCGCAAATTAAACTGAGCTAAAGGAAGATGTGTCTGAAAATCAGTCATTGGCTCTGATCCAGTTTCTACCACAATCTTATTCTTCTTAGAATAATCATCAGCAGGCTGCAGAGCAGCAACTAGATGAACCTCTGATTTCTGCTTTTCTATACTTACATCTGATTTCTGTGAAGAAACTGCAGAAGACAACCTATGATCATTTTGTGTCTCCTGTTCTGATGAACTCAAGATAGCATCCGAGGAACTATTCGATCTTGAGAAAGATTTTTGTTTGGTCACCGATCCTAAATCAGGCTGTTGTTTGGTCACTGGTCCAAAATCAGAATGCAGAGAGCTGATTACTGTTTGCACTTGCGGAGTATTCATGTTCCTCTCAAGTAATTGTACTGAACTTTCATAACGGAGCTGATTGAGCAGTTCTATGCCATGAGAGTCTAGAGAAGGTTCACTTTGCCACGTTGATGCGTCAAACTTGTTGCTTTTTTTTGCTGTCACTTGCTTATGATTCGTCACTTGAAGATTTTCTTCTGCAGAATCAAGGTCTTCAACAAAGCCCAGGTTAGAGTTGAGCTGCCCGCTTTCAATGCTTGTATCACTGTCACCAGTCCATCTTTTTGGAACAGATTTTTCTGAAAATATGGTTCTTGCAGATTCAGCAGACTTTCTCGAAGTATCATCTTGGCCAAGTTTTTTCTTTTGATCTACAGATGAATATTTTTGCCTGTTCTCAAATAGGTCTATAGCAGCTTGAACACTTAATCTTCTATTCCCAGCTTTTGGTACATGACTTTCCTCTTCACTTTCAGTTGCAGAGTCTGTGTCATCACCAGTTGACATATCATCGAAGGCCCTAGGAGGGTGTCTATATTTAGGTGCAGTGGAATGATCATGTGAATTTAGATTTAGATATGAGAGATTCTTTATTACCACAACAGGGCGCCTTGCTGGAGCACGACTAATGTGAACCTTTCTCAATGGAGAGGAGGATTTTCGCCTTGGAGAAGTAGATCTTCTAACCAACCGTTTAGACACGAGGTTATCAGTATTTCCTTGAATTTCTTTTTCTGCCACTGATTGATCTTCTGACCTTTGGTTCTGTTCCAACATATTTTCTTCAATCTGCAGACACTTGGATACTGAAGACTGTGATGGAGATCCAGGATTTGAAAAATTACTCTTCAGCTGCAACTTGTCACTTGAATTTCCAAAAGAGGTATCAGGGTCAGTTTGATAACAATTTGAATGATGTGCACTGGAGCCTAATTCGAATGCGCTAGTTTTTGCCCCAATTTGATACTGAGGCACAAGGTTTTCAGCAGAAGGAACATCAGAAGGCCTTATGCTAATATCAGGATGCCACCCAGTATGTGTACTTCCATTTGTACTTATAATTTGTTTAAGATCCTCAAAATTTTCATGATTGTCAACAATAGATTTGCAAGATGCTTGTGCCTCTAATTTAGGTCCAGCAAATGTTGCATTGTTCACAAACCGCATGGGTAATCTGCTGTTGGACGAAACAGTAGTAGAGTGTACACCAACTTCTGAAGAGTGTCTCCTGGTATTTTTGCTCTGTGTTATTTCTTCTCTAGCAGATGAGGGCCATGCTTCTTCATTATCTGAATTCACCTCTGTTTGTCCGGCTTGCAAAGAGTTTATTTTATCTCCATGTGCCAGTTGTGAAGCTCCTTTCTGTGAGGAAAACTTTTCTTGATCATCTCCCCAGCGACCATTCACAGAGATATGAGGAGGTTGAGGGATGAGAGACCCTGGCTCTCGTAGACTATTGGCTGGTGAGAAGCTTCTGTCTGGCATTTTTGACCCGGCAAAGTTGGATTTATTTGCAAGTTCTCTAAACTTGGGCTCTTTATTAGGTTCATCAGTACAGATAATGTGTTGATTTGCTGCGTTTCCGAAGTCATCAAGTTCACTGTGAAGAGCAATTGCAGTCCTTGAATCCAGAATTGAAGCTGCAGCCCCTATGGATTCGGTTTGCAATACTGTTGATAAGCAATATTGTTGCTTTTTCTTGGACAAGGCTATGAAGTTCAAACATGCATCTCTGCATTAAGAATTAGAGAAAGGTTTGCGTCAATGAAACGGTATCATAAGGAGCTTTGCAAGACCCATGTTGGATCTGATCAATCAAGCTCACCAAGAGCCTGCCAAAAGTACAGATTTACCTCATATTGTCATTAAAAAACTCCTTATTTATCAAAAGCTTAAGGTGAAAAATCATACACAATGTCGGAAGCCTACAAGACTTACCGCAATCGTGTGGCTCCAAATGCATTGGCAAAAGCTAGCAGGTCAGGCATATATTCTGCACCAAATCCAGCAGCAACTGCTTTGGTGTAAGCTTTTTTTTGTTCCTTTAGCAGCATAAACCGACAAGAATTCATGGCTCTCAGTAACTGTTTTCTGGCAACAGTACGATCAAACATTAAGATTTTAGAATTACATACATCCTGGTCAAAGAGAGCCAAAACTTGTCACTCTGAAAATAGTTCAACACAAGCTAGAAAACAACCAACATGCTTACCAATCATGAGCATACCCAAATCATAGCAAAACAAGTGAACCTAATACTTAAAAAGAATCGTCTTACCTTGAGCCATCACGGGTACTTTCTGACCCTTCATAGCTATCTGATGACAACTGAAATATCCAATGCATCATGTTCGAAATTGCCATATGAAATTAACATGAAATTGACAAATTTAGGTCCATCTTAACATCCCTTGAACGCATTTGAGAGTGCTCTCTACGACAGCCATAGATAGCATAAATGCACAAGGGAAAAGAACAGAAAGCAAACATGTCACTCACCACTGAATTGTTGACACTATCTGAAGTTTGCTTCAAAGCAGCATTGTTGCCTGCAAAGCTTACATTGATGAGTTACCATTGCATCTGCGAAATTCTTGAAAAATCATGAAATGTACGTAATAGATGGAAATAGCAATACAGCCAACCTCAACGTCATAAAAAGCAATGTCACAATTTTATTGTCTTATAAGCTATTGCTGTACTGCTCAAATAGAAAAGAAAGCAATTGACATGACAAGTACATGTAAAAGGCCCCACGTATTATAGTATGCTGGCTAAAACATAATAACTCAAGCGATGACCTATACTATACACACAAAGAGCTGAATGAGAGAGAATGTTGCCTCTAAAGATGGACATATAGTTCCTGTATCTGATATTTAGTAAGAAATTGCTGAACTGTTTGCATCCACTTGGGAAAAGAAAAGAGTGGATACCCGATACAGCGACTGTTTCAGAAAATCTATCAGCTTCAGCTGTTTGATTATCGTCCTGTGTGAAAAATGGTAGAGAACATCTTTAGTTTCATGTCAAAAAAAGGGTTCTTTCATTATACTAGAAATAAAATGTGTCGATTGTACTGTGAAGAAGGAACGATATTAAGTTCACCTCAAGTTCTCAACATAGCAATATGTGATTACCCTGATAGATTCTACAGGTTCTGATGCTAGAATGCCGATTGCTTCTTCAAGATGCTTAAATTCATCACTTAATGATCCCAAACGCTCTAGGATCTCTGGAGTACTGACAAATCTAACAAACCTAGACATCAAAATACAATCAAAGTAAGTCTTAAGGACAGTAGTCATACAATTACTGAGTTTCAAGTTACTAGAACACAAGAGACAACCTGCTTGACTTTATTGGGCAATGGACTAGTATCTTCTTCAGCATATCATCCCTTACTCAAGCCATTAGCCCTCGTAATTCTACCCTTTAAATGGAATCACCTCATCGGCACTGCTTAATTTAAGACTTGCATATCATCCATTTTCAAGAATCACGAAAGGAGGAGGAATCTATCACATGAAAAGTTGAGCAAGCTCAAGCATGTTACATAAGGCAAACAATGTGTTCTTTGGACCTCTCCTCTATAAGTTTTGAGAGATCATACAACTAGGACTCCTAAGTTGCAGTGGGTTAACTGCAAAATGATTTTGCAATACAGTTCACAGTTTTTGCAAGTAAAAAGTTCCTTTGAATCGTTGAGCTTTTTCATAGCAGCGCAAAAGTACGAAGCCAGCGACTATGAGTCCTTAGTTTAAAGGTTCTGGCAAATTATAGCGGCTGACAGATGATCGAGAAATTATCAGGTCCTAAAAAGTTTCTGTAAGAAAAAAATTTAGATGCATTTGGAAGAGCAGACCCTTGTATGAAATGTATCATCATCTTGTTTTATCCAGAAAGCATCCATGCAATAGTAATGCAATGATGCTATCTTCCCTCTCTATAAGCACGTACCTTTGCAGAGTACCTTTGGAAAACCATGAAGTACCACTGTTACTTCCATCTGCAGCACGACACCGAACCTGAAGCCTGACAGAATAAACTCCCTTCGCGATTTGTTCCTGAGCTACTCTTAGCTGTGACAGAAAAGGCTTGAACGAACCCGTGGCGAGCCTCTCAGTTGTACCCCCAGCTGAGATCCAGAGCTCACACCTGCTATGAGCACCATTTAAGGTCAAAAGCAAACCAGAACCTCCACATTCTGATTAGTTCATATAAAAATCTCCCGTAGAATGGTTACAATACTACAGAGGTAAACTACAGAACGTGCAGTCGAGAAGCAAAAAGTTACTCTTGGGACGCAAAATCAGAGCATGAAATTTAACAAAGTTAATGCCCTCAGTAGAGGAAGGCATCCAAGGAATGAGACTAGTATACGATCGAGCTCAAAGGACTTGCCTTGAACGGGTTGGATCGAGCTGAAACAAGGTGGAGTCTAATAATGTATCTGCCTTCATCATGTTGTGGCAGTAACGTAGAGAGCTAGCTGACTATGTTCACAGTTTGGTGGTCTCACTGAGCTGCTCCCAACCTCTGCAATGGCTTTGATCTTGACAGAAATGAAACATTGAGCTGCTTGGAAGGAAAATGCAGCTCATTTAGAAAAAAAATGCAGCTCATGAGGCAGCTTGCTAGAGTTGAGTTAAGAGCTGAGGACCTCATTCACTAACAGAGGACAGCCGACCAGGTACTAAGACCACCCAACGCAGGCCTTTGACACAGCATCCCCAGTACATTTATCCCAAAACTGCTGCCCACATCAGTTCATCCCCTTGCCAAGCTCATAGGCACACCAAGATTGAGGCAAATATATCTTCAAACTCAGACCACTGACATAATACAGGCATTTAACGGTTAACCCACCATCCCTACACAAAACCTCATCCCAGAACTACTAGTAACTACCCACATCAGTTCCGTTAATCCCCTTGCCAAGCTCATAAAAACAGCAAACGGAGTCTATTATATTTATGAACTCAGCCCAGTGGTCCAGACATTGCTGGCAGAACCAGACTATGCATAGCCTGCAGCCCAGAAGCTCCCCTACACTCTCACTGCTCAGTCTACTTCTCTTGCAGATCAAAATATGAGAGAAAGTGATCCATAGATCGATCTTGCAGCTGAAAATACGAGAGAGAGAGAGAGAGAGAGAGAGGAGAAACGGGAAAGTGTAGAAGAAAAAAAAATTCAAAAACCCAAAGAAAAAAGAAAGAAGGGAAAGGGTGGGGCAGCGTGGCTGTTGTTAAGTGGGCAGGACCCTTCCTGGCTGCTGACGTGGCCAAATTTTGAATTTGAGTTGAGTGGGTTGAATGTGCGTCCGCCGCGTGGCGGGCCCAAGACGGTGGGAGTCGGGACAATGAACGTCTCTCTCCCCTAGTGCTTCTAAATTGCTATCATTTTAGAAGAAAAAAAAAGAGACGTCTATCATTGTGTGATATAAAATAATGTATGTTCTTTTTTGAGAATTTAAGGTGTATTCACACTAGTCTAGGCGACTCTCTTGCTTTGGCCTTTTATATTGGCATCCGTTTATCAAAGCCTTGGCAGGTCAGATGATAGCCCCCGCCCAGGCACTGAACCACCCCTTTTTCACACCTGCTTGTTCAAATCGAATGCTACAAGTGAATTGGCCAATCTGAATTTCCTACAATTCATTGATTCCATTTTCCTTAAGTTGTCCCTGGCTCCTCAAAGAATGCCTCACAGCTTCGGTTGCCATCCGTACAAATCCAACATATCACCCCCTGCCCAAAAGACTCACCTAGCTAGCCTGAAGACTCCTAGCGTCGGGTCCTCCAATTGGCCTAGGATCCACTTAGCAAACGATTGGGCTACTTTCGTCGACTTCACATGAGCCCTGACTGACGTTTGGATAACACGGCTAATTCTCTAGATTCTATGATCTTCTGAATTAATTTAATGATTTTGAGAAAGTTGAAGGACAATACCATTGTATTATAGAATGACATCTTGATAACCATATCAATGATCATGAGCACTGTGATGTTGACAATGTGGCATATGAGGACCTAGAGTGAAGACAATGATGGGAATAGAGAATGTTATCTTTATGTTCCTGGTACTATTGATCCTTCCCAGAGGCATAAGCCATTTATTGACTTAAATGGTTCTAAGGAGGCAAGGAATACCGGTTTAACAAGTGAAATAGCCGTTTTGAGTTCTTATGCTTTTTATGAGAGGGGCTTAGTGATCAATATGGTAACACACATGACAATTCTATTGTCACTCTCCACAAAGGTAATAACTTTCCCTTAGGCCAAACAATTCGGATGGTTTTCGAGATAGTCAATCAACAACAAAACAGTCACCAATGATCTTCAGTGTTTTCCCCCTTATGTAGCTACATTTACCAACAATACAACTATGTGTAATAGAAGATAATGTGGAACAAAGTGAGTTGGCATGGCAATTAACGCAAGAAAAATTAGAATGAAAGTGAAAAAAATCACTCCTTTTGACTCTGTCTTGACACATATTTCAAAGTAACTTATTGATGTTCAAATTACTTGTCTCGAATTTAGTAATAATTTTGCTACTCTAGCACAATCACAAAATGGAGTAGGCATAGAAGCAATCAGATTAAGTTTTGATCAAGATAAGGTTACATTGGCAACATCTTCCTTTTGAGAAAAAGCCTTTGATTGGTGACAAGTAGCAAAACAAAACAAGCATTCAACATCCATGACAGTGCCATAACAACTTGAGTTGCACAAAAATCTTTTAGATTGAATTCATTCTCGGGTCTCATTACATTTGGACCCATTGAGAACTAGTCTACCATTATTTCTCGTGCCTTTGGCTTGGTCAGTCCGCTAATGTCAACTTCCTTATGGTTTGCTCCTAGTAGATATAAATTTTAGAATTGTCACTATTATTCTTCCGTCAACGCTCTCAGTAGTTCTAGTTTTGCGATTCTGCAATTGATTCGGGTATTCCCGTACGATTGGCGATGGCTGGAATCCGACAGAAGATTGTTGTGGGAATTTTATAACATGTCCCCTCTGTGCAAGAATTTGGTGACAGTCCCTTGGCACCTCTGCAGCATGGCATAAAAAACTTGGAAAAAAAGGTAGCAAGTTGTACTCAATTTGGAGGGGGGGGGGGGAATGAGAATGTAGGTTGTTGTGGAGAAAGGGCGTTTTAGAGGTTTTCATTGGTCCACATTTGCCCTAAAACATCTTTGAAGGGCATTTGAAAATGAGTTGAAGTGAGAGAGCACTCTATCTCTCTAGAAAATTCTAGAAAGAGAAGTTTCTAGAGAGAGGAAATCAGGATATAAAATATGGATGGCAGGAGAGAGAAACGTGATGGCAGGAGAGGAACGCGACGAGAGAGTGTGAGAATTTTTTATTTTAGGGTTTTTTGGTATGGGAGAGAAATATCTGTATAGTGAGGTATTTGAGTGACAGAAGAGTTGTATATAACAGAAGAAAATAGATAAATAAAAGGAGAAATAAATAAATGAAAAAGATAATAACCTTGGAAAATAAGACTAATAAAAAGTGCATTTTCATTCTTTTTGAAAGAATTTATTCTTTTCATCTTTCATTTTTTTCTTTTCTTGCTGAACTTATTCAAGTTACCATTGACTAGCACACCATGTATAAAGTCCTCAATCCAAGGATCCTATTCTAAGCATGCCAATCACAAGCAACACAAGGGAACCTGATGGTGGACAAACCAACCCAACCAAACCTAGATCGAACGGATCTAGCCCCCAAGCTATGGATCAATCACAAAGAGGAGTATGGCATCACACTAGCAGCATCCTGCCACTGGTCATGCTATCAAGTATACACTAGTGAGAGCCCAGCAGGTATACTTATACCCTCCAAGGCCCATGCAACACTAGTAGTGCACTGTGACACCTCACTGGACACCTCTGCAGCCTATCTGGGCCACATCATCCAGTTTCCCAATGACTCACTGATAGACCCATACAAATCCACCATCAAGTGTTTAGGCCTACAACCATTAATTATGACCATGTACACATAAGGGCCCCAATTCCCTTATAGTCACAATTAACTTACGGGTTGTTGATCTACTGATCCCTAGCGTGGACACGCTACCCGAAACCAGTCATGGGCATGACATTCTTCCCCCCTTATTCAAGTTCTGTCCTCAAAAGTTAAAATTGGGAAAGTTTCTCCTTAAGCTTCCTTCCAGTTACCAAGAATCGTCATCGTCTGTACATCCCTTCCATCAAACCAGATGCTTGGTAACTATACGATTTTACAATCGTTTAGTTCCTGTATCCAAGATCTTTCCAGGTTCAAGCGGAGACACACCCGATGATTCATCCAACAGGTCCAATCAATCTCCAGATCCAAGATGCTCTCCTTCACGTAGACTCTTTCAGAGACGGCTTACGTGAAATACGGGATGCACTTAAGATCCATCCGAGAGTTCCGATTGGTAAGCTAAGGACCCGAGCTTTTTTAAGATCTAATACGGTCCTCTAAATTTTAGGGGACAATTAATAATGCTTGCCAGTACCCAATCCCCCACTTGGAAGTCCCTCAATGATCTTTTCAGACTTGCATAATGTCGGTCCCCATCCTGGATACCCTAGACATTCTCACGTGCAATCCGTAGCATTTCTTGCATATCATGTAGGAAATCTGCTACTTTCTGAAACTTGAACACCCGAGTCTCTACCGCAATGGGTGATATAGGTTTAAAACTATACATAAGCATGCAGGAGCTATAACCGATAACCAAATGCTTACTATAACTCAATCTCCATCAAGGATAACTTCCTTTCCGAGGGGATTGTAAGAAAATATGAATACATATCTTAACTAATTTCCTGATCATGTAGGTAATTCTTCTTTTAACCGATCAAGTATAACTAGAATCTAAACTATGATTCGTTAATCATAATTCATCGGATTCTTGTCCTATATTCAATAAAAAAAGACAACTACCAATGATTAGAAGAACTTTAGGTTCAGAGTCATCTCTATTTTAGCATATACAGCCGACCAAAAGTGACCAATGAATTTTGAATCGCGAATGTTCATAATGCCACTTTGGTAATCCATAAAGCCAAAATAGATACTCTAATAATTACTTGGTCTTTACCCAAATAAACATAGTCGATTTGGTAAGATGGCCAATCATTACCAAAATTCCACTATCTTGTTTATTCATCCGGGGTAATCTACCGTGAACACAATCTCCTCCTATGGATTAGGTATATTTTAGAATCTGAGTTATGATTTACCAGTCTCAACTCTCCAGATTTTTGAGACCATACCATATCATAAGAGTGCAATACAATTCTTGAGCTGTACACAAAGTCCTTTCCATCTAGAAAGTTCCAGACTTCTACAACTCACACACGGTGCCAATATAAGGATTGTAATCTAAAAAATGCCCTTACTTTAGACACGACACAAATTGTCATTCCAAAGTTAGGGTCCCAATCTAGAATACGTCTAGATTTTCCTCTTAAGTTCTAATCTAGAATAACTTGAGATTCATCAGAACCTCATTATGTGAAGTTCAAACTTTTGGCAAACAACTATCCAACTCTCCTGAGTCTTCTAGGATAGCAATCCATCTATTCCAAACGAGAAAAGATAAGGCCCAAAAGTTTTCGTGTATTCTATGCACACCCATCACTAAAATCCAAATGACTCAAAAATGATGTGACTTATAAGCAATACCTTTCAACAATAATATCCATAAGTAAGATTAGTAGCACTCCTGTCTCGGTTAGTTGTATCGGATTTATAAAATATTTAAATGTCTCGGTGTGGTACCAAAACACCACATTTTATCTGATTCTAAATCACTTCTAGGTCAATAAGCAATTCTCAATGAGAAATTACTAACCCAGCGAGAAATTGACTTAAAGACAATTCTCATCAATATGCCTATGTATCAACAACTAGTTTATGCATGCAAATAAACTTAGTTTACGGAATACTTTGTGGATCCATAGGATTAGTAGTTTGTAAAAAAGGTTTTAATGATCATACAAAGATTCACTACATAGCATATCTCTACAAATGACTCCTGATCTGTACACAACACTTTCATAACCGAGAATCCTGTAACTTGGTTATCCTCTGAGAGAGAATATTTCTCAAAGATTGCTATTTCACATCCAAAATATCAACCGAAGACTACTCAAAAGAATATATTGCTGGCATGAATTTCCTTCCTTGCATCAACCCACGGATCTCAGTCCAAACTAAGATCAAGTTGACTCTATCCAGCAAGGAACAAGTTTCAACAAACCTCCATCTTGCAATAGAATTCCAAGTTCTGACTCAAATCAATCGGACTTGTTATTAGCCACTTTTCTACCGCAAGAGTACTTTCTAAATTTCTCCCCCTTAAATCTTCAAACCAGATATCAACAATAATCCCTAAAGGATTTCTGTAATATCTAAATATCCTATCGTTTCTGATTCATAAAACAGGTCCATCATCGATATAACAGATTCCTCCTTGAATCTTTGACCGATGTTTCTTCTTGATAATTCTCTTTTCTTCCTACTTCTCCCCCTTTTTAACACGAAACACCACGAGTTTCCAAGGGGTGCAGATCATTTAAGATTTGCCCAGGAAAAGAGTCTAAGAAGAGATCCAAGAAAATCTTGAAAGCCCAAAGAAGTGTTGCATCAGTGTAAGTAAATACCAATGATGTCCCAACACGGCGACTAAACCAAAGATCTTTTTGGTTACCAAGCTTGAGAATTAGCACCACTTCGTAAGCTCTATTACTCCACATGGAAAAAATTAACTGTTTTTTTTTTCCTAGTCCAAACTTCTCAAAAATGCAAATGAAGAAAGGAACAAGTTTTTCCAAGAACAAAAAAAAAAAAAAAGCACATAGGAAAAAACCATCCAACCGAGGCCCGCACCTCACCTTCCCTACCAACCATACCTGGAACAATAAGTTTACATTAAAAAACTTAAAGCTTCACCCCGCGTTCAGCATGCAAACATGCAGTCCACGCGTTTCCATCCTACCACGGGCCACTCGAGTTCCCTCTCATTCTCCGATTTAACAGATCAGAAGAGAGAGAGAAAGAAAGCGAGGGCCAACCCGCGATAGGGGAGAGAGAGAGAGAGCGAGCAATGGCGGCCCTGGAGGCGCACTTCTCCTCCCACCATTCTTGATTACAATCGTGGAGGATTAAAAAAGCTGCAGGCACGCTGGAGGGCGCCTTTCTGGCAGCCAAAATCTGGCATTTTCCAAGTTGTTCAAGTTACTTTGAATGCAGGAAGTTTTCTACTGTTTGTTGGCAGATTACCTCTTCTTCAAGGCCGATTTCACAGATGTTTCAATCTCCTAAAGCCTGAGCTTTGTTTTCAATAGGAAACAAAAGTTCAGCCATGCATAAATCATCTTTTTTATGCACAATTCACCTTCTACTGCTGTTTTTGCAGTAAGGATTGCTTTAGGTCCTTTTGAAGCTTGCTTATCCTTTAGTTTGTTACCACAAATGCATAAGCAATAAATTCTTTACAGTTTAGCATGCCAAGATTACATTATAGCTGAGAAACAGGGTAGATGCTGCCCAATTTCTCCCTGAACTAAGAATTTGCAGGTCTGTCCATTCTTTACACAGAATAGGCTTCACAATGACCCAAACCATCTCAATAATGGCCTTACTGGCTCATTAACCTACAAACCATCGTTAGTTTGCTGAGAAACACAATAAAACCCTGCAACTCCGTAAAGAATCATCATGCAAAATTTGTAAATAATCCACCAACACTCACAGCAAGTGGTTAGTCCATATTTGCTTCAATTCTTGCATCTCTGGCCGATTTTAAAGCAAAATCAAATCCACAAACGACAAAAAACAGCAAACAAATCCTAAAACCACGGTTATGTAAGAACCAAAAAACCGAAAAAAACCATCATTACCTTTAATTGATCCCGTTGCTAACAGAAAAGTGTTCGTAATAAAGCAACCGGTAACATATGTGGATCCGAAAAATCGAACCTTACTTCACTAACCATAAATTTGAAGTGCTTGAAAGCCAAATCGATTCAATACCCGGTAGTACACATACCACCAACCGGTTGAACCTCAAAAAAGTGATTTTCGAGAAGAGGCACTCGAATTTTCCCCACTTGTTACTTACTCCACTAATCTTCTCAAAGAATGTCGAGATTCCGTATCACACAACGGAAAAATCCCCACACAATTTGAAATTTCTCTTGAACATAAATCAATGGCAAAAACGTGCTCAAAATTGGCTCTGATACCAATATAAAGTCCTCAATCCAAGGATCCTATTCTAAGCATGCCAATCACAAGCAACACAAGGGAACCTGATGGTGGACAAACCAACTCAACCAAACCTAGATTGAACGAATCTAGCTCCCAAGCACCTCTGCAGCCTATCTGGGCCATGTCATCTAGTTCTCCAATGACTCACTGATAGACCCATACAAATCCACCATCAAGTGTTTAGGCCTACAACCATTAATTATGACCATGTACACATAAGGGCCCCAATTCCCTTATAGTCACAATTAACTTACGGGGTTGTTGGTCTACTGATCCCTAGTGTGGACACGCTACCCGAGACCAGTCATGGGCATGACACCATGGAGATATTTTCTCGATACTATGGTGATCAATGGTAGCTGGCTTGTTTAGAAAGATGGACATACTGCTAAGATATTGCTTTAAGGGTTTTGCTCGATCTATTTGCCCTTGGCATCTTCAACATAACGGGATTTGATCTTCGATCACTATTGATTTGAAGGGTTTACATGGATTGAAGAATAATTGCCGAACCACAAGTCCCAACAAATTTCAACCTTGGCAGCTGTTAAAAAAGTCTCCATATTGAAATAGGTTCTTCACTATAATTTGGAATTGGCAATATAAAATAGCTTGTTGAAAATTCAGGAGCTACTCAATATGTCACACTCTTACAAATTTGTCAATAGTCATAAGATGCAAGCTTCTGGTTCACAATTTTACACAAATGACACTTTCAATCAAGACTAAACTAGTCACATTAGGATGAGACCAAATCTCATTGAAATTTAAAAAGTTGATTTGAAGTAACCTAGTGACAATCGAATTCAGTTGAAATCTTGTCACTAACTCACTCCAATTCTATCTTTATTGAAAAACTTCAAATGATAACCATAATGGCAAAACTTCACTTTCAAATATTTTCAATATAGTGTCAAAACTCTACAAAGTTTTTGGCAGTTTGCTAATCTTTTCATAACTCTTCACTTTGATAGAATTCAGTTCATTCGCAAACCTTCAATTTCAATATGGCGAATAGAGCTTAGTTCACTTTATGCAGGAAATGAGTATCAAAGTTCCTTCAATAGAAAAGCTTCAAAACTTACACACAAAGATGTTGAATTTCATTTCTTCAATCATGTTGGTGGATGCTATTGTTGTACAAACAGGGATAATTTCTTACCGTACTTTTATGCTTATGATCAGATCTTAGTGATTTATGCAATTCTAGCATGCTAAAATTGATGGTCTAAATGTGCATCCAAATTTGGTCAAGATCTTGTTGATCCATTAAATGTGTTTTGGATCTATATTTTTCACACATACTAATATGATAGCCTCAAATGATGTTGAATAACATGTATGAAAAGTTTAAAAGCAATCAAATGATTGTATGTATCAAAAACTTGAAAAAACCTTCAAAAAGCATGGTTTTTTGACAAAATTTTGGGTTTTTTTTTCCCTATTTTTTGACACACAAATTTCGCATGAAAGCACCTACAAATCTTAAAAGCCTCAAAACAACCTTAATCAGCCCTTGATAGATTTGATTTTGCTATGACATATCTCTTACTATCCATTTCTAGTCAAGAATGCCCAAAAACAAGCCTTTTTGAATCAAAACATTGCCTAGAGTCTAAAATCATAGCATAGATCGGCATGCAATCATTAAAAAAACCCGTACATGATGATTCTCTAACAACAAGTACACATGTTAGAAACACTCGATTATAGTAAGTATGAGTAATTCAAACAAAAAAAATAGAATATTAGCAAAAAAACCATCATAAATATCACATAGATCGAACAACTATTAATATACCTATGGAGAACACATATAATGATGGATCTTAACAAGAATCAAATGAAAGCTTGAAAAAATACCTACTTGGATGATTGTTTTAGGAAGTGAAAAATGACTGCTCTTCACCAAAGAATCAATGAAAAGCTCACCAACTCCAGATCCTTTGATCTTTGTAAGCCTTCCTAATGCCACTGAGTCCTACAAGAAGTTATGAGTATGAGAGACACAATTAAATGTAATGTACATATACTAAGAGAAATTTCTGCATGAATAGATACTTTTTTTACATGGTTTCAAGATCTTCTACAATAAGTATTGTTAACAATGCTAAAAAGTTGTGGGTTTATACCACTAGGAAAGTTCACACATTGATAAAGAAAAAAAAAAAAAAACCAAACATGTTCATTATAACTTGGTCGTTGAAAGAGAATACATCCATATCTAACAAATCACAACATGAACTATACAGGCTTAAGTGTCTCCTTGTACAACAAGAAACCTATATTTAGCTCACATGATATCCAAAGAGAAAAATATAAACATCTTGGTTACCTTGAGCACTAAATTTGATAGCATATAATGACTTAGAGTCATGAAATTTCATCATACTAGTACATGTCTTTTGAATGCCATTATCACACTAGCAAACATCACTTCCAATATTTTCTTAACTTATACGTGCATGTTTTCTGATTTTTATATTACTTTTGCAATGATATCAATTTTTGAAAAACATATTTAATATATGATAGCTTGCAAGTGAAGATTAACTTAAGCTTTGTGAACATTGCTACAACCAAGGCAATATGATTAACTGCAATTGAAGACTACTTTTGACTATTTTATTAGATTTTTTAAGTGATATGAAAGCATCTAATGATAAACCTTTGAAAAGTTTTCTATGGAGTTCCTTTTTGTTCATCTCGTGAAACGTAATGTAACACCTCAATGAGTAAACTCTCTACAATGTTTAAACTATATTCACAATTTCATAACCAATTTTTACAATTTATGCATCATGAAAACAAACCCCAACCAATAGCCATGACCGATAAGTAACATTTCAATTCAAAGGCCTCAAAGGAAAAGCAACAATAGTCTCTGACCACAAAGGGTAGGATGCAATAGTTGGGTAGGAGACAACTATCTATGACCTTGAAGGGCATACAATTCAATGACTCATGAATCCAAAGGGTGTTCTTCAAACATTGAACTAGAAATGATAAAAATGATGGCCAAAGGCCTAGGTGTCCTCTACCTGGTAGAGTTGGGAAGTGAACATTTGTGGGCAAGCCCACAACTAAGTTTTCAACCATGACACTAAAGTTTAGAGGACATAGAGTCCTTTTTTTGATGTAATTTAGAAGCGTTCAGTTAGTTCCTACTTGGATAAGAATGTTCAGGTGACAATGGAATCCCAAGCTTGAACCTTGATTTGTGCACATACGGACACCAAGGAGTCAACAAGGTTCAACTTTTATAAGCTTTGTGCTCCATTGTGACTATATACTATGTGGTCATTGTTAAAAAAAATATATCACAAAGATCCATTTATGCCCTTTGATCATCTTTAGCTAATATGGAGAGGACATCTAGCATCATTACAAATGTAGAAATCATGCATCTACTACACATAGAAGATGAAAACTCAATAAGAACTTGTCACAAATACTTAGATATTTTAATTTCCTGTTCATGTCCATACAACAACATTACTCACACGTGTGGATCCAAACACATAGGAAAAATAGCATTCTACACACAAAATTTCACCATATCACCACCAAGATGCAAAAATGGATGTAGAAACCCAAAGAGATATCTTCCATAAGAATGACTGAGAGAAGAATGAGAGAGATGGGTTCCTCCCATGCTTGTAGCCTATTTATAACAACATCTGGCCCTACTTGGATGTTCTTGCACAAGCTTATCAACTTATGGAAGTTTCTAGATCTTTTCCAAAACCTAGATCTAACATGACTAGATTCAATGCATGTATTTGAACCAATATCAAGAGGTCTATATGCGACCTTATCAAGTTGCCTAAGTTGCCATAAATAGCAAATCCACTATTCCTAGGCCTTATTAGCTTTATAAATCTATTTCTAAGATAAAAAATGCATACTGGCCTCAATTGTCAAATGAACTCAACATGACTAGTTGATATTTTTCATAGTCCCTCTTCAACTAGTTTTAGCGTAGATTTAGATAGTACTCCAAGTTGAGTTCTATGATTCATAAACAAGTCCTTCCCTAATCAAATCCAAACTAATAGCAACAAAAAAATAAAGTAAGCTAGAAGCAAGAAAAATAAGAAACATTCATGATAGCATATCCACAAGAAGTTAAAAACAAAGAGATTTCCATGGAATCCCAATAAGAATGCGGAATCGATTACAAAACATTGAGTAGAACATGAACTCATGTGGATAGGGCACATGAGACCTAGCATATGGCAATCCCAAGGCTCACATTCACAAAGGAGGAAGAGGAAGTGGAGCTCCTACTTCTCTCTCTTGCAAATGAGCCAAAAGATTCTTCAAAATGGTGTATCTTGCCTACTTATAGACAATTCCCTAACTTAACTAAACATAACCATCTTGCACGATAGTTAGCCTTTGTTAAGTCTTATTGAATCTATATTGGGTCTTTGTTAGCCTATTATCCTTATTTAAATACTTTGAAGGGCCTAAAGAGAGAACCACCTTGTTCTTAAGGCTAATAGCTCCTTTTGGGCCTATAAAGATTACATTGGATATTCTAATGGATTGATAAGCACTAATGTACTAAAAAAACATGACAGTTGAGCATTTGTAAGGCATAACACAATAAACTTTGAACCAATGTTGTGGCCTTAAAAGATAATTACGAGTGTTGATAAGCATTGATGTACTGAAAGTACATGGCATTTGAGCATTACAAGGCACAACACAATAAACTTTGAACCAATGTTGTGGCCTTAAAAGATAATTATGAGTGTTCCCTCAAGTAGAATGACCTGGAAATTACCAATCTTTGTGCCAGGTATACGCCATCAACCGAGGCAGCCTCAACACTTGAGAGCAAGTGATTGTTGCCAAGGATTAAGTCATGACTCAATATACTCAATTAAGCATGGCTCCTAGCAACTCTTTTACTCTCATGTAGGAGTACCACATGTTGATCTCACATCAGCTTGGCATATCTCTCTCCACCCATTTTGACTTGAGCGCATGACCTTTTGGAATGATAATATGGAGAGGGCCTACCAAGTACTGCGGACAAAAAGTATAAAAATGTCTTTACCCTTGTCGTCATCTATAAAAAGTTTTCTATTCATGATTTTTATTATTTTTATGAAACTTTTGCTTGCCCGCCTGTACATATCCTTTTAGGTCTTTGTTTTCAACTATCTTTTAATTCCGATTGTCATTCCACCCTGGAATTTCTCTCTACCAACCTACACACCACTTCCTTTTTATTTTGTAAAAACTTCTACAGTTCCTCTCTCTGATACTTCATCACCACGGGGGCAGAAAAATAGCGAGCTTTTTGTAGCCAAGTCAAGTTAGCAAGCTTTTTTCTAGAGCATCTCTATCCATTGTGTGTGTGTGTGTGTGTGTGTGTGTGTGTGTGTGTGTGTGTGTGTGTGTGTGTGTGTGTGTGTGTGTGTGTGTGTGTGTGTGTGCGCGCGCGCGCGCGCGTGCGTGCACTCGTAAACTTGAGAGACCCATAGATTACATGCATTCAAAGGAAATAACTGGTGTAATTCATAAAATATTGAGTCCAAATATGCACCCCTTATGTGAATGCCTTCAAGTATACTACTTTTATGAAGTGTTGGATCATGTTGTCATAAGCTACGTATCTTGCTTATTAGCGATCGTTTGGAATCTTTATCTGCCTATCCCACCAAAGTGTTTCATCCAACATGTGGAATCATTGAAAGAGCAACAAAAGCCATAGAGTGGAGGCTAAATTATGATATTGTGGCTAGAAATAAAAGGGTCAACGAGGGTTGTACCCTCTGTTCATCTATAGCTAGATTAATTTTTGCTTTTCAATTTACATATCATGTCATCATGACAATTTTTTATGAAATACTGCAAGCATGGATAATGAGTATCATCGAAACTAAAGATAATTGAAGCTGATTTGGAAGCATAACCCAAAAGAATTTGCAAACCAATACCTACAACAAAGAAGTTTACAAACCACTGAAAGAGAACATTATTTAATATTCATAGTCTCACATTTATAGCCAAACATGACAAAAATTGAAATATAAAATTCTTAAGTATTTGAAAAAACCTTCAAAGTTATTTGTCACAATAGTTCATGACATGGAATCCACACTATATATTTCTATCCTCCAAAATTGTGCACGTCAGCAAGAAAATGTTGAAAAATAAAAATTTCCCTTTCAAACACTGGCACAATGCCTCCTTGATAGACTGGAGGCTTGCGCCATGTGCCCGACCCCAGCAAACAGGTCGACAATGATGTCGCCTCTTTTGTTGAACACCTCCACCAGAAACCTGATAGTCCGCGACATGGCTTCCCTACAACTTTTGCGATAGTTGGATTGTTAAGATCCATAACCCAGTTTCGTTCTGGGTGAAAAGCATTCTTGTTTACTCGGTACCCAAACTTTCTGTTCTACATAGTCGGATGGGAGGATGCTCTAGAGCGTCATTGTCAAAAGTGTGGCCTGATGTTAAAAACAACATCAGTGGCAATTTGTTTGCAAATTGTTAGTGGTGAAATTGTACATAAGATAAATAATTCAACATACCTCTTTAGCTAAAAAAAAATCATTGCGTTTGTATCCTACTTCACTAAGGACAGTCAAAGTACACCCCTAGTGAAGTCGAATATGCTAGCTGCTCTGTCGATATCAAGAACCAGGTCTGGGTGCAAAGAACAGCAAGCCAACCAACCATCAGTGGACAAATGTCGACTAGCTACACAAAAAGTAGCCTCGACAAGCTCCATAGAAAACTCGTTCCAAGAGGGAACACTAACTTCATCAGTGAATAACTTCACCCCTAGAGATGTGGAAAGCCAGGAAAATATCAAAGTAGGCTCATGTAAACTACAGAATGACTCCAAGGCCTTCGAGGCACTGCAATTTTCCTTACGAGCCATCCTCATTATGTGTGCTCTCAGACAACATATGTCCCCACCACTTTTGGTGCTGCAAAACAAGTTTGTGGGCATGTAACATAAAGCAATATGGTAAAATTTGATCCAATGTAAACCAATAAACTAGACTTTATTGAAAGTGCAATTAAACCATTCAAGACAATAAAATTATAGAAGAGAAACTATGAATAGTTGTGCAATGTGGACCATCTCCAGATTGTGCGCTACTAGTCTCTGTGGTGGCATCCAAGTCAAGCTGCCTCTTCGTCTTTAACTAAAACCATTTAAGGACTGGTTCTTCGGCCAACAAATGGAATGCAATTAAAATGGGCCAAACCTCAACAAAATAAAAAAAATTAATTTCTGATTGTTTCACCCTCATAAATTCATCATGCTCAATGGTTATTTCATTTTTGAGTATGGATTTGATTACTAGACTTTTTGTGAGGTAGGAACATGAATCTAAGTAAACATGTTAAGCAGTAAGTGCAATTTAGAATGCTATTATCAATGATTATGCATTTCAGTTTGCACTAGAGTAAAGCATGCTTTAACAAATTATCTAGACTTTCATGGGATCAACCAGTTGCATAGATTTCTTTTGAGGAATCTAGTATGTGTGCAAAGGTTAAACTATCTAGCTAAAATAGAGGAACTCTCTAGGGATTGTTTTGAATAATATGGAAATATAGGAGTTTTGGGGGTATTGAGCTGTGAGATATTCAAGATTATGGATAGTGATGGTAATGATTAAGATTTAGGTTCCGCTGATCGGATTTGCCAAGTACCATTTTGTTATGGATCGGACCAGATGGAATACAGCTTCAATTTCACCTTATGTCCAAAGATGTCTGTATAAGTCAGCCTAATCTTGGTTTTAAAACTAAGATCTGTGGTAGGTTGACTGGTTGATGAAATTTTGTTAGTAAAAGTATGATGGCTAGAAAACTTGTGATGTGGAATTATTTCGCTTTAGAGATTTCCTAGATATGTTATTTACTCATGAGAAACAGAGTTCTTTTGTAGCTGAGTTGCAAGATTCTTAGTGAGTCATGTGATTAACATATGCGGATTATGGATATATCTACCATATTATAACCTATGTTTTTGTATAGGAACATAGTTGGATATGTTGATTACATACGTCCTAATCTTGTGGATCTACTATGTGTTTCCTATGTACTAAGTTTATATTGTATACTTAAACTAGTCAGTGTGCATAGACATATGAACAAGTAATGTTCAGAACAGCTACTTGTAGGTTAATGTCTCTTTATGTGGGAAGGGTAATTCATTAACTTAGTGATGGTTTAGAAGAGGATCTAAATGTGGTGTTATACTAGTATATTTAAGATCTGCACCTAGACATTTGAGATTTCTGAATCATTTGCAATTGACTTGAGTAATTGGATTACTCCTCATTAAAAGTTAATTGGCTAGATAAGCAGTGTCAAGAGAATTCACTAGGAACTATTTATTTTGATCTATATTGTTTATAAGGCACATGATTTTTGATTCATCTATGAAAGTTGTGTGCATAGAATATAGGAGTTTCTTGATATAGAATATTTTTTGAATGAGAAATATATCCCAAGTTATTGATTGTATCCTAGTGAGCTCATAATGGATGACAAAGTTTAACTAATATCAAGGATAACCATTGAATCCAGTTGGAATTCAGCAGAACTTTGTAAACTCTAGAAGTTGTTCTAGGTGATAGTATAAAGCTTATGTTGTTAAAGATGGTGTTAAAATGGTCTTTAATTACTTGGTTGATTGTAGAATTTGGAACTCATAGTTTGGTTAGAAATTGGGTTGGAAGAATATTCTTGGAATCCAATAATTTTCCTTGGAGAAAAGGTTTCATAATGATTCTTATATTTCCCGAGTGGTATGTTGTACATATACTCCAGTTTCAATGATTAAGTATGGGTTTGGAATCCCGTAAATTATTATTAACGAGTCATAAGATTCTAAATGTTTTTGATTGATGGATTATAAATTGATACTTAATGGAAATTAGAAGATTATAAGGAAGTGTGATGATTCTTAAGATAATGAGCAATTCTTGATCAATTAAGAGAATCGAGGATTTAGATTAGTTATTTGAAATCTGAATTTCTTTGTTCCAATGCATACTTGAGATTGTATGGATCTCACAGCCATTTTCATGATAAGTTATTTGTTACTCAAGAGGAATTTGTTTACCTTAGTGGATGAAATTCTACTACAGATTGTAGTCAAGGAATGCTTGTACTATTTTCAGCCTAAATCTTCGGTGAGTTAGGAGACAAACAAATCTATCAAGATTGTATGGCTGCTATTTTCTTCCATGAGATGCTAGGAATAGAGCACTTAATTCAAGAGGGTATCTGGGATACTTAGGATTGAGTTAAGAGTCATTTTTATCTTGATGGATCTCCTAAGAGATTTTGGTAGGCTGAATTGTTATACTTTATTTATTTTTATAAATCTAAGTGTATTTGTACCAAGAAGCATTTATGACAGGTCTACAAGTAATTGTGGATAATCTTGGACTATAATTGTTTGTTTCCTCAACTTTTGAGCATTGATTTCCAATGTAAGGTGACATTTCACCCAGTGATTCATGTAAATTGAGGTTACATGAAGGTGCCATTAATAGATGGAGAGAATCATGCCCAATAGAAAAATTTATAGCTTAATGTACTTTTAAAGGCAAGTATAGTACTTCAGTGCAGAGATAGATAATTGGAGAATTATTCCATCTCTAAGTACTTATTTGATTATTGAAGTCAGACTAAAGATAATGATTTTCAGGGTAAATGTGAAAGGTAAAAGACTGATATGTTAGCTTTTGAACTTGATCTTCATGATTAGTCGACTACTCATCCAATGTATAATGTAAATTTAGTGTATATGATGATGGCAGTTGATATATTTAAGATTTTACTCATTTGGAGGACTTATCGCTCGATGTACCTTTGGAACCTGGAAGAGTACTCAGAATCAGAGATAAACAATTGAAAAATTGTTCTATCTATGAGTGCTTGATTGGGTTGATTGGTTAGATTGAAAATAATGATTCGTAGGAAAGAGATATAAGCATACAAATGTGGATCTTCCCTAGTTTGCTCGTTCTAAGGACAGAACTTGTTTAAGGGAGGAAGAATGTTACGTCCATGTCCAGTATGTAAGATTTGGAATAATTATTGACATGGGTAGCCAGTCACTCCAGTGTATATGGTTATTAGTTATGCCTCGTCATTTCGGACTTGGTCGGTAATGTAATTAATAATCATATGAGGGCCCAAACCTGTAATTGGACATAGGAGCACTTGCATGGTGTTTGACTGCTATAATGCAAGAATAGGAGGTCAATTTCTTATTCAAGTTGCATGGTGATCCTAAGAGAAATATTCTCTTCTCATGGGAGAGAATATATACTAGTGGAAACTCGCCCATCTACCTATTGGATTTTATGATCCTTGAAACCAGGAGCCCCTCCTCTCTTGCATTCATTCACCATGGCATGGGGGTGAAGTGGTTAGGGTATTGACTAGCCATTTTCTGTTGGTTGGGTGGTTTTTCTCCACAGGTGTCCTTTTGGTTGCATGCAACAGGATCTAGTCGGATCTTCACTTGGCGATTCTTATACCACGAAGCATCCGAAGAGAGCTCAAATGTCGAGTACAATTTGTCTCGTTGTAGGATGCCTCTAACGCACCAAATCAAAACCAGCTACAATATCCTCGAAGAGAAAATGTATGGTGTTCTGTTTGTACACAAAACCATACAGCCAACAAGTGTCTAGTTTTGAAATAGAATCTCAAATTGACACATCGATATTGCCACATGTGCAATGTGTCATCACATGAAATTACGTTCTACCCATTCAACCCTAGGATTATACAACAAAAGGGGAATCAGTACCAGACCTCTTATCTGTACCACCAAGGGGCACCAAAGGCGACATCGCATTCTAGAGCGCCAATGAATCAGCAGCGCATGGCTTTACCTGCACCACCAGGGCCAGCTAACAATCAGCATGTGAACTTAACAGCAGCATAACACGAGATACCACCCCAACCTGAGCAATGGTAGTGGTATGGTCCAGATGAGCCATACGTCGATCCGGCTATAAACGAATACTTTATGACCTATGCTGCCCAACCTCAACGTCAAGGTGGGAGAATCTACGGCTACTACGGATGCAACGAAGAGCATTGAATTATAGAATGTCCTCATAAGGGCATATTTACACCCTTCTGTTGAGAATGTGGATACAGGCCGCACTGTTACAAGAATTGTCCATTGAGACCTAGAGCAAGTGCACCCTTAAATCTGATCACAGTGCAAACAACAACAGTAGAGATTGCTATTGCGCTTACTACTTATCAACATTGTGTTTAATTCAGACTTTTATTTTAGCCACTCAGAGATAGCTTAGAGTATGCGGGTTCAATCCGCAACTTATTGTACTCATTTACTTCTGTCTCGGTTTCATACTGAATCAATACTATCTTTTATTGCGTTCAGGTTTGTCTCAGGATGTATGCTTTTTCTGTAGTTCTTCGCGACTAATTATTTGTCTAGTGATTCGCGACAAATTATCTATCTGATAATTCAATGCATTATTGTTTGGCTACGTAATCACTGTAGTACTGATGATTTTAAAGTTAGTTACTATAAGATCAAACGTGATTTCACTCACTATTGTTTTGTTCAAAATTGATAGGCGTAGTTATGCATAGAGAAAGAGAAAGATAGTTTATTTTGCTGTGCATGATAAGTTTTCTTTCTTGTCGTTCAAAATATTTTCATTCGATTTTATTTCTTTTTGAGTTTGACCTATCTTTCACACACCTCTTTCCGGCACGGTATCAGAGGATTCTTCCATAGTATCAGTGCTAGATCACTACTTCTTTATCTGAACTGTCACGGTATCAAACTTGTGATCTCTATTAGGGCCTCACACTATTTTGATATCAGAGCAGAATCTCTAATACTTGATATCTTTCGCAATATCAAATTGATATCATATTCTTCGGTTTCTTATATTGTTGCAGTGTCAGAGAATTGATTTCATGTTGTTGGCATTACTACATCCTAGCATCATCGATACAATCGATAGACTAAGTTCCAGATGGATTCTCAAAGTAAGTCTGGTCTTATTGCAAACAAGCTGAATGGATCCAATTGTCATTTGTGGAAATTTGAGATGAAGACCTTGCTAATCGCCAACGAGCTATGGGATGTTGTTACAGGTACAGAAGTAAAACCTGAAGACGACACAAAAGACTCAAAAGAAATCGAAGGATGGTATAGCTTTCGCGCTTATTATCCTCAATATATCAGATACACAGATTGGACACATAGCTGAAGCTAAAACTTCAAAAGATGTTTGGGACATCCTGAACTCACTATATGACGTGAGGGACGTAACTACTAAGTTACATCTACGAAGGAAATTCTTCACATTCAAGATGTCTAATGGTGATTCTCTTTAGAGTCACATTAACCAGTTTAAGAATCTCTTAATTTAGATTTTCCATTTCATTCTCAACATATGCATTTTCAAATACATGGCTTGAGCGTGGCTTAATTTGAACAACATACCACCAATCTTTGTTTAGTCGATCTGGTTGAAAAAATACCTGCACATTTAGCAATGTTAGGACTAGATATTTGTTATGCCACATTTTAACTCACAATAAATAGATGTAATGAAAAAGTAGTGTAGATGATTAATATAACATTGATCACAATTGACAAAATAAAAAAAATGTGACATTCATGCACACCCGTTCACAATGACGAGGCAACACCAATGTGTCTGAAAAGTCCATGCTTAATGTCTTGGTTGAATCGATAGCAAAAAATCCACTACAATCTTTTTTTACAGTTACATTTGATCCTCTAGAGTTGATTTTGAGCCATTTCACATCAAACAACAAATATTTACCCATTTCACCAAAACACACCTCGTATATGGCTTGTATGGTTCCTACATACTCAAGCTCTCTAGAAATTGGACTTTGATCTCGAGCACTACTCTGACTTTCTTGATGGAAAGATGCCATCACACCACAATCATAAGTTCGTCGTTTCATATCAATTGATTCAATGCGATGATGACGACCATATGATACTGTCACAGGTTGATTATAATTAAAACAATAATCAATCACCGTACAAATTAAATCACATCCTCTTGCAAATTCCCATTCTTTGTCAGATATGAATTGTCCCTTTGATCTTGCTTGTTGGAGTGTATCAACCATCCTGTCTATAGTGCATTGGTTGGGCAATGGCTCAAGATCATGTGAAGGTGTAGCTTGACCTCTATGCCTATTGTGTCGGTGTCGATTTCTAGTCAATACCCATTTTTTTTTCTTCTTCATATAATTCCAACCATTTATCCATTACTCCTGAATTATATAGCATGAAGATTGAAATTTTTTCTCTCAAACTAGGTGTCATTTTCTTAAGACTACCCATACCTTGAGGTTTTTCACCTTTCACCTCATTGCTTTCCTCATCATGCCATAGTCGTGGAGCAGATGGATCTATTTGAAACAAAACTTTGGTAACATAAAATAGAGATTCTTGCACTAACCATCCCTATGACATGCTTCCCTCTGGCCTTGCCTTCTGACGCACAAAATCTTTCAACACTTTCATGAATCTCTCCAAGAAAAACATCCACCTACAGAAAATTTTAACCCATCAATGAGAACATTCTGTTATTTATAATTTGAAAGAATCACACTACATTTATTGAAACTACTAAAATCAAATTCAAGTGTATTATACCTTGAGTGCACAGGACCGGCAATACCAACTTCTTGGACCAAGTGCACAAGCAGATGCACCTGTATGTCTAGGATAGAAGCTGGAAAATCTCTCTCAAGCATACATAATGTTTTGTCTTGAAGTGGATGTGAGATGTCATATGCTTGGACTCCCTTCCATAGTAGTTCTAGTTCCTCAATCAATGGTGCAAAGTAGATATCCATATTTTTTACTTTATGTTTTCTAGAAATTAGAAGTGCTAGCATGAGATTTCCTTTTTTGATGCTTAGCCAAGGTGGAATGTTATAGTTGACCAACACCACTGGCCAAGTAGACCATGTGCTTGACATTTTTCCAAAGGGGTTAACCCTGTCTGTTGCAAGTCCAAATCTTATATTTCTTAACTCACTTGCGAAACATGGATATTCTTTGTCAATGTATTTCCATGCAGGAGAGTCTGAGGGTACTCTCATGATCTCATCCGAAGAACGATGACTAGCATGCCAATTCACAAGTTCTGCAAGAGACTTGCAACAAAACAATCGTTGCAATCGTGGGATTATCGGAAAGTGTCATAACACCTTGCATGGGATAGTGGTCCCTTGTAAGTCATCTCGATATCGAGGAGTATCGCATATAGGACAAGCTTTTAACCCTCGATGCCCACCACAATATAAGATGCAATCTTTTGGACAAGCATGATGCAATGTATAGTCCATTCCCATTGCACTCAACATTTTTCGTGCCTCACCTCTTGTCTCTAACATAGTGTTTCCTTCTGGGAGTAGTTTGCGCAATAACCTGTACATAATGAAATGAATTTTCATAATAAAATAAAAGATCATCTAGCCAACTAAAAAATTTGACTTGAACAACACATGTATTAAATTCTCAAAAAAAAATCTCAATCTTATTTACCCAAATAAGGATGTAACACTTGTATCACTCCATTTATATTTTGCTTGGAGGTTCAATATAAGCAACGAAGCGGCCAAACGAGATGTCTTTGCTCCAGGATATAATGGTGTGTTGGATTCTTCTCTCAAATTTTTTTCCTCGGCACTAATAAATGATTCGCTATCATGTTCAGTGCGTTCTTCCATATCATGATGCTCATAGACGTTATTTATCAAGTTGTTCATGATTTCAACTTCATCTTAAATGCAAAAATCATTTTCAGCACTTGATCTTGATTTTGAAGAAGAAGAAGAAGAAGATCGAGGCTAATTTGCTTTGGCACGTTGTTGTTCATCTATTTTGATCATGGCTCTCAATCCCATACGCTCACGACATGATAGTTGATTTATGTGCGGCCCATCGTATGCCAATCTTGTTTTGGATATGGAGTGACTGTTGTCCATCGTCACTAGAGCTAGATGACAATTATAGTCCTTCAAACATGGGAAACAAATTAACATATTTATCAATTAACATATAAGATTGTCATTCATGAAAATCAAAACTAAAATCAAGACATGCAAATCAAACATCATATCTTAAATTAAGGCATGCAATATGAAATATAAAAAAAACAATTTATTCACATTCAATATAACTTGCTCTCACTAAATAGATAAAATGTATTTTGATATTCACAAGGTGCATGATTGAGTTTGGCTCAAAGCCTTTTGTACACATCTTGGAAGAGGGCGATTGAAGCTATATTTGATGAATAGCTCTTCACCACATTTAATGGGCCTTATCGCACATACCATTACGTATGTACTTTTTGAGTTCCTAGAAAAGTATTCTTCCTCTCCATTGGTACGTTCCTCAAAATCACAATTAGTTAATGAAGGGTGCCCAATGGAACTATTTATATATGCATCAACATTGCCATATTTTTTTCGACGCCCATCAATGTACATACGATGTGATTTCGAAACATTCTCTCCTTGCACACGTCGCTCTTCCAAAGAACAAGCATTGGCATTCAAGCCATAAACTTGCATTCTCATTGGTGACGACATAGAGCATGCCAATCACCCCAATTGTATTGAGGTCCTGTATAAGGCATGAATGTGACAACACTATTCAAGGGGACATCAATGCTAATCAAAGAAAATAAACCCAATCCCGCATTAGGAAAGTGCTCACTTGGCTTGATCATGTACATATGACCCCAATATGAAAATGATGTTCCACATAATGGTAGTGGTACTCTATCAGGCCAACATGAATATTTCTTTCTATCAAAGGGCTTAACCAATGCTTCTAGGTAGGGAGAAAGGGGAGACTCAGTCAATGAATGTAAAACATTCTTGGATAAGTCAACAATACGTAAATTTGGTCGTTCATTTTCAAATCTTGTCAAAATGCATCCAAGTCGTGTTCTTTTTTTTAATGGAGTAAATCTAGATGGAATAGGAAGAAGAGGAGATTCTACACAAGAAAATAGAATCGATGTGAGGTGTCATGGGATGGATAGAATTGATGTGAGGTGTCATGAGATAGATAGAATCGATGTGTGGTGACATCATGGAATGAATTGAATCCATAGTAGAATTTCTGTGAGGTGTTGTGGGATGGATAGAATCCATGTGAGGCGCCATGGGATGAATAGAATCTATGTGTGGTGATATCGTGGGATGAATAGATTCCATGGAAAGATCTATGTGAGGTGTGGTGGAGTGAGTGATGTGCGAAATGGAATGATGCATAACTTCCACATCATGAGGTGTGCAGTGACTAGTGACATCATTATGATCATCAACAAGATCTTTGTCCAATGCCAAAGATGATCCAAAATCGATATTTCTTATCTTGTTGATAAGATTATCAATCGACGTGTTATAAGACATTGACATCAATGTATTATTCTGCAAGAGTGAAACATTACACAAGCATTAGTTTTATTTTTTCCAAAAAAATCATAAATATGTGTATGATAAGAACAGTACTAAATTGTCAAAATGTACCTCCAAATCCACATCGGGCTCCTCAATGTGCTTTTCAAACTTCCACAGATGTTGCGCCACTATTCGTCTTTCTCAAATTTTCAATACTTCAATAGATGGACATTGCAAATGCTCAATTTTTTCTTGTCCCCTATCACCATCTCAAGAAAAACCCATTTTATGCTCTCAATGATCTTCTGAAATCAAATTCGACTGTGATACAATCAATTAGTCATGGCGATCCTATTAACATTGCTGGTAGCACCTCTGCACAAGACCACAACCAAGGATTTCACAAACAAAGATGTTTGATTCATTCCTCAACACTAGCAATCATCTAACAACGTTCGCCGAGTTATTTCCTTTCCATCCACTCAACACAAAATCCGAAAACATCCCACCACATTCCTCTGTGCTCTTGTCAATTGCTCTATTCTCCATCCATCAACAATCCATTCACAAAAAAAACCCACCTCCAATCTCTCATCGGATTCCACCCACAGATATTTCAGATCTCTTCTATTCTTAATCTTCCTTCAACTGGCTTTAACCGCACCCTGTTCCTCGAAATCTATTAGCTCATTGGTACCATACTTCATGGAAGTAGTAGTATATCTAGCGTCCCTCAATGTATTACAAAAAAGAAGGAGGAAGATTGCGCCCAACTTAACACACATTTTTTTATTTAAAAAAAATGTTCCAACCCAGTATGTTCTGACCGAAAAGGGTCGGAAAGGATTTCCAAGGGACACATATATAAATATGTCTATCAATGTAAATAGCCCCATTTGGTGTCTCTATCACTCGAAAAAGTCAAAATTTGCTACCTAACATATGATTTTGTTGCTTATTACTTGACATGGCTCTATCAAGTGTTTTTAAATTAATCATAAAGTTGTTTTTTATTAACTTATTATTCATAATAGATAAAAATAAAAATTTACAACAAACTAATTTTCAAAAAAAAAAAATTCTAAGTATTGTGTTTTAATATTGCCACGCGTGGCAAATATTTTGACAAATTTTGCCACGCGTGGCAATAAAAAAAGCCATCGCTTTGGAATTTTCTCTAGAGATTTGCCACGTGTGGCACTGCCACGCATGGCAAATCAAAAAAATTTATGTCACATGAATATTGGTTAAATAACAACCATACGTGGCACTTCCACGCGTGGATGTGCCACGCCGACATATTTTGGCGCTCAAATTTTAAGTTTTAGTTTAAAAAAAATTTGCATTGCACTGCCACACGTGGTAGTGCCACGCAAAATTAAATTTTTTTTGCCGGACTTCTCCTCCAGTCTGGATTTCACCGACAGGGTCCTCGAAAAAGTTTTAGCGTGGATATGCCATGCGTGGCAGTGCCACGCATAAGAAAAATGTCAAAATTTTGGCTAAGTATCGGGTTCGCGTGGCAACGTCGCGTGGCAAAACACACATATATGTAGTTGTGTGAAATATATGGGATTGCTGCGCTTTTACAAAAAAATAGATTTTTTACCATTGCAGGCCTGAAGCTTCTTGTTGCTTCAATATTGTCTCTATAGTCAGTTATTGTTGGAGGTGTGAATATTTCACAAATTAGAAATCTCATTGGATTGTACTCACAAGCTTCAATGGAAACTTCCAAAGATGTCGGTGAAACAAGTGAAAAACGTGTAATTAAATACACTAAGAGAAAACAATCTAGCATTCTTGTAATGTTTGGAGCTAACAAGAAAAAGCACACTGAAAAATGTGGTTGTGATGGGTGCAACGAGGAGAAAAAAGTTGATGCAGAACAAGAAAAGATTCAATCAGCCAACCTCCAAAAGAATCTAGAAGTTCTTAGAATTGCAGAAGCTTGTAGCATGTGGCAAGATCGATGGATCATCGATTACCCATGGCTAGAGTTCAACAAAGAATTAGGAAGGGTGTATTGTAAAGTATGCAAGCAACAGCCAAACCGTTTCAAAAATGTATTTGGAACTTTGGGGAGCACTAATATTCGTGCTAGTGCATGGTTGGATCATGGTAGGTCCAAAGTCCATAGAGATATATATAGAGATCATATTGAAGCTGAGAAAACAACAATACAAGAAGCGAATGCTACTATTCGCGGCAGAAAAGAAGAGGCATTGTGGGCATTGTTTAAGGTGGCATATTTTATTGCAAGAGAGGATCTTCCCTACACCAAGTTCCAATTTGAGCTATGTTTGTTACGATCCCTTGGATTGAAAACAATGACAAAAAGTCTCTATCAACATAATAAAGCCTGTGCTGAATTTATAAATACATTGCTGAATCATTACAAAAAAGTATTTTGAAAAAAGTAAAGCAAAGTTTTTTCTTTAAATTAATGATGGATGAGTCCACGGACATATCAGACAAGAAGTCCTTGATTATGTATTTGTCTTACATTGAAAACTTCAATCCTGTAATTTTACAAGTAGAGGAGAGGAAGTCCTCCAAATCCAAGGTAGAGCCTCCAAATGTCCTCCAAGCAACCTGCAAGCTTCAAGATGCTCCCCAACTCCAAGCTAGGATGCCTCCACCTGCAAGTAAGGATCTGCAAGCCTCCAAGGATCTCTCCTCCACCTGTGTCCCTACTCTTTAAACACAAAGATAGATAACAAGCTGACCTCAAGTATTCACCACCCAACCATACCTAGATCCAAGCTCCAAGCAAGACCTATCTAGCACCCCCTTGCTAATCATAAACAAATCACAAGCATACCACAACACTCCATAGCATTCTCAAGATCCAAACCCTACTTATGTCCCATACCATAAGCGATCCAGACCTTAAGCATACTACCACAAGAAAGCACTCTACACACTAGTAGCAACACTAGAGCATAAGCAAAGCAAACAAGAGAGATCTCTCTCTCCCAATGGGCGCCCTACTACCCTCATATAGATGGCCCATGGACCCAATGCACTATGGAGTTCCATGCTCATCCAATGAGAGAGAGAGAAGCCTAGGGGAGTTAAAGAATCTCCAAGAGCCTCCATAGGCTTATGGAATGTCAAGAGACTCCTTCCATAACCTATGACTCTTTGAATGCCTTTCTTGTGGGAGTTGGAAACTCAATGGACACTTTAGAAAAGTGCCCTCCTACTAGGTCCCATTGCCCAAGTTGTGCATGTATACTTTGGTCCTAGACCAATAAAGTGATATTGTTCAAGGTTGAGGCCCAAGGTTTAGAAAAATAGTCATCCAATGACTTTCTAACACCTCTCTAGGTTCCATACCTCCATCCAAGGCATAGACACCTACCTGCCCTTAACCAAGGACACTAGTACTTTTATCTAAGGCACCTACTCTTAATACTAAGGGTACCCCTTATCCAAGGGTCACGTGACTCCATACCTCCAACTAAGGTATAGTCACTTGCCTGCCCTTATCCAAGGGCACATACCCTTAATCCTAAGGGTACCTTGCCATTTAGCCCCCAACACTAAATGGACTATTAGGGGTCTGAAGTACTGCTAGTTACATAGGTATGTAACATTCCTTCCCCCTAAACTTAAATTTTTCCTTGTAGGGAAAATTTTGGAAAATTCTTCTGGAGATCAGCCTCCTTTTCCCAGGTATCCTCCTCTTCTAATTTGCCCCTCCACCTGACTAAAAATTTCCGAAGCACTCTACTTCGTAGAGTCCTCTGCCGGCTATTAACAATCGCCTCAGGTTCAGGTGGTCCACTCACGGACTCATCACGAGGAAGCTCCACTAGATCTTCCACAGGGACCAGGGTTTTCCCAACCCCCAACGAGGGTTTCAACTTACTAACGTGGAAAACAGGATGAATTCCAACGTTAGCTAGAGGGTCTAGTTTGTATGCGACCGTGTTTATCACTTGGATAACCTTAAAAGGATCGCAATACCTAGGCGCCAACTTTGCACACTTACCAGTTTTCCAGCCCCTAGAGTGATTAGGGACCCTCAAAAACACCCAGTCATTGACCATGATTACCTTGTGCTTCCGAGATAGATCAGCATAGTGCCTTGCCCTGTCTTAGGCACTACTTATGCTATCTTTAACCAACTATAACGTTTCTTGCATATCTGCAAGGAAATCAGCTGCGGCTTGCACCCGTAGGTTTTTCATGCCAACACTAATTGGTGATCGAGGTTGAAAACCATACATAAGCATGAAAGGGCTGAATCCGGTCGCTGAATGTTTTGCACTATTATATGCAAATTCCACTAGTGGAAGGTACTGTTTCCAATCAGACTATCGATGGCCCACATATGCTCAAAGCATATCCTCCATTGTCTGATTGGTCCTTTCTGTTTGACCGTCTGATTCTGGATGATCTGTAGAACTCAAACTTGAAGTTGTTTCCAACTTTTCAAATACTACTTGCTAAAAATTCCCAATGAATTTTGGGTCACAGTCACTGACAATATCGCAAGGCAGCCCGTATAGTCGAAAAAGCTTCTCAACAAACAGTTGAACTAGTTCTAAAGCTTTAACAGTAGTTTTCGTTGAGATAAATTGAGCAAACTTCGTAAGTCTATCAACAATGACCCAAACTGAATCGTGGTTCTTCCATGTACGTGGAAGCCCGACCACAAAATCCATAAGCTTGTTTTTTGATGCAATCACGTGCAAGGTGACCCTCGCCATTGCACTTGAAGCACAGGTTTTTCTTACGAGCTTCAACTTTATCAATGCCACCTTGATTGTTTTTAAAGTTTTTCTTGGTTTTCTTAAGATTGTTGGAATTGGGATGTGTTTCACTAACAGCTTCTCTATCCTCCCTCTTAAATTGAAAACCTTTTTTCTGCTCATTGGGCTGTTGACCCCTAGGTGACTTAGGTGTGTCATCAAAGTATTTTGCAACCCTACTAGCATCTTCTAGGGTTTTTTGATGGTTCCTACGAACATCCACTTGATAATCTTTTGTTAACCCATCAATGAACATTAACATTTGTACCTTAGGCAGAATATCACTATAAAGTGGATTCAGGTACTCATGAAAATCTTGAATAAATTGTTCCAAACCTTTATTCATGGTTAGATGACTCAACTTTTGGAAGTGTTCATAGTCATCTAAAAGTGGTAAAAAATAATCCCTAAAAAGCTTGCAAAAATCATCCCATGTACAAGGTTGATTGCCCTTTGCAACTAAGTCATTCCACCAAACTAAGGCTCTTCCTTCAAGGAACATGGTGACAGTGGATAACTTTTCAGATTTAGGGAATTGCTTCATGGCAAAGTATTTGTTCCAAACATTTAGCCAAGAACTTACCACTTGTAAGTTCCTATCTTTCTTTTCCCCCTTAAGCACTTTTACAGGAGGTGGAACTACATACTTCTTCTGATTGGCTAACCTAGACTCTAAGTCTTGGTTTCTTTGATTAGTTTCAAGAAGCTGCTTATTAGTGGCTTGAATTTATTGGTATAAAAGTTCAAGAGTTTGTGCCACATTGGATGGATCTGATAGATCAAATGTTGGGTTTTCATTGGTTTGATCAATTGGGGTTGCTTGTGTGTTTTTCTATTATGCAAATACAACAATAAGTGCTCAAATTAGAATGATAGAAATGCTTCAATTGTTACATCCAATGCAAATAAAAAGCATTTACTTTTATTCATTCAATCTTATTGTTTATAAGCTCAATGCAAGCCTACTATTTGCAAGCTCAATCCAAGCTTAAGAGGAAAACAACAACAAGCTATATTTGCCTTAATCAAAAGCAAAATTGAAAACTAAATCTTTATGTAAACTTCAATTAACTAATCCAAGCTAATGTTTACATAAAGTTCCCATTCCAGTTCCAATTCCATTTGTCATTTCAAAAGCAACCAAAGTTTTCACATTTCTCACTATTCTAGATCTCCAAATCCATGAAACTAGTGTCTAGAAATGGATAACTAATGAAGCTTTATGAAAACTTCAATTTTCAGATCTGATTTTCAAATTTACAGGTTTAAAAATTAGAACTTCATAATGACAAAAAATAGAACTTCAAAACTTGTTTTATGCACAGAGTTACACTACCATTCTCTTCCTACATTGCCATTTTCATGAAACTAGGAGATAGAAAGGTGTGACCAATGAAGTTTAGATAAAAACTTCAATTTTTAGATCTGATTTTCAAATTTACAGGTCTAAAAAATAGAACTTCAAAATGAAAATCAGAACTTCAAACACTTCATTTATGCAAAAAAAAAAACACTAGTTTTAATCAAAACACAGCTAGAATCAATCTTTTTGCAAAAAAAAGTTTGTGTATATAGAGAAAGACTTCCTCTAACCATCCCACAAATCCTTTTTCACAACTTTTAAAAACCCAAGGCCCACTTTAAAACTTCTCTAACATGATAAAAAAATCAGCCCCTAAACAATTGTATAAACATCACTACTCTCTTCCAAAGAGAACTAGATTCATTGGGTACTTCAACTACAAGCTTCCTACAACTAGAAAAGCCTATAATCTTCCCCAAAAAAAATTTTAGTTGGTAATCTTAATAGAACTTGAAGAAGGTTAGAAAGGTTACCATCCTTTGTCTAGCTTTGATACCACTTTTACAAGTAGAGGTGAGGAAGTCCTCCAAATCCAAGGTAGAGCAACCTACAAGCTTTAAGATGTTTCCCAACTCCAAGCTAGGATGCCTCCACCTGCAAGTAAGGATCTACAAGCCTCCAAGGATCTCTCCTCCGCTTGTGTCCCTACTCTTTAAACACAAAGATAGATAACAGGCTAGCCTCAAGTATTCACCACCCAACTACAGCTAGATCCAAGCTCCAAGCAAGACCTATCTAGCACCCCCTTGCTAACCATAAACAAATCACAAGCATACCACAACACTCCATAGCATTCTCAAGATCCAAACCCTACTTATGTCCCATACCATAAGCAAGATCCAAACCTTAAGCATACTACCACAAGAAAGTACTCTACACACTAGTAGCAACACTAGAGCATAAGCAAAGCAAACAAGAGAGATCTCTCTCTCCCAATGGGCGCCCTACTACCCTCATATAGATGGCCCATGGACCCAATGCACTATGGAGTTCCATGCTCATCCAATGAGAGAGAGAGAAGCCTAGGGGAGTTAAAGAATCTCCAAGAGCCTCCATAGGCTTATGGAATGTCAAGAGACTCCTTCCATAACCTATGACTCTTTGAATGCCTTTCTTGTGGGAGTTGGGAACTCAATGGACACTTTAGAAAAGTGCCCTCCTACTAAGTCCCATTGCCCAAGTTGTGCATGTATACTTTGGTCCTAGACCAATAAAGTGATATGGTTCAAGGTTGAGGCCCAAGGTTTAGAAAAATAGTCATCCAATGACTTTCGAACACCTATCTAGGTTCCATACCTCCATCCAAGGCATAGACACCTACCTGCCCTTAACCAAGGACACTAGTACCTTTATCTAAGGCACCTACCCTTGATACTAAGGGTATCTCTTATCCAAAGGTCACGTGACTCCATACTCCAACTAAGGTATAGTCACTTGCCTGTCCTTATCCAAGGGCACATATCCTTAATCCTAAGGGTACCTTGCCATTTAGCCCCCAACACTAAATGGACTATTAGGGGCCTGAAGTACTGCTAGTTACATAGGTATGTAACATGTAACTTCTTATTTCTTTAGAAAATGAGAATGCCAAATCAATTTACGATGCAATCATGGCTGTTTCATGACTCAAACCTAAATATTAGGAAGTTCGTAGGGTTTGGATCTGATGGAGCAGGTGTCATGATAGGGTCAAACACGAGAGTTGTGATGAGGCTAAAAAAATCATGCCCTTTTCTATCAGGTATACATTGCATCGCTCATAGGTGCAATTTAGTGTGTTCAAGTTCAACCTCCAAATTGTCGTATTCCAAGTTTATTGATTCACTAGTTAATGCAACAGTTTCTTTTTTTGCCAATAGTTGCAAGAGACAATCTGTTTTGTGGCCGTTACAAGAAGAAATGACAAGTGATATATTGAAGTTGAATAGGATTAATGCCACAAGATGGTAATGCGATAAAACGCATATGTGATGTTCTGCAACCTGTGATTCATGCTATAAAAAATGAATTTAACAAAATGTCAAGGAAAAAATCAAGTTTGCAAAAAGATACTGTTTTCGTCAATGAGGCTGCCCAAGATGTTGTTGAAGACGATTTGGGAGCAGCCTTTAAGACTTCATGGTGCAATTGTAGAGATTTGGACTCATCAAGGTGTTGTGTTGTGGAAACCCTCAATAAAGGTACCAAACACTCTACTGACATTAAGACATATTGACCATAAACTAGTTGGAATGGCGTCTGATCAGTGTTTCTGTTATGTCCATGTCCTGTATAAGGGATCTGAAATAATTCCTGACATGGATAGTCGGTCACTCCAGTTGTATGTGGTTATTAGTTATGCAATTTCATTCTGGACATGGTCGTATCAAGTAATTAATAATCATATGAGAGCCCAGACCTATAATTGGACATAGGAGCACTTGCATGGTGAATGACTGCTTTAATGCATGAATAGGAGGTCAATAGCTTAATATAGGTTGCATTGGAATACTGCGAGGAATATTCTCTCCTCTTGGAGAGAATAAATACCATGGAAACTCGCCCATCTCCCTATTGGAATTTCAGATTCTTGAGCCAGGTTTCCTCTCCTCTCTTGTATTCATTCACTGTGGCTTGGGGGTGAAGGGTTAGGGTATTGACTAGCCTCTTCATGTTGGTTGGGTGGTTTATGCTCCACATGTGTCCCTTTGGTTTGCATGTGACAGGATTTTTGAAGATCTTTACTTGGCGATCGTTATAGTGGTATCAGAGCTTGGATCACATCAACTAGGAGGTGGGGCTTGAGGATTTTAGATTTTTGCAGTTCTTTTGGTGTATCTCTTTCCTTATTCTTCCAGGTGGTGGAGCTCATTTCCAAGTAGGTGGCTTCTCACATCCTTGGTGTACTTTCAGTCTAAAGATCACAATTGTGGATTTGCTCCATGAATTTTGATGGAAATCATAGGATTTTTTTATGGTTTTAGTGAATTTTTCACCTAGAATTCATGGTTTTTGCTTGGAATTGATTATAGGTACTGATGTAGTACGTTTTCCATATTGTACTTATTGTTTTACAGTCATTAATGATTGGATCTAATGATTGCATGAGATGTTTTAATGGTCAAAAGAATGATTAAATAGTGATTTTGGACCAAAAATTGGGGTTTTTGGAATAGAAATGGGCTATAGAATCCATATTTGACTAAAATCAAAACTTTTAGTGCTTGCATGTAATGGATTTATAGGGATTAGAATCGATTGCACTTATTTGTGGAACTATCCCATAAATTTTGGTCAAATTTGGTCAAATTTGGTCAAAAAAATATGGTTTTTTTATGATGTTGGACTATTTTGTGGTAGATCTTAAAATTGTTAGCCAATAGTTGGTAAGCACATTTGAAAAGGTGTAATTAAGTTGTCCTAGCTTTCATGAAGTTTGGTTAGGTTTGGACACCATTAGGGGGCTCAAAACATCAAAAAATAGTGTATTTTTGGTGATTTTTGAGCATGAAAACCTATCAAATGGGGGGTCTGAACCTATTGGTTCTCATTACATGCTTAAATATATAATGTACTTCCTTTGATTTTAGCCATCATGTATCCAATTTGGATAGGTGAGCATTAGACACCATCATGTTGAAGTTTTGCTTGTTGGCAGAGGCCAAAAATGCATTTTTGCATGATCTGGGCCTACGATTGCTTGTTGGACTTGTTAGAAGCTTCTATGCCTATCCAATGAACTTTAGTAGAGTGCTTGTAGCCTTTGATTGGATGCTTATTGTGCTAGAGTTGAAGTTTTGATGATACCACTTTTCCAAAGTGCACCCTACTACCTGAATTTTGGCCATTTACTGCTCGCACGTGTGAAGCCTAGGTGGTAGGGTGGTGTGGCAAGTGCCTTGTAGACCCATCTCCCTCCATACTGTGCTTTACAGTGACCAATTTGGTGTCCTGTAGAGGAAATTATGGTCGTCTTAAGTTTGGCAATTTTTGAACTAAAATTTGCAAAATTTTGGAAATGTTCTGATGCATGCATGCTTGTAATTCAGTGTAGTGCTTGTCTGTTGATGAAAATGTATGGATAGATCTGTATGGATGCTTGGATGCATGTTGCATGCGTAATCAGTGGATTGATCAGTAGATTTCTTGCATGAAGCTATATTTGGAAATTTCAGATCAAAAAGCAGATTTCCTAGTAACTAGGCTATTTACAGAAAAAAAAAATTGTTTCTTCGAAAGAGTCAATGCATGTCAAATTAGATGCATGCAAGATGTTTCGAAATGATTTCAATTTGTGATAGTGCCTGTGACAGTTGGTCCATTTCGAACGGATTTCAAAAATCCTAGTTTTTCGTAAAAAATTTTAGTTTTGGTCCTAAAAGTTGTTGTTGTTTAAATCAGTTTGATATTCATTCTGCAAAATTTGTTTAAATGAGTGAAAGACCTTGCTGAGTAATAGCGGCCAGTTATGAAGGTTCTGAACTTTTCACTTATTAGTTGATGATTGGATCTCGACTAATTAAGCTAATTTTGCATGTCAAGAAATCAATATGGCAGATGATAATGCAAATGCAGCTCTCGATGGTTAGGTGCCAATGCCTACTAAAAATTTACCAGTCGTTAAGCCAAGCGCTTAATGAAATAAACAACAAGAATACTTTAAGGGATCAACAAATGAAAGTACTATTGAATCAAGTGAAAACTTTATCCGCATCGAATTTGGGCTTTCAACTTGAATCTTTTTCAGGGGAGAAGAAAGAGAAAAAACCCAAAGTTGTAGATGACTGGTTAACCAAGTGGACCGATTATTTTAATCTACACGGAATTCTTGAAGAAAAAAACAATTGAGAGTGTTATTTTGTTCTTCCGTGGGAAAGCTTTGTGTTGGAGGGTTTGCGGATCCCAAGGCAACCCTAACTCTAGCTAATAAGTGAGAGGGATATTGCACCCTGTGTGTGTAAGTCCAACCCGCTGATCACATAGTTATTTGATTAATCAGAAAGTCAATAAAAGGACTTTAGGCCTTTTTGCGGGACTTTTAATGTCACAGGGCCTAAATGTCAAGTTAGTGAATAAAGTTGGGTTTCCCTCCAATTTTGGATGGTTCCCACTCTTTTTTAAATTTGAATAATTAGGAAGGCAGAAATGGACCAATAGGATTCAGAGGCCAGGGTGGTCCTCTCTAATAAAAAAAGAGACCAACTTGAGTTTGCTACACATGTACATATCTTCATTTCAATAAAACAGATTGGTTTTCTTGTAAAATGGATTTATAAATGTCCTTGCTCTCTATCACTTTTCCTCCATCTCTCATGTTTTATATGTGTTTGCTAATTGTTGGATCTGATTGTTATTGGGATTGCATGTTTTTATACTTCTATGGGAGAGAAAGGGAGAGAGAGAAAGAGTAAGCTACCTTCATTGTGGATCTTAGTGTTAATGATTGTAGTGTTAGTGCTTAGGGTTAGTGGATGTTAGAGTTAGATCTAGATCTTCCATTCATGCTGAAATCTAAAATATGCTATCGCTCTCATGGGAACGAATCTACGCGTGACAACTAACTTCATCTCCTTGATGCTAGATTGATTAAATCTTGAGTTGAGGATAGGCAAGGAAAGAGACCCACTACAATTTTGACGAGTTGCGAAAAATTGATCAAATCTACCATATTTTGGTCAAAAGGAGATAAAAATCGTCATCAGAACTGATAACTTTTTGCCCTCTTTCAAGAGACGTTTGTCGAGTTGCAGGCACCTTCGGTTTTGATCACAGAAACTTCAGTTTGAAGGGCGAACAATCCTTCCTAGTAGATTTTCAAAAACATCAGAAAAATCACCAAAAAATACCAAAACATCACCAAAATCCTAAAAATACAGCAAAAGAACCTTCGTCCGATTCACTGGGCATATGTCTATCCATTGCCAGGTCGGCAAAGAATAATATCAAAAATAGAAGGTTTCTCAGAAGATCACTTGTCATATTGTTATATTTTTGTCAAAAAAATCTATTTTTTGAAAAAATACCAGTATTACTCTTGATTCTTTGCCAGAACCTTCATCGAGTTTCTAGATTATTCTATTTATAATAATTTACTATTTTTGATTTCGATGAAGATTCATTCTATCCGGATCATAGAAAATCTCTATTTTTACCCTCGTCAAACTACAGAAACTGTGATTTTATTTGTCAAGAATCTTTGCTAGTTCTACCCTAGCTTTATCTGTGTCAGATTCTCAGTCTGAGAGTTCAGCGAATGCTATTTCCATTGACTTTGTCAGAAATACTTGATCAGAGAGTTTTTACCAGAAATAGCACTACTGAACCTTCGTCGAATCAACTTTGTCTAAAGAACCTTCGCCAGTACTATTGTTAGGTTTCGACTTTTGAGATCAAGTCTCTGTCAAATTTTGGGTCAAATCTGATTCAGTCTAATTTTGATTCTAGAATTTTTCATTTTTGAGAAGTATCGATAAGTTGATCTTAGGAATATTTTTCACGGTATAGGAATTTGATTCCTTTTAAGTGGAAGAGATCTAGCAGATCTAATCTGAGATATTCCTAATTGAAAATCTAGATCCAATCTCATTGTCTGCTTGATCTAATCTATAAAGATAGCTGCTCTATTAATAGATCCAGTTAGATTTCTTCATATCTATTCTGAATCTTGTGAAGTCTATGACGAAGTTTTTTCCCAAGATAAACTTAAGCTATTTCCAATGGTTGTAACAGGCGCATCACAAAATTGGTACTATAATCAAGATGAAACTGAGCGTACAGATTGGGAGACTGTCAAACGAGCCCTTATCACAAATTATTCGATGAAGGAGCATCACTGGTACGAAGTGTGGGAAGCCCGGACAATGGTCTGCAGTCTATTTAGGATGTGATAGATGTGAAAGATCTCAGATCCTTAAGATCCAATCTACTTGAATGATCTTTGGTTAGAAAGAGAAATACACTACCAATTTCACCAATGTAGAAAAATCAGCATCTACACACAATTTGAGATGCAAACACTAATAGAACTTGATCAAACTTGAATAAAATAATTATGTACTATTATTGTCCGTACAAAACCAGCAAGCTATTGTATTTCACACGTGTGGATCCAAAAATAACAAATATAGATCATTCTACACATAGAATTGCAAGCAATCACCAAGATAGTGCACCAATGGATAGTAGAACCCAAGAGAACCATGTATAAGCATGAAATGAGATAGAGAAGAGAGAAGATGACTCTCTCCACGAGTTACATCCTTTTATATCAGGTCCAAACCCTATTTGGCCACTTGGCTTTCTCACCAAAATGCTAACCCTACCAATTTTGGGTCTAGATTCAATGTACCCAACTTATTCAAATTGAATCTACTCAAACTCGCATTCTATCTTTCCCACACTTTCAAAAAAGTGTTTATTCAAGTGAAATTTAGACTAATGAACTTTGAAAAGTCAACCTCTAAGTCTAAAACAAGTTTTGGCCTCAATATGCCAAATATGGAAATATTGCAAAATGTGATGAAATTAGTTGAATCTTTCACACTCCCTCTTCAACTAGTTTTAGCATAGACTTTGATAATACTCCAAGTGAAGTCCTATGCTTCATGAACAAGTCTTTTCCCAATGCTTTGGTGAAGATATCAGCTACACATTCCCTTGAAGACACATGTTGAAGCTCCACCTCCTTTGCAATGACTCGCTCCCTCACAAAATGATAGTGTATCTCAATATGCTTGCTCCTAGCATGAAAGATAGGATTGGATGCCATTCTTTGGGCTGATTGATTGTCACAAAAGATGACTGGGCTCTCTGAAAAATCCAGCAAGTGAAGATCCTTGATCATCCTCTTGATCCATACCATCTCCTTTGTGCAATGTGTAAGAGCTTTGTACTCGGCCTCACTAGATGACAATGAGATAGTGGCTTGTTTCTTTGACATCCATGATATAGCTCCATAACCTATGAGAATACAATAAGAACTAATGGATTTCCTATCCATTATATCTCCAGCATAGTCCGAATCTGAAAATCCAAAAAGATTAGGTGATGATCCCTCATACAATATGCCAAAATCTCGAGTTCCAATGATGTACCTCAAAACTCGCTTTCCTAGCTTCCAATGCTCCTAGCATAGTTTTTGCCAATAAAACTTTGATCCATCATAACAATGACCTTCTTTCTAAGAATAGATCTCCTTTCAATGATCGTGTAATGCTTAAAATAGAAACAACCATAATTGATATAGAGAATTGTGTCCACTTGGGATGCTTCACTATTTCTTACATCAATTTTACATGTAAAAATGTGACTAGAACATGAAGAATAAAATAGAATGTAAATGAAATGATTCCACCATGCTTTCAGCTCTGAACTCTCTGGAAAAATACAACAAACAAACAATAAATGTGAGTGATCAGCTTTTGCTTGCATGTCTCCTCCTCCTTTGTCCTTTGTTGCCTTGTATCCACCATGATACTCCATGAATGAGCCTCCATCTTCATCTTGCCACAAGAAACCATCAAACCTTGGAAATCCATGAGTAGGTGAGTACATAAATGATGCAAATCCAGCACCACATGACTCCATAAACCAAGTAGTTTGCACTAGTCCATCTTCAAGATCTACTTGACACAAGAAAATGACCATGAATTCACCAAAAATTGACAATCTCCAAGTATTGGCACCAAGTAGCTCAACACTTGAGAACTTAGCCATGGATGAGTGACATAATGAACCTCCAATAGCTTCATTTCCATCAGCAAAATCAGCCAAGAATGCTAGTACAAATCCAACATCAAAACAATGCTCACCAATGTAGCTAGTTTTACCATATCTTGACAATTTGCACACATCCACATGAAATTGCTCAAACATGAGATAGAACAAGTAAAGTAAACTTGAACAACACTTCCTTGCTGCTCCTTTGACCTTACTTGAGTCTTCAATATGCTACAAAAATAGATCCATAACACCTTTGCCAATTACCTCTCCTTTGATGCTCTTGACTCGCTCCAAATTGCCAACTTTCCTTTTGACTAGTTGAAGCGCTTTGAGATCAATTTCTTGATCTTCAACTTGACCATCAAAGTCATTGAACAAACTTTGTTTTCCAGATCCATTACTTGATTTTATAGCAAGATAGCATCCATCCACTTGCATAGCTCCATGTACACAAGAAGATCCTCCAAAAGATGTTCCACTCTTCATAAGAGATCGATACTCGAGATCCATTGCTTAGATCCACTCCTCTTCTTTCCTTGCTTGATCTACACTTGTAGGATCATCCAAAGAGGTTAGAAAGCAACATAATTTCCAAAAACTACTTGCTTACCCTTTTGATCATATGTGAGCCTTGAAGGTACTTGTCTTTCTCTTGATGTTCTCCTTGGCTTTTGACTTGATGAAGGTCCATCATCACCACCATCCAAAGTAGAATCCTTCTCATCAACATCAAGAATGTTAGATCCATCTACTTTACCATCAATCATGCTTGAAGACACCTTTGGAATGTTTCCCTCATCAAAAATGATATCTCTACCAGCAATCACTTTGTTAGTAGAAGGAATGCATACCTTGTAGGCTTTACTCACCTCACTATATCTAACAAAAATACCTCTTCTTGAAGATGGATCCTCCTTGGTCCTATCATCAAGAGTAATGTTGACATAGCATGTGCATCCAAAGGTTCTTAGAAAGTTGACACTCGGCCTCCTCTTGAATAGCATCTCAAAAGGTGTCCTTCCATCCAAAATAGCACTCGGCCACCTATTGCACAAGAAATTGGCACACAACAAACCTTGATCCCAAAATGGTTTGTCAAGATTAGCACTTAACCTCATAGCTTCAGCACTTTCACATAAAGTTCTATTCTTCCTTTCAGCCACTCCATTTTGTTGTGGGGTCCTTGATGTTGTATACTCCCTCTTGATCCCATGCTCATCACAAAAGGCCTTGAACTTGTTAGATATATACTCACCACCATTGTCACCTCTCAAGCACTTGATTTTTGTGAAAAATTGGTTCTCCCTTGCATTCTTGAACTTGACAAAGACATCATACACTTCATCCTTGCTCTTTAGTAGATAGATCCAACAAAATTTACTAAAATCGTGAATGAATGTTACATACATCTTAGCTCCACTATTGCTAATTGTAGTAAATCCATGAATATCCGAATGTACAAGTTGAAAAGGCTTTGTAGATCTAGAAATAGATCTAGTATAAGGTAGTCTATGTGACTTAGACAAAGCACAAGACTCACAAACATGCTTGTCATTAGTTAAGGAACTTGGAAGACCAATCACAACCTTCTTCCTTGCCATTACCTCCAATGACTTGAAGTTGAGGTGTCTCATCCTTTTGTGCCAAACCTCTTGAATAGAAATTTGCTCCCTTGCAACACATCCAACTTGGTTAGCAATAACACAAGCATCAAGTTTGAACAACTTCCCTTGCCTTTTACCTTTTCCAATCAAGACATCCTTCCTTTTGATCAAACAAGCATCTCCATCAAACTCCACCTTGAGGCCCTTACTTAGCATTTGACTCACACTAAGCAAATTCTTGGTAATAGATGGAATAAACAATACATCCTCCAAATGAACATTCCTATTTGTAGAGAGAGAAATAGGAATTGTGCCAATCCCTTTGATTGCACACTCACCATCATTGGCCGTGTAGATCACCCTCTTGTCATCTCCATATGCCAACAAAGAAGTGAAGTACTCTTTGTGAAAGGTCATGTGTGAACTTGCTCCACTATCAATCCACCAAGGATCTAGATCTCCATCATTAGCAAGCATACATGAAGACATCACAAAAGCATCATCATTTGCATCTTGCACATCCAAACCATCCTCATCAAGAGTAAGATTACTTTGCTTGTCTCCTTGATCTCTCTTCTTCTTGTAGCACTCACTTGCAAAGTGTACTTTGATGCCGCAATAGAAGCACTTGAGCTTTAATCTATCCTTCTTTTTGCCACTTGAAGAAGCATCCACTTGATCTTGCCCTTTAGACCACTTGCTTTTGGTTTTGCCCTTGAATTTGCCCTTTGTGAACATAGCATCCTCTTGAAGTGTTGATGTAGATCCACCTCTTGCTTGAAGCCTATATTCCCCATTGATCAAGATCTCTTGAAGATCCATCAAACTTGGCAAAGTCTTTTGAATAGCAATACTTTGAAGAATGTTAGCATGAGCATCCAACAAGCCATTAAGAATCACTTGAATAAGCTCTCATTTCTTAATGCTTTCATCTGTGCAAGCTAACTCATCATTCAATGCTTTCATTCTCAAAACAAAAGTACTTGGACTTTCTTCATTCTTTTGCAAACAAGAAAAGATTTGCCTTCTTAGAGTCAAAACTCTAGAAGTAGACTTGGATTCATAAAGCTTCTTCAATGAATTCCAAGCTTCCAAAGATGATGTGCACTTACCAACTTCCTTGAGAAGTTCATTGGTAACATTCATCTTTATCATGTGTAGAGCCGTCTTGGCCCTCTTGTCATACCTCAATTGATCTTGTTATGTTGCTGGTCTCTCTTACACACCTGCAACAATATCCAAAACATCATTCATCTCAAGAAGTGACCCCATCCTCACTTTCCATAATGAATAGTTACTTGAGGTAAGCCTATCATTGGCTTCCAACATGACTCCAATTGAGGTTGCCATGTAGCAATGACCTGATCTTCTCTTTCAACTTGTTTCAATGCACAAAGCACTCCTTTTAACAACAACAAATGCTTTCAAAAGAAATCACCAAGATTTGAAACTATCTCACAAATTCTCTTCTAGCACTTATCCAAGCAAATCAACACATAGAATCATGGAATCTTGATCAACCTATGATCTATCCTCAATCTAATGACTTTTGCCACTTCCTAAGATTGAAACACACTCAAATGAAGTCCAGCAACCTCACTATCTAGAGATCCAATCAAAATTAGGGTTTTGACAAAATCACAAAAAATTGACTATTCCAAATCTACATGCAAATGCTGAAAATTTGATATGCAATCTATAAGCCACCACTTAGGCTGAACCAATGATCCAAAAATCGGCCAAATCCAGCATGTGAATTCAAAAAATGGAATTGAACAAGTATATTGACCTATTTAGTGTTTTGATCTACAAAAGATCCAATCTACAAAAGCAAAAAATCCGATTTTGGTGTAGAATGCTCTCTAGCATGGTCTAGACTTGATATCTTCACCAAATCATTGATAGATCTGATTTCCTCCTTCATAGCCTGAAACACAAGCTCTGATACCATGTGAAAGATTTCATATCCTTAAGATCCAATCTACTTGAATGATCTTTGGTTAGAAAGAGAAATACACTACCAATTTCACCAATGTAGAAAAATCAGCATCTACACACAATTTGAGATGCAAACACTAATAGAACTTGATCAAACTTGAATGAAATGATTATGTACTGTTGCTGTCCGTACAAAACCAGCAAGCTACTGTATTTCACACGTGGATCCAAACATAGCAAATATAGATCATTCTACACATAGAATTGCAAGCAATTACCAAGATAGTGCACCAATGGATAGTAGAACCCAAGAGAACCATGTATAAGCATGAAATGAGATAGAGAAGAGAGAAGATGACTCTCTCCACGAGCTACATCCTTTTATAGCAGGTCCAAACCCTATTTGGCCACTTGGCTTTCTCACCAAAATGCTAACCCTACCAATTTTGGGTCTAGATTCAATGTACCCAACTTATTCAAATTGAATCTACTCAAAATCGCATTCTATCTTTCCCACACTTTCAAAAAAGTGTTTATTCAAATGAAATTTAGACTAATGAACTTTGAAAAGTCAACCTCTAAGTCTAAAACAAGTTTTGGCCTCAATATGCCAAATATGGAAATATTGCAAAATGTGATGAAACTAGTTGAATCTTTCACAATAGACAAAGCACTGCTAGAAATCCACCAAAGTAACAAGCAGCGGGATGAGCAAATTAAATTTCTTTTGTCTAAGCATGATGCGACATCTTCTTCACACTTAGATTTTCAGCCAGAAGTTTTTGATGTTACGGCCCTAATGGGGGGTTTGCACCATTGGGGGGCTGTCTTAGCTGTAGGGGCCAGGCCCAATTTGGACAATAGCTAAGTAGGACCTTAGGCTATGACTGTGTGTTGCATCCTATCCCTCAGACAATTTCTTACTCTCAAAAACAACTGGCCTCCCCTCTTGTAACAGAACTGCACCAACCACATAATCACTAGCATCCACTTTAACCAAAAAAAGGTTTATCCAGATCTGCTATGATCAATACTGGTGCTGAGACAATTAGTTCTTTAACTTTATTAAAACTTGCATCCAATGTCTCATTCCACACGAGAGGTGGACTTAAGGATTTCAAGGTTAAGACCTCTAAAATTGAGGCCGGCAAAGAATTGGATAAAATACCTGCATTGGGGGAGCAGCCAGCTTAAAGAATTACAGTTTTTGATAAAACTCCGAAATCCATCAAGAGTTATGTGGCCAGCCCTCGCCAATTGCGTGTAGATTCATATTGCGTACCAATGCCGCGCAGGAATAAGTGGAAGGATTTGGGATTGGCCATGGACAAAATCACCATCGATACGCAAACTGGCCAAGCATCCACCAACCATATAGCTGGGAGATCTCAATGGACTTTCATCGAGCCCTACAAGCATACCAGCGGGAGTATATTCACTCTCCTGATCTCACAGTCAGGCAATCGGCGTTCTTCGCAAAAATCTCACTCTCTTGGCGTCCGATAATTGTCTGCCTACTTTGGCATTCGATCCAAATAAGCCAATGGGTCAGATGGCATTAAGGATCAGTTGTCGATGGCCATATTATAATTTTGTGCTGCAATGATGGGAGGCTCTTGGGAATCTCGATTTACAGCCTGGACAACTTCAAAATGGATCGCCGGAACCCATCGTTGCTTTTTGTCGCACAATTTAGACTTCAACAATGTCTGACTCGATTTCATGGAGAAGGTGCAGTATCATTTAATAAAGATTCGACGTGATGCATATAAAAGCCCACAGTAACTACATCTCACAGGTGTCGTGGGACCGCCACCAGTTTTGGTGGGGGATACTGTTGGAATGTTTTCGGATCCCAAGGCAACCCTAACCCTATCTAATAAGTGAGAGGGATCTGGCACCCTACATGTGTAAGTCCAACCCGATGATCACATAGTTATTTGATTAATTAGAAAGTCAATTAAAGGACTTTAGGCCTTTTTGCGGGACTTTTAATGTCGTAGGGCCTAAATGTCAAGTTAGTGAATAAAGTTGGGTTTTCCTCTAATTTTGGATGGTTCTTACTCTTTTTTAAATTTGAATAATTAGGGAGGCATAAATGGACCAATAGGATTCAGAGGCCAAGGTCCTCCTCTCTACTATAAATAGGGACCAACTCGAGTTTGCTACACATGTACATATCTTCATTTCAATAAAGTAGATTAGTTCTCTTGTGAAATGAATTTATGAATGTCCTTGCTCTCTATCACTTTTTCTCCATCTCTCATGTTTTATTTGTGTTTGCTAAATGTTGGATAGGATCAATGTGTGTTTCCATTGTAGTAAGCCTGGACACGTTATATTAGTACTACTTCAATTTTGCCAAATGATTTATTTCATTTGAAAGGCACTGTTTATGCACATGAAGTTAGTATTTTAGTGGACAGTGGATCTACTCAAAATTTCATTTGATTCGTAGTGTGAACCTTATTCTTTATTTGCTAAGCCAATTTTGGATTTATCTGAAATGCATCTAAGTAGTTGTGAATTGTCAAAGATTCTTAACTCTGTAGACTAAGATCAGGAGCAAATAAAGAAGAATAAGATACTGTCTGAATTTAAAGATTACTTTCAGAAGAATTACCTCATGGAATACCGTCGTCTAGATCGGTAGACCATAAGATAGAGTTTATTCCATGTAGTCACCCTATCTCTAGACAACCATACAGGTCTCTCAGAAAGAAGAGATAGAGATTACTAAGCAAATTGAAAATCACATGAAGATGGGTCATATTCAACCAAGTAAGTTACCTTGGGGTGCTCCTGTTCTTCTTAAATCAAAGAAAGATGGAGGCTTCAGGTTGTGTGTGGACTACAAGGGGTTGAATAAAATAACTATTAAAAATAAATATTTTTCGCTTTGTATGGATGATCTTGTAGATCGATTAGGTGGAGCTAAATACTTCACAAAGACAAACAAATATCATTAGATTAGGATTCATCTGACTGATGTGCAAAAGACAGGTTTTCAGAGGAGATTCGGTCATTATGAATTTCTCGTGCTTCCTTTTGGGTTGACAAATGCACCAACTACTTTTCAACAGACGATGAACGATCTTTTTCGTCCATATCTAGGGAAGTGTGTGGTTGTATTCTTAGATGACATTCTCATCTACAATAAGCCACTTAAGGAGCATTTGAGTCATCTTAAGACTGTCTTAGATATTCTTAGACGAGAGAAACTTTATGCCAAGGAATCTAAATGTGAGTTCTTTAAGCATGAGTTATTGTACCTCGGTCATAAGATCACCCGTAGTGGGTTGGAGATTGACGAGAGTTAGGTTAAGATAGTGCTTGAGTGGCCGATACCGAAGACGAATAGAGAAGTTAAATCTTTTCTCGGTTTTACAGTTTTTTTCGCAAGTCAATTGAAGATTATGCAAAAGTGACAGCACCTTTAAATAATTTGACCAAAGGCAGAGTTAATAAAAAGGAAAAGAGATGTCAACCTAGTCCGCCTATTGAGTGGAATGATGAATAGAACCAATGCTTTGAGAAACTCCAACAAATGGTTGCTTCAACGAATCCTGATATACCTTATGTTGTGCAAATTGATGCGAGTGATTCGGCGATAGGGGCAGTTCTTCTACAGGAGGATAGGCCGATAGCGTTTGAAAGCAAGAAACTCACGGGGCCTCAGTTGCATTACACAACTCAGGAGAAGGAGTTATTTGCTGTGATACATGCACCGCCGATGAGATTTCCCTTTCCTTGAAAAAATTGCCTCTCGATTTGCTCCATGTAGTCTTCTCCAACCAACCTTTTGCCATCTTGATCATGAGTGATCAATTCATAATCATAGAATCCTTTGAGTTGATGAAGAGATGTGAGATCCATGCCTTGGATCTTCCCAAGAACCAATCTTCCATTGCTCTTTCCTTCATAAGACTCCCTCTTAACAATTGCATCATAAGAAAAAAAAAACTCAAAGACATTAGAAGCCATGAAAAAAATGATTAGTACCTTCAACATAAGGATGATTGAAGTACTCTCTTTTTTCAAACAAGAACTTCTACTCAATGATTTAGGGAATGACTCATATGATAATGATTCTTCCTCACTATCATTCACAATGACATCATTCAAAGTACATCCTACTTTGAACTCTTCACATACTTCTCTTCTTCTTGGCTTGTGATATCTCCCTCACCAAGTCTCTTGATAGAACCATTTGATCTACTCTCTTTATGAAGACACGTGACTCCACTTGCTGGAAAAATGACTTTCTTGGAATCATAACAAAAGAATGTGGAAGAACCACCTCCTTCATGCATGCAGCTAGCAACATCTTTTTCCATATGATCAAAGAAATCATTAACAACAAGCTTTTTCAAGGAAGAACCTTCACCTCCATTGATGAAGTTAACTCTTTCCTTAACTTTTGCATGCTTTCACTTGCCATGAAGAACCATTGAAACACCATCATTATCCTCAAGACTAGCCAAGTCACAAAGATGAACATCTCCAAGAAGCATATTAGATCTTGACCTAGATCTAGCATAAGGAAGCTTTTTAGACTTTGCATAAGATCCACCAATCTTATTGATGCTAAAAGGTAACTTTGGAAAGTTGAGACCAATCTCCTTTTCCATTCCATCCTTTTTGTTAGCCATAACAAAAGCATCAAGCTTGAAAAGTCTACCTTGTCTATTGCTCGTAGCAACCAAGATTTCTTCCTTTGTAATGAAGCAAGCATCACCACTAAAACTTACCATGTATCCTTTCTCTATCATTTGACCAACACTTAGCAAATTCTTTGAAAGTGAAGGAATGTAAAGAACACCATCAACACTTGCTTTCCTATTAGTAGAGAGAAAAATAGGAATTGAAGCAATACCTTCAATCACACACCACCATTGGCCATGTGAATTGCTTTCTTGGCTCCATCATAAGTGACCAAAGAAGTAAAGAACTCCTTCTGACTAGTCATGTGTGAACTAGCTCCACTATCAATCCACCATGAATCTTTGTCACCTTCACTTGATATTGGACTTGAAGAACACATCAAAAGAGAATCACCACCACCTAGATCCTCATCATTAGTAGTAAATTTGATTTGCTTGCTACCTTCATCTCTTTGCTTCTTCAAACATTCATTTGCAAAATGCCCTTTGATTCCGCAATAAAAGCATTTTAACTTAGACCTATATTTATTTTTGCTAAAAGAAGAAGTCTCACCTTGATCTTGCCCTTTAGACCACTTGCCTTTGACTTTGCCCTTGAACTTGCCTTTGATGAACATAGCATCCTCTTCATATTGAGATGTCGATGTAGATCCACCTCCTCTTGATCGAAGCCTATACTCCTCATTCACCAAGATCTCTTGCAAATCCACAATACTAAGCATATTGATTCAGACCAATACTAGGAGTAAGTTACTCAACCAAATTGCTTCCTTTGTAGCTTGAGAGGCTGCGATATGCTCTGAATCAGTGGAAGATAGAGCTATTGAAGATTGCTTGCGACTGTTCCAGGAAACAGGACCATTGTTGAGGAAGAATGTAAAACTAGAAGTAGATTTTTGAGTGTCTACATCTCCTGCCTAACTTGCATTTGTGTAACCACTGAGTAAATTGAGTTTGTCATTGCCGACTGCTCCATAACAAATGCAGAAGTCCATAGTAGCTCGAAGATATCTCATGACTCTAATAAGAGCCTTCCAATGTATTACACTAGGATTAGTCATAAAATGACTGAGAGAGTTGTCTGCAAAAGCTATGTCTGGCCTGGTACAGATCATGATATACATAAGATATTTTATAATAGAATGGTAAGGATACTCACGCATCTGCTGCTTCTCATGAATTGTTTGGGGACACTGGTCCTTTGACAATTTGAGACCTAGTTCCATTGGTGAGAGAGCTAACTTGCAATTAATCAGATTATATCTGACTAACATGTTGTAGATGTACCTCTGATGTATAATGTAGACCAACTTTTGTTTTCTGTCTCTGTGGATTTGTATACCAAGGCAGAAATGAGCTTCGCCTAGATCGGTCATGTTGAATTTGGAAGATAGCATTGTCTTAACATCTTTTATCAGATCGATACTGTTGTTGAAAAGCAATGTATCATCCATGTATAAAGTGATAATGATAAAAGACTGCTGCTCTTGAATTCGGTGGAGATGTATTCTCCCCCGCTATCCGACCTCAGTGCTTTGATTCGTTTGCCAGTTTGATTCTCAGCATGCTCTTTGAATTGTCTGAACAAAGATTGTTAACTCTGAAGTATCTGTCAAAACAATACTTGATCATATGCTTATGTTCGCCGACTAGGTTAAGTGCACCAAATAACTCTAGTAACCAAGAATACACAGTAGATCCATACAAGATTAATCGTGCACATATGTGAATAACCTCACTATGACCCAGTACATAAACACATTTTTTATCTGGCAGATTTCTCCAAAATCCACATATGTTACTCACATATCTCACTGAGATCTTGTAACTCAGCTACAAAATATTATCTATTTCTCATGAGTAAATAACATATCCGAGAAATCTCCGAGACGAATAAAATTCACTTTCAGCAGTTTTCCAATCCTACTTACCTCTAATTACATTATTTCTCACACTGATTAACCTCTCTCTAATCCTAGTACTTAAAACTAAGATTAGGTTGATCCAATATAGAACTCTCAGACTTAAATTCTGATCAAACTTACTTCTATTCCAATCAAAATGGAATTAGTAACTTTTGACCTTTTACTGAATTACTTATAGATAATGATTCAAATTCCAAACCTGTTCTAGTTCCAGATTGTCCACACAATCTCTAGAGAATTTTTCATATTTCAAAAAGTTCCAATTAGGCATCTTACTCTGAATCTATCCAAAATTACTTTCAGACCACATCTCATTTCTATACCACAATTGGTTCTTTTCCGAAAACTACACAAACTACAGAGTCCCAAATAGAATTTTATTCCACCACTTCACCCCTCCTTTTAAAAAAATTATAAATTTCCTTAAAAGTTAACTGGAAAGATGATATATGAAAATATCTAAATCTAAGAAAAGTCAGTAATAAGTGCTTCCACTAAAGGATTCACTCAATCACAATAGGACTTTTCTTTCAAATATTTTCAACCTGAGTGACAGAACTATCATTCTATCGAAATCCATTTATGCAAAAAGAGATATTCTAGGTTTAAGAAATTGAAACACGTTAACCTTAGAATTTATCTGAATTCTAAGTCTACTCGCACAAGTAGCAATTTATATGACATAACAGTCTTTCAGAAGAACAACTTCATGCTGGAAAGAATCATATAAATCAGTTTGATATCCTGTATTCGAGAAATTACTAAGAAGTAAAGGAAATTAATAACCAATATTAAGCAATTATTTATAGAAATTACCAAAATCCTAACTGCAAATACTCTTCCCGATCACACTTACTACCTCTGATGTCCACGCTTCTTCCCTCCTTAGAATTTTCAATCCCCTGAAAATCTTTCAACTAAGGTACCCAGAAGATGTAACGACATTAGTAAATGTTTAAAAACATTAATTACTATAGGAAAAAGTCCAAAACAATTTCATTTCTGTCCTATATTTGGGTTGAATATAATTCACCATAGGATTTTACTGGAAATAAAAATTGTTATGTAATTCTTAGTATCACAAATTTTCCAATAAAATTGGACTATTTTTTTTTTATTGACTGGTTTGGCATTACTCCGTTAATATTGACAAAACCTATCCAAACGTAGAATATGAAATTACATGAATGGAAATCCCACCAATAGGATTTCAGTAATTCTTGAACCGTATCCTGTCAAATTTACTGATTAGATAAAGAATACTGTTGTCACTCATCCAATTTGGTTATTTCATATTGTTTGACAATTTTAATTCAAATTTAACGAGTATCTTGCACAAACGTTAACTTGATTGATTTCTATCGATCAACATCGAATAGAAAACTTATAAGACAAGTAACTGATTTCCAATTTTCACCAAATTGAAATCAAATAAAAAAGAAAAAAAATTCAAATTTTAACTTTCAATCTAGGAGTTCAACTCCAAAGTTAAAAAATGACAGCACAGTAAAAACTGTCGGTAATTCATTGCGATTCCTTCTGTCAATTTCAACTTATCTATCATCGGGAAATAATTTAGACTTAGTGAAAACACTGTGATCAATTCTGACTGATAAACTCAGTTTAATCAATTCACTAATCTAAATTGATTTCATAGATAACGAAAAAATGACCGAAATTTTGATTTTTGCAGAAAATTTAATTTTTGGTTTATTCTACATAATTCAAAAGTTCTGACGAAAATACTGTTAGTACAAAAGGCAATCAAAAATCGAAAAAAAAATCGAAACAATGTTTGATTCCTAATGTTACTAACCCAATGTCAAACTGGCATGCAAAGCACACTTCATCAGTCATAAACGTCATTACGGAATTTTTTTACGTAAACTTTAGTTTTACGAAATTTGTCAGCCATTAACACAGATTTGTGACCCAACGGTCAGAGCACATGCGTATGACCACTCAAATCGATTGTAAATCTCTCATGCATGTCAGAATCACTCTGAGAATCAACGTGCAACTATTCCATGCAATCACAGTACTACAAATTAGGGAAATGACTGGCATGCAATCAGAACAATTCCAAATTTTGCCAATTTTACTCACAAAACTGCAAAACTTCAGATGATCATAACTTTGGCTACAAGACACCAAATTGGGTGCTGTAAAGCTCAGTACAGAGGGAGACCAAGTGAACAAGATGCTTGCCATGTCAGCCTGCCACCTAGGCTTCACACGTGTGAGATCAGAGCTGCCAGAAATCTGTAGTAGGGCGCACTTCCACAGGAAGGAATCATGCAAAAATGTGCAAACATCCATCGTAGCCCAAAAATTGATGCTACCAACAATCTTAAACAGCCAATTAGACTTCCATGAAGCATTCATACTGATCCTAAGATGCAATATAGGCTAAGAACGAAGATTTTTTGATTTGTAGAAGTCAAAATAGCTTCAAACTTGATGGAGATGGTGCATAAGCCACCGACCATCAATTCACAGGTCTGATAGCTTGTTGGGAAGGTAAAAAGGAATACTAATCATGTTGTAATTAGTTCCAGAATGATCTCTTTATGGATTTGGAGAGATCCATCCTCCAAAAATCACCAAAAATGGTCATTTTTTGAATATTTTTGACTTCCTACGAGTTCAATTCCTGGAATTCTTGGTTCTAATTTCAGGGAAAGCTTCAAAAGACTTTGGTTCATCTCTCTACAAGCTCTACATGGTGTTTTACAGCCACTTACTATCCAACTTTATGAAAAACAAGCAAAAACGATGATTTTTGGCTATTTTCTAGTTTTTTCATCACCATAAAGTGAAAATTCATGACATACAACTCTTTCTCTAACACATGCAAACCAATTTACAGAATTACAACCAACTAATTGATCTGATCTTGCTGGATTTTGGTTCTTACTATCTATTTTGTGCCAAAAAGCATGAAAAACCAAGCAATTTTGACCAAAACATAGCTTAGAATCATAAATCATTGGAGAGAACCGACATGCATCATTAATTTCATCATTAATGAAACCCTAAAACGAAAGTACACTTGCTGGAAAATTTAGATCTACCAAAGATTTGATCTACACAAGAAAAAGCTCCAAAAAAACATCACAAATTGGCCTTCAAGGACAATTCTCCATAAAACCACAAAGAATCCCAAGAGTAATGGATCTTAGCAACATGCAAATTGAAACTGGGATAGTACACCCACTTGCACCCTTGCTATCCACCTTGGAAAGAGAATTCCCATGGATCCATCCAAAATTTCGACAAAAGGTAGCCCTTCTCCATGTTCTCCAATCTTCGTAAGCCTTGCTCTGATACCACTATAAGGGAAGCTCCCTAAGATCCTGCTTACAAGACAATACACAATGGAAAACACACTATGGAGCAACCACCCAACCAAGTAGAAGCAACCAATCAACTCTAGAAGCTTCACCCCCAAGCCAAGGAATAAGAAGCATGAATGTAGAGTGAAACCCTGGCAATGAATCAATGATCACAATGAGGAGTAGGGCGAGTTTGGACCCAATATGTAGAGCCAAAAGCAATCTGGGCACATAGCCATGCATAGCCCTAAATTTGCTATACATAGATTCACCTAGAATAGAGTCCTAAGCATGGACCACCTATTCATAGAATTGCTATTGATAACTCTACACATGCATACACTGTCTCATACCTTGTCTAAACTCCATTTAGTGTGTTCTGGGCCTCACAAGAATATTAGTTACTTTATGACGTGGCATAACTAACAGCTTGATTTACTAGAGTACTGTGTATCCAAGACTAGGACTATACTGAACCCTACTTACTAGTCATGGACATAACACTATGAATGATTGTGTTCCTATATCAATTTATCAGTGTTTTGTGCTCTTTTATGATTTATCAACAATTTGTTTCATGTCTGGTGCAGTTTGAGTTAGAATAGTAAGTTACCATGAGATCCAACCAAGCTTCTGCACCTATAGGCGGGGGGGGGGGGGGGGGGGGGGGGGGGGTGGGGGTTGTGAAGGCACATGCGCTGATAGTGAGAAGAGCAACCGAAACAAGCTAAATTTTTGTCCGAGAGTACAACTTCATTGTTGCAGATTAGCAACATCAGTAGGTCTGATAAGGCAGACAAAGATTCAGAGCAACACAAAATACCAATGAGTATTTGCGATCCTATTCAGGATTCCCGTTGCGCCTCCAACTCTGTTGAGTTTAATTATAACGCACAAGCCTCACATCACCAAGATCAGACTGCAGCATTAAAAAATGAAGTCCAAGTTCAGAGGCCTGAAGACATACTCTGCAATTATGCTCATTCTGCATCAGATGAGGACACGAGGGCTGGAATCTGCGTATCGCATGATAAATTGTGTAATCATATAGGGAACTGGGAAAGTGACACTAAGAGGCAATTGGAGGAGCTTCTGATGCAGTATTTGGAGTCCATATGCGATGATGCAGTTAAGAAAGTTGCGTCATGTGGAAACAATATCGAGGAAGCTGGAAGGGCCGTGCTAATTGTTGGTTCTCAGTATCGCGTAAAGGATGTTTTATCCACTCTTGGTGAGAAAGCCTTACTTTATTTGGCGAGCAACAATCTTGAATCTACATCACTGCTGGATGTCGAATATCTTGATTACATATATGATATAATCACAAGCTTAGTATGGTATGGACTGTTTTAATGTTTGTAAGCATCACACTTTTGTTAGGAAACTGGGTTTCTACCAACATAAACCAGTTTCCCAGCTAATGAACATGAAGCTAATGAACCTCATGTTGATGGCTGGAGCCTGGAAGTCTCTATGATGTGTTTATTGAAAACTATCCAAAATTCGATTTCTCTGTCATAATCATTAACAATGCTTCTGAATCAAAAGGCACTCATAGTTACCAACTTACCTACCATTAGAGTCTCTGACTCTCTAATCACAAAAAGTTGCAAAATATTATTATCTGAGGACGATGCCTCATTCTAAACAGTGTTCAAAGCCTCAAGTCTCAAACGGCCACACCATTGCTCACAGTCGCTCCAGCCCTGCCAACCTCTGTCGTGCCCCAGCTGCTCAAGGAAGCAGCAATGATCTGGATTCTGATTGCGCCTCACTGCCTTAGTGCCCACCCTCGCAAATCTTGATCCATCGTTGCCTCACCAGTGCTCACTGCTCACCCTCGTTGCCTCACCAGTGCTCACTGCTCACCCTCGCTGCCTCAATGGCTCACTGCTCACAGCCAGCTGCCACACCATTGCTCAAGCCTCACAGTCGCTCCAGCCCTCCCAGCCTCTGTCGCGCCCCAGCTACTCAAGGAAGCGCCTCAGCTGCTCAAGGAAGCAGTGACGATCTGGATTTGCCTCACTGCCTCAGTGCCTCACCCTCACAAATCTTGATCCTCGCTGCCTCACCAGTGCTCGCTCAGACTCTCAGTGCTCAGTGCTCACCCTCGCAAGCTGCAGCAACCAACGTAGCTCAAGCGACAAGCCTCATGCAATGGAATTTGGAAATGAACATTCAAATTTCAGAAATGAAACGGAAGTTCGGCCCTCTGGGAGTCTGGCTGCTGGCGAGCGGGAGAATTAAAAGCACTTTAATTGGGCAACACGGTGACATAACGCGTGGCTTCGTGGCAGAGTCCTCATATCAGGCCATGACACATGGCAATAGGCATTTAATTTTAAAGTGAATCTTAAATGTGCCATTGTCCAAGTGGCAATACTCAATACTCTCAACTTTCAAGGGCCTTAAGGCTTGGGGCCTGGCCTAGCTAATACAGGCTGGCAAATGCATTAAGCTTCAAATTATAGCTGACATTACTTGAATGGTGTCCTTAAAAAATCGATTTTTTGATAATTGAATCCTAAAATTTCGTGTATTTTCCAAAGAGTGCAGTATTTTATCCTGCCATGTATACATGTTAGAGGCACATTCTCTTGTAAAAAAAAAAACTAACCGTCTAAAATCCTGCATATTTCTTAAGCACTCGGTTTTGAAAACTTTTTGATCCTGTAATATTTTTCTTATACTGGTTTTTCATCAAAGTTGCCGATTCCATTCTTGAGAAACTGCGGCTTTCCGGATGGCTGGGCTGCAGCCTTTTATTTGCAGGAATCTAAGTCTTTGAAATAGACCTGCAGTTCCTTTTCGGTTTGGTCGACACGTGTTGTCTTCCATTGGCTGAAACCACTGGAATGCTCTGACGTTTGAGCCATTCATAATTTGTCGTTCCTCCACACTCTTGGTTCGTACTCTCTGAGAGTCAGCGCCCGTCACAATGAAATTTGGGGAGTTTGTCAGCTCTGTTTCGTGACCGTCGACGAGCTCCGAGTTATCGACGCCGACAATAAAGCTTCAGCTCGTCAACGTGAAAGGCGAAGTGTACAGACGATGAAGCTTTTGCGTAAGCTTTTCATTTCGGTTCATGAAATGGCGTCGTGAAGTTGACGGCCCGTCGAAATGACGGGAGGAAACTGATGTTCGTCTGAGGCGGGGCTGGGCAGAAGCTCCTAAGCGATGGAGCAAGGAAAGAAGAGGAGGTGCGGATTCGGGAAGATCTACGGTAACGCGTTTCGTGCACCGATCAAAGACTCCTTCAAACGATGCTTCATCACTCTGGAGCGGAATGTTCTTTCATGTTAAGTTGATAGTAAACAAGAAAAAAAAATTGATAATATATATATATGTATATCTTCTTTCTTATCCTCATCATTTGTTGAGATTTCACTTTGATTCATGCCGCTTTAAGAACTTCCTGCAATCGAGGCCTGGAGTACTCAGGAAGGACCCCACCTCCGCGTTTACTACTGGTGATGCTGCTGATAATTTATGAGCATTCTTCTTGGTAGTTTATCTTAAACTGCTACGTCTGGCATCTGCTGCCTGGTTCTAATCCTAATTTCTAATTTTTGTGGTTGATCTCTTCCCGTTCACGTTTTCTTGTGGCTGATGCGGTACTTATTTGCCTGCGGGTACGCCTGTCCTTAATGTTCTTACAAGTTATATTGAATCTTGATCTTTCCTTTACTCTTCAGTTGTCTGGTCGGCTCTCTCTGCCTTTTTCTTTTTCTTCTGACATCAGCGGATCTGCGCTCGCTAATTATTTGAAAGCGCAAGGAACTACTCTGAAATAAATTTGTGGTGCAGCTTCAGTATTTCCGTGCTCGTTGAGAATGTTTTGTTTTCTTTTATTTTTCAAAAGATTGACGTATCCTTGTTCTTCGTGCCGGTTTTAATCTGAGCTCTTATTTTGCGCGGGTATCATCTTGAAAGAAGGTTTTATTTTTTTAGATTGACTCAACCATGTTATTTTTGCGAGCTTGAATCTCTTTGCTCGTGTAAAGTCTGCTTGAGAAGTTGAGAACTATCGCCTTTGAAGCACTGGTTGTACAGCCTGCACGTATCAAAGCATTTTGGGACGACAAGGACAATATTATGCTGTACTCATCTACGACCAACGCCTGCTAGTTGAGAACAAGAAGCAGCTTTAATAGATTTCGTATCATTTCAAACGTATATTCTCTTGGCGAGTAGATATTTACTCCGTTGTGTCGCTTTAATAACACAGAGCTGGAAAGGATCCACCAAGTCCGAATCCACCTGATATATAGAGTTCTTGCAAGCTTTTTTGCAACGAAAAGTGATAACTTCACACGCGCATATATGTATGGTCTATTCACCACTATGATTTACATTTTCCGTACATATCAGGGATTGTTTATCATTAATGAATTCGAGTCGTGTGTGTACTTCGACCTTTAAGTTCAGATAATTTTTGCTATACGAATGTGTTTCTCGCTCTAAATTTCTACTGTGCTCTTACCGGGTAACGGGTTGTATATGCATTTGCAGATGGCTTTCAGCTCTAATTCGTCTGCCAGTTCAATTTCATTGGATACTGGGAAAGGACATAGTAAATACACTAGCAAACAAGTTGTACATGGCTACACAAAGGTGAAGGGAAAGTCACGGCATGCCATGGAGGACTATCTTGTAGCAGAGTTCAGGCAAGTGAAGAGCCACGAACTAGGTCTGTACGCGATCTATGATGGTCATTTAGGCCATAGCGTTCCTGACTATCTGCAACGGTACCTTTTCGATAACATACTGAAAGAGGTAAGGATTCTTCATTTACGTATTCTTTCTCTGCTTCTGCTACTGTTATGCTTTGGAGTGTGGTTCTGCTGTATCTGTTTCTCATTGAATGGAGTGTGCAATATATTATATTATACTCTGCTTGTGCTGTATCTGCTCTGATTAATTGAATAGTGCAACATTATCAAATAGTGTAAGTGTATAATATAATATATTTTACCCTGCTTGTGCTGTAGCTGCTCTGATCAATTGAATATACTCGGCTTCTTCTATCTCTGTTTTCATTGATTGAATATAGCAATTGCCAATATCATATGTGGATATACGGTTCTTTTTGCCATTTGGTGAATCCTTTCTTATTTTCAAAGTTCTCAACGTAACACTTAGTGCAGTGCTCTCAATGCCTACCTGGAAATTACTTCCGAGATCCTGCATTTTGTAAAGGTTCTGTCAATTTAAACCGAGCGTTCTAAAATCCTCCAACGCAAAATGCTTGCGTTAAAATCCTATTGATTCTTCTATCTAGCATAGTTTGCATCTGAAGAATTTTAGAAGGCAACAATATGTATACAAAAATATTGCCCTAGGGCCTATGGGCTATGTATGTGCCTACTGTATCTTTGAAACGTCCAGATTTCAAGTGTCAATTCTGCCCTCTTGCTTCACCTCCCTACCATGAAGATTTTTTCTCTGAAACATGCATAATAAATAGGTCCTCTAGCCATTGCGGTAAATTTAAGTTCCTTGAGACCGAACTGCCATCAAAATCTCATTTCTTTTAAAAAGTTTATGAGCTTCATTTTTGTATGTACTAGAGAATGGACGACTCAGCATCATAACCTATCCAATTAAACCATAAGATTAGCACTTAGGGCCACCAAATGTTGGGCTTTTTACTTGTCAACATCCCTCAAACTTCCTATATAATCTGTTTTTTTTTGGGAAAAGAAAATGCCAATTTCGAGAACGTCCTTAATTGAACATTCTTTATTGGAACACCTTCAACTTCTTAAAAGCTTCTTGTTTGCACTTTTTGGCTGATTGTAGCCTGGGTTTTGGGTTGATCCAAAAAAAGCCATTATGAAAGCATACAGACGTACAGATCAGGTTATTCTTGAAAAGGCCCCTGTGCTAGGTATTGGTGGATCAACTGCTGTGACTGCCATTCTGATTGATGGACGACAGCTTCTGGTAGCGAATGTTGGAGATTCCAGAGCAGTTTTGTGTCAAGCTGGTGTTGCAATACAACTTTCAGTTGATCATGAACCAAATAAGCCGTCCGAACGTGGAAACATAGAAAAGAAGGGCGGATTTGTTAGTAATCTACCAGGTATAACTGATGATGAATGGTAGTTGGTCACACAATTATTTTCATTTGAAAGAGAGTACTTACATGCTTTTCAAAAAAATTATCCTTATCCTACTTGCAATTGAAACTCATCCTGGTTATGTTTATGTTGGTTCAGGTGATGTACCTCGTGTTGATGGGCAGCTTGCTGTAGCTCGAGCATTTGGTGATAAGTCATTGAAGGAACATTTGAGTGCAGACCCCGATATCCAGGAAGTGCCAATAGATTCATCTGCTGAGTTTCTTATCTTGGCTAGTGATGGACTTTGGAAGGTGCCTCTCTCTCTCTCTCTCTCTCTCTCTCTCTCTCTCAAACACTTCTTGAAGTCTTTCAAACAAGGATATCCCCTCTTTCTGAACCTCTATGTCTTGGAATGCTTGTCAGCTCTTTTCAGACTTTATTTTTGGCTTGACATGCTATGCTTTTCACGTTTGATTGAATCTTCAATGTTAATTCTCACCAGCAGAGATAAGGAGTCCACCTATACATCATGCATAGCAACATCATCAATACCCAAGAGTAGTTGGTTGTAGCCTTGTAGGTCAGATGAGTAAAAACATCCATATTGGCTTCTATAGGTTTTAATGTCCCCTGGAACCGCTGTTATGGTACCGCCGGAACCATAACAGTGGTACCGCCAGTACGGTACCACCCTGGGATCAGCAGAAGTACCATTTTTTAATATATATATATATATATATATATATATATATATATATATATATATATTAATATTTTTAATATTTAATTATTGCCTTTTACCTACCAAAATAGGTTAAAAAAATGGAAAAAAAAGGGTTCTAGGTGTAAAAAAGGAGGGCACAGTACATGGTGCAGGGGACAGGTGCAACAACACATGGGCACTGTGGGTGAGTAGACCATGGGACCAATGGGAGAGCAACACAGGGGGGGGGGAGCAACACATGGGGGCAGGTACAGAGGCACATGGAGGGATGATGGGGATCCACATGGCCGATCAGGCTGTGGGGATAAATAAGCACTCACAAAGCCATTGTGAGAGGCATTTTCAGAGGCTGTGAGAGAGCCAGTGAAAGCCAGTGAGAGAGCCAGCGACAGGCTGTGAGAGGCTGTTTGAGAGCCAGGGTGCTGTGAGAGGCTGTTTGAGGACCAGGGTGTTGTGAGGAGAAGGTTGATCGAGATGGCATAGCGCATACCACCAAAGCCTGAGGGCGAAGCCAGGAGGAATCTCGAGGAAGATATCCGAAGGCACAACGAAAGACATCGGAAGCAAGTGGCAGACATTGCAGAGATGCTGCGAGAGACTCGGCAGAGACACCCAGAGCTACAGATCCCCGTCCCCGCTGTGGCCCCTGTCCCCGCTGTCGAGCTGGATTTGGATGAGCAGATTGGAATGAACTTCACACGACGGCAGCTCATCATGGTCAGGGAAAGGGAGGCCAGACGTCGGGCTAACCAGGAGGCAGAGCAAGAGCGACAGAATAATGCACCTGACGAGGGCGAGGAGTCAGTGGAGGATCAGTAGGCATGTTTAGAATAGATAAGGTCCAGTTGTATGTGGCGGACTCTTGCTATGTAATTTTCGGCAGTTTAGGGTGTGACAAATAACTAGATAGCTGCTTAAAAAAAAGACGGGATATGTAATGTTATCTTGATACAATGGCTGAATCAATATGTAGTTGTTTTTTGTGCAACGCGAGCCTGGTCATGTGAAATGCAATCTTTGTATTTTTTTAAATGCAATGTAATACATGCGTTTATGAAATGTCGTCACGGGTTTGGGGTGTAGGGGTAATTGCTATGCTCATGATCGTTTGGAGTGCATGTGCTATCAGTTTGCTGTGGCATCAATGATCGGTTTGTAGGTGCATTTATGTGAAGCTATCATTCACTTCAATTGAAATTAGTTGAAAATACGATTCACATGAGCACATAGAATTTGACATAAAATTGAAAATACATCATCACATGTACAGAGCGACACACGCACAATGTGCAACAAATAAAGTACGCCAAACACTGTATATAATGTGAAAAATGATTTGAGTACAATGGTCGACCGTCTGCTAGAAACAAACTACTGAAACTAAAATAACAGAGCCACAATCAATGCTCTGGCTCTGACTCAGACGAATGCTCCGGAGACAACTCAGGGCCCCGAGCTGACTCTTGCAGCCGATATCTGTGCCTGTCTGGAACTGGCATGGGCTGTGTATCCGAGAGGAGGACTCGTCACTAGCATCATCCCAATCTGCCTCCGCATCAGCCCCCAAGCAGCCAAACCAACAACACCTGCTCCAGCTGGCTGTAATACTGCACCTCTAGCTGTACTCGGAGCCCTGCATGGTCGTCCTCTCCTCCTTGCAGTTTTTGTGCCTTGCCTTTCTTGTTCGGTGCACCCTTGGGCCTTCCTGGTCTCTTGCGGACGAGAGGAGCTGTCAATGCCTCATCACCCCCATGCAAATCACCTGGCTGGCTAGGTTGGGCCCAAGCTGAGGCCGGCTGGGATAGGGAAGCAAAAGAGGGAACTCCCTGTGCACCTGAGCGAGGAGGATGAGCTCGTGGAGTGTGTGCCTGTGGGGCTGCTGCAGGTGGAGGAACTGGCTGTGCAGGAGGCAAGTACAGCGGCGATATGTACTGAAAGGGGCGCTGCGGTGGCCGGTATTGGTACATCCTGGGTGCTACCAAAGGGGGAGCCAGTGGAGTGGGTGCTGCCAAAGGAGGATGTGAAGTGGGTGCTGCCACTGGAGGAGCTACTGGAGGAGCCACTGTGGATGTGGGCGTTGCAAGAGAAAACCTGGGCACAGATGGTGGCCTGCCATGGAGACCTGGTGCTGCAGAAGTGGACGGCAATGGAGGGGCTGCAGGCCTCAATGGCATCGGTGGCACTGGAGGTGCTTTGCGGCGCACATATACCCTCTGAGGAACTGGAGGAACTGCAGGCACCTCATGTGGCTGCTCTGGCTGGGACTCTGTGTATCGCATGCTGGCAAGAGATGAAGGGGGTCCCCTGACACTCGGCATCTGCTGGGCCTCTAAATCCAATGTGGCAATCAAGTCGTCTAGCTGGGCATCTGAATACAAATGCTCTGGGCTTTGGGCCTCATCCTGTGCACCATCCCTTGAATCATCCTGTGCACCATCCCCTGAATCAACCCGTGCCTCATCATGTGCACCCTGTAGACCCTGCATGGCCTCCCAATCTGTGCAATCAAAGTCATCTGGTGCCTCCTCTGGTGTGCTGTCGTAGTAACGGCCATGACTCTGTACTGCACGCATCCAAGCAGCTGCGGGACTGGCATCTAAATCACTCTGCCCCTGCCCTCTATTAAGAGCCTCCTCCATCATATCGACATAGGTAGGTATGCCACTGGTCCCCCCTGTGTGCCCTGCCTGTCTCCCAGTATAACCTGCGCCATGTGCCCCACCTCTGCCACGTGATGCACCTGTGACCCCTGCCCGTGGCGTGTGCCCTGCACCTGTATCATCTGCCTCATCCCTCTCTGATCTGGCAAACACAACCCGTATGGGCTCATCCTCATCATGCTCATCCTTTGACACTGGCTCATCTGCCTCGTACAATGGAGGCTCTCTGTGCTCAAGCCCAAGCTCTCTCTCTCTCTCTCTCTCTCTCTATCTCTCTCTCTCTCTCTCTCTCTCTCTCTCTCTCTCTCTCTCATCTCATCTCGGCAAGCTCCCTCTCTCTCTTTGCCATTAGCTGTGTGCCCAAGTCATCTACAGGCATGGGATGGGTGCTGTCCGTAGGCAAGTCAACCTGGTGCTCCAAATCTGATATCTTCGTCTGCAAGGTTTAAAATTTGCATGTCAGAGAGACAACTTGATCAAGAAATGAAACCTACATTTTTGTGAGACGTCAACCAACATGCTATGGGAGAATAGCCCATCACCTGCAATGCGCTTGTAATGGTCAGCAGTCTCCTGGCGAGACGTGCGTTGGTGCTGAAGAACACCAACCTCTCTAGCTGACTCTCTGGCAGCCTGTTTCTTCTCCTCGTGTGAACGATGGCCCATGTGCTCCAATTACACTCACACATGGAGGCAACGCAATCTTGTGGTACGTGCAATGAAATGGTTGAGCACATGTGCACGGGTGGAATGTCAACGAAACACAGCAAGAGAGGATGAGATGAGATGCATACTCGTGAAAGGACCCGCAGTGCAAGACGCTGCTGTATGGAGGGATAGGTGCTATCGAACATGGTCCACCAGCTAATGGGGAGCTGAGCAGCCGGGTGATCGAACGTGCCCATGCTGAAACGAAATGCAGCTAGCTCCTCCATGAGTCTGATAGGATCCAAGCCAATATGTGGACCCACCCTGTAGATGTACTCTAGCCAATCCGACTCGAGCTCCCTGTCTGATATCCGTGTCGGAGAGAGGAAGAGGGGATGCAAGATGTGTGCAACGCTGTGGATACTCCTGTGAAAGTAGTTCCACTGCGTCTCCCAGATGAACCTGAGCTCCGTCATCCTGCACGAAGTCGAAGCAAATTTTGGAGAAAATGTAACATCGACAGAAAAACAAACTAGCAAACACTGGAAAAATAACGACCAATTACAACACTATACTGCTTACCTCTCTGGCTGCAAGATGGGCAGCTGCAGGAACTGTCTGATCCAGTCCATGAGCTCATACACCAGTCCAAGTGTGGACCCCTCGCTGTCAGCCATGCGGAGCACAATGTAGAGTGGTCGAAGGAGTCCTAACAATGTGTCGCATTCCTCCAGAACTGGTCTCCCCTCATCGTGGAAGAAAAGTGCTCCCCATCCTCCGTGTGCTGAAACGTACTGGCACGTCAAAGATCACTGACAACCATCTGTAGAAGCTGTGCCCTGCACCTGATCAGACGGTCGATGACCACCAAGTCGAATACAAAGCGTGTGGGGGCTGGCTTACGAAGGTCGAAATGGCTGAACACCCGGAACATGGCAAGAACACACCTCGTCCTGGTGACAAAAGTCACCAGGAAGAGGGCCTTACGGACGATGGCTCTAACCCAGGGAAGTGCACCTATGTCCCCCATCAAAATGTCTATGCTGTGCCAGACTGTGCAAGGTGGAATGCCCTTCTAAAGGGCAGAATTGGTGATGGCAAAAGGTAGGTTCAGCTCGTAAATCAAACTGGCCACGGCCTGTGTGTCCTATCTGTCCATGTGCGGCTAATGACGGGAATGGACGATGACGCGACAAGCTGGACACTAGTGGATGCATCGGGCTGTAGACGTGGAATGGGGAGTGGGATGCACTGGTAGGGATGGGTGCAGCAGCATAAGTGGGGTGCACTGGTGGAGGGGCAAGTTCTGGAATGGGATACGAAAACTGCTGGCTAGGGAGGTCATCCGGATGGGAAGGGAAGGAAGAAGGGATTTCATCCACATCCTCGAAGGCCTCGTCATAGCATCCTGGGCCTGCTCGGGTGGCGGAGAGTCCATGAGAAAATCGTAAACTGGGGGCGTGCGAGCAACAGGACGTGGTGGTGGAACCGCAGTGGCAACTGGCGGACGCGATGGGACAGGATCCATCGGAATGGGTGCAGATGGGGGTGCGTGTGGTGGAACTGTCTGAGGGGATGAGGGGCAATGGGACGGGATGAGGATGCACTCCCTCTCCTTGTGTGTGCCAGCCAAACAGGCAACAACTCTGGGTCAGCCACATAAGGAGCGGTGCAAAACCGGAGAATGCCCTCCGAAATGGTGTTCTCCCCCGCCACGAGCCGCGGCTCGTAGGTGTCCAGTAGTCGCTGCCTGTCGGGGACGGACATGCTGCCACAAGGGGCAGCATTTAAGGTGCCACCATTTTTGGCGCGTGCACCGAGTAGGTGGCCTTTAAAGCGAGTGAGGGACGCAGCAAATTCGACTAGGCAGTATCGGCAACGCACGACCTTCTGACCGGTCTTGTTGGTCTTGTCGGCAACTCGCCTGACAACGTCGTCCCACAGACTGGAAAGGTCGGACTGCACCATTGCGATTGCTGGAAGGATGGAATGCTGGAAAAAAAACAGCAGGGTACACTGTTTGAGAGACGTTGAAAATGGGCGAAGGCAGGTTCTTGAAAATCAGATGCAAGGCAGGGCGGTCTGTGGGCGACGCAAATTAGACGCAAGGCAGGGAAGGCAGGGCAATGATGGCTGGAAAAAAACTGGGAGAGAAGAAGCGAGGGGGGGCGGGTAGATTAGGTTTAAAAAGATTTGAAAAGATATTAAATATTAATTATATTAATATATTATGGTACCGCGGTACCATCATGGTACCGCGGTACCAGTACGGTCCCGCGGTACCGGGATCCGCGGTACCCAGTACCGCAGGACCTATGGTTTAAACATACTAAGTTTTCTACCAGGCAGACTCAGTCATGATGAATGCTAGCACTAGAAAGACAAGTTAATCAGATAAAGTCCCCACCTTCTAACAAGAAAAGGAAAGCAAAAGGTGACTAAAAAGCATGGTGGGTGGTAAAATTGGATTTAAAGAATAGAAGTGCTGGAATCTTTCAGATTCGCTTAGAACAGATTAGACCGGCGGGAATTGTATACTGCTTGTGGAATAGCTGAAACCATCTACTGATGTCCAGATTTCTGAAACCATCTGAAAATGTGGCCATCTGAAACCATCTACTGATGTCCAGATTTCTGAAACCATCTGAAAATGTGGCCATCTGAAACCATCTACTGATGTCCAGATTTCTGATGAATGTAGCCTGCAGCCATCTTAAACAATCTGAAACCAAGCAACAGATCTGCATAACAATTGCTTTTTTGATATCCTTTCACATATGATACCCATATTGGCAACTTTCCAAAAAAAAAAAAACTTTGCGATCCGGGAAACCCTAACGGGAATTCCCGGATCGCGTTCCGGATCGTGGCCTGCAACTATGTTGTCAACATACAGGTTTTTAGGCAGTTTTTTATGCATTAAAAAAAGAGAGAGAAAGCATCGCGTTCCGGATCGTGGCCTGCAACTATGTTGTCAACATACAGGTTTTTAGGCAGTTTTTTATGCATTAAAAAAAGAGAGAGAAAGTTATGATAATTTGATGTAGAAATTGACCATGTGCAATTGTTGTTACAATCTATTAGTGAAAATTTTAAGGAAGCCGTAGTGCTGTAAAATAGTCAACCTTTGGATGCCTCGAATTTTCATTAGAGCAAAGATAATTTCTGCAGATTTGTATCAGCTAATCAAAACTGTGTACATTCTTTAGGTTACCTTTTAGCATAAGGAAAAGAAACCTGGGAAGAGCTTGCCGTAAATTTAATAAGCCTGGTATTTCTGGTTAGAGCTTATTTCCTGATCGTTTAATTTTTGGGCCAAAATGATGTTTTCTTTTGTGACAGGTCATGGATAATCAGGATGCTGTCAATTTTATTCGAGGACTGACAGATCCACAAGTTGCAGCTAAACTCCTCACCGATGAGGCACTCTCTAGGAAAAGCAAAGACGATATTTCTTGCATTGTAGTTCGGTTTCAATGATTGCTTATTCAGTAAATGACCTCATTTTGCAATTCTTTTGTTGTATATATAAACTGCACCATTTGAACACATTATTCATCATGCTGTTGTTGAAAGCACACTGTACATATGGGCAGCACAAGATGTTGATTTTATCAGGCATGATCACGAAGCAAACACTTCATGAGTTTTGCTAGTAATGCAGCTAATTGAACGTTCTGATCTCATCACCTGAAACAAACTTGTTGTGAGCTTTGTGATTATTAGCACATTGTATATGTCAATCAGTCTGTTTAAAAGTTGCATTGATGAGTAATAGCTTAAGTCTCCTGTACATGAAGGCTGGTTCTAGCTTTTATTGCCTAAACTCTTTAGACTCACTTCTTTTATAGAGGAGTTTCTCTTATGTTATGAGTTTTATGTAGTGTCCACTGTTTAAGATGCCAAGATGAATTGTGATAGATTGATAATCAGCTGCTTGAGTTGAACAAAACCTTCCCAGGTAGCTCAAGAAGAAAAGGAAATTGTCAACCTCTTGATATGTCTTATCAAGTTAAGATCCAAGGTGACCTTTTAGTTACAATAAATGGTTATTTGCTGCTATGTAGCCCCTAATCAGTTGAGCACGTCGTCTCCGTTGCTTTCAATCTCAGACTTATAGATGTTTTTGGATTTGAATACATAGAGGCTAAATTTGAGGACTAGAAGCTGGAAATTGGGAAACTATACTGGAAGAAAGAAAGAAAAGAGAGATTATTCAAATGGTTAAATGATAGCAGGAGAAGACTCATTCCTTGACATCTTGAAAGCTTTGACATGGAAAGTGAGAAGGGCTGGTTAGTGTTCTAAGTCTACTCTCATAAGGAGAATGCTAAATATGCTTGCTAGGTTAGGTTGTTAACGTTTTGCAACATATGATCTTGCCTAGGGTGTTAAAAGTTTTGCAACTCATCTATAGCCATGAGAATCTCTTGTATATGTTTCAATGTTGAAAATAAGATTTCACTCCCAGAGCCTAGGAAAGCCTCATTGGCAAGTTTTCCTTCTATTGATCAAATGCCTCTTCATGTAAAAAGACATTTGCATGTTGAGAATATGTCATGATGAATTGTTAACTCATGATCTTTCTCGGAATGGAATTTTGCTCTTATGATAATGCCATCATTTATCATTCCAGCAGTGCTTTTACAATTTCAATTCTCAATCTCAATTTAGATTGCATTTTAAATCATTATGCCTCACAACAGAAGCCTACTCTAGGGTGTTGACAATGTAAGGATGCATAGTGTTTGATCCACACATGTGAAAGCCTCCGTCGTACGCTAAATGTTGGATCAAATATTTCATTGCCAATCACATCAATCTCATAGTAATCCAAAATAAATGTTAGAAAGCCCACGAATGCATTGGGAGCTTGGCACTTGGACATCCCTCGAGTGATACACTAAGCTCTTATTGTGGTTCCATTGAGCGATGTGTACACTGTAAAGGACAAAATATAATGAGAACGTGATAGAATGCCTCAAGAACCATGATTTCAAATGGCCCCTGTTGTGAGTGCAGAATCATATCAGATTTTCAAAATTACCAGATCTGATCAAAGCCGTGAATCTAGCACATGTACTTGTGATCTTCTAAGGTGTGTAGATGCACCAAGATCAAGACTAGATTGAGATTCAAGATCTATCTTTGATTCTATGGCCTTGAAGGTATAAACAGACCTACTTCAAGCTTACTTGGTGACTTGTTTATAGATGAAGAATTTTCTTCTGAAAGGTCAGATGCCTAAGTGATCCATCCAAACAATTATTGACTGTTATTAACTACTCCAAGCTATTTGCCCAGTGTGTAAATGAGACTAAAGTAAGTAGCGTAACAAGAGGAGCTTTCAATGCCAGAAGCGAGATCCTCATGATCAAATATATCATAAGTTCATCATATGAAGGATTCATTGAGGTATTTTATTTCACCAATTAAAGGAGAGGTGCAAGCAATGGAAATGAGGGGAGAAGTTGATCAGCCCACACTACCAGGAATGGGCTGTTACAGACTACATAAGCATTCTGCATCAGAAGTTGAAGTTGACGAATGAAGTACAAAACTCTTCATGGTGCCCAAATATCAGCTACTATAAGTCCAGCAAATGTCAAAATTATACAATGCACTTGAACATTGGTAAATCTCATCCAATAAGGTTTCTAGGATAACATCAAACAATATGTCCTCATTGCACATAACTTTATTGGATTGGATGGTATTGATTGGATACACGTTGTGGAGGCAATTTTCGCAGAATATAAAGAACCAACGCAGATGGTGTGATTTCGACAAGCTGGGGAAGTAACAGTGAAAATGTCAGGATCTCCTCTACTTAAAAAATAACATGCAATCATCATGTGGAACGTTTAATCAATGGCAACATACATTGTCTTCAACTTTTGCAGACTGAAAGACATACCAGGTAATAGATGGCATTTAAGATAGGATGGTTAAGAACATCAAGATTGGCCTGTTTATCAAAAGCCGACCAAGCCATCTACAAAAAGTTCAAATACTTGGTTAGGGAGTGCCAGAATAAAACTCTGAATCAGAACATGTCAGACTTACCAGAAAACTTACATTCAGGAACAAAACATTCGAATGATAACCATTCAGGCTTTTATAGAAGTCAAGATAGAAAACGGTAGAGAATCTGAGCAGTACATGCCATACTTACTATAGCAGACCGTATTGTGAAGCACGTGAAGCAAATCACTGTAACCCAACCAACCTGCAGCACAGATTGTATGAGCTTTGCTAATGCGAACCAATAAAGACAGCAGTCGCAGTCCAAGCGCAAACGAAGTAATAACATGGATAATGAATTTGCTCTGTCAATTAAATTTTTGACAGACTACAACAACTGCAAATGTAGGTGTTTCTATGAATGCGTATTAAGCGCATCCAATTTTAGGATACTAGACTTCAAGCAGGTAACAACAGCTCTGTCAATGTACGATGGAAGCCAACCTCACGCAGTTTTTTTTGACGGCCTTTAGATTCGATTGGAAATCGGCGCAGCATAAGAAACAGCCTGCAGCATGATTTTGTAAAAATCAGAACGATAGACGTAGTTGAATGACCTAGTTACCTTACCTGGGTGTTTTTACAAAAGGTTCAACTACAAAAAGAAATGTGATGCTCTGAAGCATCATTGAATCTGTTCATCAAGGTGAAATCTGTAGTCCCTCACCTTCCACCATACAGTAAGAATCCAACAGCCGCTACAAGGGAAATGCCTGAACATTATCAACAACAGGGAGAAAGCAATCTTTACGAAGTCAAGCATTTGTTTTGCACTTTGACTACAAATTGTGTTGATAAATATTTCAAAAAAAAAAAATTGCCATATTGTACCAAGAGAGTAGTAAACCTCTTCAGACTTCCTGAGAAGGTTATGCAGAGAGAGAGAGAGAGAGAGAGAGAGAGAGAGAGAGAGGTTCCCTAATGTCCACGGACTCGGCATGATCTGTGGGACACAATATTTACAAACGACATTCACACGATAACTCCAGAAGCTGCACCTATTTACAATATTGCTTATCTACGACCAAGATATGTCCAAAGTCTATCAAAGTACAGAATTCAAAATCACTGCTTCACGTTATCTATAATTATCTCTAGGTCCAAGTACAATGTTTATGTGCTGAAACTAACAATCAAATGCTCAACGTTTTCTGCCTCATTGTTGCTGCAGAGCTTGCAGAGTATGTCTCCCGGTTCAGTCCCTTCCATCTGCTTTCTTTAATTCCTGCTCGTGAGAGCTAACTCTCATTCTGTAGATAAGTTGCCATTTGAAAACATCTATGTCTCTCTTCAGGTATTCTTGCTCCGAGCATATGATTATAGGGTTTATTTCCCCGTGGTCGAAGGAGGCAGGACATCTTCCACAAGTGCCCTTAATGCCTCCTGTTATGTGGCTTGCATCGCCTTGCAGGGAAGCTTGCATGGATTCATCTTTGTCATCTTGTTGACATAATATAGGGACTAAAATTTATTTTGACTAATAGAATAGGATAAGAGTTTTGTATCTTGACTCCTAGCTCTTCTATCAAATTTTTTTAACTTTTCAAGTTTTCCGTAGGTTTCTTTGGTTAAACCTGGACCCCATCCTTGAGGACTGCATAGAATTAATGGTGGGAGTAAGTTTTTGCTTAGTGATTTTCTTAGACCATGAACTCCATCATGCAAAGCACAGGACAAATGCTACTTCATCAGCCGAAGAGTAGATGCCGGTCAAATGCACAAACATCCGTCCACGTTAGCTTCCGTACATTCGTACAAAGACCAAAATACATCTCTCACTTTCCCGGACATGAAGGGCAGAGTTAGTCATGATGAACGCTAGCACTACTAAAAAGAAAACCTATTCAGATTGTCTAGGTAAGAGTCAAATTAACAGATTATTATGGTGTTTGTTGATCAACACAATGGGGAGGCATTATGAAGAAGTAAATGTGGTCGAGAAACATTTTTCATAGTACTCACCTCAATGATTTCTATCAGCTTTTGCTAAAGGCATCCTTCACTCTTTAATAAAGAAGAGCATGGACAGGTGAACAGATAAGACGTACATTCTGCCAGTAAACTTCAGGGCTTCTTATTCTCTTGACAATAAATCCTTCATTTCTAGATTGTATATGTCTTTTCTGCATCAGTTAGACTATGCTTGATGGTTTTTGAGAAATTTGAATTGACACGGAGCAATTGTTGATAAAATTACCGGAAAAAAGCTAGAATAATAGAATACGCAAAATTCCCTTCAAAATTGCTCATATTTTCTTGGGAACTCGAGGCTACTAGTAATACCTGCATGACTACATGAGAAACCAACAAAAAGGAGAAAGGACAAAAAAGGGAGATAATGATTCAAAAAGCATTTATTTGAAGTTTGCATTTATTCAGATGTTTATTTTTTTATCCAATATAGATTACGGAAAGGCAAAAACTTGGGAACGGCAGAATACCTGCAAAAGTCATTTTTGAAAATATCTCCATGAAACTTGACGGCCTCCACCAGGTAGCCAGCCATATCAAAATCTGAAGCATAGATATTAGACATAAATATGAGAGTTGAGAATATACTCTAGATTCGAAAGATTGTACTTGGTCAAAGGTAGGATTAGAGGTTGATTGATCCATGGGAGTCTCTTTTGTGATCCCACTATTCAAAACAACAATATGTCACAAAAGTTTTTGTTTCTAGAATCTCTTGGATGTCTCATTTATGCTGCTGGTTGGAGCCTAAACCTTGAACTCGGGTAGAGGAAAGGATAGGGCTTCACCAACACACCGCAACTACATGACAAAGTTTTGCCAGCGGTTCTTCCATAATGTACCTGGGCAATGTATACAAAGGTATTGATTCCCAAGAATGCTGGCCGTAGGTTGTCATTTGGAAGACTGCGAGCCTGTTAATACACCAATCTCATTATTCAGGAGATACAACTGACTCGTAGATAGCATGTCAAATTACAGAAAACAAGCTTACAATGGACTACTTGTTTGTTGGCAATGACTTTTAGCATAAACATGATATGGTTGCATGAAGTGTACAGAAATTTTCAACTAGGAGAGATCAAACCATGCCTGGTGGTAAATTTCAGCCCAAAACAAAATTAGAAGAGTATATGTTGTAAAGAATAGTAGCCCCGGTAGGTCTAGAATAATTGACTGTAAAATCTGCCCAATACAATCAGAGTTCATCATCCATCTCCATCTCCATCTCTCTCTCTCTCTCTCTCTCTCTCTCTCTCTCTCTCTCTCTCTGCAATCAAGCAGCCCACATCATTCTTCTTTTTATATTGCAACATGTCTACATCATTCTTAACATAAGATGCAGGTCTGAAAATGAGCATTAACTTTTGAAGGCAATGAAATGAATCCTAAATGAAAAATATTTTATTAGATAAAGGAAGTAAAATGCTGATGTCAACTTTCTTGCCTACCACGGGTTTTAGATACTGCACTTGTCGACGAAAACTAAACACCACAGCTCGTACTGCCAAAATAAAACCAGCACTTCAACTTAAGAGATCAACAAATGCAACATTTTTTGGCAGTGACATCAAAGAATGATAAGTCCTTCTCACCTCCATTAACTAAGACATTTAAGAAATGAAAGAGCTTCTGTGTTGTCCATCCATACTCTGGAACCCGCAATTGAATTCGGATCAGTTGAATCTGCAACAGAGTTTCATAAGTGGCCAACCCTTTGATGTTGATGCAGACAGGCCCAAGTTTCCCTGTCTGGCATTTTCTCTAGAGCTAAAAACTTTGAAGTACAGATAAAAAGGAGATTTGAGCCTTCAGTTTTTTTTAATATAGGATTCATGTTAGAACTTAGAGCTCGTCTACATAATTTATGGGTCAGGCTTTGATATCTCGGAGCTCTGGTTTTGGTCAATGGTCAAAACCTGAGACATGCTAAGGGCGAGTGAAGGCTTGGTTCATATCAGGGGAGGGGGCCAAGACGAAGGGAGCATTTGATACCAGGAATCTTTGAAGAATTTTAATAAACTGCAATTTAACATACATTGACATGCTATAGCTAGCTGATCACAATCATCATCAGTCAACAATCATTGGCAATTTTTAGCATAACATTGTAGAGATGAGGTGTTCTAACTGGCAAGCATTTTGAGTTGCAGCATTTGGGGAGAAAGAAATTTTGAAAATCAATTAAGTCATTTCGAGTAGAAGTGTTTTTCTTGCAAACCAAAGAGTTTTCTGGGCATTGCCGCTACGCATTCACATAATTGACTAGCTAGATCCACTACAAGGTGTTTGATGTTTTGAACATGAACAGTACTTGCAAAGCTCTGGGTGGGAAAATTACTCCTTGTTGAGATTAAGCTGCTCTGATAGGTAAGTGTTTATGAACACGATTTTCCTAATGAGAAGATTGTTTTTGCATTCAAAGTTCAATGCTCACAACAGCAAGCTTCTTCTATTAAAGAGTAAATTTATTTAACATGGTGATGTGTTAGACATGCAATGTTCTACGGGCTCGATTTCCCAAGTTGCAAACTTTATTTTGCAAGGCATTATTGATTTATAGACAAAATGCACATACCATTTAGGTGATGGCCAAATATTGGAGAACCAAGAAGCATAATTTATTGGAAGAAGGGACATTACAAAAGTACATCTGCTTAATGTCACCATAATTGATTTACAATGGTTGATGCAAAGATGAACGTTTCTTGCCTATATCATTCTAAACTTTGTCTTCAGTTGTGGTGTCATTTCTTCTTGTGTCAACTCTTCCTCTTTCCCTTTAGATCGATGTCTTTGGTGATGAGATGGGTATTACTCAAATATATGTTCATTTACTTTGGCACATTTTCATAATTGTGTTGATGTGGCATGTCTGGCTGGCTATACATAAATTTGATGGTCTTGCACACCATGCCTACACCTATGTAGCTCTACATAGATATGTTGTTCACATCGTCAATTTTTTTAACACTAGATTGCATTGTCATATTCAAATCGAGGTTCTGATCATTGGATTCCAAAAGATTCAAAATGAACAATATCTTCCATAAAGAAATCTTTACAATTTTGTAGAAAAAAAACCATGTCTTTTGAAGTTGTAGGAAAGTAGGATTTATATCATGCTAAAAATCTCAAGTTGGTGATGATTCTAAATAGAGATACACATGAGAGATGGGATATGGGTGATTGTCACATGTACTTTGGATCCCTTTGCCTAACGTAAATTGTAATTATTTAATAGCAAATGGCCAAGTCACCGGTCTGTGGAGACAATTATAAATTGAAATGTAAATATCAATTATAGTGCCTAATTCCGAGATGACCAAGGGGATATTGGGTCTCATGAGAGTCTTTGGACTGACCTCCTAAAAAGTAGGGTCACTATTAACTGATAAGTTCCCTTTGTAAATAGTGGGATGCACGAGACTTTGCTAAAACACCGGATATCTATTTTTTGTAACATTGCAGACTTAAGAAAAGGCTCCAAAGAATGACATGTGATGTAATAAATAAAAGTTGCGATCTTGAATCATGATCCAACACTTATCAACACAACTAAGATTGTTTTAGACTATTTGGGGTGACAAATTTTAGGATCAAACCAACAAATCACAATTAAAGGCTAATTTCGGATTGAGGGCAATGGCAAGTCCTTCAAACTATTCCATGGGGTAGCTTGCATTGGTCCATTTGTTTTCTCTTGAATGTTCCTTAATGTGTTGCATAGACCCCATAACTTGAAAGAGAGAGAAGTTTTCACCAATCAAAGGTAGAAGAAGGGTGGCTGGTGGAGGACCTACATTACTCCATATATAAATGACTATATTAAATCCATTTTAAGGGAGTTCTCACATAGGAGGAGGATAAGTGTGAACATATTGAGAGGAATTCCCCATGTAAGTGCACTTATCCCAATGTTAACATTACTCCTTGCCATGTAAGATGTCACCTTAAAGGTAAGTTTCATCTTGTGTGAAAGGTGGACAAAGCACTTGCATTGACCTTGACTTGTAAGCAAGATCTTGGAGGTGCTTATCTTTACATTGGTATCAGAGCAAGGCTTACGAAGATCGAGGGGATTGGAGCGCTTTCACTTTTAATTCTTTGGGAAGAGGGGCCTAATCAAGTCATCAAAAAACGAATTCCCATTAAATTCCTTTCCCTTTTTTGTTTTGCATATGAATATATATGGGCATGATGTCTTGAAGATGATTGGTGAACTAAATGCGACTCGCAAGAAACAAAGAATCTTCTCTTCCAGACATTCAAATTGCATTCGTATGGGAAATCTATAGTGTGTTATTTGTATGAGTGTCGTAGACCGTTGTGCGTGCCAGCTTTTGGGTTAAATTGGCAAATTTTGGGAGAATGGGACAATACATAATGACGAATCCAGGCTTTGTATATAGTGATGCAGAGTATGAATTCAACATGGCCAGAGGTTGAAAAAGGCACATGCTTTAACTGCCAAGTGCCCATCTGAAGGTCCAGGTTACTCCCTTAATTAACCCGGACCTTCAGATGGGCCCCTGGCATTTAAAGCATGTGTGTCATCTCACTATCTTAGACCCCTGTCATTTAAAGCCTATGCATGGTCTAGTGAAAGGCTTCAAGACTTACTATGCACTCACCATTGGAAAGTCAAACTGTTAACATAATCAAGCAAGTTACACCAATGGCAAGACCTATAATTCACACAACATAATAATTGGCTTATGGGAAAATGCCACATGGCAAAAATAGACCAATAAAAAAAAATCAAATATTGCCAATGAAGTAAGATGGACATACCTTAAATCACCAGCAGATTACTTAATGTGCAGATTACTTAATGTACAGCATCGACCATCTTATGTATCAAGAGTAATGCTCTCCAGATATAATGATAATAAAATGAGTGCCTCTAGAGTTTTGGACACAGTCACCTCCGATTCTAAATACGAGAGAATACTGGATCACACAACAAAACTATTCATACTGTACTCATACATTGTATAGCTTAATCGTAGTGTATAGTGTATAAGTACCCATACATTGTATAGTGTAGTCATATTGTGGAGGGGGTGGACGCATTGTGAACAACTAAAGAAAACAATGACGAGACAAATATGTTTCACAAACATAGGCTATGTAGTGAAAAGATTAGACGTGTCACGTACCAGAGCAATAGCAGCTACCGCAGAATATGCGGCTGCGAGTGAGTAAAAGATGCGACTCTGCCAAGCTTTGGAATCGTTCACTTCTTCCCACCAATCGATTGCTCCATACAGCAGATCATCCATTTTATATCCCACCTAAAATTTCCTCAAGCTTGCAAGCTATCGATCTAGATTGTGAATAAATAAAAACATTAATATGGAAGCATTAACCAATCTTCTGTGATCGGTGTAGTGTCGGTCGATAGATTACACCAACTGCCTTGTAGCATTAGAGAGAAAATTTTAGAGAACGAGGCGCTTGCAGCCTGTTTCTCGTATATTAACCGCTTCTCATCCGTGCTGTTTCCCAGCAACCATAACTCCTGCAATGTGATAGCAAACGTGAGTTATTGTTATGAATTCTTCGACCGGTCAAATAGGAACCTGTAAGGTTGATCGTTCTAGTCGACATCAATAAACAGATAGACTTATCAATAGCACCACTAAAATCTTTTCTATATTATAGGATCGGGATCCGAAAAAGTTGTTCAGCTTATCTATTTCAGCAGTTTACGAAATTTTCGTCAATGAATGGCATGTTGATGAAGACCTCGTTGAGGTAAGAAGTTGGACTCCAATCAACAGCACAAGAAGAGGACATACAAGAGAAAACAAAACATTACACAGACTGCTCATTAGAAGATAGTTTTATACGATTGCTAAATTAGTCAGTCAAGAACACCGCTGATTATTGCGTGAAATTTTAAAGCCATGGTTCATTGAAACTTTAGATCCAAATGTATTCTTTAGACCTTGAATCTCAATGAATCTAGAAGAATAGATTAGCTTAAACGCAAAATGTCAAACGGAAGAGCTAAAACGTTGAAGCTGAGTTGAGCCAGCTTTAATCGGTCAATATGTCATATTGATTTCACATCGCAGAAATATGCATATAGATTTCACATCGCTATCGAGTTCACATGTGAATATATCTGCATGAAGAACAACACTATCTGAATAAGATACTCTACTTGATATGAACGATCAAAGACCGGCTGTTCTACACTTATGGTGACATTCTATGCTTAAGCTAATTCAATTTTTACATTTACTAAGATTGTAGATCTAAAGAATGCATTTATTCAGATATTATTGAGATGTCTAAAAAATTAATGGATTTAGATAGTATCGATCCGTGTATACGAGCCCGCCAAAATGGGTAGAAATGAATCTGAGACAGAAAAACTGCATCAATTTCTTGCTACAACAAACTATTATAAGTCTGTTAAATCCTAAAGTTCTGAAGAATGCATTCAATCAGATATTATTGATCCATGTACATTGTAAACGAGCCTGACAAAAGAGACAGCAAACACAAAAACTTCATCAATTTATGGTGCAAACAAATATAAGTTTGTTAAGACTTACGTCGATCCAGAGACAGGCATCAGTTTGACGATTAAAACAGCCAGCAATTACTCACCATTACTGTTCTTGTCGGTCGGTCGATCGATCGATCGGCTTATCAGATCGATCGACAAAATGGAAGGAAACTCCCTCAGCCTTTCAGGCAACCCAGGCTCCTGAAAAGGACGATATATTTTACACCCTACCACTCGGATGCTAACCACGTGGCACAAGCAAATTCTCAACGGCTAAAGATGCAAAAGCAGATCTAATCTGGAGGAATCCAACGGTGCGGAGATTAGATCTAGAGTGTCTCTGAGATAGGAGACTCATTCGTGAATAATAATAATAATATATTTTCAAATTGAAGTGCGAAGCCTTCTGACATTGTCAGGCTGTGTTGGCATGCGATGTATGGGACCGACTCTAGCGGTCCTCGGGAACTCTGAAAGCTTGCAGTTTGCAAGTATAATGGCTGTGAAGGGCTGATATGCCTTCCTCATTCGGAAAAGAAAGCCTAATCTACGAAATAGCCTTCAGCCAGACGCGTGAGAAGTAAAGTTGAATTTCAACATGAAAGTCATAATCCTTTTTACAATTATCATAGCCATACAAAATCTTCTCCGGGGAATACTTAAGGAGTGCATTGCAGGGCACTTGCAAGTGCTGGTCCCACTCCATCCAATGGTGATGGTTGGGACTGAAGGAGAAAAATTGTATCTCTCGCCTTGGATCCGGTGGGGCCAAGTCTATTTTGTTGCTCTTGAATTATTTTCAAGACAACAATTAGAGACTATGCCGATGAAATGCAGATTGACACCTCATTTCCTATTTTATAAACAAAACTATTGCAGTTCTTTAGAGGTAAAAAAGAGTGTTGGGCTAGTGTATATATAGGAGCCTCGCTGGTATCAACCAGTGTTGAGCGGTTCTAACATATTTATGATACCCGTCGGTTCAGGGTGTTGCCCTTTTTTTGAAACCAAGACACCTGGCGGTTCTCAATAATATCTTATAAGATAAACTTTGGCGATTCTCAAATCTGCCGGTTATTACTCTATTAAGAACTGCCGGTTCCTATATCAAGTTCTCAATATATGCTATTTTTATAAAAATTAATAAAAAATCATTTCGAAAATTATTGTTGCATACTATGTTAAAATTCCCTCACATTATTTATTAAAAAACACGTGGAAGCCATGTAAAAAAAGTGTAAGTGCACAAAATTTGAGCATTCCTCCACTTATCAATTACTCATAAAAATCTCGCACTCTTCAATGCCTATGATATTTCAATTGTGCAAAAAAAAAATCACACTTCACAGCTAAACAACTCAAATAAATAAACACTCTAAAAATATGACATATAAAAGCCGCTAAACAAAACTCTTAAGTTTTTAACATTCCACTTATCAACTAACTACCCATCAACAAAAATCATAGCCTTGAAAAAAAGTCTTGTTACAATGTCTATCTTAACATTCTCTTACTCATCCTACTCATGAAAAAATCCATACTCCTCAATGAGGTCTACATTCTCATCTATCATGATGTCCCCACTTGCTAAAAGCCCTTAATGAATGTTAGGTTCTGTAGGGTGAATTGATACTCGGGTTATACCCCCCTCCAAATGACGGTCCAATTCTCAACCTCAATCCAAGTCTCAAAGGGACCCGACGGTTCTCAACCGTGGCCGGTTCCTACAAAAGAGCATACCCGCCAGTTCTACATAGAAGCCGATTCTTGAGAAATAGTGTACCCGCTGGTTAGGGTCTTTAGAACTGGGTTGATAAACGGGTGGTTGAGAACCGAAAAAAATCAATACCCGGCCAAAACTGGTATCAACAATGATATCATAGAACATACTCGGCTGATATATGATTTTGCAATACTAGGATGTAGAACCAGATTCCCTAGTATTAATTATCTTAATACTCATCTTGATACTTGAGTTTGTAGGATTTTAGGGATTTTTGCCCAGTACCAATAGTAGTATATTTTTAGTAAATTAATTTAATATCTCAAATTACATATCACCTTTAAGAAAAGTATTTTTAGCAATTCGTTTATACCCGGGTTGATAACCGACTAGTATCACCCTTGTGATACTAGCCTATGGCCTATATTAGTCTACAACTTGTATACCTCACTCATCATATTGATACTCGACCAATATCAAATTTGTGAAAAAAATTGCAATACATGACTCGGCTGCTATCAAGAATTTTGATACCCAACCAACACTGGTAAAAATTAATGTTGGGCAGGTATATAGGTGCCCGATTGGTATCAATAAGGGTATCAACAATGATATCATAGAACGCACTTGGATGGTATAGAATTCTGTGATACTAGGATCTAGAATTGGATCCACCAGTATTACCTACAATAATATTCATCTTGATACCTAGGTCTGGGGCATTTTAGGAATTTTTTCTCATAGTATCAAAAAATATATTTTAGTGAATTTTTCTATTATAAATATTTCAAATTTGTTTGGTATCCCAAATTACATATTTACTAGTCTACAACTCGTATACCTCCTTATATTAATACTCGACCAATATTAAATTTGTGAAGAATTTACAATACGAACTTGGCTGGTATCAAAAATTTTGATACTTGCCCAACACTGGTAAAAACCCTACTAACTTTGAGACTAATGCTAATCTCAACAATAGGCCCCTAAGGGCCTTTTCACATGCTCCCTCACATGGCCCATCTTGACGTCAAGAACGAGTTCCTTGGTGAGGAATCATCTTCACATGTTGTCTTCATGCTCCCATAATCATGTCTTCCCGTCTACCAAGTCTGCCTTCCCAGTAATGTATCCTCCTGCCATTGTTGGCTTCTACGGGTTTGACTTCCATACTATTTAAGCAACTAGGCCTACTCAAGTATTTTCTGGATGAGATCCATTGCTATGTTCAAGTTCCATCTTAAGGTTATTCCATTCATGTTGCTTTTTTCATCTTTCATGCTATAGTGCAAGTGCTCTTGCCTAACAATGTGTAGTTGTTTGTGCTATCTTTTGGGTCATAGATCTATCGATAGAATGGATGTTCTTAATTTTAATTCACATGAAATTAGAACTCATGGTTGGCCATATAGCATGTTTGGATTGATTTTGGAGGGTGGATCCAACATCCTCGTAAAATTCAAACGATCTCTTATATCGTTTATTCCAAAAGTGCAACAGTAATTACGAGCATCATGAAGGCTGCAACATGGAATGAGCAAAAGAACCACATTTGGGTATAGAGAGCACATGCATGTCCCACTGCCTAGGTCAATTACGAAGATGGGTTCTACATGTGAAGATGCTCTTAGTCTTTATCATTTTTTTGTGAGCACATCTTCCTTAACATTATACCATTTCCCATAGGCATTTTGCTTAAAATGAGGCATGAGATTTGCAAGATGCAATGCAATACACATTAACATCAAGTTATTCAAATAGAGGCAAAAGGTTGAGCCAAGGACGACTCAGGGCAGTCACTCTTGCACTAGAACCACATGCTTTCAAATCAAACATGTAGATCATGCATTCAACCAAGAAATCAACGTGTACAGTGGGTGAAATGCCATGAGATCCTACTTTACGTGTTGCAAAAACGAAATGAATCAGATTTTAACAATCTAAAACTGAACTAACATACACATTCTACCTAAATGCAAAAAACAAGAATCAAGAAACTAAGACTAACATCATTTTGGCAGTCCAAGGATCAAGAAATACTCATTTCTTGATTCTTGGACAACCCAAGAACTAAATTGTAAGAGGATATGCAAGATCTACACCACAAATCCAGCCTATCTAGTTTACCTGAATGCTGATTCCTATATTAATCCACAAGAAAACATGAAATCTAATCCACCACTAAGGTCCACAACCACACATAAAGGAAATGGAAGGGCAAGATCATTAATGCATCACTCAAGAAACAAGAATGATCAAGGAGCTCAAGAATGCATCAAAACTCATGGAAGATAATCTCATTCCAGCAGGGAGTAGATACATTTACAAAAGCAAAATCCTCTTCTACAAAGAGGGAGTCTCTTAAATAAGCAAGAGAGCTCCTTAGGTGGCATCCTAATGGCATTTCCACATTTCACAAATTACAAGTGGAATAATGCTCTCCACTAGAGGTCACCATCAAAAGGTGGCTCACTCTACTTTCTTTAAGAGGGGTCTACTTGCATTTATTACATTAGCCTAGAAATACTAGTTCCTACATGGTCATTCCATCTTTCGGGATTCACCATGAGGCTTACACAGTTCTTGCTTGTCATTCTTAACTAGTACTTCTTGGCTCTCATGCTATCGGTTTCCTCTACATCTTGCAATTATTGTAGAATAACTGATCAGACAGATCTTGATTCTACCAACAAAGTGCGCAGTTTAATTGACAAAGGATGAGAAAGAAATGAACGCGAACTCGAAACATTTCTATTCGTGAGCAACTCAAAAAGATTCATGAAGGATACGAAATTTGTCTTGTAGTCAACTCGAAAGATTCGCGAAACAGTTTCTTGCAAAAGCTCGTGGCTTTCTTGTTGAAGCTCGAAAGATTCGCGAACAAAATCTTGTCGCAAAATATTCTGTTTCTTGTTCAAGCCTCAAATGTCACAAAATTGTCGCGAACAATTCGCGAAATCTTCTGGACTGTTCTCCAAGCTCACCTGTCGTGAAACTATCTCGAATAGTTCGCAAAATATTCTAGATTTCTTCTTCAACCTCAAGAATTGTCATATGTTGCAAACAATTTGCAAAGGACGAAATTGTTGCGAAGAGACAAGTGTCGTGAACAATTTACGAAACACGAAGTTGAGACGAAGAGATGGACTGTCGTGAATAATTTGCGAACAAAATTTATTCGAGCCTGGAAACAGAGCATCTATTCGAATATCAACCGTTGTAAACAGTTAGATATCTACTATTATAGCATTGAAAGGCCACAAGACCTGTAAATAAAAGGCCAAAAGACCTGTCCTGTAGCAATATAAATACATGTGCACTACTCGTTGTAACACACTCACTCAATCAAAGACACAACAACGAGATAATACAACAAGAGATGTATATTGATGAATCAAATTCAGAGTTATAAATATTAGTTTTTGATCAATAGTTATTGTCTAAATTGTCTTAAGTTTTCTCTTACTTCCGCATATAATTTTCGCACACATATTCAATCAGAACTAATACTGTCCGATACAATCGTGATTGAAGACACTGATATTAGTTTGAATTATTCAAACTTGCATCGTGTTCTCTGTGGAAGAATAATTACTATTTTTCCTACAGTGGTATCAGAGCTTACAGAATTAAAGTTGATACAATGGTATCTTCACATCCCTCTCAATAGTCTTCATACATCCATTAGTAAACCGCTATCCGGAGGTTATTCAAAATTAAAAGATGTCATCAATCACCAATATTCAAGCTAAGATCACTACTATCTTGGACCCCGAAGGAGGAGAAGCCAGAAGCTACTCCTGGCAAAGAACTTCAAGAATGGAGTTTAAAAAATGACAAACCTATAGCAATTATTGCGTCTTCAGTGCATGACAATATAATGCTAGATCTTACATCAATTTCAAACACAAAGGATTTATGGGAAGAATGGCAACCCAAGAATGAGACTCGATCTCGTAATCCGATCATGTTCTTGGAAGACCAATTAACTTACCTATAGTGGGACAACAAAGACCTGAATACATTCGTGCGAAAGATTAAAAATTTGATTATTTCCTTACAGAATTCTGGTGCAGAAAATAAATTTCTAAGGAAAAACAACTTAGTTATTTTCTTCAAGCACTACCCAAGTCATTCCACACAACTCGAATCTTATTGGCAAAAGATGTAACAATGACACTTCAAAAGGCAATAGACGGAGTTAAGGAGGAAGTAGAAGCTCGTGAACGCTATGATGACAATGGTGATTAGAAAATGCTCTATTTACTCAGAAAAATGAATCTTCTAAGAAGTCTAAGTTTAAGAGGGAGTCGTCTAAGAAGAATGAGTCTAAGACTAATGAACAACAATCTGGAAAACAATAGAAGAATTCTAATGATAAGAAGATCTGCAACAGCTGCAGAAGATCAGGTCACACAGAAGAAAAGTATTGGCTAAATCCAAAGATTGAATGCATTCATTGTCATAAACGGGGTCATGCAACAATAGACTGTTATCAGGATTCCAGAAACAAAAAGGAGCAGAATCGAAGCGAACTTTTAGATTCAAACTATGTCGAAGACAAAGCAGAATACTCCAGAGCAGCAGAAGACATGGCAACAAGGAATTCAACAACTTATGTTAGTACTGGTCTATGTTGTTCATCTAATTCAATTTGAGAAGTAGTACTTGATTCGGGAGCCACCTCACATTTTGTTTCCTCGAAACAAATTTTGTCTGAGGACAAGAAGACGAACTATTCGAGATTCATTATACTTGGAGATGGTTCTAAACACGTGGTTGATGGAACTGGTGTATTATGGCTAGACACGAATCAAAGAGACAAGAAACTGGAGGAAGTTCTCTATGTCCCTACTCTTGATAAAGATCTTCTATCCGTTGCAAAGATAGTTGATACAGGCATGTCAGTAACCTTCACAAAGAACTCTTGTAAACTGTTCGAGAAGATTCTGATAACCTGGTTGCTAAAGGCAACAGCGAAGGAAATTTATATCACCTGAACATTTGAACAAGAATCGAACAAGTCAATCAAACTCAGGAATCGACAGATGTACTGTGGCACAAGAGGCTATGTCACATGAACATGGAAGCCTTGTACCAAAAAGTCAGAGAATTCAAGGAGTCAAAATCAAAAGTAGAGATATTCGAATTACCTGCGAATCCTGTCTTAAAGGCAAGATGACTAGAACACCTTTCAGTAAGGATGTTTATAAAGCAACTAAGGTACTTGAAATTGTGCATCCAGATATTTGTGGACCATTCGGAGTATTGTCATTGGGTGATGCAAAGTACTTCATTACGTTTATTGATGAATTCAGCAAGTTCGCTGTAGTATACTTTATTTGTACTAAATCTGAAGCTTTCGAGAAATTTGTTGAGTATACGAATTGGGCTGAGAAGCAGACAAGCAATAAGCTAAAGCAAATTCGCACAAATCGTGGAGGTGAATACATTTCCAACGAATTCAAAGCTTACTGTACTGATCGAGGTATTATGCACATGAAGACTGCATCTTACACACCTCAGCACAATGGAATAGCTGAACGAAAAAATCGTACACTGATGGAAGCTGCAAGGTGTATGATGGCTCATGCGAAAGCACCAAAACAGTTGTGGGCAAAAGCAATGGCTACATCAAATTATCTTCAGAATCGTATTCTGAAATCTCGAATACCGAATAAAACTCCTCATGAGATATGGTGAAAATTGAAGCCAATTCTTGCACATGTTCGAACATTTGGATGCACGGTGTATATGCACATACCAGATAAGCTGAGAAAGAAACTCGATGAAAAGATAGAACAATGTTTTCTTGTAGGATTTGAGTTACATTCATCATATTATCATGTCTATGTACCCGAAACTGGCAAGATAAGAGTTGTTCAAGATGTTAAATTTGATGAGATGAAATACATAGCAGACAGTGATCTAGTCGGCTATAAAATTCTCGAAAATTATTATGAGCTACCAACAACAACATAAGAAAAACAAGCAGCAGATGAGACTTACCAGATTCAGAAGGAGGTCAAGATTGAGTGCTTGACAGACTCGGATCGCCAGCTCGAATTCCAGCAGAAAAGCTCGAATCAGAATTGAACTCGAAAGCTGCAGAATCAAACTCGAAACCACCTGTGAGAAGATTTGATAAACAACAAAAACCGCTAGAAAGATATGGTCAGGATGTTTTTAATACAATCATCAAATTTTGTGGATTCTCTGACGAACCTCAAACATTCAAGGAGGCTCTGTAGATGGACCTGATAAAGATCGTTGGATTCAGGCAATGGAGGACGAAATGTCATCCATGTACAAGAACAATGTATGGACACTTGCACCTATACCTAATGGCAGAAAACTAGTCAAGTGCAAGTGGATCTATAAGATCAAAACAGGTCTTGATAGAGAAAACATCAGATACAAGGCAAGGTTGGTTGCTAAAGGATTTTTACAGAAGTATGGGATCGACTACATTGATACTTTCTGACCGGTAGTCAAACATACATCAATTCGCTTGTTATTCACGTATGTAGTGGCTCATGATCATCAATTCGCTATCAAGTATCATGTGATTCGGGACTTAGTCGAGAAGAAGATACTGAAGACAATCTTCATACCCACAGAGGAAATGACAGCTGATATCTTTACAAAGCCACTAAGTAAAGCTTTGTTCGAGAAGTAGCGAAGAAGATTGGAATTAATCCAACTGCCACTTTGAGAGGGAGCTGTAGAACAACTGATCAGACAAATCTTGATTCTACCAACAAAGTGCGCAGTTTACTTGCCAAAGGATGAGAAAGAAATGAACGCGAACTCGAAACATTTTTATTTGTGACCAACTCAAAAAGATTCACGAAGGATTTGCGAAATTTGTCTTGCAGTCAACTCAAAAAATTTGCGAAAGATTCGCGATACAATTTCTTGTAGAAGCTGGTGGCTTTCTTGTTGAAGCTAAAAAAATTCGCGAATAAAATCTTGTCGCAAAATATTCTGTTTCTTGTTCAAGTCTCAGATGTCGCGAAATTGTCGTGAATAATTCACGAAATCTTTTGGACTGCTCTCCAAGCTCACCTGTCACGAAACTATCTCGAACAGCTTGCAAAATATTCTAGATTTCTTCTTCAAGCTCAAGAATTGTCATCTGTCGCGAACAATTTACGAAGGACAAAAATGTAGCGAAGAGACGAGTGTCGCGAACAATTTGCGAAACACAAAGCTAAGACAAAGAGATGGTTCGCGAACAGAATTTATTTGAGCCTGGAAACAGAGCATCTATTTGAAGATCAACCATCGTAAACAGTTAGATATCTACTGTTACAACATTGAAAGGCCAAAAGACCTGTAAATAAAAGGCCAAAAGACCTATCTTGTGGCAATATAAATATATGTGCACTACTCGTTGTAACACACTCACTCAATCAGAGACACAATAGCGAGATAAGACAGCAAGAGATGTATATTGATGAATCAAATTCAGAGTTATAAAAATTCGTTTTTGATCAATAGTTTCTTATTGTCTAAATTGTCTTAAGTTGTCTCTTACTTCCGCATATAATTTCCGCACACATATTCAATCAAAACTAATACTGTTCTATTAGTACATAGATCAGATACAATCACGATTGAAGACACTAATATTAGCTAGATTTATTCAAACTGGCATCGTGTTCTCTATGGAAGAATAATCACTATTTTTCCTACAATTACTCAGTCCATATACTGTCTATGTTCGACTATCGATTTGGTAAATGTTGTGGTAATGTAGAAGCTCTCAAGGAACTTCTCAATTGAGCAGCAGGTTTAACTGTTGGTTGCTATGGTGCTCATGTGGTGTTGTCGCGAAGATCCTATCATGATTCATAATTGACGTGTTGGGCAGGTAGGGTCTTGCTTGGTTGTTTTGGGCAATCTTTGAAACTGTGTTTCTTGACACAGTCGGGACACTCGGCATGGTACTTGGTCTTGACGGGACAATCGACCATGTGAGGTTTCACCACAGATTAAACATATGTTCATGGACCCTTGTATAATGGCATAATTCTTGTATGGCTAGTGGTGCTGGACTTTCTGGTGAGTATTTGTGATAATGTGAGGAATGTCTAGATTGTGACGGTGGTTCTTCATATTGTTGGATGGCATGTGCTTGGATAGGTTGATAGGAAGGACAAGCATCAGCAAGATGCGTAGCCCGGCAGTGTGGGCACCAGATGGGTTTTTGTCTATTAGGTACCTGGGTAGTGTGTGGTTCACGAGGCATACTAGACTGGATAGACTGCAGAGTGGTTTGAAACTCATTGGTGAGGTTCTCCATTTGTAGTTGGTGTTGCTTATTAAGCAACTCCAACTAGGATTTCCAAAGCTGATCTTGGGTATCCCCGATCGGCTTCGACTTGTGGATAGGAGCACGGGGTACTTTCCTTTCCATGGATTCGTCAACATCTGGTCCTTCATCTTCCTCGCGGATGGCATCATACATAGCTAGCTTTAGGCTTGTATATTCGTATAAGTTTATAGCTATTACAGATCGTAATTAGCATTGTGAGCATGCGGTTTCACCCGCTATTGTTTTGTGCTCACTAGCATCATCTGACTTGTATTTCTATACATTCAATCTGAATAAATTATTGTCTGGTTTTGCATTCAGATTTTGTCAGTGTTGCATGCTCTATGTTTTTTGTCTGACTATTTGCTCTTCTACTTTCACAATCAAACTCTTTTTTGTGTTCGCCTATTGTAGTAGTGGTGCACACACCGAGGGAATCAGTCGACCACTGCCTTCATGCAGTAGTAGGATTGTTCTGATCCGTCCGATCCACGAACCAGTACATTTTCCCGACAATGAGATCATCCAAATGAACAAGATAAGAAAATTGATGAGAAGTAGACCACCTTGGCAATAACTCTCCATTTGCTTTTGCCAAAGCACCATCTTCATGAGCCTTACCATCTTGGAACATAGGTTGAGGTAGATCACTTGCCGTCTCCTCTTTGAGATGATTCAAGCTCCTCTTAGCCACACTTCCACAAGGATTAGCATCAATCTTGAAAAGATTACCACATCTAGTCCCACTTGCTACCACATCACCATTCCTCTTAACCAAGCAAGCATTTTTCCCAAAATCAACTTGGAAACTATCATCTAGCATCTTGCCAACACTAGTGAGATTAGGCACATAAAGTACAACTTTGAGAATCATAGTGGATTCAACACAAATTGGTACACTACCAATTTCTTCTATCTTGTAGTCACCATAAATAGGAAAGAAGATGAACTTTTTAGAACCATTGTAAGGTGCAAGAGAAGTAAAAGATATTCTTGAACTAGTCATGTGAGAACTAGATCCACTATCTATCCACCATGAATTTTCAACTTCAAAACTAGAAGAGGAGTACATAGACATCATGAGAGATACTTCTTCATAACTCCCTTCTATCTCACCTTCACTCTCTTTAGCTAGATTGGCTTGCTTGAGGAACTCTTTCTCCTTGAAACAATTAGACTTCAAAATGCCCCTTCTTACCACAAAAGAAGCACTTCTTGTTGGATTTGCAACTTGTTGATGGTTGTGATGAATCCTCATCACTCTCCTCCTTTGACTTGTCCTTCTTGAAATGTTGATGTTGCTCTTTGCCCCTTCCTCTTGGCTTGTCCTTTGTGAATTATGCTTTCACCTCTCCATTATTCTTCAAGATAAGGTGATTGATCCACAAAAGCTTGTTCTCTTGCCTACACTCCTCGGAAATGAGAACTCCTTGTAGTGCCTCCAAGTTGGACATACCTCCTTGATTGCATAAGATTGAACAAGGCTGTCAAATTCATCCTTCAAACCATTTAGGATCACTTGCATTAGCTCTTTTGGATTGAGGTTATCTCCTATGCAAGCCAGCTCTCTATGAAGATCTTTGACTCTCAAAACATAATTTGAGGCACTCTCATCACTCCTTTTGAAGCTTTGAAAGATTTGATTCCTTAGTGTGAGCAACCTAGATGTGTTCGTTGCCTCATAAATGGATTTCAATGTGTCGCAAGCCTCTTTGGATGAGGTACATGAGGTACATTTACCTCAACTCTTCATTGGAAGCATTCATCTTTATGATATGTAGGGCCATCCTAGCCCTCTTTTTGAACTTTTGGACCTCTTGGAGCTCTTGAGGCTCCTCATCAAGTCCTAGCACAATCTCCATCACATCTTGGAGCACCAAAATGGACTCCATCCTCACCTTCCAAATTGCATAATTGGAGGTGTTCAATCTCTCACCATGCTCCAACAAAATAGAACCTAAGGAAGTCATTTTCTTTTGAGAAATTCACTTGTAATGGATCAAAAGGTGTTGCTTCTCTCTCAATAATGGATTCACAAAAGGTGTACTCCCAACTCCAATATGAGATCTTGCCACTAGGTGTGAGACCTATCTCATTAGCTCTACCAATCTCTCTCAAACAAGATCAAACTCTCATCCCAAGATGGAGAAAGGACAAAGTTTGGGTCAAATTGACTCAAGTACAAAAAAACACTAAAAAACATCCACAAATGACTCAAACTACAATTGGATTGCATGAAACTATGTGGCTATGACCTCAAAAAATTGTCTAGATCTCAAATAGACAAGATTGGCAAGCTGTTTTTGGACCAAACAAGCAAGATATGAGTCAAACTAAAAGTGTCCAACTAGGTTGGGTGCCCTAACCACCCTGATTCAAATGGCTATAACTTTTTATTGGCACATAAAATTGATGTCAAACCAATTGCAACACAATTTTGACTCAAATAGCTTTCTAGCAAGCTATCAAGCATTAATTTTGGATCTATCTTGTAAGAGAATCAATTGGTCAAATTTGGATGTACTTCACACATGTTTGAGCACTGAATTCCTTACAGTACTAGGCCAGGTCCAATCATAATGATTATGACCTCTCTTGATCCTAAAAAAATCACAAAGATAGCAAAGGAGATGCATCTACACTCACAAAATCTTGGTTTCAAGCCAAATTTTCACATCAAACTTGATATATGCATGGATATCTTAGGCTAGCTCTGATACCATGTTGAATTTCACACGTGTGAGAATGCCACAAAGTGTGAATCTAAGACAAGAGCACTAAAAATCATGCATATATGAATCATACAAGTACATTCACATGTGTGGAGACCTGAGTATGAAGAAACTAAGTATGAAAAGTCCTTGCTCTTGGGTAGAGAGAGAATTAACCATCCAAAACTCGAGTAGAGAGAGAAGATCAAGATTTGCCAATATAGTGTAGAAATCTCATAACTCCAAAAAAATGGATTAATACTCCTAAAAAGATGAAATCTGATGGCACCATTGGCCGCTACAAAGCCAGGCTTGTCGCGAAGGGCTATACGAGGAGATATGGTGTCGATTATTTCGACACATGTTCACCCATGGCCAAGATGACAAGCATAAGGCTACTCCTTGCATACGCCACATAGTACAATCTGGAAATTCACCAGATTGACGTGAAGACAACCTTTCTCCATGGAGATCTAGAGGAGGATATTTTCATGAGGCAACCTGAAGGCCATGAAGACCCCGACAACAGACAATATGTCTGTCGATTGCAGAGATGCATCTACGGTCTAAAACAGGCATCACGAGCCTGGTATAAAAAGCTTGATGGTCTTCTGAAGTCTCTAGACTTCAGTCCTACTCAACCAGACTGCAATGTCTACATTAAAAGAGTAGGAAAGGATTTTGTGATACTGACCATTTTCGTGGATGATTCGCTGATGATAGGAAATTCCTTGATGCTGATCAAAGACATGAAAAGTCAGATTTTTGAAAGCTACGAAATCACAGATCTCGGAGAAGCAACAAAATGCCTAGGGTTGGAGATCATAAGAGATCGAACAAAGGGCGAAATGCACTTGAGTCAGTCAAAATCATGCCAAAAAGGTGCTAAAGTAGTACCACATGATGGACTACAAAGAAAAGGCCACACCAATGATAGCTGAAGCCAAGATCACGAAGCATAATTGTCCAAAAATGGAAGAAGAAGAACAAAGGATGGCAGGTATACCCTACCAGAACTTAATCGGTAGTCTGATGTACTTGACAATTTGTACCAGACCTGATCTAGCTTTCTCTGTTTACGCCTTGAGCCAATTCTCTTTTAATCCTGGCATGGCACATTGGCAAATGGCAAAACGAATCCTACAGTATCTGAAAGGTACCCAAAATGTTGGATTAACCTATAGAACTGAAAACGAAAAAAAAGAATTCGAGCTGCACCACTACAGTGATGCAAGCTGGGCGAGCTGCAAAGATGATAGCAAGTCCATTACTGGAGGATGGACAATAGCGTGTGGAGCTGCAATCAGCTGGATATGCAAAAAGCAAACCTTGGTGGCTCAATCCTCTTGCGAAGCCGAATATGTCGCAGCTTCAAAGGTCGCGAATGAGGTAGTGTGGCTAAAGATGATGCTGGAGGCAATCGAGATACCACGAGAGGGGCCAAACACGATGATGATGGACTCTCAAAGTGCCATCTATTTGTCCCAGGATCCTGTCTTCCATTCAAAGACAAAGCACATACCTTTGAAGTACCATCACATTAGAGATTTGATCTCGAAAGGAGAGCTCCAGGTCTAGTATATAAAATCAGAAAATATGAATGCAGATCTGCTCATGAAACTGCTCGACAAGCCACTCTTTGCTAAGCAAAGAAAGACAATTGGATTAAACGTACAAAGCTGCAAGGTTCAAGAGGGAGTGTTAGAAATGGTGAACTCCTGCAACTTTGTCACAACACGAAAACGAAGCGAAGGTCGAACGAGAACAATTCGCGACAATCAACGTCCCTTGACTCGAAACACAAACAATTCGTGAATCATTCGTGAATCGTAAACACACCTCCAGAAACGAAAAAGTACGAAAGAGACGAAGAGGAATCTTTCGCGCTGCCAGTTGGCAGCTCAACGGGCTTGGAGACATAGACTTCACGCCCAGCTGAAACGAATGGCAACAACGAACACTAACTAACTAGTTGATTGGCGTTAACTAGTCTTGTGATTCTATGTTTAGCCATCTTGTAAACTCCACACTATGGAGGTAAAAATGATCCTCTCTGCATCATAAAGAATAGAATGAATAGAGAGATCTGTAAGAGACAGAGAGAGAGAGAGAGGTAGCGAGTAGAGCAAAAAAAAAATACTAGAAACTATAGCTGTGCATGAAAGTTTGCCAGCGAACAGAACACAGCGAAAGAGCAGAATGTCATTCCGCCAACAAACGAGACACTGACGATCTCGCTCTAAAAACTAAACTATAGTACAGTCACTCTATTTTCGTGCATCTCCCTGTCTTGTGTAGTCATTTTGTCTTGATTGCTAGAATACAATGTGTCCTGTGATGTGTAGTCGCGTGTCTGGGATCTTGTAAACAACTTCTGCACAAAAAGAAGATTCAAAGACACAAAATTATTTGCGAATAAGAAGACGAAGACGAAATAGAAAACAACCTCGCTTCCGTGACATGAATACAACTTGATTGCTAATGATTTTCTTCACAAAATGTGGAAGAGGTAAAGCGCTGGATCACGATCCACATACTTGCTTTAAGTGAGTTGTTTTTGTAGGCTTCTTGTTAAGCAAAGAATGCAGACTATTTCCAGATTGTTTATGGCTTGCCAAGCGCGACCTACAACATATAGATGATTGTTAAAAGTAATACTAGGACACATACAATGCTATGATATTAAAACTAGCATAAGAAGCAATTTAGATCCAAATCTAGGTACTTGCGTATGATGCAATTTGTGACTCTATCCTAAAACTTTTGGAAATTTATGGCAATAAATAGACTCAGACTTGTCAATAACCAATTTTCGAAGGAGACGTCTTTTGAAACAACCATGACTTCCTCACAGGATTATCTTACAACAGCTATTCAGGTTAGTGCTCTAAACATAATTCGGTTGTTGTATCACAAGCACTAAAAATGGTTGTATCTACAAGAGTGGACATGATAAGGTGATGAGTGAGATGCTAGTGTTTAAGGTAATGTGCCTACCTTACCTACATTTGGAGATGATAAATAGCCAAACTAATTTTTGTTTGGTACTCATACCTCATTGAGTAAGACAACACATGCGATCGTTCTTCAGTTTTCGCCCATTAAAATGTAATAATAGGTAACAACTAATGAGACAAGTATTGATAACCTAAGCGCTCTTAAAAGCACATGGATTTGTGCAAGAGATCGTCACATTCGTAGGGATTGGAACGACATAGAGTTGCCTTAAGCCTACTGCGAATGTTAGGGTAAAATGCTTGGCCAAATATAAACATACACAGGTATTGCTTTACTTATGATATAAGACACGAGTAGAACTTAAAATGTATGAAATAGAGAGATAGCTGGCATGCTCTTGGAAAGCATGGATATGCTCAAGGGTTGTGAAAGTGATACATCACTTACGTTTTACACAAGTATCGGTATGGCATGGATTCGTCTCTATACTTGAGTGCTAATCCATGTTATCCCTTGTTTGTGATTTGCAATCCATTTAACATAGCTAAATTTCAAATACATAAGGAATAAATTCACATAAGGATGTGGACCAATACCATGAGACTGATCAGAATCTTGGAATGCCTTGATACGATAAGGATATGGCTTGGCCTATCGCTATAAGTCACATTAAGTAAGGAAGATTGGGCTATATTATTTCATTAATACTGCAAGTTCTCAAGTTGGTTTGTACACGATAACAATATCCATTCAGCGTTGACACATGTCTTCCTGCTTTCTGAGTACTATATATTTTTCAGCTATGTTTGACCTTGTTGGTTTATGAATAAAGGGTTTTAAAAGGTTTGGTGTTGGTCAAGAGGAGCTATGCTCTGTTAGTCTCTCTCTCTCTCTCTCTCTCTCTCTCTCTCTCTCTCTCTCTCTCTCTCTCTCTCTCTCTCTCTCTCTCTCTCTCTCTCTCTCTCTCTCTCTCTCTGCTAGAAGACAACAAATTGACCATGTGAATCCTTCGTGAATATGACATGGTTTCAAGCATATCATTTTTTTTTTTAGATAGCAAAGATGTAAAAAAATCAGCTATCTTCAAGTATGCTTTGTCCCAACATGCTACACAACAATCCATGTTTATTCATATGAAACTTCATAAATTGGAGTGCAGTTGTCCATAAGTTTACTGAACCACATAGATTGAAGCTATGCTTTGGCTGCCCTAAAAAGATAAATCCCACATTTGAAATGGTTTCCTATCGAGGACAACTCATCAATCATCAATCTTTATATCAAATTTCAACTCGACATCCAAACTAATTGCCAATCAACTACTTTGACTGTAACGACCATAAGGGATAACCCCTAAGATGAGGATAGGAGAACACAATAAGAGAGACTGTGGAGCAAACCGCCCAACCAATCCTAGATCTAACCTAGATCTAACCCCCAAGCCATGCCATGTGAAGCAAGAGATCCTTGGATAATTGTCATGCAACAAGCCATGCAATTACCAAATTGCGGATTGTCATCAAGCTCAAACTCAACCTTACAACCATAAAAACAAGAACGATGTGGTATTGTACCACAAAGGCCTTGCCATGTCATAATAGCATGAATCTTAAAACTTTAGGATTTGTTTAAAGTGTTTTTTATATTGTTGTGATAAATTATTTTGTGAAATTATTTTGTAGTTTCAAAATTTGGATAGTAGTTTGTTGTAAGTTTTTAACAGAATTTGAATGTTAGATGAGATCTATAATATTTGTTATTCATTTTAAAAGTCAAATTTTATAAGTTTTGTACAAAGTTGTTTTTTAGAGAAAGATGTTGATTCCATTCTTGTACTTGTTGGGTTTTTCAAACAATGGCCCAAAGTTTGAATCAATTAAAATCCTAATTAAAAAGTATTGAGCATTTTGCCCATGAGTTGTTGAAGAGCCTAGATAATTTATTTTGTTTAATATGTTTTGGTTATGAGTTTTGGGATTTGGTAATAATCATAATTATGTTGTACGGAATATAGGTGAGGTGAGGTGTTAGTGTGGCAAATTATTTTGTGCAATGAACTGATATTTTGATTTTGTAAAATAATGTGCATAATTTTGAATATAGATTTAAAAGTTACAAATTGATAAGCTAAAATTTGAAGTAAAATTGCATTCTTTTCAACCTAATGGATCAAATGAAGTTCAAGGTAAAAGTGAAAGACAATTTAAGACAAAATGTGAAATTATAGAAGTTGATCTTGAAATGAATGAGTTGGATTATTATCATTCGTCTATTGCGGGACTTGATATTTTACCAACGTCAATTTGTTACTTTCATCAGAGCTTCTGGAAAACTTATTCTTTGGATTTGAATTTGTCGAGAAAGAAGACCTTTTTAAGTTCTTATGGTTTGTGCTAATCAAAATTTTCTTCTCATCACTTGCCAAATCATTGTCTACATTCAATAGAACAATTTGACCACAAGTAACGAAAAGTAGCAAGCGCAATCTTTATTTTGAATAATCACATTTTAACATTCATAATTTGTATTTACAAAAGTCCATATTAATCACGATTACATTGTAGAATATTTAGTATTTAAGAATATTCAAATGCATACAAAAAAAATTGGTTTTACATTTACATGCATATTCCACCTCTAAAGGTGCCTCCAAAATACTCACAAAACCTATGCACTTGGCATCATGTGTACTTGGGGTCCCATGTGTGCAACTACATACATATGCACAAGGAGGGATCAACATAACATGGGCAATTGTGGACGAGCAAGCACCTGTCAAATGATGGTAGTTTCTTGAGAGAATCTACCAATATATCTCAAGCACCATCAACCTTCCTACAACCTTGGATGGTGGCGAACTTTTAATGCCATGATGGAGATGGAGATGGAGATGGAGATGGAGAGAGAGAGAGAGAGAGAGAGAGAGAGAGAGAGAAGTGCCCACATGAGTTAATTTGAGCCGATCCTAATTGTGCAGATAGGAACTGGGTGCCTCAGCCAACCAGTTCGTGGAAGGAGTTTGGCTGTGTAACCACCGCCAAGAATTGGAATGCTATGAACTAGCACACCATCCAAGGTGTGCGAGTTTCCGGCATCATTTCATGGCTAACTGTGTTCTTCATGTGGGCATCCTTCCCCCTTCAAAGTTCAAACTCAACATGCAAGTGCAGCGTGGCCTTTTTATTACCACGTCAGACTTCAAATGTGGTTGGTCCTTGTGCGACCACGTACTTCACTGGCCACCCCACATTGCCCCCCCCCCCCCCCCCCCCTCTCTCTCTCTCTCTCTCTCTCGATGGATGGCTGTTCAATCCTGATATAGAAGGTGCAAGAAAGAAAGAGTGACTGATTTGATGGATGGATGAATTGCTAATTCAAGTGTTAATTCCAGAAATAAACAGCAAGATCATCATAAAACAACAATTTATTGAGAATCAACTAGTTAACTGTTTACACCTCTACATACTTCCTTTCAATTTAGAGCAACGGATTATCTGGGCAAGCATTTGCCCATTACATTGTGGTGAGCTACAATGTGTAGAAGACTGTTGAGGGACACAGTTCCTTTTCTTGATAGCTATAAGAAAATCAAGCTGCATTTGTTGATCGCATAGAGGAATTCTGAGATAGAGGGAGTCAGAGCAGTTGCTTGTGTTTGAACTAGCTCTTTGGGAGGTAAACCTTTATAAACAACCACTAGTTCCATGTGCAAACGAGTCTAATTGGGTTTGAGCAGAAATGGAAGGAAGAGCTTTAATGTGGTTCAGAAAAGGCCTGAGACTGCATGATAATCCTGCCTTGGAACATGCTTGTGAAGGAGCCAAGAATGTGTATGCAGTTTTTGTGTTGGATCCTTGGTTCTTGGCTCCAGACCCATGTGCCCCCTCACCAGGCTCGGCACGAGTGGGTATCAATCGTATCCAGTTTCTCCTAGGCTGCTTAAAAGATCTTGACCTGAGGCTGAAATCAAGAGGAAACCAGCTGCTTCTTTTGCATGGCAATCCTGTGGAGATTATTCCAGGCCTCCTTCACAAGGTAGGTTGCTTCTTCTTCCTGGCATTTATATGTAAAGTGCAAAACAGGAGGTAAGCTTTCATCTTTTTTTTTCTTTCTTGAAGGTTACTTTGGAATCAATATGACAATCAATTATGTAGTTTCCACTCCTTGGCCATATTCATGTCTTTCCTCAACATGAATGCAGCAATCAAATTTTTGAAATTTTTATGCTTTCTAGGGTTTTCAGGTTTGGCCCATGAAATTAGTGTAGCATTCAAATGTTTGAAATTTAGGAAACTCTAAATGCTTGAACCGCATATTGAAACGTTCTAAACAGTGGGAAGGTGTACATAAGTGACTAGCTCATGGACAAGTTGGGGCCTAGTCCATACTTGGTTTGGGACATTGGAAGGGTCTCATCTGATTTTTGGACATCATTCGAGTGTCCGAGTCCACTTTACAACATCCTTCTCTCCTGTGACAAAGGACATTGAGTCGTCAAGGTATGTCAAAATGGTGATTGAGAGATTGTATACTCCTCCTTGAATAAGTTGTCACGGAGGATGCAAAACGACTTAGAATTAACTTCAGGAGACTGAATGCTCTATTTTGAATCAGCTCTGTGCAAGATTACGGGTATTTTTGCTGACCTGAATTTGACTGGCTGCCTATTTCAGATTGCGAGTGAAGCTACAAACCTATATCGTTAAAAAAGGTTGAATGAGCATGTAAATCGAGCAAAGACATTCAACCTTTTGTGATAAACAATGTCATAATCTTTTGTGCTAAGAGCTTTGAAAAAATATGTTTAAGATGAGGTTGCTTAGGGTGAAGCACGGCTTTTATTTTTGGTTAGGGCCTGATCAGGCCCCTAGTAGTCACGAGCAGGCCCCTTATGTAGAGTCTTGATCTAAGCATTTGCATTAGCGCTTTCTAAGTGATGGGAGAATCAGTGCATCCATCCCAGTTATGCCTGGTAGCTTGGGCTTGGAGTCCTTGGTTGATTATTTGACATTTATGCTCTAGGCACTTGGCCCCTTATTTGGCATGACTGCCATTCTATTTTTATTTCTGGTCATTTGGTCTTACCAGATCTGTCTAGGTGGGTGTTTTCCTGACTCTACCTCATGGATTCTTGGAACTATTCTTTTTTATCCAAATATCCTAGTAATCCCTAAAAGGTTGTGCACATTTGCCTTATGATATTTTGATGGCATAGAGCCTGAATTTGTTGTTGCAAAGTACTTCTGTGCGTGCCATCGACAATGAGGCTATGTGCACAACCAAAATGTAGAAGGTTGAAAGTTGATTTTGCCACAGCCCCCTATTCTGGACCGTGATATTTGCCATCCTCGAGATTATGATTTCTTTCTATGTAGTCATGCAGGCACCATTGTAAGTCTCAATGTAGCTTCAAAGTCTACTCTTTCCAATGGCTGATGTATGTGTTGGAAAGTTTTGCCAGTTAAATCCTTTGAAACTAAGAAAAATTGTGTCATTCACTACAAGGAACCACAAGACCTATACACGACTATGTCTTATTTGATGAGGTCAGTTTCTCCCCGGATGAACTTCAGCAACTTACTAATCACTTATGCTACAACTTCAACCCTAAACCCTGGTTGCAATACGCTGTCGAAATTTTCCAGAGCATGATAGGGGCTCTGAAACATCTTCTCAATTGGGAAGATCAGCATCTCAAGAAGGACCAGTTGTGACTCCACTTCCAGAATTGCATAAGAACAAGCAAACAAAAATGTTCTTCTGCTAAAGCTTTCTTTAGAATTGCAGTTTTACTTCTCCATGAAAAACGTACATACACAAGTAGTCAATTCCAAATGTTTTCACACTCTCTCTCTCTCTCTCTCTCTCTCTCACACACACACACACACACACACACACAAGCACACAAGCACACAAATCTCTCTCTCTCTCTCTCTCTCTCTCTCTCTCACCCTAAACCCTAAACTTACACAAACCATCTCACACACACACATCACCATCTTTCACACACACACACCCACACCCACATGCACACACACACTCTCTATCACTCACCATCTCTCTCTCTCTCTCTCTCTCTCTCTCTCTCTCTCTCTCTCTCTCTCTCTCTCTCTCTGTGGCGCGGGGTAGCGCGGTCTGCTGCCCTGCGGCCTGTTTTCCTTTTTTTTCTTTTAAAATGCATCCGGGTCCTGGACGCGTCCGCGTTTGGGACATTGGACGCGTCGAGCGTCCAAAATAAAAAAAAAATGGACGTGTCCAACCCCACGTCCGGGGGTCGGCGGACGCGTCTGGATGCTGGACGCAGAGGCGAAAAGGCCGCGTCCAGCCCGGATGCGCATGTCTTATATATATTATATATATATAAACTACATTTGCACAATCAAGTAGCCTTGCTTGATAATTGATTGCATGTATTTCAATCAAAATTGCTTGAAAGGCTCCTATGATCTTTTAACAAGCTACAATTTGAGTTTTAAAATCTTATCGATTAAGGTTTTTGTTAGAAACCAATGATAAACTTGTTACTGTTTACGATTTACTGTTGACAGTTGTTACCAGCTATAAGTAGCTGTAGGCAAGTCTATAGTCAACTACTAGTTTTCTCTCTTTCTATATTCAGGATTTATTGTACTCTCTTTCATTCAATGTGATACAGTGATTGTGTGTTCTTCCTCCTTCTCTTATGGTGATTGCTTATGATGAATGATGATTGATAGTGCTTATCAGATCATTGACATGGTATCAGAGCTCCTTTGATCCTTAGTGCCTGACTAATGGGTTCGGCTTGTCACTGGCTCCGTACTGAGGTGAGATTATCCTTCACAGGAGGCAAAAGCAAGAAAACTTACAGTGTTGATGGAAACAGTCTCTTGAGCAGATTGCAGGCATTGAAGCATGGTAGGAAGTGCTTGAACACTCTTTGAAGAGTTTATTCAGAGGTAGGCAAATACAGTGGGGAAACCATTGGCAACTGACTGGGATCAGTTTGGTGAACATTTGAGTATTTTGCAGCTTAAGCTGTAGTGAGAGAGTGTGAAGTAGTAACAACTCTACTTACATCATTTTTAGATCATTCTGAGTGCTGGAAGCTACAATCAAGAGCTGAGAAGCAGATCAACCTTGAAGGAACTCAAACTTGCAAAGAAAAACAGTGTTTGGTGGAAAAAAGTTCAAAGCAAGCTGTTTTCTCAAGCAAGGGTTTATAGTGCAAAATCATTGATCTTTAGCTGTAGACAACATTTTTTGATGCCATAAAAGGCTGAAGGAGGGTGCCCCGCTACTGCTAAGAAAGTGCCACAGGGCCATGGACAGCCTCGCTGGGATTAAGGCGCTGGATCCGAATTGCCATAGCTCGTTCGCTCTCTCTTCCGCTCTCCCACAGGTCGGGGGCTTGGGCTGTTCACGCGCCCAGTTTTGGGGCCCTGTCCACTGGTGTTTTTTGCAGAAAAGCGAAAAACAAAGTGATATTTGAGCATGGTGAATGCGCCTGTTTTGCAGATTTGACGAGACAGGAGCTATCCAGGTGCAATTGCCTACGTGCTGATATAAAAATCTTCAAAATCGGAGATCTGTGCGTGACGGAGGAATTTTTCAAAGAAGGTAGTTTTGCAATAATTGTCATTTTTTTAGGTTTAAGGGCAAATATCTTCAAAATCGGAGATATGTGCGCGACAGAGGAAGTTTTCAAAGAAGGTAGTTTTGCAATAATTGTCATTTTTTTAGGTTTAAGGGCAGTTGTGAGCCATTTTAAGGCCAAAATCTTCAATTTGGCATAACTTTCAATCCATAGCTTGGATTGGAAAGTGGTCAAATACGTCATTTGTCAATTTCGCAGCAAATTTTCCATTTTTGCAGTCATTTTTGAGATTTGGACTCATCTAAGTGCAGTTATGGCAACACTAAGCAAGAGCGTCCTCAATGAGTCAAGCAGATTGGAAGGAGCCGGCAACTATGCAATTTGGAAATTCAAACTGAAGAATATTTTGATGGAAAAGGACCTATGGGAGATTGTGACAGGTGAAGAAACAAGGCCACTGATTGAAGAAGATCAGCGGGCGTTTGATCGGAGGAAACGGAAAGCACGGAATGTCATCAACTTGTCAGTTAGAGATGCTATCATTCCCTACATTTCGGATTCGGAAGGACCGAAAGAAGCGTGGGATACGTTGAAGGCATTGTTTGAGACCACAAACACATCTCGAGTGCTATTCCTGAAGACGAAGCTGCACACATTACGGATGGATGATGGTGCAACTATTGCTGATCACCTATTGGAGGTAAAGGAGATCCGTGATCAACTAGTTGCCGTTGGAGAGCGAGTATAGGATCGCGAGATCGTTCAATTGACATTGAACAGCTTGAGTGAGTCACATTAGATGTTTGTGACAAGCATTGCCACACGGGAGAATCTTCCAACCTATGAAGAGCTAGGTGAATTACTGTTGCAAGAAGAGCAACGTCAAGAGAATTTGAATCATCGTAACAGGGGCTATGATCAAGCTCTTGTAGTTAGAGGACGAGGTGGGAGATTTGGCCGTGGTAGGTATCAATCAAGAGGAGGAAACTCAAGCCGGGGATCATTTCTTGAATTGAGGCAATTGGAATCAAAGTCGAAGTCAAGAATGTGGCTATTCCAGGCAAACTAAACCTGGAAATTGCAGGTACTGCAACAAACCTGGCCATTGGGAGCGTGAATGCTTCAAGAAACAAAAGGAGATAGCACAAAGAAAAGGCAAATGGCAAGCGGGCAATTATGCTGATCAACATCAATTTGATGATGATCATTATGAAGACAATTATGTATCATCTTCATATTGATCATCATCAATTCAATGATGATCAATATGAAGATGATACAGGTGAAGGCTCAAACTTGTTCAATACGGCGCTAATGACAAGTGACGAAGCAAAGGATACCTGGTACATTGACAGTGGAGCATCCAAGCACATGACTTCGAGGAAGGAGTGGTTTTCGGAATTCAAGGAAATCCACAATGGCAATGAAGTTGGACAAGCTGATGGCCAATTGCTACCTGTGAAAGGATTTGGAGTGGTACCAGTGAAGCTAGCCAGCAGAATGATAAAGCGGATAAGCAATGTGCAATATGTTCCTGGTTTAGCCAACAATTTACTATCAGTTGGGACGATGGCTGATCAACAACTCAAGGTTGAGTTTGACATCAAGAATCACTACAAAGTGGTTGCTACAGGAGCTAGAGTCAACGGAAATCGACTCTACAAATTGAATGCGAGATCTTTTACTCAAGCTATGGTAAGCATTGTTGATAGTCGAAGTGATCTTTGGCATCAACGATTTGGTCATATTAGTGCTCAAAGTTTACAGATTCTAAAAAGAGGTAATCTATTTATTGGATTGCCTGATATTTCTTTTGAAGGAAAAATTTGTGAAGGTTGCATTTTGGGAAAACAACACAGAGAGAGGTTTCCCAAAAGTGGAGCAAGGAGAGCCAGTGACATCCTAGATCTTGTCCACAGTGATCTATGTGGACCAATGCAGACTAGATCTCACGCTTTTGCTAAGTTCAGGGAATTCAAGGCATTAGTTGAAAAGCAAACATGAAATTACATCAAGACTTTGAGATCTGATGGAGGTGGTGAGTATTTTTCGATAGAATTTAAGAGGCAGACTACAACACCTTATTCACCGCAGCAAAACGAAGTTGCAGAGCGAAAGAATAGATCCATTGTTGAGATGGCCAGGGCAATGGTCAAAAGCGAGGGTACACCTTTTGGGCAAAAGCTTGCAGCACAGCTACGCACATCCTGAATCGGTGTCCTACAAAATCTGTGGAAGGTAAGACACCTCATGAAGCTTTTACTCGAAATAAACCTAATATTTCTCATTTGAGAGTATTTGGTTGTGATGCGTATGCTCATACTCCTGATGAGAAACGAAGGAAATTGGATGCAAAAGCTGTCAAGTGTATTTTCCTTGGATATGATGAGAAGGCCAAGGCATATAGGATGTATGATACAAATGCACAGAAGCTTGTGATTTCTAGAGATGCTACATTTGACGAGATGGGTCAAGGTGAACAATCTGAAGAAATCACTAAACCTTTTGATGAGGGAGCGGAAGTACAGGTCAAGAAAGAAGTGGATTTTGATGCAGAAGATCCAATGGAAAAAGATAAGTTTGAAGCGGAAATCCCTAAGAGAGTACCTAAATGGTACTTATCAGTCACAGGTGATGCTAAGAAGGGAGATACTCCCGAATCTAGCGAACAGGGAGAGCTTAGAAGGTTAAGCAGAAATCAGAAACCTCCTGCAAGGTTAGAAATGAATCTAGCCCTAATGGGTTCCGTGCTAAAGGCTCAAGAACCAAAAACCTTTCATGAAGCAAAGGAGCACAAGGAGTTGCGTGCAACAATGGAAACAGAAATGGAGGCCATATCAAAAAATAGGACGTGGAACCTGGTTGAGCTACTTGAGGGTAAGACGCCTATCACTTAAAAATGGATTTATAAGATCAAATATGGAGCAGATGGGCAACTCAACAAGTACAAAGCACGGTTGGTTGCGAGAGGATTTGAGCAGTAGGAAGGCATTGATTTTGAGGAAACCTTCGCACCCGTAGCTAAGATGGTAACTATACGTTCTATCATTGCTATTTCTACTTTTTATGGTTGTAAGATCCAGCAAATGGACGTTAAATCTGCTTTTCTTAATGGAGTGCTGGATGAAGAGGTGTATTTAGTACAACCTCAAGGATTTGTTGAGCTAGGGAGAGAGCATCTTGTTTGTAAGCTCAACAAAGCTATCTATGGATTGAAGCAAGCACCACGGGCGTGGTACTCTTGCATTGATGAACACTTCAAGCGAAGGGGAATGGTAAAGAGTAAGGCTGATCCTAATCTTTACATTCTAAAGCAAGATTCAGATATAGTGTTCATTGTTTTGTACGTGGATGATTTGATTATTACGGGAAGTAATGAGAGCTTAATTGATGAAATCTTTCCAATGCTTTTGACATGAGCGATCTAGGATTGATGCACTATTGTCTTGGCATTGAAGTATGGCAAAAGGAAGAGGTTGTCTTTCTTACACAAAGCAAGTATGCATGAGATTTGCTTTATAAGTTCAATATGCAGGATTGTAAGCCTTTGAGTACACCGATGGATGTCAACATGAAGCTTACTGCATATGATGAATCTGAAAAAGTAGATGCTTACTTGTACAGGCAGCTGGTGGGTAGTTTGATCTATTTGACACACACACGACCTGATATTCCTTATGTTGTTGGTGTTGTTAGTCAATTTATGCAAAATCCTAGTCAAGCACACTGGAAGTCTGCTAAATGTATTCTCAAGTACATTCAAGGGACGTTGAATTTTGGTTTAAAGTATGATCAGCCTGAAGCGCCAATGTTGGTAGGTTACACAGATGCTGATTGGGCAGGTAATATTGATGATAGAAGATCTACCAGTGGTCATACATTCAGTTATGGTACAGCTGCAGTTTCATGGAGCAGCAAAAAGCAACCTACACTAGCCTTATCTTTGACGGAAGTTGAATATTGTGCACTCAGCAATGCCTCACAGGAAGCAGTATGGCTACGAAGATTGCTTGTTGATTTAGGTCAATCACAAGTGGATGCGACTACTATTTCTTGCGACAACCAAAGCTGCGATGGAACCATTGATCTTGTTTTTTGTAAATCTGAAGATCAAATGGCAGATATTTTTACTAAGTCATTAGGTAGATGTAAATTTGAAAAGTTTCGTACTTTATTAGGAATAGAAGAATGTAATTTTATCATTGAGGGAGAGCCTAAAATAATCCTTGCAACAACTTCAGAAACCAATGATAAACTTGTTACTGTTTACGATTTACTGTTGACAGCTGTTACCAGCTGTAAGTAGCTGTAGGCTAGTCTATAGTCAACTACTAGTTTTCTCTCTCTCTATATTCAGGGTTTATGGTACTCTCTTTCATTCAGTGTGATACAGTGATTGTGTGTTCTTCCTCCTTCTCTTATGGTGATTGCTTATGATGAATGATGATTGATGGTGCTTATCATATCATTGATAGTTTCTAAACATGAAATTGTAATACCTACTACCATAGAATGAACCGTTATCGGTTCACCACGGTTCTGAGAACCGTACAGTGAATCGTATGGTTCTTGAAAGATTTTGCCCAGAACCGTGGTGAACCGTACTGATTAATCAATTAATTAATCAATTGTTATTATTTTTAGTTTCCCCCCCAAAAATAACCCAAGAATATGCAAGAAAAGGGCCAAAAAAATCTGTATCATCTGTGAAATCATCTGTATCTTCTGTCAAATGACTCAAATCATCTGTATCATCTGTATCATCTGTCAAATCATCTGTACATCATGTGAAATCTGTCAAATCAGTGATGATTTCAGATGATTTCACATCTGTCAAATCATCTGTACATCATGTGAAATCTGTCAAATCTGTATCATTTGTGAAATCTTTGAAATTATCTGTGAAATCTGTGAATTTGGTAATCAATTAATTAGTTATTTATTTAATTAAATAGAGGAACCGTACCACGGTTCACCCCACGGTTCCCAAGACCCACGGTTCTGAGAACCGTGGGTTCTATACTTCCTAGTAGCTGCCAATCTCTACATGTGTGGATGATACATTATTTTTGTAGAATTATCTGATTTGTGGCTTAGGAGTACGGCCAAATTTTGAGATACTTAAAATATGCATACTTGAGAGCAGCCATGCGGTAGGGACGGGAGTATGATTGTGTGGGACGTGGGAGTATATAGTTGCAAACAAACGTTGACAAAATGACAAAGTAAAACACCATTCAGATGTTTGTACCGATTTGCCATTCCAAAAAAATGTCGTCTCAAAAAAGTGTGACAAATTTTTTTGTAAAGATGATGCCAAAATTTTTGAAAATTGTCAAATTACACTTCCATGCCCAAACATGCTTGAAGCATATCAAAGTTGAAACATGTTTAGAGTTTGCTTCTAAGTTTGTATTCCCACTTTGCAAAAGTAAAACTACGGCCTAGCCACCCCAAAAAGAATGCATGTTTAAAACAAACATTTCAAGAGTTAATATGAGCCTACAAACTCATATATTGCAACTATGGAAGGACAGTTGCAACATGGATTCCTAGTTAAGAGAGTGATTGATTGTTTAGTATCATGCAATGCAGCTATTTGTTGTTTCTTGTCCGAAGCTATCACCCTGGTTCTATGGTCTTTATTACCTAGAGTAGCAAAGGTACTGTTGCCATGTGGGCAGGTTGCATGAGGGTTAATCTTTGGGTTTTCTGCTAGCTTTTTACTTATGTGTTTATTAAAAGAACAACTATTTGCCCATGGCAAGCATTCGAGCTAATGTTTTTTTCCTACTTATGTGCAGTGGAGTATAAAGAAGCTGTGCTTTGAATATGACACAGAACCCTATTCTCTTCAGCGAGATAATTTCATAAAGGTCTTCTTGGCAGCCTTCAGAACGACGAGCTTGAGGAATTGAAATATTCAACTCTTGCATAACTTATGTTACTTTTCTATGTCTTTGGCATGCGCTTTTAAAATGTCAGCATTTGGGCGAGTGCCTGCTAAAGATCCATGGTTTCTGGCTTAATTTTTAAGGATATTCTTAGACATTAATAGTTGGTTCACTTTGACAATTCCTCCTCCTTTAGTACCCGGGCTGAAATGGTTTGCTTTTCTTTTTTTTTCATTTATATATTTAAGTTTGTATGCTACATAGTATTGTTTGCTTTATGTACTCTAGCTTTAATTTTTTTACTTTTTTGAATATTTTTACACATCACTTTTGGGAGCCGAATATGGTAAATTGAGTGGTAATAGCCTATACATCTACCGTTAAGCTGCCAAGTTGCTATTCTGCAGGAGCATGCTACAGAAACTGGGGTGGAAGTATGCTCCCCGGTGAGCCATACCATATACAACCCAGAGGATATTATAGCCAAGGTAATTCATTATGTGAAGTTTTTGGAATGGTTGGTGATGTCTGATTGCAGCATAGTACGAAAGTGAGATTGTGCTTTATTTGTCATTGTTGGACTAATTCCTTGTATTTCTGAATGTTAATAATACCTTTAAAGCTGATTTTTGTTATCTCATACCATGCTGCTGACACTATCTGTATGTTTGTATGTATGTTCCATGGAGAATGGTGGCATGGTGCCATTGACATATCAATCATTTTGCAGAGTACTTGGTAAACCATCCAATCCGCTGGGTGATGGTCCATCTCATATTCCTCCTCCCATTGATTATGAGGGTGTCAATGTTCTGTCGGTTCCATGCCTTGAAGACCTTGGCTACAAAAATTTGAATGAGGTGAATCTTTATTCCATAGCCTTCTTTCCATTCTCTATTGCTTTCTGGAATCTGCTACCATCATGTGTAATGGAAAAGCAATTTTTATTTTTAGCAGCTTTGGTTTTGCGAGCTGCAATGTTCTTTAAGGGCTTTTTGGTTCTCTGAAGAAGGCAAAAAACCACATTTGGTCTAAAAGTTGTTAATAAAGACACATACATATGAAAAGTTGTGCTTTTCATTCAACATCAAGCCTATCTTTGAGGGACTGGAGCGTGTTACATATGCGATGATGGATAAGTTCGACAAAGTAGTCGCCTTTTCTCGGATGGCTCTGAATGCACTCAAATTCATAGAGTTTAATTTCAATTTACAGGAGAGGTAATCTGACGGTGTATTGGACCCGAAGCATCCTCTATTTAATTTAAAGATCCTTCCAAAAGAGATGTGATCTCAGCCCTGAATTATTCTCAACGTGACATTGTGTAGTTAATGCAAGATTTAGTTTGAGGTTTGGCAAGTACTAGTCATGGTAAAATCAAAATAAATGATCCATAGAATCATATTGCTTTCAAAAGATTATGTGCACTTGATAAATTGTATAGAGGATTGATTGCAGTCGAGTTAATTACAAAGCATCTAGTAGTACTCAACACTCTCCATTTTTAGTTTCATAATCGTTAGTAGTGGTTGCTGGGATATACTTAAGAGTCTTTATGGTTCAATCTGCTTACTCCAAAGTTTTCCCCAACATAATGACAATGGAAATTGAAAACACGGTTCTTTGGACATGTGACAAGTTTTCAAGTTGGTCCTTGTTGGGCATATGCACAGGAACATGATGTGGGAAATGTGACAAGGGAAGTGGATGTCATGTCATGGGAATGCCTTCCTTGGTCACAGTTTTTGCGTGGACCCAAAAACTAGAATACCAAGGGAGGAAACTTAAATTCCCTGCTTTGGTTCTTTTAGGAGGCAACTTTAGAAGGTGGAAGGATTGTTACTTCCCTTTTACATCATGTGACAACTTACTTGAGGTGATAGTCTCATTATACGAGATGGAACAATGTTTTGGAACTATAGTTTGTTTGGGTGCACGTGCGAATGTTCTATTACTGTAGGGTGATCGTGTTGGTGGAGATGAGCCTCCTGTAGTATGTATGTAGAGGTAGATTTACAAGAGTCTGGATTCATCACAATTGACGGTGAATAGCTCTTCCCACTTCATTAGGCTGGGAGGATATCTTAGCCCAAGATGTATTTATTTCAAGGTTGAAGGTTGGATGAGGTGGTATGGAACGTTGTAACCTGGTGGAGTCCTGAGCAGCTTGATTGGTGTTCTATAGCTATAGTGCATAGGGTGAGATGACAATATTTTTATGGATGGGCAATAATAGAGTGTTTTTCACCGTGATAAGCTTACTCTAGTTTGGATTCGACGGCAGAAGTTAATAATAGTTGGTATTCTACTTTACATATATTTGGTTTTGCCCTTGCATAAATGTAGTACTTATCTTCTATCTTGTTAACATAATATGTAATTTGAAAATAAGAATTTCTTTAAATTCAAGTTTTATGTGTATGTGAATCTTGTTATTATTTGTTACTATGTTGATGTGGTGCTCTCATACCCTTGTCATTGTGGTCTCCAGACATACGTGAGAACAATTCGCTTACTATGTTAATGCAAGGCCATCCTTGAAACTTCCCCAACTTTTGAGATCTTCATTGGTGTGACTTTTACGAGTTGTAATTATCATGCAGAAAACATGCTTTTCTTGCTTGACTCCTTTTTTTATAGTGATTTTTCAGCTTGGTGTATCTCAATCAATGTAGAGGTGGTACATTGCTAGTGATGGAATGACTTCTGTATCTCTCCTACCACTCTCTTTGATCATTCCTTCCTTTCCTTTAGTTTTGGCACTATTTCTTCACCTCAACAATTCTCACCCCCATCTTTGGATCGTGCACCCAAGTACATCTTTGATCATTGGCATTTTACTTAATATCATGAAATAATTATCTAAAAAAAAAGGCTTGGATCATTTAGCAAATGCTCCTTTTAGTGCGTCTCATTCATTGCCTTGATTGAAAACACATTTCTTGGCAGCATTGGTCAAGGTCATATTGAAGAGTTTCAGTTTCTCTTCAGGTGTGGCCTTGTCGTATATACCTCACAAGCTTTCTCATACACCTACAGAAATCAACTATACAGCTTTTGTTGTTTATATAGCTGGAAAGTGGATATCAATCATCTATTTAAGGTCAAAAGCAAGTGTCACTGAGGGCATGAAGCAGCATGAACTACTTCAGATATTACAGCAGAGAAGAGGGATGCTGTTTTAACATCTTTTTTCATCTACTTTCAGGAGTTCAGTCCTTTTCCTGGAGGAGAGACTGAAGGTCTGAAGAGGCTGGAAGAATCCTTGAAGGACAAAGTAAGCTTTTCATGCAAAACTTGTCCTTTTATCAAAGTGCTCGTTTGGATGATATTTGATTGGGTAGAAAAACCTTTTTGAAGGCCATTGAAAAGTCCTTTGTGGTTGAAATCAGTTTCCACGGACTTGAATCTTTTTGGGAGTGAGCATTGTGGGCAGCATGGAATAGTAGCATGCTTTTAGCTTTGTATAGACATTATCAGTGACACAAGCCCCTTTCTAGTTTCTATATGTGCTTTAGTGAAAAGATGATAATTGGTTTACAAGAGAAAAGATGATATGTTATGAAGAATTTGTTGTAGCACAGAACTGGGTCTCAGAATTTGAGAAACCTAAGGGTGATCCTACCGCATTTATGAAACCTGCCACCACTGTCCTATCCCCATACTTGAAGGTAAGTCCAGACTCCACTTCACTTTTGTTTCATCATTTATTCAGACTTCTTTTTGTTTAGAGATATGCCTCTTGGAGGTCTGGAATTCGATTCTACTCAGCACACAATGAGGACATACAAGAGAAAGAAATATGCTTTCTGTTCCTTTGCAGTTTGGCTGTGTATCATCAAGGCTTTTTTACAGCCGGCTCAAAGTGCTGTATTCCCAAGTCAAGTCATACACCAAACCTCCGGTTTCACTCGAAGGCCAGGTATGTCAACTATTTGTAATGCTTCCATTTTCCTTCGCTGCTGCAATGTGGTACATCTCAAGAAGAACACAGAATGGTTATCGGTACTGGGGTGATATATTTCCTCACTCTTTGTTGTTTGTCTTGCTGGAAAGCTGCTATGGCGTGAGTTCTTTTACACTGTTGGTTATGGTACTCCAAACTTTGACCGGATGGTTGGGAGCCCCATCTGCAAGCAGGTCACTTACCCACTCATATGCTAAGAATAGTGGGCATTTCACACTTACAGATTATAGCCTATCTTTTCTGCTTTGCCTTTTATCACACCACACCTTTGGGGTCCTAAAATATCTGCTTTATGCATACCTTTGCAATGTGCATCTCATAGAAGCATCATTTAGCTCTTTCAAAGCTTGGCTTTTTGGCAGATTGCAAGTCTTTTTATTTTGTGATTTTTTTCCTAAATCTCACTTATTATCAATTTATCATGGAAAGCTCTTTATGATTTTCGTAGCAGATTCCTTGGAAGGATGATGAAGATCTTTTAGCTGCATGGAGGGACGGACACACGGGTTATCCATGGATCGATGCTGCTATGGTCCAGGTCTGTTAGATCAGGTCTTGTTTCTAAATGCATTTATTGGATCTGAAACTGTTTAGAGTTAGCTAATTCCTGCTACATTGAGAGCTTGGGTAAAGTATATTTAATGGGAATGGCTTCTGTATTTGCATGAGCTTTTGTATAAGCATAAATCTAAAAACATGTAAGCATTCCCAAGTCTAGTCTGAAATTCTTTCACTTTGTCCTAGATGAGTCAAGGGATAACTATTTGAATGAGGACAGGATCTCATGACCAATATTTTATGGTTTTTGGATTAATGAGTTGTCCACGTAGGATGAGGACCCAAGTGTGCGAGTCCATCACATTGTGCTTTGAGAAATATATTGATGGCTGTATGCTATTTCCATTCATTGTGGCTTGATTGTGTGAGTACTTTCATGCATGTGTTCTTCTAGTCATTCTTGTCTCTGCTGATTCCACCCGCAAACATCTGCCTTGCAAGGTATACGCCTTAGAGAATACAAAGCAAGTTAACGCTGCTTTTGAGGATTTCAGGGCCTCTTAGGTTCCAACCAGAATAAGGTTGCACGCAAAATATGGAAACCAAAATAGAGCCAAACCTGTGCCAATTAGAGTGTAGACAAGTGTCATGCTGTTGTTTGATGAAGCTTAAGAGTGGGTGACACTTGTGTCGCATAGCATCAGTCTTATCCCTTGTCCAACTCCAGCTCAAGCATATAGCAGAGCAACATCAGGACATAACATATGTGCACACCATATGCCTTTCTCGAGTAGATTCATCAATGACACTGTAGACCTCCCATAATTTCAAAGGATGAAGATTTGAAACTTTTTAAACCAATTCAAATCGAAAGAAAAACAAGAATGATGTGGTATTGTGCCACGAAGGCCTTGCCATGTCATATTGTCATATTTTTACTCTATGTCAATCTTGATATCAGTTTCTTGTAAGTTTTGAATAGGCATCTAAAAGTTACAACAAATATTCACAATATTCTCGATCAGTATCTCATAATATTCGTTTCTTAGTATTCGCAATTTCAAATCAGTATTCACAATGTTCATGATCACTATTCACAATACACAATCAGTATTCACAATATTCACGATTAGTATCTTAGAATATTTGTTTCTCAGTATTCACTTTAGATCTCATAAACCATCAAATAAGTAGTCTTCAGGCTGCATATTTGAAAAATCCACCATTTCTTCATCTAATATGGAAGACCGTTTCTCTATGTCCTCCAAAAAAAACACAATCACAAAACTATAATCAGATGAAGATCAAGTATTATTATTGAAAACTTATTGATCCGTTATATCTTTCACAAAAAGCGTAATAAGTACAATTGTGTACCTCAAGGAAAACAAAACAAAACGAAACACAATACATGAGCTTCAAACATATTTAATAATATCTGCTAATGAGACAATCAAGCTGTTGGTAGATGGATGATAAAAGAAGTTAAACTTACTCAAACTTCTTCAATGTAAAGTTTGGATGGCAAAGTAGGCCTTTGTGATATTCGATCATTTTGCCTATCTGGAATGTGAAATCTGCACACACAGAATTTTCAAAAACAAAAGTCCTGTAATATGGTGTGCTTAAATATATTTTTAATGTCAATCAACTTTTGAATGAAAAGCCATGGCTACGACTACTCATCGAATTAAGCGATAAATTTAGTGTCATTTTGGTCATTTCGCCGATAACAATCCTAACAATCCTAATGGTAGTTACTTCAAAATCTTTTATGATCTAGTTCTAAAACCTCATTATACTTGAATATTATCTGACTTTTTTGTTTTTCAAATCTTTCATCACAGCTTTGATTTTTATGTTGCCAAATGAGACTCCATTTCATGGCTACACTTCAACCAATAAATGCAACGTAAATCGGATTGTGTCTATAGTAGTAGTAGGCAGAGATGTGCGTCCGGGCCAGACGCGGGCAATCAACGTCCTCGTCCGGCGTCCGGACCCGGTTGCATCCCATTTTTTAAATTTTTTTTTTTTTACACTAAATAACAGTAAAAAAACTTGAAAAAAAAAAACGGACACGTCCGGACCCCTGGATGCACCCCTGGCGCGTCCGTGCCCGGACACGAACGCGGATGCGCGTCCGGACGTGGCGTCCGCTACCTTAGGTCTATACTAGACATGCGCGTCCAGGCCGGACGCGGGCAATCCGCGTCCCGCGTTTGGACCCGGACGCGTCCGAACCCGAGTTGCGTCTTTGGACGTCCATAAATTTTTTTTTTTTTAAAAAGAAATTTTACTCTAAAAACATAAAAAAAAATCAAAAAAAATTTATAAAAAAAGAAAATCGGACGCGTCCGGGGACGCAGACGCACTCTTGGTGCGTCTAGACGCGTGTTCGTGTCCGCCATCCGCTTCCTTAGGTCTATACTATAAAATTTTCAAGATTAGAAGCCAAATTCGTGGTATATATATGAATCTAAGGAAGCGGATGGCGGACGCGGACGCGCGTCTGGACGCGCTCCGCGATTTTCAATTTTTTTTTTTCAAAAAAAAAAAAAATACAGGCACTAGCCCAGGCTGTGTTAGATCCCCAAAATGAAATAAAAGCAATGTATGGCCCCTCCCCCTCTCCCGGAATTAATTATTAGAGGGTGTCTGGCACCCACCTGCCCCCTTATAGTAGATCTTAACACCACAGTAGGGCAAACACTAACTGATCCATTCAACCTTGCCTACTTCCTGATATAGAGTAAGCCCCTCCTAGCCCAATGTGAGGACTAGTAGCATGCAACTGCCAAGTGTTGGCCACATGGCACTGACGTGGCCGACTGCACGTCGGGCCCCAACTGGGGGCCCTGTCCTGCTGACAGGGTCCCTAGACTGTGTTAGGCCCGCCATAGCTATGGACCTTGCTGGGGCACACTACTCACACTGTCTTGCCCTGTTGGTCGTGTACGCTGGATACGACCCTGTGTGTTCTCTAGGGTTCGGCATTGGTCACGAGCTTGTAACACTCCCTCCCCCTTAAGAACCGTCTTGGTCCTCTAAGACAAAGTCTGGAAAAATTTTGCGAAGGACGCTGCCACTTGGGACGCTGCCTCTTTCCCAAGTGGCATTCTCAACAGGCTGATCATTCCACTTGACCAGATATTCTCGGTATAGAGTATGACGAGTCTTCGTCTCTCTACTATCAAGAATCTCTTCTGGTTCATGTGGAGGTTGCTGAGGATCCAATGGGAGAACTAGAACACTGTCCCCTACTAGATTTTCTGATCTGGTTAAGGCTTTTCGTAACTGACTTACATGAAAGATTGGAAAAACCTTACTACTGTGTGGGAATTCTAGTTCATAGGTGACCTCGCCTAGCCTCCTACTGATGGTAAAGGGACCACAATACCTTGGAGACAACTTAGCACACACTCCTGATTTGAGGGTTTTAGAGTCAACTGGAACTCTCAAGTAGACTTTCTCACCAACGGAGAACTGCACATCCCATCTGTGTGGATCTGCATAATGCCTGGCTCGAATTTGGGACTGCCTAATGTTACGCTTAGCATGTTCTATCATCTGGTTTAGGTCCTCTAAAAAGTTTCTGGCTGCTTCAACTTTTTCTTGTTTAAACCCTACAGCTGTGGGTGAGCGTGGCTGAAAACTGTACATTAGCATAAATGGGCTGTATCTCGTAGCTGAATGTTTGGTACTGTTGTAAGCAAACTCTAATATCGAGAGATACTCCTCCCAATTAGTTTGCTTCTTGCTGACGTATGCACGAAGCATATCCTCCAGCAACTGATTTACCCTCTCTGTTTGACCGTCCGTCTGTGGATGGTCTATGGTACTCATATTAAGTTTAGCATGGAGATGGTGGAATACTGCCCTCCAAAAATTTCCATTAAACTTACTGTCCCGGTTGTTGACTATGCCGGAAGGTAGACCGTACAATTTAAATAGCCCGTCTATAAACAACCTCGCTTACTCTGGAGGTTAACAGTTGTTTTGGTCGGAATAAAATGAGCCATTTTGGTGAGACGGTCAACTGTGACCCATATAGCGTCATTACCCTTTTGGGTTTTAGGCAGGCCTACTATAAAATCCATGGAGATACTCTCCCATTTACTAGCTGGTATTTCTAAGGGCTGCAACAACCCTCCTGCCTTTAAACGCTCTGCTTTATTTACTTGACATTTCTGGCAACTGGTCATGACATTCATATAGGACCTGCTACCTATAATTGTCTGAATTGGGGACACATACTCTATCTCTATAAAGCAAGTACTCATCTCAAATGGAATATTGTTTCCATTTGAATCCTTGAGTCAATTGACCTTCAACCACTGGGGTTTGCTTGGGTTATACAGGCTTAGAATGCTCAACGTCATCTGACGTATACTCGGACTCATCATCATCCTCAACGGAAGCTACCGTATTCTTGGATGAACTGGCACCAGCCCCGGGAACTGGTTCTAGAGTCTATAACTGGCTGCTCTGGACTAAGTTCCAGATAGTAGAGAAGAATGCATCATGCTGGCACTTCCCTCTCAAGGACTCGAGTAACTCATTATGAATCTGAGTAAAACTCAGCTCGTTTATCATAGGCATTTTGCTAAGGGCATCTGCTACTGTATTGAATTTCCCCCGTCTATATTTGATAGACATATCAAACTCTTGCATCAACTCTGCCCAACGAGCTTTCCGACCTCTAAGCTCAGGTTGATTGCAAAAGTATCTGAGACTTTCATGGTCTGTCAGGACCTCAAAGTTGGCACCATACAAATAATGCCTCCAAGTCTTAGGGGCATGGACTATAGAAAAGAGTTCCTTTTCATAGGCATTGTACCTAGTCTGAGCTGGCTCGAGTTTTTTACTCTCGAACGCAACTGGTCGTCCACCCTGAGTTAGCACAGCACCTACTGCAAAGTCGCTAGCATCTGTTTCGACCACAAATGGCTGATTGGGGTCGACGACTTTTAAAACTGGTGTTGTAGCTAAGGTTGTTTTGAGAGCATCAAAGCTCTCCTGCTGTGCGGACTCCCAAATGAACTCCTTTCCCTTCCCCTTAAGAAGATTTGTCATGGGAACTGCTATCTGAGCATATTCCTTGACAAATCGTCTGTAATATCCCGCCAAACCAAGAAAGATTTGAAGTTCCAAAATATTTTGAGGTCTTAGCCAACTGAGTATGGCTTTAACCCGTCCATTTTAATCCCATCTGATGAGATAGCCCATCTGACGAGATACTGTGACCCAAATATGCTACTTCTTCTACGAAGAATTCACACTTGGATTGTTTAGCATAAAGCTTATGCTTTCTGAGCAGTCGAAACACCTTTCTGAGGTGTTTTAGATGCTCCTTCCTCGTTTTGCTGTAGACGAGGATGTCATCTAAAAATACGACTACAAATTTACCCAAGTATGGTCTAAGGACACTGTTCATCAAGGTCATAAAGGTAGCTGGAGCATTTGTGAGCCCAAATGGCATCACCTTAAAGTCATAATGACCATGACGAGTCCTAAAGGCTGTTTTCGAGACATCTTCCGAGTTTATACGGACTTGATGATATCCCGATCTGAGGTCTATTTTACTGAAAAATTTAGCCCCGTCGAGTTGATCAAACAACTCGTCTGCCCGAGGCATAGGGTACTTATTCTTTATTGTGACTTTATTGAGGGCTCTGTAATCTATGCAAAGACGCATAGAACCCTCTTTCTTTTTCACCAATAGGACTGGTGAGGCCCATGGTGAACTACTGGTTTGAATTTGGCCTTTCCCAAGATAATCTGTTAACTGCCTAGTTATTTCTTCATCCTCTGTTCGGCTGACCAACGGAGGTTTAGAAACAGGTGTTGTACCTGGTACTAGGTTTATTACATGATCTACCTCTCTGCTAGGTGGCAAACCATGTGGCAAATCTTCAGAAAAAACATCTTTAAATTTAGACAATAAAGTTTCTAATTTACTGATTTTCTGCTGCATAGAACTAGAAATAGAAACTTCAGGAATAAACTGAAAGTCACATAAGAATACCTGATGGTCGTCGTCTCCGATTAACTGACAGAGCTCTGAACTGCAGACCATAGGGCTGTTGGGAACGTCATGCTCCCCATGCAACTGGATCTCTCGGCCTTTATGCTGAAAGCTGAGGGTGTTCTCCTGACTCGCGAGAACAATGTCTGTGCGATCCAGGTGCATTATCTGAAAGTTTCTTTCATCTTGGTACCCCTGAATGCCAAGATTTAAGTTACTTACCATAGTTTCCCAGATTTTCTTACCTTCACCCTTAGCTAGTGAAACTATGTACCTATGCTGACTAGGTACTTCGGGTAGTTTAAGCTTTTTAACCAGGGTGTAGTTGATGAAATTATGGGTTGCCCCATCATCAACCATAACTCTTACTGACTGGTTACCAACTTTCCCATGCATACGTACTAGGTCATGCAGCCCAAAGCTGAAGGGTCTCGCTAGCATTGCAGAGGTCAGCTGGCAATACTGTTCATGATCTTCATGATACATTTTGATCTCGGAAGCTGCCGAGTCATTGGGAAACTTACAGTCTGAACAAGATGACTTGTTTCTTATCTTTTTTATCTTTTTTAGTGAAAGGCCCCTTGGGACACTGTCTGACTGTGTGTCCCTTGCCCATACACACAAAGTACAAACGTTCTTGTTTGGCTTTCTCAAAATCTTCTGGTGTTAAGGGCTGTATGAGTGAAGGGCGTTTCTGAGGAGCTTCACTTTTAAATTTATCTTCTTTCTTTCTTTTTAAAAATTTCTTTTTAGATTGAAAGTCTTTCTGAGGAGGCTGCTCAGAAAGGGGCTGCTGTTTCACACTCTTCCTACCCACTGAATCATCATAGATTTGAGCATATCTGAGAGCTTGCTCAAGGGTAGTAGTCGAGTTTCTCTGGACCTCTACTTTATATTCATCTTTGAGGCCTCGGACAAAGCCTTTGATTTTCTGGTAATCATCCATATTTTTAATTTTTAAAATTGCTTCTCGGTACTGCGAGATATATTGGATTAGGGACTTGTCCATTACTGTTCTTTCCCAAGCTTCCCAGGCTCTATCAAGTTCATTTTCAAGTAGGAATTCTCTTAGGAATTTGGATTTTTGAATTTGTCATGTTGGAGTGGTTTAATGGCCTTCCATGACCGGGGAGTTTGCCCAGTCTCCTGGAGATTTAACCACCACTTATAGGCCATGGGCCCTAAGGAAAGACTGGCCTCAATAGCTTGCAAATGGTCAGGGGTCTGTTTAAGAGCATGAATGTTCTTCCATTTACTGAGGAAGGTTTGTAGAATGTCTGCATTTCTATCCTTCTCTTCCCCAATAAAAGTAGGAGGCTTTAAATCTTTAAAGACACTGGGGTGAGACCGCAAAGTCTTGCCCGAAACTGATGGAAGTGGAGAAGGGGATAACTGAGAAGTGGAGGGAAGGCTTCCTTTCGCGGAACTCAAAATCAAAACTTTTGGGTTCAGCGAACGAGTCGTCAACCCTGGACTAATGCCAACTTCAGTTCATCCACCTCTGTTACCAAGTGGAGAAACTGCTCCTTGGCAACCAGTTCGTCGAGTTCTTCGGCGAACTGTTCCTGTTCTTGGTTCTTTCCCTTTACTGTAAGCCAAGGCTTCTGTTTCAAGATCATCGATGCCTCTCTCCGGGGGTTGATCAGGTCCCTGAGGAGTGGTCATTTTCAAAACTGAAAGAGATGTACCTTAACTTCTGAAAAAAAAAAAGTCAAAAAGACTAATTTACAACTGTACAAGGGAAGGAAAGAAAACTTAGCTCTTTCTGAGAACTGTACTTCCACAGAGAGAAACAAGAAAAGCCCTCTCAGCTCTTCCTCATTTGCTTTCAGACCTGTGGCTCTGAGAAATCTGAATAGGAGGCGGAAAAAAAATGCAAAAGATCTGAAATTCTTTTGCTATCCCCCCTCGCTGGTCTGACAGCACCCCAATTTGTCCACAAAAAGGCAAATTTGAAGTCCGAAAGCACTTCTGAATTCTGAAATTTTAGAAGCCCCCCGCTCGTTGATCTGGTAGAAGTACTATTGCTCCAAATCTTCCAAGTTAGGGCCCAAAACTTTGTCAGAAATCTGAAAACTCAGAAGTATTGGCAGCGCTGACCCTACTGGGAAATCTCAGCTTGAAATCCGCTAAGCTCTACTGAAATTGCACTTTGAAAATAGAAGTAGATCCCTGTATACAACGATAGATCTACTTGTTATTTCCTACTCTATTTCCGTTGTGAAATCTGCAAAAAGGTCTCTGAAATCAGCGATGGATAGCTGCCCTTCCAGTGAGTTACCGTACATGGAATCTGACTCCTTACTAGTGTAATTTCTCAGTGAATTTCAAAGGTCTGAAGGTTGCATCTACAACGATCCTCCTCCTCTATTCCTCTCTGAGAATCTGAGAGATTTTTCCTATCTTCTGATAGTTTTCTCTACTGCTGCTATTGAGCTCCCAAAGATGGAGATGGCTCTGATACCAGTGTAATAGATCCTAACACCACAATAGGGCAAACACTCGGACCTGCTCCCCCCTGCCCCAGCTGGCGAGGGCGAGGAAACGCAGTGGATTGGAATTAACTTCACCGCAAAACAACTGGCCATGGTCCGGGAAAGGGTCCTTCGTCGTCGGGACAGCCAGTAGGTCTTCTGGTTCCCTGTAGTGGACGGCACAGATATGATGACCATCCACTCTTCTGGTGACCATTCACTCCCTGTAGTGAATGGCACGGTTCTGACGACCCTCGGAGGTGTCGATGCTGCGCAAGAACATGGAATCGTAACAACTAGAAACCATCACGTTGATGAGTGGACGTCTGCGACGATCAGTCCACCCATCAGCCGCCATGATGGAACAGCCGTATCTATCCCAAGCCTCATGCAGTGCGGCCAGTCTTTCTCTGATTGATGCAACCCAGTCCTGGAGCAAAGGGTCACGTAGTGCGTCGGTTGTGGGTGGTGTGTAGCCGGGCCCGCAGATTGCAACTTTCGAGATAGCCTCTCGAGAGATGCAGGATGATGCCATGATAAAGGGGAGGTTCAGGTCATAGAACATCTGTGCTATGGTCCTGTTGGCCTCTCTGTGCTGCCCCTCTCTGAAAGATCCCGGTATGGACATCTGTCTGGTGCCTCGGGATGTGGATGGCTGGGAGGATGTGGATGGACGATGCGGATCAGGAGGTGGTGGCATAGGTGCAGGTGCGGAAGCGAAGGATATGGATGGGCCGTGCAGATCTGATAGTGATGGCACAGGCGTACGTGCAGTAGTGGAGGCTGTGGATCCATGGGGAGTACTGGCGGAGGGGGTACGGGTGGCTGTGGCAGAGGCAGAGGCGGTGGCTGTGGCGGTGGCGGGTGCGGATGCGACGGTGGGGGTGGGGGCGGTGGCGTTGGGTGTACCAGTGGTAGGGTCGGTGGCAGTGGGTGCACCAATGGAAACAGAGTCCGCGGCATCTGTGGACGGCTCACCGGGCTCAGCAACTGTCTCAGAACATGCCTCGAGAATGCGAGCCTTCTCCGTTGCGGGGATGACCATACAAATGCCAATCTCGTAGTGTCCCCCGTGGGTCGGACTAGCAATCCCCCCCAAATGTGCTCAAACCCGAGAGGCGTTCCCTGTGAACTGCTTTTGGCAAAAAGGGCAACGCCACTTTTTGTCGGGGCATCACCTCCACCTCATCCCAAATGGGACGAGCGGCCATATCTCTCTCTCTCTCTCTCTCTCTCTCTCTCACGCGCACACACACAGAAGCACGCAAATCCAACATCTCTCTCCCATCCTAAACCCTAAACTCTAAATCCTAAACCCTAAACCCTAAATCCTAAGCTCACACACACACACCATGTCTCGTACACGCGTGCATATACATACACATCCTCTCTCTCTCCGTCCCTCACACTCTCTGTCTCTTCCTCTCTCTCTCTCTCTCACACACAAATCGCCGTACACACACATCTATATGCTCAACAATCATCACACACACACACACACAACTCATCACACACACACACAAACACAACAGCACTCACTCTCTCTCTCTCTCTCTCTCTATGCCTCTCCCTCATTCACTCTCTCTCTCCCTCTCCCGCCCTCTTTCTCTCCTCTCGGGCTTCAGGCTTCTGCGGACTGTTCCGAAGTGCCCGCGCCTTTTTTTTTTCCTTTTTCTTTTTTTTTAAAAACGTGTCCAGGGTTTGGACGCGTCCAGCAAAAAAAAAAAAATTAAAAAAAAAAAGGACGCGTCTGACCCCGCGTGCGGGTCCGGGCGTCGGACGCGGGCATTCCGGCCCGGACCCTCATGTCTGATATTATGAATATAATTTACTTTTTCTACATGGAAAGTATAGTTGAGTCCATAGAATCAATGAAGCGTTTGCGGTTCACCACGGTTCAGTGAACCGTACGGTTCTCAGAAATTTTAACCTGGAACCGTGGTGAACCGTATAGGTAATAAATCAATTAATTGATTAATTAATTAATTTTTTTTTGTCCCACTCCCAAAAATAGCCCAAAAAACTGCCATAAAAATGCCAAAAAAATACCAGGAAAATGCCAAAAAGTGATGTCTGGAAACAGGTCAGTACTGTGATGCTTTTCATAGTGAAACAGGTCAGTACTGTGATGCTCTAACAGTCATGACTCCTACTTCTCATGTTCGTTGACTCCTACTTGATCTGCACTTTTATAAAAAACAAAAAACAAAAAACAGTACATACTAAAAGAGGGGGGAAATTAATTAATTAATTATTTAGATGAACTGTACCATGTTTCAAGGTACAGTTTAAGGAACTGTGGTACGGTTCCTTCCACGGTTCCCAGGACTCAGGGGAACCGTGGGTTCTATGGTCTATACTCTTTACATAAAAGAGAAAGATTTTTTGCTCATTAAAGCTGATAGTGGAGTTAATGATCCATGTATAGGAGAGCTACTGTGAAAAGAGCTGAGCATCCTCGGATTCTCGCAGGACTGAAGCATATGCTGCCAAGACATGGCTGCAAAGAGGGGGGAATCAGAAGTAGGCAAGTAAGATTGGAGGATTTCTCAAGTACAAAAACATGCCCTATGCCTTGCTTTCATAAGCATACAAGAAAGACACCTTAACTGGCTGATAGAATAGTTGAGAATAACAAAACTACAAAACATCGCAAGATAGGCAATCCTACCATGCAGCAAGTAGTGCCTTCACAATCTTTAATATAGATCATCAGAAGAAAAGTCAAGATATTCTAAAACAAGCCAAAAATTGCCAAGGAATGTATTTCTTAAATGATCTTTTTCATAGAAGGAGCAATTATATATACAGATACAATATCTTAAGTCAAACAGTGGAAAAGGTGAAGTACAATTACAGGATTGCAATATTTCATAGCATATCGTCTACCAAAACTTCAAAGCCTTGAGCAGAGAAAACTATTACAAGTTCATAAGGATAATGGGAAAAGAATATCTTGGATTCCACAACTGTGTGGGAGCATTGAATTTAGTTGATGTGGAATGCATCATATGCAGATTGTTATGCACTGAAGCAATGATCTTCTTCTGAATTTGCATGGAATGTTGAATCTGTTCATGTGTGGTTGAATTGCATAAAAGGAGGTGTGTTTGACATCTGTTTCATGCGTAGAGTAGTTCGTCGTAGGATTACATGACAAATGCAATTAAAAATTGTGACACTGTTCATAACCTGCTGCAAAATAAGGGATGCTTAGCAGAAGATGCGATAAACATGAAATGAGTGTCATGGGCTGAAGAGGAAGTGGATAAACGATGTCGAGAAACCGAAGTGTCCAAAGATGTCAAAAGAGAGTGTATCGAAGTGTATTTGTGGAAATGCACATGTCAAAGATCAATAGGCCACTGGATCACCATCGCTATCAGTATATTTAGAAGCTGACCGAAGCATCAATCATGCCACTATCTTGTTAAAGGGCGGTGACTCTTGGATGGAGTTCTGGATTGAGAAGGATGATAGCATAAGCCTTCACTATGTCATCTGTTGACATCAAGGAAGACTGCTTGAATGACATGAGAGATCCAGCTACTACAGCAGAGGCATTCTAACATCAAGAACGCTAATAGTATCAAAATCATGAACTTATGACAATCTAGATATTATTAGTAAAGAAAGCAAAGAAATCCCTAGCCTGGACAAGCTACTAGCTACTGCTATTCGTTCACCCTCCGATGTGTGTGTGTGTGTGTGAGAGAGAGAGAGAGAGAGAGAGAGAGAGAGAGAGAGAGAGAAAATACTAGTACATAGCCACTATAGATTTTTCTTTTGCTTATGGCTCATGTAAACCAAAATAGCTTTTGCTTTTGCATGACTTCGTACTTATGGCTCATGCAAACCGAAATAACATTGTTTGCATGACTTTGTACTAAAATTTAAATGGCAACAGATGCATGTTACTATAGCCCTCGGGCCTCAACTAAAGTTTAAGCCTTCAAAATTAAGACCACCACTACATAATATCCTTTAACGTGGACTTTTTTCGAAACTCTATTGACCGACCTCAACACATAGTATTGCCTTTGCAGGCATGGCCAATATATTGTGGCAGCTTTGCACACAACATATGTTGCAAATCTATAGAAAGCTTCATATTTAGCAATATATTTCCTAGCCATAGGCTGGAACAATTGGTGATCATTATGTGCCAATCAAAATAGAGGACCATGTAAGACTAGCATGTTTTCATCTCACGCATCTTGTTTCTTGTTATCTTGATTTTATTTAGCTGATTGTAGCTGTGTTATTTTGTAGTTGGTTTTGAGCATTTTCTATTGCACTGGCAACCTATTCAAGTTTGTCTTCTTCGAGAATCGATACATGCTGCAACACCTTGCGATCTAATTTCTTTCAACTTTCAGGCTCAACGTTGACCATGCACAAATGTTTCTTCTGCGATTGGATTGCTTGCTACCAAAAGTGCTCTAAAATAAAAATTTAACTTTTCTGCATGTCTTGCTGCACAATCTGTCACATAAATTTCTGTGTCAATAAGATTCAGTAGTGATCTAGAATTATTTGCAATGGGTATTCTTGAAGCTGAGGAAATGGGGATGGATGCACCACCTCGCTCGACATGCTGTTGCTTGCTTCCTTACTCGGGGGGATATGGTAATTCCTGATTTAGTATTCCCCTCCATCAGGTTTCTGCTTTTCCTTAAAATCAGATTTTTTTGATACATGATAATGTATGTGATTGCATGCATTAAGTAACAAGATAAGTGTTTTTGAATGCTTGCAGTTTGTGCATTGGGAGAAAGGCCGTGATGTCTTTGACAGACTATTAATTGACGACGACTGGTCCATTAACAATGGTAACTGGTTATGGCTTTCTGCTTCGGCGTTTTTTGCACAGGTAGACAATTATAATTTTACCATTCATCCAGCTTTATAGTTCTTGCTATGTTTCAGTTCGTTGTTGTCAAATTTTAGCAGCAAAATGAATCCCAATCAAAGCTAAAAGAAATGGAGAATGCACATTTGATTGATCTAGATCCAACTATGAGCTAGAATCAAGACTAGTAAGACAAAACTAGCTTAGCTTGGCATTTAACTCCACAATTGGCACATAGATTTGATCCAAAACATGATCTGATGCTACAGCAAGCTTGGCCGACCTGTAAACGAGTTTAATACCTTCCAATCAATGCAAGTAATGCTTAAGATCACTCACAAATTAATACTAGAACTCGCCACACAAAAACAATGTATTTGGAAGTGAAAGATCTTGATTTTCCATCAAATTCGAATGACAAAATCTCATAGATATATATACATGTCCATCTCGGATTTGGGGTTTTGGGGCACCCTTCAACCATGGATGACCTAAACCTAAAGTCAATACCCTAAAATAGGCCATTATCCCTAGGTTTGACTTCGAGATCTTGAGATCCCTTAGCAATGTAAAACATGCTAATTCTCTACAAAGCTAATGTACATTTTGTACTCACTTGCAAAGATGCCAAAAGACCTTGTGTGAGGAATTTACAAGCATAGGGCTAAGCATCTAGACACGTGGCTTGAGCCACATTATCACTTACAAGTGGAATCTTACATAGCTGGTATTGTGAAAATTTCAATAATTGTGAAATGGTCATGTCTTTTTGCGCACTATTGTTTCATTATTGGTAGCTAAAAGTTTCTTTGGTCCCAGGTTCGGCCTCCCCTTGGAAACCAAGAAGCATTATTGGTAGCTAAAAGTTTCAGAGCAGATATTGCATTAAAATCTCGATTTGGCTTGAGTTGTGCAGTATCACCGAATATATTCGCCTATTACTTTTGGACAGAAATATGACCCCGAAGGCAAATTTGTGAAGTACTTTCTACCTGTTTTACAAGGTTGTTAGTGTTGCTATTAAGCCAGCTACCTGTCTTTTAAGTCTTTGCATTGTAATCATGGTCAGCTTAAACATGTTATTTTTGTGCACAGACTCGATCCAGCTGTTTATTTCATATTTAAGTTCTGAAGAATTCTATAATCAATTTGGTGAGTTTTTCTGCTTAGATATTCCCAAGCAGTACATTTATGCACCATGGAAGGCACCAGATGAAGTTCAGAAGAATGCAAATTGTATAATCGGAAAAGACTATCCCTATCCAAGTAGGTTATGAGGCATATTTGTTGATTCTATATGATGCTTTTCACTTTTATGATTTGCTGGTTATATATACTGGGATAATTTTATGGTACTTCAATTCCGCAGTAAAAGCTACTACCTTATCAAGGGTATGCTAAATCATCTTTGCAGTAGTGGACCATGTTGTGGCCAACAAGGCTTGTCGAGAGTGCATGGCTGCCGCATACCAGCTCAACAAGGATGCCACTGGCAAACCAACTGCAGAACAGTTGGATTTGCTGAAGGTAAAATTTGGACAATCAGGAAATTTCAATGTGATTAGGAATTCAAAGAGCAGTCCCAGTGTAAAAAGGCAGAGGCAGTCCAAGTTAACTGAATATAAATAACAAGCATACATCCATTTCCAATTTTGCTGATGAACACTGATATAGTTCACAAAGAGGTGAAATAGACATGACTAGTGGGTTAAAGAAGAGGCCTTGTTGGATATTCATAGTGGTTTGTGATGCATATTTTATACAAGTAGTCAACTTGAGAACAAATGTCTGGAAATTCTTGTCAAAATATTGTTGTGATTCTTCACTTTCTAGTGAGAGAGTGGTTGAGGTTTAGTTACAATAAATTTTTAAGAAGTCCATCATGAAAAAATATTTTTCTCACATTTTATCAGAAATTTTAAAATAGCAAAAATTTCAATTGTTTTGCTGTTTATTTTTCAAAATGTCAAATTTATTTTTCCTTTAAATTGACTCTTGATTATGGCTTACATTCATGCATATAAGATATGTGCATTATAAAATAGTATCATGTATTTTTGGAGGGATGATTACTTTTTTAGCATAGCATACAATGGACATGATCTTATGTTATTTTTGAAATTTTAGCTCTTTCCATGGGATGATCTTGTTAGCAAATTTTTGCTTTTTAAATGATGACTTGGCTAGATTTGAACTTCATCTAGTTAGCCAAATTAAAAAAAAAATTGTTTCTTACCATTCTTGCTTCATTAATATTGCAATTCTTGTTTGACATCATCATCCAATTCTATCCATGTTCAATGGTGCATTCCAGTGTCGAGCGGGTATTGATATTTTTAATACTATTTGGGTCCGGGTATTATACTTTTTTGAAAAATTTGATACCAGTCGGGTATCAATATCAACATGTTTTGTAAATTGGTGGTTGGTATCAACCGACTTGGGTATTGCAGGGGTGATACCGGCCGAGTCTAAACCCGGATATGAGTATATAATTGTTTTCTAAAATTTGTCATCTTATAAAGGGTAGTATGCATTTAATGAAAAGCATGACCTTTTTAAATGTAATATGCATATGATTAAAGGCCAATACTTTGTTGTTGCCCACCAGTCTTTCACCATGAATAGTATTTAGTACATATGTAAATTTTGAAAACTGACTAAAAATGGACACTATATTGATACCATGTTAAATTCGAATTTTTTGCCCCTAATCTGGGTATCGATATGTGCATTGACTGGCTAAAACTAGGTCGGGTCGGGTAGTAGTATCACAAAATCACATACCGGGCAGGTATGAGTCCACGATACTATTGTTGATATCACCCGGGTACCTATATACGCACCCAACACTGGTGCATTCCTCCATTTTCACATTAAGTCCACTTGCCACTGTGGCAGATGACATGGCAGGGATCTATTTATGATTGACTACATTGGCCACCATCAGTCCAAGGAAATTTGGTGAGTGACAAGAACGACCGTAAATCCAACCACGGAGGAAAAAACATATGCACTTGTTTTAGTCATAATGTACCTTTTTGGCACAAAACATTAATTCTCTCTCTCTCTCTCTCTCTCTCTCTCTCTCTCTCTCTCTCTCTCTCTCTCTCTCTCTCTCTCTCTCTCTCTCTCTCTCATGAATGGTACTCAATTACATTACATAACATTCATTAATCTCTTTTTGTTGGGTGATATTCAAGTCATTTAAACCATGGGGTCTTGCACTAAAAAATGTTAAAAAAAATCCTCCAAATTTTACTTTGAGTTTGGTCGGTCAAGATATATCCTAAAGTATCCTACGGACGAAATCAGTTACCTCCTCCACAAGGCATGTGTTGGATGGGGTTGCCTAACCTCATGTCTTACGTGAAGGGTGAGGAGAGGAACTATCGAAAGGTGGTTTATGTCCACATTCCCACCACTCCTCATCTTCCTCTTTTGCATATTTTCTTAGTACTTCTAAAGAAGCTTGATCAATGACGCCCATCTATGTGCAGGAGATCATCAAAAGCATACCTTTCGGTAAGTGATCCTTTGCTATGCTTTTCATTCACTTTGCTGTTTTTACAGTCTACTTGAATTGTCAGAAATGGTGAACTCCTGCAACTTTGTCGCAGCACAAACTCGAAGCGAAGGTTGAACGAGAACAATTCGCGACAGTCAACGTCCCTTGACTCGAAACACGAACAATTTGCAAATCATTCGTGAATCGTAAACTCACATTCAGAAACGAAAAACTATGAAAGAGACGAGAGGAATCCTTCGCGCTGCCAGCTGGCAGCTCAACGAGCTTGGAGTCATAGACTTCACGCTTAGCTGAAACGAATGGCAACAACGAACACTAACTAACTAGTTAATTGACATTAACTAGTCTTGTGATTCTACGTTTAGCCATCTTGTAAGCTCCACACTGTGGAGGTAAAAACGATCCTCTCTGGATCATAAAAAATAGAATGAATAGAGAGATCTGTAAGAGAGAGAGAGAGAGAGAGAGAGAGAGAGAGAGAGAGAGAGAGAGAGAGAGAGAGAGAGAGAGAGAGAGAGAGAGCAGAAAGAAAATACTAGAACCTATAGCTGTGCATGAAAGTCTGCCAACGAGCAGAACACAGCGAAAGAGCAGAATGTCATTCCGTCCAACGAGCGAGACACTGACAATCTCGCTCTAAAAATTGAACTGTAATACAGTCGCTCTATTTTCGTGCATCTCCCTGTCTTGTGCTGTCATTTTATCTTGATTGCTAGAATACAATTTGTCCTATGATGTGTAGTCGCGTGTCTGGGATCCTATAAACAACTTTCGCACAAAAAGAAGATTCAAAGACACAAAATTGTTCGTGAGTAAGAAGACGAAGACGAAATAGAAAATAGCCTCGCTTCCGCAATATGGTATCAGAGCCCACAGGTTATCACTACTGATATCCCAGCAGTGATTCTTCCAGACAACACAATATGGCTACAACAATCCAGACAAGAATAGCAATCAGTCTCGATGGCGCAGAATCTGGAAATTCAAAATCAAAACGCTTTTGAAGGGTGAAGGCATCTGGTCGGTGACCGAGCTCTTAGAGGTGCAACCTCCAGAGGGAGACCCGAGGAGAGCTGAATGGATCAAAAAAGATGAGCGCGCAATGGCGATCATCGTTTCATCCATAAATAAAAATCTACTCATGCAGATTGAAGACTGCGAAAGCAGCCATGCAACGTGGGAAAGATTGAAGCATAAGTATGAAGTGAGGACTACAGCTTTAGTCATGCACCTTCACAATCAGCTGCAATCCATACGGTGGGATGGCAACCAGTTGGATCAGCACGTTGAGAAGATCAGAACGATCTTCGCTCAACTCGCTGCATCAGGACAAGAGCACCAGGTCCCAGCACCACAACAGTTGATGTACTTCATGAAATCTCTACCGACGTTTTATCAGCCGCTGAGAATGCTCATACTGAGTCTACCAGATATGACATTCGAAAAAGCAGTCAGTCTTGTCGCTGATGAGAGACGAAGGAGAGGGAAGCAATGATCAAGAGAAAGCTCTCTTCACGAAGGGGTAGAAGAAAAACAAAAGCAAGCCAAGATTCGAGAAGACGAAGTCCTCGAATCAGCAATCTTCTTCCTACGATCACTGCCACAAACCAAGCCATATAGCCAACAAATGCTGGTTTAATCCAGCAATACCTTGCATGCACTGCAAGAAAAAAGAGCATTCTGCATACGATTGTAGATTCAACTCAAAAAGAAAAAACAAAGCTGAAAAAGCAAACGTTGCAGAGTCATCAAAGGATGCTGAAAGAGGTGATGAAGCTTTCACGATACTCGATGAAGCTTCAACAAGCTACTCTGAACACGACTACGATGTAGTCATTGATTCAGGAGCAACATCACACATAACCTGCAACAAGAAGGTCTTGATCGACTTTCGCGAACTCGAAAACAACATAGTAGTGATTCTAGGTGATGGGAGCAGACACGATGTCAAAGGCATCGGCACTCTATAGCTGCGAACACTGTCAGGCCAAGTGGAGCTACCAGGAGCACTTTATGCGCCCTCACTCAGAAAAGATCTGCTATCTGTCTCCAAGATGGCAGATCTAGGCATTCGAGTTTTGTTCGATGGCAACACTTGCTGTATGATCGAGAAGACGACAAACAAGTTGCTGACGGTCGGATGCAAAGAAGAAAATCTCTACGAGGCAAAAATAGTCAACAACTATGATAGCATATTGACTGCATCAGAAAATGAAGATCAGCTCTAGCATAGGAGAATGTATCATCTGAACATGCGGAGCCTATACGACATGAGCAGAAAAGACATTGTCACAGGTCTCAAGATTTCAAGGCCCGAAACTGAGTTCTACGAAGCTTGTCAGAAAGGCAAGCAACATCGGAATCCATTCATGCATGAGGGAAGAAGAGCCAAGGAAGTTCTTGAGCTCGTCCACTCTGATGTCTGTGGACCGATGAAGATGGATTCGCTCTCAGGTTTGAGATACTTTTTGACGTTCATAGATGATTACAGCCGGATGACCATGATCTACTACTTAAAGAAGAAATCCGAAGTGTTTGATTCCTTCAAGAAGTTCGTGGCATTTGCAGAGCGACACACCTCGAAAAAGATACAGATTCTTAGATCTGACAACAGGTGAATACAAAAGCACAGAGTTCTCAAGATTTTGCGAAGAACAGGGGATAGAACACCAGTTCACTCCTGCATACACACCAGAATACAACGGTGTGGCAGAAAGAAGAAACAGAAGGCTAGTTGAAGCAGCCAAATGCATGATGGCACAGGCTCAATTGCCAGGTCAATTTTGGGTTGAGGCAATAGTTGTAGTTGTACACCTACAGAACAGATCTACAACGACAACGCTGGAAAACAAGACACCATACGAAATGTGGATAGGCAGAAAGCCTGATCTGTCATACGTACGTGTGTTTGGATGTGCAACATACAAGCACATTCCCAAAGAAAAAAGGAGCAAGCTCGATGACAAATCTGAGCAAACAATCATGGTCGGCTACTCGAACGGAACACATGTGTACAAACTCTACAACCCAACCACGAAGAAGGTTGTTGCGAGCAGAGATGTGAAGTTCGATGAGTCCACATTCTCTGGACTGAAAGACGAAAGAGGCCATGAGATCTTCACACTACTGCCTATTCAAGAGGGAGATCGAGGACAAACATCAAATCGGAATGCAGAGCCGCAAACTCCAGAGCAGCAAGAAGCAGAGGATCAACCCCGCAAACAACAAACGTTTGAGCAGTGATGAAACGAACCTCGAAGGTCAACAAGACAAAGAAGACCTCCAGACCACTTCAATGGAACGAAGACATGCAATTTGAATACTGCAGCTTCACAGAAGAGCCAGCAACATACCAAGAGGCTATTCAGAGTCCAGAGGGAGAATTCTGGAAGTAGGCAATGTCAGAGGAGATGGAGTCGATGAGGCGAAACGAGGCATGGACATTAGAGCCACTGCCAGAAAACAGAAAGATAGTCGACTGCAAGTGGGTGTATAAGATCGAGTCAGCTAAATGCATGCTGGCACAAGCATCATTGCCTAAGAGCTTCTGGGCTGAAGTTGTTTCCATTGCAGCTTACATCCAGAATAGATGTTCAACTAAGGCTACAATGTGACTTTCAGTCCAGTAGTCAAGCATTCATCGATCCAAGTCCTCTTATCTTTTGTTGCTACGGCCGACCTCGAAGTACATCAACATCGGGGATTCTGACTTATCGACTCAATTGATTGTCGTTGAGGACCGTCAAGCAACTATCCCGACCCAATTGACTATCGGCAGTGGCATGCTCGACTCCGAATAGTCAAAGCTTTCTCATGCCCACTTCTTGTAATGTGTGCAACTACTTGGACAATGACAACAATAGCCACGATCTATTTCAGACAGCGCAACGGCTCCATGCCATCTTCTTGTACATACATCTGCACAAATGAAAATTGTATATAATTGATCATTGTAATCAATTAATTATGCCAATGCTAACACAGACAAGATAGGCTGATTATATATACGCTCGAGCGTTCATAGATGTTGAGACGACAACTTCTCAAAGACAGACATGGTAGATGCTTTTGAGCATTGATTCCCCTCTTTCAGACTGATTGTCAAAATAAGCTCATAGCTGTTATAGATTGTAGTTAGCTTTCTGAGCACGTGGTTTCGCTCGCTATTGTTTTGTGCTCACCACATCATCTGACTTGTAATTCTATACATTCAATCTAAATAAATTAATGTCTGGTTTTGTGTTCAAATTTTGTCAGTGTTGCAAGCGGCACTGACTCTCTAATTGGTTTTTTTGACTGTCTACTCTTTCACTTCCTCATATACGCAATTAAACTATATCTTGTGTTCGCCTACTATTGTAGTAGTGCACGCACCGAGGAAATCTGTCAACCACTGCCTTCGCACAGTAGTAGAATCGTTCCGATCCGATTGTGCGACCTTTCCATTTCATGGATTATCCTACATTCTCCGACAATGACTGTATCACTCAGGCCACAAAAGTAGACCAACCTCAACTAGGAGACAACGATGAGACAACCTAGTGGCCATGTTGTATGCTATGAGGCGTATCCCCAAACGAGCATCCGAATAAGCTAAATATCAAGTCCATATGGTATGTGTAAAATGTTTCAACAGCTTATTCTTTGAACATGTGTGATTTTAATTCTGTGTTGTCAATAGCCTACCTAAATATTGATTGCATTCTAAAGTATACCCTAATCATATGTTGATTGCAACATTGCAAATTTGTTCATAGATTGAAAAAAATGTCAAAGGTGGGTGTACTCAAAAGCAATGCAAGTTCGACAACGTTGCTGGAATATAGGCCCTTTCTTGGTTTCAATTTGCAAATGCAATTTTGTAACAAGAGAAAAAAATTTGCAATTCAATTTTCTTTTGTATATGCTCTTGTATCAATGTTAATCGTTTAGCATTTTACCTAGTCACCTTTTCATTGATCCAAAAGTGTTGGAGGACTTGTGGTAAAAGATTTGCTAGTTTTTTGATGACAAGGTCCTTTTCAATGTTGTAGATAAATTGTAGGTTGTTTTACATCACAAACCATGCATTGTCAATGTCATGGCCATATTCGGTTAGGACTTGGAATAGTCCTAATATGGTAGACCGCCCTCCAGTATTCGAGATTATTGGTCACGTCGAGATTTAATTCCATGTCGAGGCCTGTTTGTGACTAATTACCTTGAGAGGACCCAGACACTCTAATTCAGACATATGGAGTATTGCATGTACGTGTGACGGATATAGGCAGGAGGACTGCATGAAGAGATGTGATCTAATTATAGTTGACTACATGGAGATGGCATGGGTTCATGCACATGACTCTACTCTCTATATAATGAGGTAGGGAGACTCTCATCGACATATTGGGTTTAGGTTATCAGTTTCTCTCTTCTCCTCTTGCTTCAAATTGCATGGCTTGATCCAGGTTTGATCTAGGATTGGTTGGGCGGTTTGGCTCCATAGTCTCTCTTATTGTGTTCTCCTATCCTCATCTTAGGGGTTATCCCTTATGGTATTTACATTGGTATCAGAGCCTGGCTAAGATGCGGTCTTGGATAGGAGTGGAGACAAGCTCTACATCAGATTGGAAGATCAAAGCACTTGGAGTTACATCTCGGTTTGGAGTGCTGAATTCTCAAAGGAGGTTTGGAATTGGAATTGGAATTGTAAATTCTTGGAATTCTTCAAAATTGTTGATAACGTGTCTATCATGTTTTAATTTCAAAGGAGAAGCTGAGAATTAGCCTTGTAATTTTATTCTAAATTTTCTGGTTTTTGAGAAGAATTCCAGTTCATGTTTAATGATTTGCAAGTGCGAATCATGTGGCTTGTTTCTTGGACTCACATACTTTGGAGATTTGAAAAGATGCAAGAATTTGTTATGTTTGATGGTAGGATTCATGCATGACTAACTTTTTTTAATGATTGATTGATGAAAATCAATTTTTTCAGAAGAATTAAACTATTAGTGATGCTGTTACATAAATCTAGTTACAACCAAAGTATAACAAGGTGTGAACCGCAATTCTGTCATTTCTCGAGATAGGAGATAGTTGTTGAGAATAAGCTGTTTTGGGGTGGAGTCTTGCAAACCAGGCCATTCATCAGTATGATTCCTAGTTTATCTTGGATATAAACTATGAAGTTTCTGAGGAAAACATGGATAGGGTTTATACTGGTTGAAATACCACATGCATGAGTGTGAGAAGTACATTAACTCTGGTTAGTGAAACATTATCAGCGTTCAAGACTATTCTCAAAGTTGTTTTTGAGATTTGAAGCCTTGGATTGCTATTGAAAGCCATGAGACAACATGTTTTAGCACTGTGGTATTCTCAATTTTTTTTGTTTTGCATAGGAGTTGCAGATAGAGAACCCAGGGGCTATGGGATTGTGCTCTACCTGTAAGTCAGATTTGAAGGCAGTAGGCAGACTGATGTCTATGTCTTTGTCTCCTGAGCGATGGAGAGCGGTTGAGACCTGTCAATGGATCGTGAATGGGTGCGATTCAGAACCTAGTTGTGCTTGTAGTCTCTCTCTCTCTCTCTCTCTCTCCTCAATTGGTCATGGCTGGAGGTCTTCTCTATACCGATGGTAGCGACTATAGCAACATGCAATCCCTCGTTAAAAACCCTATCAGGTTTTTCAATAGGTCGTGAGTTGCCCTTGTGGGTAGCATGGATTTTACGGCCTTGCCTTGCAAAGGCAATACTATGTGTTGAGGTCGGCCAATGGAGCTCGAAAAAAAGTCAACATTAAAGGATATTATGTGATAACTACCTAAACTTTAAGGCCTGAACCTTGGTTGAGGGCTATATTGCCCAACATGTAAGTGATGGGCTGGTGCATGTTTGCTATTTGCTTTGAACTGCAAAAACTGATTTCTCATGTCATTTGTTTCCGAAGTTCAATGCATGTATTCATTGCATGAAAGATGTGGCAAGTTTGCAAGCAGGAGTAGGAGTCGTACCCCTATAGCGTCTCAGGAAGATCCGGCCACTCAGCGTGAAGCTAAGGAGGACATGGCCCATACAGCAGCTGCACAGGAGGACCAGACTGAGCAGCAGCAACAAGAAGACCAGCAGCAGCAGGAGGACCAGCAGCAGCAGCAGCCAACACGAGAAAAAAGCCCTTGCCCGACGGCAATTGAGCGGGAGGAAACAACGAAGTTCCTAGATGAGGAGCTTGCGGCATCGGGTGAGTTGCCGGTTCTGAATGATTCTTTCTTCGACCCATTTCCACCAGCAATGGGCATGGACACATCAAATTTAGGCATATCGGGGGACACTACACCCACCGTGTCACCTCCAAGTCACGGCCCGATGATGAGTCCGATGATGTCGTTGCTGGTGGGTGGTTCTGATGAGGGCATGTCGATGTCGAACACAACAAGGATGAAGCAGAAGGCGACCCATAGATGGTCAGAGAGAGGAGCACACGAGCGAAAAAGAAAGAATCCTCGCAAGGCAGGGTCTACATCAAAGCGACGGAACCCTGCAGCTTAGCAGCCATCACCACTGCCCACACCGCCAACATCGCCTCCACCGCCTCCACCTCCACCGCCTCCGCCCCCACCGCCACCACCACCACCTCCACCACCACCTCCACCGCCTCCAAGTTCTGCTGCAGCTGGCCCAAGTAGGACCGTAGAGCGTGGCAGGGGTAGGTCGGCCCCTCGTGCAGCACCATGGGTTGGAAAGGAGCTCCGCAGGATGCAGCCACCACCTCCTCGACCGCGTAGAAAGCGCAGGATCACAAAGTGGCTCCAGGATATACGGAGCTATCAGAAGTCCGTAAAATTTTTGATCCCTAGGGCCCCTTTTGTGAGGCTTGTAAAAGAAATAGTCGATGAATTTTCCTTGGGGAACAGAGTTACGGCAGATGTGGTGTCCGCAATACAAGAGTCTGCGGAAATGTACCTAACGCAGCTCTTTGAGGACTCATTTTTGTGTGCAGTGCACGGGAAGAGAGTCACAATACTCCCGAAGGATCTCCACCTAGCTAGAAGGCTAAGGAGAGAGCGCAATTAAAAATATCATGTACATGATTTTATTTATAATATACTGAAGATTTGGTGTCAAGTATCTTGCAGAATTTCAGGTTATGTGAATGCAAATTGCTGTGATTGAGTTTGATATATGATTTCAGTATTGTTTATGTGAATGCAGTCATTTGAAAATTTTAGTATCATCTATGTGAATGCAGTGATTTAAAATTTTCAGTACTATGGGAATGGTAGTTTCTTTAACCATGTTGTAGCTAAGATAGGTTTCCATGTCGTGGCATGGAAATCACACCAAGGCGCGACCAGGGGACGTTTGACCAGGTCAAACGGGCCCTGGTCGCGCCCTGGCGTGAAAATCCAGGTCAAACGGGCCCTGGTCAGGCCCTGGCGTGAAAATCACGCCATGTAAAAAAAGAAGGAGAAATCTTTATCAGAAAAAAAAATTAAATTCTAAATTCAATGAATAAGCACATCATATAATGACAACAGAGAATTAGGAGAGTCCACAAGAAAAAAATGACAAAATCTTTATTCACATTTGATCCATTTCCTTCAAAGAGGACTTCAGCTTCTCTGATCGCTTCTCTGATGACAGTACTGGTTTTAACATTTCTAATGCTAATTTAGGAGCATCTCCCTCATCCTCATAAGGGCCAATTAAACCCGAGAGAATGAGCCAGGTCTCGAATCCAGGGCAAAAATCATTCAAAACGGCTTTTCGGAGGACACAGTAAGCCTTTGGTGCTGACGGTGACAAGTCCAGCTCACCAATGTGCTTGGAGAGTGCTTTGCATTTAAGAAGCTCTGTCTGTCCATCTGGGCTGTACTTGTTGCTGAAGCAGAAAATAAAGTTGTTGGGCAAGTTCCCAATGTAGTGGGCCATAGACATGTCCAGAGTTCCTGCTTCAACTTTCTCCCGAGAGCCACCCCTTCGCATTGCAAATGCATCAAGATCCACGGCATCCTGCATTTGGTTCAAATTATTGCAAAATGAGTATAATGAAGACAAACAAACATAACAAACACACGCAAGTTGAATTGTTGGGTCAGACTTGCCTCGGTGCCTTCATCAATGTCTTCGGTTTGCGCAAGGTCAATTCCTTTGTACTTCACGTCAGCAGTTTTCCCTTCGAGTACCTCGAATGGCCTTGTTTGAACTGGTGGTGGTTGAAGCGTTTTCAATTGGCAAAGCACCCTTGCCAGTGCTTGCTCGGTGGTGTCCCTGTCATGTCCAATCAGCTTCTCATACGTGTCGTCGGGCTGGGTGTGGTCAAAAGTGGAACTGCCATTCTGCAAACTTACCAATGCTATCAGCATCTCATCTTCTCGCAAGCCGAGAATATGTTGCAAGTCATGCATGAACACATACTCCTGCCCATCAATGATGATTGGAGCAAGGCCATGGATTCGAAGCACGACATCATCGGACTCATCTATATCTTCTGGCTCCGCTGATGTGGATGCACCTGTTGCCTCTTGCGCAGCCAAGACTGCTTCGTGCTCCGCAGATAAATCTTCCTCTTCACCCGGGTCGTTCATCTCGTTCACCTGCTCACTAGGATTGTGTTTGTTGCTGGCCACAGTCGCTGGAAACTCATTAAGCAAAAAAATAACAGTAATCTCACCGGATAGAAACTTCTTTCCTACACTTTCAAGATCAAAAGTTTTCAGCTGATCCTTGGTTAGCTCCAAGTAATGATCGTTACCCAAGTGACTAATAAATCTGTTGAGACGAGCGATAAAGGGTCTATCTCCTTTTCATATATAACTAAGCAAGTTATATGGAATCCACATGATAGTTGAGCCAAGAATTTGTATGGCATAAGGCTTCAAAGTTTCATCTATATACTCACTCACGTATGTGAATGCATCCATATTAGCCCATAGAGTGGCAAGCGTGTCTATTCTATCGGTAAACATACAATAAATACGATCTAACTGATCTAAAAACTCTGTGGGGGCTAGCAGATTGGCCAACTCTATTTTAGGGGACGACATTGTTATGCAACTAAGAACACTAATTGACCAACAAACTAGTAGTCTAATTGAACAAGACAAGCTAAATTACGAGGAAACAAATTTCAACAAAGCAAGAAGTGGCAACAAAATGAAAACCCTCACTCTTATATAGAGGGACGTGTATCCAAAAATAGATATTATTATAAAATCAAATAAAATAATTTCTATTTATAACAACAATCCAATTCGGCAGTAATATTTATCACAAAGGAATATTCGAATCACAATTCAACATAAATTGTTTCTATTCCATCTCATCAGTTTCCGTAGTTTCTCTAGCGCTGTTTTTCAAAACATTGGATGTTGGTGTCCTCGGCATCCATCTCTTTCCAACTCGGACTCTAGACATCCTCCATTCTTGATGCCTTGTTCTAGCATTAGAGGATTGCCATGCTGTCTTTCTGACTGAATTTGAATTGGAGATCATTGAACACAACTCTTCAGTTCTTGTGTTTTGAAAGTGTCCTCGGCCCAAAACTCCTCTGTAAAACCATTGGAATATCTCAACCAATGCATTGCTAAGACCCTTTCCTCCGCCATGCCGTGAATTTTTGAAATACCAGCCTTTGCCTTGTAATGACTCTTTTCCATGTCTTGCGTATTCCAAATAACTAATGATCCATAGGTTTTCATAAACCAAGGTCCATGAGCGTAGAAGATGTGCTGTTCATAGAAAATTTGTATTAGTTTAAATCTTTACAAATACATAAATACGAAAGTAAAAAATATGAGACACACATACCATATAGTGAGTTATGTGTGTTTCTCCACATGCATCAATCATCAATTCAGTAAATGTTTTGACTTGTCTTGCATATCTATCCAAATCTTCATTTCTCACAATCTTTTTGTTGATAGTTTGTGACAAGGCATCAAATGCTTGCCAAACCTTAGCACGTGTACTTGCCATGCGAGGATCTGAGCCAATATTTGTTTTGCATTGACATATTTTTCTCCAGTACTCCCATTCAACACTGCTTTCACGTGCAGTATGATTTGACAATAGGTGTCTCGCTTTCGCACCACCCATTGAAACTTTTGCTGGAACATCTTGCGTTTTTCCACTCATCTCAACGTCTTTGGTAAGACTCACGTGGCCCCCGTGCAATCCCATATCGGATAAAATTATCTCTAGATTTCTAATGCTAACATTTGCTCTTGATTTGGGCTGCATGTTCCATGCGTAACAACAATGCAAAAATAATAATTTGTCCAGTATTCGTAATTCACCATGCATTGTGCAAAAATGGACTCTTTCGAGAGGAATGTTCAACACAGGACTCCAAGCTTTGTCTAGATTGTGCCTATTTGGTGCAAGACGTTGGTTGCAGTTCAAAATACTTTTGTTCCGCCCAGATTCAAACATACAATATATACAAAAATTCTTTGCATTTGCACTGAGACCACAACCGTACATGCATTTCAAAGTCTTCAAATTAGCAGCTAGGTGCCATTCTACAGCAAAGCTTTCTCCTTCAACATTGAGAAATTTGCCTTCATTTTGTGCATGTATTATCTTAGATATACTACATTTTTCAAATAGCCACTCCAGTACGTCGTGAGACTCCTTAGGAACTTCAAATGCAGCTATCCACCATATGTGATTTTCGGATTGCACACTAAATTCTTTACAATAACTTCTGCCAAACTGTTGCAATTCACGATTCATCAAGGTGATTGTGACACGTTCAAGTTTACGCCCTTTTACGATTTCTGCTTCGTCCAACTTAATAGCAAATATAACTTTACCTCCGCAATCTGTAAAACAAAAATTTAATTACTAAAACATATTAGTTGAAGAAAAGCATGCAATTGAAAACCGAAATCCACAATAAATGTTCTTACCATTTGTTCTAACTTCGTAATGTCGGATCATCATCGCTTGGACCTTTTCCAGATCTAAGAATATATTATTGCCTTGATGATAACGAAAACATGTCGGAGCTCCTTTCTTCTTATTGGTTACTGTAAAAGAATCCTCAATATGTTGAAACTCTCCTAATTCAGAGAGCAATATCGAATTGCATTCTCGTTTGGCAGATTCAACAAGTTTATAAGTAGGTATTATTTGATGGCGTTTTAACCCATTTTTTTCATAGCGTTTCATATACTTCTTCAAAGCTCTATACTCCTTGCGACTCACACCTCCTTGGTCACATGCGTACACCATCTATTTAACATTTGGATTTGGCTTGAACTTGTCGATTAGCTTTTTTGCAATTCTCAAGCAAATTGAATCACCTGTTTCATCTTCCACAATCTTAATCAAATCTTTACCCTTCAAAAAATGTTTCATATATTTTTCGGCAATAAAATCTTTTCCAACCGTCTTTTTCAAGAACTCTTTTGTGTCCCTCATACGTCTTTTACTGGCACCACCACCTGGTGCCAAAGCTTCTAGTTTGTGTCTCTTAGTGTTTTCATTTTCTGCTTGCTGATCCATCGAGACTCTACACTTTCGTTGTAAGCCATATATTGTCCTCTAAAATATACTGATTGAAGATTGCAATTCTTCAATTTTTGCGACAAAACTGGCAAGCTCTATTTTCAAACCATTTATCTCCTGCTCCAATTTCATATTTATTCCATGCAATGACTTTAAATTGTCATTCATAGTCAATATATGAATGTTTGCCGTATTTGCCAATGTCTCAGCTTGAATTCTTCGAGAATCCATTGCTTGACAATAGCCAAGCAGTCCATTCTGACCATCCCCAACGAACCTTAACAAACTATGTACATCATAAAATTTAGGAGGAGCATCTACCAGTGGATTATGAGGGTATAAATCACCTCTTACCCATAGGTCAATATGTTTTTTTCCTTCTAATCTCCAACAATGCATGTCATACGGATTTAAGTTAACACCCCATGCAGCTTTGGTGGTCGCATAATCCTTCTCTAACTTCACATGTAAGTGATACTTGGTTGTCATCTTGAAGATGTCGAATTTCCCAAAAGAATCTATGCAAAACATTACAATATACCTTAATCAAATGGTGTCTGTGAAAAATGCAAAAATAAGCTTGGTAGAGGCCAAAAATCTTGTATATAGGATGATTACACATGTGTGGAGTCTGTTCCCACGTGTGAAAATAATGTACTTGTCATGTACCATAATCATATAGGTTGTACATATGATTTAATTCAAGTTCTAGTGGCTAAAAAGGCCAAAAACTAGTTTTCTAGACATATGACACATGGCATCAATCTATTGATTGCATGAGCCACATCCTTTGGTTAGGTGTCACATCCCATGTGTAGAGGACAGCTCACATGTGTGGAATAAGCTGAAGTAGACGAATTTTGACTTCTAGAAGATTTTCAAGTAGATCTCCATATAGAAGGAAAATGGACCAAAAGTGTTTTGCATGATGAATCATCATATGACAAAGCACCTTCACACATGTGGGATCAAAGGGATGATCAGTACCACGAGCTCTCACTTATTGTATATATAGAGCCACATTTGGCCATAATCATTGTGAGACACCAATCTTGGTTTTGGAAGCAATTTTGAGTGATTCTCTCCATTTGTCTACATTTGTTTTGATTGTTTTGAGGTGCCATCAATGTGTACTTGATTTTCAGGTTGGAGTCCGTACTCAGACAGGGTTTCACACATGGGAAACCCAAAAGTACACCTACCTTCAATTAATGATTGTTCTTGTTAGGATTTTGTGTCTAGAATTGATCTAGATTGATCTTAATCTCAAGTAGATTGATAGATCAAGTAATCTGACAACCAATCCCTCTTGAGGATCAGATTAAGATCCACTCTTGGTCCTTTTTGTACTTTTTCCACATGGTATCAGAGCCTAGTACAAGAGGTTTTGTTGAAATTGATAGGGTTAATCCAAATCAAAACCAAAATTAGCAGTTTTTTGGAAACTAGTCAAATTTTGTGTAGCGAGTTGGATTTGATAGCTATTCTCAAAAGTTTTGGTCCAGATCTTGTTGTGAGCTGTAGAAACCCTTTTCACACGTGTGAGGCCATACAGCTCCGGTTTTGACTGAGAAATTTCAAAAATTTGTAGAATTTGACTCACATACCCAATTTGAGTAATTTCTGGTGCAAAATCAAGCATTTTCTATAGAGAGTCTAATCCCTTGATTAGTTTTTGGATTAGATCAGCCAAAAAATTAAAATTGAAGCTTGAATGAGGTGCATTAATTGATCTACTCTGATTTTTTGATTGTATGTTAAAGTTGAAGAGAGAAATTGCTAAAAATCATAGATTAAGGAGTGATTTTGCAAGGTTGAGACTAGAATCTAAATTTCCATCATTCTAGATTGGTTCATGAGTGATAGGATTGAGTCTATAAGCTTTCTAAATTGCTAGAAGACTTTAGGTTCAGATCTCTTAGAGAAACCATAAGAGTTTCTAGTGCTTTTTCACATTCAAAAATGGCATCAATGGGTGGTTTTTTGCTTGAAGCTAGTGAAAGACTTACATCCACTAATTATGCTACTTGGATAGTTTGAATGGAGTCTTTGATTGTACTTCATGATCTTTATGACATAGTACTTGAGGTGGAAGTAGAACCTCAAGGAGGAGTTGAATTGGCTAAGTACAAAAAGAGATGTAGAGTTGCATTACACTACATAAAAATGAATGGAAGTAATGAACTTTTGAAAGAAATCTCATCTTGTACCACATCCAAAGAGGCATGGGATTCATTAAAAGCCATTTATGGATCCAAGAACACTTCAAGGATACTCATGCTTAGGAATAAAATCCTTCAAAGCATGAAAGGAAGTAGTGAAAGTGCCCAAAATTATGTCTTTAGGATCAAATCTTTGAATAAAGAGTTGTCTTCTATAGATGATAAAATCAAAGATGATGAATTAGTTCAAATCATTTTGAATGGATTAGGAGATGATTATTCCAATCTTGTTCAAACCTTTGCTATTCAAGATTCACTTCCTAGTATTGAAAAACTTCAAAGTGTGCTTGTTAGTGAGGAGAGTAGAATGCTTTATATCAAAAGTAGGATGAGTTCCTTATCTTTGAATGATGGTGATGAAAAAGCTAACTTTTTTTTGAAATGCAAGAAAAAGAAGTTTCCATCCAAGAAGACTCAAGACATGGAGATGGAGAACAAAGATGGAACGTCAAGTTCCAAAGGCAAGAGCAAGAAGGACAAGCAGAAGCTAAAGTGTTTCTTTTGTGAAAAAAAGGGACATTTTGCATCCGAGTGCTACAAGAAGAAGAATGCCCAAGAGAAGGACAATCAAGGCAATCTTGTGCTTGAGGAGGAGGAAGAAGGCAATCTATCTTTGATGGTATCCTCACCACAAACATCTAATCAAGACACTTGGTGGATTGATAGTGGGGCAAGCTCTCACATGACTCACCAAAAAGACTACTTTTCTAATCTACTTTCTTACAATAGTTCTAAGAGATTTATCTTCACTGCAAGTGATCAAGAATGTGAGATTGTAGGTGTTGGATCCATTCCTTTATATCTAGGATCATCTAAAAAAAGTAGATCTAGACAATGTTCTTTATGTACCTTTAATTACAAAGAACTTGTTGAGTGTAGGACAACTTATGGATAGTGGATTAGATGTACATTTCAAGCATGGAGCATGTTCTATCTTGAAAGATGAAAAATGTATTGCTAGTGGTTTCAAGCAAGGGAGGTTATTCAAATTGGATGCTAATGTGATGGTTGGAAGTGTGAACATGGCAAGGAGGAGCTTCCTCAAGTGGAATTATGGCACAAAAAGGTTAGGCCATCCTAACTACAAAGCTATGGAGACCATGGTGACAAAGGAGCTAGCAAGAGGACTTCCCAAAACCATATCCAAGTGTGGCAAGCTTTGTGAAGCTTGTGGACTCTCCAAATCTCATAAGCTTCCTTTCAAGAGATCTTTGATAAAATCTAACTCTCCTCTTAGCCTTATACACTCGGATGTTCATTCATTTTCACATGAATCAAATGGTGGAGCTCTAATGTATGTCACTTTTATTGATGATAAATCAAGATACTTTTGGGTTTATCTCTTGTCTAAGAAAAGTGAAGCTTTTGAGTCCTTTGTAAAGTTCAAAACTCTTGTGGAAAAGCAACTTAATACTAACTTGAAAGTATTAAGAAGTGATAATGGAGGGGAGTACATCTCCAATAGGATGAAAGAGTTTTGTGAAACTAATGGCATAAAGAGAGAGTTTACTTGTACATATACTCCACAACAAAATGGAGTAGCTGAGAGAAAGAATAGGACACTATGTGAGTGTGCTAAAGCTATGAGATTAGATGCATCTCTTTCTATTTCATTTTGGGGAGAAGCTATTTTATGTGCAAATTTTCTTTGTAATAGAATGACTAATAGTGCCATTTAAGGACTTACACCTTATGAAGTATTGTTTGCAAAAAGCCAAAGTGATTTGAAAGTTTTTGGATGTACTTGTTATGTACATATTCCTTTAGAAACAAGGAAAAAGGAAGATGCCACTTCTTTCAAAGGCATCTTTGTTGGTTATAGTGAAAGTAAGAAAGCCTATAGGATATATGATCCTATTACAAAAAAAGTTGTTGCTAGTAGAGATGTACATTTTGATGAATCTCTCCAAGCCAAAGGAAAGGTGACTTCCAACAACACTCAACTTGTCAATGATCATGCTATGGCCGAGGAGGAGCTTCATGAAGATGAAGACCAAGTGGAACCTACTCCAAGTCCAAGGGTGCCAAGAAGATCAACAAGGACAAGGATTGAGCCATCAAGGCTCACTTATAGTGACAAAGAGGAGCAAAGGGAAGATTCTCAACTACTCAACTCTTATACTTTCTTGATTACTATGCTTGAAGAACCAACTAGTTTTGAGGAAGCAAATAAGTCTCAATATTGGAGGAAAGCTATGCAAGTAGAGTTTGATGCATTAATGAAAAATCAAACTTGGAAACTTGTTGATTTACCTTATGGAAAGAAGCCTCTTACTTGTAAATGGATATATAGATTGAAATATAATCAAGATGGTTCCATTCATAAGTACAAAGCTAGACTTGTAGCGAAAGGTTTTTTGCAAGTCAAAGGCATAGATTATGATGAAACCTTTGCACCTATTGCAAAGCTTGTGACCATTAGATTAATCATATGTCTTGCAACTTCTTTCAAATGGGAGCTCTTCCAACTTGATGTGACAAATGCTTTCTTAAATGGATTCTTGGAAGAGGAAATCTACATGTGCCAACCCGAGGGCTTCATCAAAGATGGAGAAGAAGACAAGGTGTGTCTCTTGAAGAAGAGTCTTTATGGACTCAAGCAAGCACCAAGAGCATGGTACTCTAGGTTGAATTCCTATCTTATTTCCATTGGATTTGTTGTAAGTTCTTATGAACCATCATTGTACTACAAATGTAATGATGAAAAGATCATTATCTTAGTTTTATATGTTGATGACATTATACTCACAGGAAATGATCTAGATGGCATTAAGAATGTAAAAGTTTCCTTGTCTAGTGAATTTAAGATGGTAGATCTAGGACTTCTTAAAGTTATACTTGGAATAGAAGTCACTAGAAGTAATGATTTTACCTTCATATGTCAATCTAAGTATGCTAGATCAATCTTAGCAAGATTTGACATGATTAATTGTAAAGGAGTTGAAACTCCTATGGAACTAAGTGTAAAAGGTTCCAAGGAAAGTGATGAAACATCCTTTGAGGACATCACTACCTATAGAATGCTTATTGGTTCCTTGATATACTTAACTATCACTAGACCAGATCTTAGTTTTTGTGCTGGCAAGTTGAGTCAATACATGCAAAGTCCATTAATGTGTCATTGTAAAGGAGCAAAAAGGGTGTTAAGGTACATCTCGGCTACAAAAGACTTTGGCATAGTTTATGAAAGGACTAATATTTGTTTGAGAGCATATTCGGACTCAAGTTTTGCAGGTGACAAGATGGATAGAAGATCCATAAGTGCATTTGCTACATTCTTATGTGGAGGAGTTATATCTTGGCTTTCCAAAAAGCAAGATACCATCTCTCTTTCATCAACAGAATCCGAATATAAAGCTATGACAACAACAACAAAGGAGGTTCTTTGGCTTAAAAGGCTTTTGGAGGAGCTACATGTGATCAAGGATGAAGACATTCCATGCATATATTGTGATAATCAAGCAGCTCAACAACTTGCAAACAATCCTGTCTTCCATGCTCGAACAAAGCACATCGAGATTGCACATCATTTCGTGAGGGAGAAAGTGCAAGCAAAGGAGATCAAGCTTATTCATGTTTCATCATCAGATGCCTTGCTGATATACTCACCAAGGCATTGCCTAAAGGTCCATTAATAAAATTAAGATTGGCTCTTGGAGTTATAGATAGATCTATGCTAGATTTACCAAGCTAGATTTTTGAGGAGTGTGAAAAATGCAAAAATAAGCTTGGTAGAGGCCAAAAATCTTGTATATAGGATGATTACATATGTGTGGAGTCTGTTTCCACGTGTGAAAATAATGTACTTGTCATGTACCATAATCATATAGGTTGTACATATGATTTAATTCAAGTTCTAGTGGCTAAAAAGGCCAAAAACTAGTTTTCTAGACATATGACACATGGCATCAATCTATTGATTGCATGAGCCACATCCTTTGGTTAGGTGTCACATCCCATGTGTAGAAGACAGCTCACATGTGTGGAATAAGCTGAAGTAGATGAATTTTGACTTCTAGAAGATTTTCAAATAGATCTCCATATAGAAGGAAAATGGACCAAAAGTGCTCAAAATAGAAAGTTTTGTCCAAGTGTCAGTTTTGCATGATGAATCATCATATGACAAAGCACCTTCACACATGTGGGATCAAAGGGATGATCAGTACCATGAGCTCCCACTTATTGTATATATAGAGCCACATTTGGCCATAATCATTGTGAGACACCAATCTTGGTTTTGGAAGCAATTTTGAGTGATTCTCTCCATTTGTCTACATTTGTTTTGATTGTTTTGAGGTGCTATCAATGTGTACTTGATTTTCAGGTTGGAGTCCGTACTCAGACAGGGTTTCACATGTGGGAAACCAGAAAGTACACCTACCTTCAATTAATGATTGTTCTTGTTAGGATTTTGTGTCTAGAATTGATCTAGATTGATCTTAGTCTCAAGTAGATTGATAGATCAAGTAATCTGACAACCAATCCCTCTTGAGGATCAGATTAAGATCCACTCTTGGTCCTTTTTGTACTTTTTCCACAGTGTCAAAGTTCAATGTGAACTAACCATGATATAAGCTTTATTAGGCATATACTAGTTTCCATCCCTAGGGTCCTATTGCAGTTAGGACAATGAAAGGTCGTCCTATACTAACCCTACTCTAGTTGTAATTTGTAACTTACCTATTAGTTGCCTATTATAGTCTATGCAAATAACCTACAATAGTCTATGAAAATGAGACCTACATTTAGGCCTTAACTCTTGCTCACCTTCTATGGTAACCTAAGGTAAAGGTGCCACGTAGGATTGATTAGCACTAAATTGATTATGATTAGAAAACTTGTTTAGGCAAGGAAGAGGCCCTTTTTGAGTCCAAAAAGGGCCCTAATACGGTAGTTACTACCCCTTTTTTGACAGACATGATTCATCAATTATTTATCAATACTTTTTTATCAATAAGAATTGATCTCATCAAATTATAATTTTGCGATTGTGTTTTGTTTTGCAAGACATATAGACAATGTTTTCCATATTGGATGAAGAAATGATCGAATTTTCAGAGATGCGCCCTGAAGATTACTTTATTGATGATTTGTGATCGTTAAAATTGCCAATATTGAGAAACTGAGAAACCGAGATTCTGAGAAATTGAGATTTTGAGAAACAGAGAAACTGAGAAATTGAGATTATGAGAAATTGAGATTATGAGAAACTGAGAAATTGAGATTCTGAGAAACTGAGAAACTGAGATGATGAGAAATTGAGAAATTGAGATTATGAGAAACTGAGATGATGAGATTTTCATCATGAATGTTGTGAATAGTGATCGTGAATATTGTGAATACTGATCGTGAACATTGTGAATCGTGAATATTGATGTGAAATTGTGAATATTGAGAAACGTATATCATGAGATACGTGCAAGTGGACAAAGTTATGATGAAATGTATACGTGGACAACCAATGATAGGCTTCCACATAGCACATGCACATTTCACACATGCGAAATGTGCATGCGGTATGTGGTAGCCCATTGGTTGTCCACATGCACATTCTCTCAAAAAGGAATTGAAAAAAAATAGAATTAAAAAAAAATAGAATTTGCAAAAAGACCTCAGAAAAATAAAAGTGTGGAAAACAACATCTGAATAAAGAAAACACAAAAAAAACCTTCACATGTGTTATTACGCAGGAGAAGGCCCCTACCCTCAAGCCTTTCGCCTCCTCGGTGGGGCCCTCGAGCTCCCACCCACAAGCACCTACTTCCTAGGGTAGGAAGGCTCTCGGAAAGGGGCCTTCCCCCCTTCATAATGTATGCACTCTTATTAAATACTCATGTCAAACCTTAAGGTGGAGTACATCCAAGCAAGCTAGCCTTAGGTGGGAGTATATGGGAATGGCTCACTACAAGAGGACGGGCGATTTCCAAGGCTTTTTTTGAGCGTTTTTTTGAGAGATAGTTCTTAAAAAGAGTCGCGGGGGGAGCGGAATGCTCGAGCCTCGGGTCCGGTGTTTGGCCTCGGTATAAGCCTACTAAATTTGAACTTGTTTTTGAAACATTTATAGAGAGGGTTATAGAGAGGCATATAGAGAGGCATAGAGAGGCAAGAGGCATTCCAGGACACTCTGCTAACCGAGGGTAATACCGAGACTGATGAAAAAAAAAGGCCCCTCGGTATAAAACAGAAGGTAAATGGATCTCACTTTTGGAATTTGTTACCTATCAACACATTGAATTCCATTTTCTATCAACATTGGTTGCCATATGCACAAGTGAATAAAGAAATTTATGTATCACAAAAAATGATGACCACAAATTGTGTACTCACATGTGTCAACTTCCTCTTTGATGTCAATTAGTCAATTAACAAAGTGTAATCGCATCTATGAGCAATATGATTAATATTACAATGAGTTGAAATACAATGTATTGTCTCACTTATTCATTTGGTGGTTCATCTTTATCATTTGCCACATCATCATGCGACAAATCTGCCAAACCAAATGAGTCTATCTCTAATTCTACCCAAATATCTCCTATAGCTTCATCATTAATAAGCTAATCGTCAAAAGCTAATGGCGACAGTGACAACGAGTGAGATCGAGAAGGTGTGTCGTGTGTCATTGATCCATCTGATGATGATGCATCACGCTCAACATCATCATTAGCTTGTGAAGCTTGCACATGATCATCCTCCGAAAATGTGTCATCGAATCCATCATCACGATCTTGTTCATGAGGTGCATCAGTTGGCAGCGCCATGTTCGCCACGACATCTCTATCTTCAAAAATTCTTTTACTTCGAGTAGCGACTTGAATCACATACCACCATCTAGGATCTAAACGATTGGGATGAAAGACCAGCTATAATTGATCGTTGTTACCATAAACATTGACTCATAGTTAGTATCCATAGCTATGTTACAGTTGCTTGGGTATACATGATGATACAATATGAATTTTTTGCAGTATACTGAAAATCGGTTGATTGACAACAAAAGAGCATAGACATCTTGAAGACATAGAAGAAATGTACCTGCTCACATTGTTGAGGAAAAACAAATGTATCGTTTTGATTTGTCCAAAGCTTGGTAGAGTCAATCGCAAAATAACCACTCTCATCTTTCTTGACAGTTGCATTGGGACCATTGCAAATATTTTGAACCATTTGACATCAAATATGAAAAAGCTGAATTGCCTAAATCCAACTTTGAGGAGGATGTCATTGATTTTCCCACAATAATCAGGTTGAGAAGAGAGTAAATTGGTGTCCGTCATGCTTGTTCGACTCTCTTTAGTAAAATTTTCCATGACTCCACAATCGTACGTGTTTCTATTTTTGTCAATGCGCTCCATACGAAAGTGTCGTCCATGTGTCCACAGTGCATTTATTTTTTGTATTGAACGAAATAGAACTAAATGTGTTAGGGATACAATAAACATGTACAAAATTGCACGTACAAATGTTTTCATTAACATGTGAATGATGATCATCACAACTTATGTATATCGCACCCCGTTGCATATTCCCGCTCTCTCTCTATTACTTCCTGGTTGTTTGCTGAGGCTTCCCTAAGAGCATCACGTAGCCAATCAAGAAAAAAACAACTTATTCACCACAACAAAACAGAGTTGCAAAACGAAAGAACAGATATATTGTTGAGATGGCCAGGGCGATGCTCAAAAGCAAGGGTATGGCAAACACCTTTTGGACAGAAGTCTGTAGCACAACTATGCACATTCTAAATCGGTGTCCTACAAAATCCATGGAAGGTAAGACACCTCATGAAGCTTTTATTGGAAAGAAACCTAATATTTTTCATTTGAGAGTATTTGGTTGTGATGCTTATGCTCATATTCCTGATGAGAAACGAAAGAAATGGGATGCAAAAGCTATCAAGTGTATTTTTCTTGGATATAATGAAAAGGCCAAGTCATACAGGATGTATGACACAAATGCACAAAAGTTTGTGATTTCTAGAAATGTTACATCTGATGACATGGGCCGAGGTGAACAATCTAAAGTAATCACTGAACCTTTTGATGAAGGAGCAAAAGTATAGGTCAAGAAGGAAGTGGATTTTGATACAAAAATCCAATGGATAAAGGCAAGCCTGATGCTGAAATTGCCAAGAGAGTACCTAAATGGTACTTATCAGTCACAGATGATGCAAAGAAGGGAGATACTCTTGAATCTAGCGAGCAGAGAGAGCTTAGAAGATCAAGTAGAAATCGAAAACCTCCTGCAAGATTAGAGATGAATCTAGCCCTGATGGGCTCTGTGCTCAAGGCTCAAGAGCCAAAATTTTTTGATGAAGCAAAGGAGCACAGGGAGTGGCGTGCAGCTATGGAAACAGAAATGGAAGCCATATCAAAAAATAGGACATGGAATTTGGTTGAGCTACATGATGGTAAGACTATCACTTGCAAATGGATTTATAAGATCAAATATGGAGCGGATGGGCAACTCAACAAGTACAAAGCACGGTTGGTTGTGAGAGGATTTGAGCAACAAGAAGGTATTGATTTTGAGAAAACCTTCGCACCCATAGCTAAGATGGCGACTGTACGTTCTATCATTGCTATTTTTGCTTTCTATGGTTGGAAGATCCAACAAATGGACGTTAAATATGCTTTTCTTAATGGAGTGCTGGATAAGAAGGTGTACTTAGTATAACCTTAAGGATTTGTTGAGCCAAGGAGAGAGCATCTTGTTTGTAAGCTCAACAAAGCCATTTATGGATTGAAGCAAACACCACGAGCGTGGTACTCTTGCATTGATGATCACTTCAAGCGAAGGGAAATGGTAAAGAGTGATGCTGATCCTAATCTTTACATTCTAAGGCAAGATTCAAATATAGTGTTCATTGTCTTGTATGTGGATGATTTGATTATTACAAGAAGTAATGAGAGGATAATTGATGAAATCAAATCAGATCTTTCCCATGCTTTTGACATGAGTGATCTAGGATTGATGCACTACTGTCTTGGCATTGAAGTATGGCAAAAGAAAGACATTGTCTTTCTTACACAAAACAAATATGCACGAGATTTGCTTTATAAGTTCAATATGTAGGATTGTAAGCCTTTGAGTACACCTATGGATGTCAACACGAAGCTTACTGCATATGATGAATCTGAGAAAGTGGATGGTTATTTATACAGGCAGCTGGTGGGTAGTTTGATTTATTTGACACACACGTGACCTGATATTTCTTATGTTGTTGGTGTTATTAGTCAGTTTATGCAAGATCCTAGTCAAGCACATTGGAAGTCTGGTAAACGTATTCTCAGATACATTCGAGGGACGTTGAATTTTGGTTTGAAGTATGATCAGTCTGAAGTGAATGTTAGTGTAGAGGAGTAGAGTTAAAGAGGAGTAGTATAGTGGTGAGTAGAGTAAAGGGAGAAAGTAGGAAATTAATTAAAAGTAGCATCTATGCATAGTTAGGTACCTATCCAGTGATCTAACCTTTGTTGAAAGGCGGAAGGGCTATGCTACGAGAGATCTTCGACCCCACAGTGGCGCCGTTGTCGGGGATAGGTTTTCACTAACTAGTTTAGCTGCATTTTAGCTATTTTCTTGCTTTTTAGAGTAGTTTAGGTATATTTTTGGGAGTTTAGAGTTAGTTTTCTGTATTTTTTTTGTGTTTGGACTGTTCACAACTAGCGGAGGAGGTGTGAGAGGGTAGAGGAGGCCCTGAACAACTTCTAAGGGCTTGAAACCCAAACCAATCATCCAAAAAACTCAAAAAACACACCAATCTGCATTTTGGATGGAAAAAGAGCCAAAAAAACTCATCATATTTTTATATCTCCAGAATTAGTGGAAATTAACCCTTGCATGACTGGTAGCAGCTCCAGGGTATTGTCCTAGACCTGCATAGAAGCCTGCGAGAGTTAGTTCCAAGCAGATTGTAAAAATCAGAGAAACATCATAAAAAATTCAAAAAACCCTTGAAAATAAGCTTGCGAGAGTTAGTTTGATGTATAACTGCCTGTGCGAGAGTTCCCAGTGAAAATAACATGGGAAAGTACCAATGAACCCTCGTAGACAGTGAAATTTTCAGTTCCAGTGGTCAAGAACTCTCGCAGAGGATTCTGAAGTTCCATCTCAGTGAGACCAGGACACAGAAGAGCTTGCGAGAGTTAGTTTGATTTGAGTGAGCAAAAAATTGGATTTAAGTGCTAAAAAATCACTAAAAGTAAAGATCCAGCAAATCCTTCCAGTAAGAACTCTCACAGACCCTCTCAATCGATTTAGAATGTCAAATTACATCAGTGATGAAGCCTGCGAGAGTTAGTATGAAGATCTGGTGAAGATCAAGCACAAAAAGTGATTTTGAACCCTCGTAGACAGTGAAATTTTCACTTCTTGCGAGAGTTAACTCTCGCAGAGAATTCTATAGTGAGATCTGACCCAGATCCAGCTACTGTGAAGCTCGCGAGAGTTACTTCTCAGAGATATGAAAGATATCAAGTTTTTTACCTGCAAAAATAGCTAAAAAACCCTCGCACAGTCAACCCTCACACAAGATAACCCTCGCAAACCAGATTAGTGGAAAGATCTGCATCAGATCCAGCTACTGTCAAAATATCAAGTCAATCAGTGCAAGGAGTAAAAAGTTATCAAGGAAAAACCACCATAAAAGGCCTAAAATTCATTCCGACCGATCAGATCGATCAGATCCGTAAAGATCCAGACTGCATTCTATTGTATAAGCAAGATCCAATCACTTTGGAACCCACCATTGGATGAATCTGAGATCGGGATGATCAATAGCACGAAGGATAGCAAATCAGGCACCACACTTTCCCAGATTAGCAGTTGTGCAACAAGAGGCAGAACCGGAACCAACACCAATGGATCCAATGGGCCAACCCGTACCTGTCGCACCCTTGCATGCAGTTCAGAGAGCACCACAGATGGAGATACCAAAATATGATGGATCATCAGATCCCATCCGATTCCTCCAGATCTACGAGCAAGCTTGTGAAATCTACGGCGAACGGACACCTGCGGAGAAGCTTTATGCTATTCCCTATGTCCTTACTTGCAGTGGATCAAGATTGGCTTTTTAACCTATCAGAGTAAGAGAAATGCACCTGGGAAACGGTTAAAGTGGCTCTCATTACGCGCTTTAAACCAAGAAAGTTCTTGGAAGACCCGTTTCTCCTACTAAGCAAAGTCAAGATGGGAAAACGAGAAAGGGTCTGGGACTATATTGAACGGGTCAAACATCTACGATCTGAGTGCAGTGCAGTCCTGACTCCCAATCATGCGGTGATCATGTGGTTCCTAGCCGGATTACCACAAAGCATAAGAAGAGAACTGAAACGACGGGAGCAGTACGCTACTCTGCAAGAAGCTATGGAAGATGCCATCAGGGAAGAGGATGAGGGATTTGACGACGAATATCCTTCCACCCACACTCCTACTCCCTCGATCGCATCATCATCATCAAACACATCTGCTCTATCCATAGAACTGTTGTTGGAACAAATGACAAAATTACACAAACAACAGATGGAACAAATTACGGCGCAGTTTGACCAGAAACTGAAGGCCTTACAGGGAACTGTAGCAGTAACTCCACATCAACCAGAACCAAACCAGTTGCAGTATCCTTGACGAGAAAATGTATGGTATTCAGTATGCACGCAAAACCATACAACAAATGAGTTCCAGTCCTAAAGCAAAATCTAAGACTGACACATAGATTCTGCCATCTGTGCAACCTCAACACAACCATCGGTCACTGATGAACAACCCTCAACTTCAGCGCCATATCCAAATGTGAGGGAAGAGAGAAGACAGTACCAAAAAATAAGACACTAGGTACAAAAAGCATAAGAGAAAAAAAAAGAGAAAGAACAAAACAATCCCACAGAACCTCCAGTCGGCGTTGAACGAGAACCGCAAGTGGGCTCACCACTGCGCACTGATCAGAATGATCGGTTGCACCAACATGAACCACCTTTTCACATGGTGGAGCCTGAGGAACCACGCACTGAAAGGCTCACACTTTTGCTGTCAAGCCATGTTAGTTTACCACTTGGAGAACTACTGCGGATTGCACCATAAGCGAAAAGCCTTCTAGCTGAATGGGCCAAAGTGGATGAGGAGCCAGTAGCGCCTGAGCCCATATATTGTGAGGGCTATGATGAAACAAGTAACGTCCTCCACATCAGAACAACATGGGAAAGTGAGGAACACAACATCACTTTGCCAATCAAACACAAGAGATACGAGGACGAGGCGACAGTGGTAGATGGAGGATCAGGTGTCAATATGATCTCCACTACTTTGTATGAAAAATGGGGCCTACAAGGATTGAAGTCAGCAGGATTCGCCATCAAGCTAGCAGATCAATCTTGTGTGAAACCAAAAGGTGTAGTTGCTGATATTCCCGTAAAGATAGTAGGCATGCAGTTTGTGATTACTTTTGTGGTCATGGATATACCTGAATCTCCATCTGCATACCATGTTTTACTGGGAAGACCATGGTTGAGGACTGCGCAAGTAGTACACAACTGGGGTACATGGAAACTTACCTTCGAGAACAGAGAACAGGCTGTAAAGGTAGATCCAACCACATGGGCGGTGAAACCTATTGCACCCAAAGTTGATGATGGATCATCCACGACAGATCATACGATTGATCCCCCAAGGCCAGCCAATGGAGGTCACTATCATTCAGAGAGGGATGTCATGAGATGGACAGATGCATTAGCAACTATTGACTGCTAGGCATGTCAATATGAATCAGATCCAGAACCGAACACATCTTCACCCAAATGTTACACTATGGACACACCAATCACATTTGGGTTGAATATGATAAATGTAGCATGGCTGTCAACGAAGCCGATTGAGAACCCAGTGGATGATGATCGAGTCCCTTGGCAACATGCTCTAACTTATAATAAGGAGATTGAACTGACTGATGAACAAGTCCTACACCACATGGACCTAGATTGTTATGGAACCAAGAAGGTACCAGCTCAACCACCACAAAGGTCTGCTATGGTGAAAGTCTCAAGGATCGATCCACCCAAGACACCTGCGAATAAGAAGAATCAGTTGAAGCAACGCTACAACCAGGTGATCCGATGGAGTGACCTACCCGAAGAGGCAATAGCTACAGTAGACGTTGATATTCGCAAACATGAGGCAAATGTCACAACAGTCCCGAAGAAAGACAACAAGGATGAACCCACCAAAATGACAAAAAAGGGCAAAAAGAAGGTGTTGGATTTTTTGAAGTCAATCAAGTTGGACTCAGATACAATGTCATCTTCTACACAGGTGACAGAAAATAAAAAGAGGCGACAGATATACTCGACCCTATAGTGTCAAAACACGGGATCGCCACAGATCTATCAAAGATCATGACCATTATTGATCTACCACCACCGGGACGATCCACGAGGTCTACATTTTCATGGGTCATGCTAACTATTATAGGATTTTCATTCTTGATTTTGCGGAGTTATCCAGACCAATTTACAAGCTTACAACGGATCCACATTGGAATGAGGAAGCTCTAAAGGCTTTCCACTTGTTGGCCTGTTATCTTTATTAATTACTTTGGAGGGCCTAAAGAGGGAACTGCTTTGTTCTTAAGGCTAATAGCTCCTTTTGGGCCTACAAAGCTTACAATGGATACTATATTGCCTTGAAAAGCACTGATGTACTAAAAGTACATGACAATAATACTAGATTGTTGCAAGAGGGAGGAAGACTGGATAGCAGAGACATATTACCATCTTCATCTGACCCTGCCGAACCTACTATAGCTAGCTGGTTAAGTAGCTTAGAATTTGCATAGGAACATAGATCATGCTACACAGTAACACAGATAGAAAACACTCTCCACATCAAGCTCACATAACAACTGTATTTCTCAAAACGAAATTACACTGTGCATATAGTTGTTCACTCAGGCAACCCATGCATGACCCAGGTTGTCGTTGGCAGGACGTGTGTCTCGTCGACTTGCCTCGTGGCGAGGCCAACTGATCCTTATCCACTGTTAGGACCCACAGTACAGTAGCACAATGATTCTACTTTAATTCTAACTATCTCCCTTATAGTAGAGTCTACTTTACACACATTTATATACATATCTTTAAAGTCAACAAACTGTAAGTACAGAAAGCTTTGATCTAAACTTATCAAACTTTTCTCCAACAAGTGACTTAGTGAAAATATCAGTTAGTTGTTGTTCTGTGCTACAATGAACAACATGAATTTCACAACTCAACAGCCTCTCACGTATAAAGTGATACCGAATCTCAATGTGTTTAGTTCTCGCATGGAACACTGGATTCTTTGCTAGCTGAATGCCACTCTGACTGTCGCTATGTAAAGTTGTGGGATTTTTCTGCTTCATGCCAACTTCTTCCAAGATTTGTCTCAACCATATAGCTTCCTGTGCTGCACTACACATTTTCTTATACTCTGCCTTTGTGGTGGAAAGAGCAATTGTACTTTGCTTCTTACTAGACCAGGAAAAGCAACTACCACAAAACTGGAATACATATCCTATGGTAGATCTACAATCATCATAGTCACCTCCCCAATCCGCATCCACATAACCACACAACTCAGGTAAACCATCATTCTTCTTGTAAATCAAGCCATACTCTGAAGTGTCTTTTACATAACGCAAAATGCGTTTAGCTGCCTTCCAATGCGTTTCCGTAGGTGCTGTCATAAACTGACTTACAATGCCAACAACATAACATATATTTGGTCTAGTCGTGGTAAGGTAAATCAAGCTCCCTACTAACTGCATATATAGCGTAGCATCAAATGACTGTGACTCATCAAGCTTCGAAAGCTTTTTACCTGGTTCAATAGGAGTATTTACTGGTTTGCAATCCTGCAACCTAAACCTGTGCAGCAACTCTTTGACATACTTCACCTGTGTTAAACCCACTTCGTGTCCTTTTTGCCACACATCTACTCCAAGGCAATAATGCATCAGGCTGAGATCTGTCATCTCGAATTGTTCCATGAGGTCTTTCTTGATCATATCTATCATCTCTTGATTATTTCCCGTAATAATCAAGTCATCAACATAAAGAGCAATCAAAGCAACCATACCATCAAAGCATAAGACATATAGATTTGAATCAGGGTGTGTTCTCACCATCCCCTTTGAACGAAAGTAGGCATCAATCATGCTATACCACGCACATGGTGCCTGTTTAAGACCATAAAGCGTTTTCTTCAAGTGAGGCTAGATGATCCTGGAAAGTCATTCATGTCGCGGCTCTCCAACAATCTCTCAAACCACTTAGGGAGCTTCTTGTCAGGTGATCGGCTTCTTGGTGAAAATGTATCCCACGGTACATCCTTCTCCTTGCATTTGTCACCTGCAATTTCAATCCTTCTTGCACCAAAAGGTTTGTCCCTACCTCTCCAACCTGTCTCTTGAGGTTGAGTAGTAGTATCTTGAGATGTATCCTCATGTTCATCACTTGGAAGGTCAATGAATGGATCATCATCAGGTGGTATCCTCACTATACAATCTTTCCCACTGGATGTCTCTATCTTCTCAGCATCCTCATCTTCATACATCTTGGACTCATCAAAGATAACATCACGGCTTATATGGACTTTGTTTTCCACTGAATCAAAACATCTATAGCCCTTCGCACGATCATCATATCCTAGGAATATACACTTGATAGCTTTTACATCAAGTTTACGTCTCTCTTCTTTAGGAACGTGTACAAAGGCCTTGCATCCAAAGATTCGCAAGTGGTTCACCTTTGGCTAATTCTTCGTGAATGCTTCCTCAGGTGTTATCTTTGGTATGGCAATGGTAGTACTTCTATTTTGAAGATAGACTGCCGTACTGCATGCTTTTGACCAAAAATCCTTTGGTAGTTTCATCTCAGCTAGCATAGATCTGGCACTTTTCACAATCGTATAATTCTTGCGCTCAGCTACACCATTGAGAGCAGGAGTATGAGCTTGCGTAAATTGTCTTTTAATCCCACATTGATCACAAAGATCATTGAAGTCATTAGACTTGTACTCACATCCACTATTTGATCTTAGGACTTTGACCTTCCTACTTGTCTGATTTTTGACCAATGCTTTGAAACTCTTGAAGTTGTCAAATGCATTTGAATTCTTCTTCAAGAAGTAGATCCACGTCTTACGTGACATATCATCAATAAAGGTCATGAAATAGAAGGCTTTACCTAAGGACATGGTCCTCATAGGCCCGCATAAATCTATGTGGATTAAATCCAGGATGTTCTTTGCTCTTGCAACACCCCCTTTATTGAACTTCTCTCGATGCTGCTTCCCATATACACATGATTCGCACATCGATTTTAAGTGGTCTTCAATGGTAGGCAATCCTGTTACCATCTCCAATTTTCTCATGAAACTGAGACTTCCCAAGTTCAAGTGACCAAGCCTCTTATGCCACAGCTCAGTTTGCGATGGAATGGACGATACAAGTCCATGTTGCCCCTTGATTGTAGCATTCAATCTGTACAATTTTGTATTGGGCTCCCTTACTCCATCCGCAATAACTTTGAACTTTTGGTTCACATCCTTCACAAAGCCACGATCATGGGCGAATTCTACTTTCAACTTTTGATCAGTAATGACTCCAACAGAAAGTAGATTTTTTTTCAAACCTGGTACGTAAAGTACCTCCCTGATCATCCTGCTTTTGCCATCAAGTAGTTGGATTGAAACAGTGCCTATCCCCTTGATCTTGCACACCTCACCATTTGCTTGTGAAACGGACGTTCCATTATCCAACACTTTCATGCTACTGAACCAATTCTTGTTACCAGTCATGTGTCTTGTGGCTCCCGAGTCAATATACCATGCTTGATCATCTTGATTAGATGACAATGTAGATATGAAGATGCTAGAGTCTTCAATCTCACCCTCATCGACAAGGTTGTCTGCTTGCTTTGGTTTTGCCTTGCCTTGTTCCGCCAAGAATTTGCGACATTCACTCTTCCAATGGCCCTCTGTACCACAATGGAAGCTCTTGCCTTTCTCCTTAGTCTTACTGGAAGATCCCTCATCATCCTGAGACTTGGCAAATTGCTGCTTAGACTTCTTCTTGCCCTTGCCCTTGCCTTGTTTCTGGCGTGTCGCAAGTGCCTGATCGTCAGTATTTTGATGTCTAGCTTTCACCATTTCTCGCCGTTGCTCTTCCTACATCAAGATTCCTATGAGCTCGTCAAAGGTTGGCAATCTTTCTCTTGATGCTATTCCGCTCACAAACATCTGATAGGGCTCTACAATGCCGCACAATGCATTGTGCACCAGCTCCACATCACGTATGCGCTCACCAATAGAATGCAGTACATCCCTCATTATCTTGATTCTGGTCATATACATCTGAATGTGCTCTCCTTGTTCCATGCAGACACTATTCAACTTTGACTCCAGAAACATGATTCTTGACGGATTTGACGTCTCGAACTACTCCTTTAGCACATCTTATGCCTGTCTGAGTGTAACAACATCACAAATGTGGGTAATAATGTGATCCTTCACTGACAAGTTAATGAAGGTCAAAGCTTTCCTCAACTTTTTGTCGAACACTTTGATATCCGCTTCATTTGGCGGCCTTCTCTCATCGCCTGTGATGACTTCCCACACGTCTTTATCCATCAGTATATTTTTCATTTTGAATTTCCACACTGCATGGTTGGAAATCCCGTCCAATTTGCTACTTTCACTCAAAATGGACTCTCCCATGTTTGCCATCGCAAAACTGCTTGAAACTTCTGCCATAGGCTAAAAACAGTATGCCGAGGCCAACAATGATGTCAGAAGTTGAAAATAATGACTTTTACTTTTTCCCTTACTAGGCCACTCGCCGCTTTTCCACCAATTTGAAAGCCAAATCGGCGTCACCTTCCGAAATGCAGTCAATCGTCAACTCCCAACTACGTGCCCAGTGGAATGGTGAAATCACTTTCGGCGCACTCTGAACACTTTTTCCACTGCAATCACTCTGTTTTGCTGTACCGTACTTGAAGGTACAGTCCGGGTGCCCTTCGTTTGGAGGTTATAGCCTTTCGTTTGGGTCAAAACGGACAAAGAACCCAAAAATAGGGACTTTTCTAATTTTTGAACTATTTCTTCAGAGTGAAGAAACTTCACACTTCATGAACTTGGGACCCAACTCAACTTTCAATGTGAAAATTTTTATTGAAGTTGAATGGCTATAATTACTTCGAAGCCTCTTTGCCTTCTTCAACTACCCTTCAGACTCCATCTAAAGGTCGATTTTAATCCAACTGTGGATATTCATCTTAAGTAGCACGATCTCAACTGTCGATCCGTATCTACTCTCAATCCTACAACTGTGATCTTTTCAAAACGTTGAAACAGGGTACTCCAGCCGCCTATACCGTGTACACTCCCTGTACCGCTCTGATACCAACTTAGAATTTGCTTTGCATAGGAACATAGATCATGCTATATAGTAACACAGACAGAAAACACTCTCCACAACAAGCTCACATAGCAACTGCATTTCTCAAAATAAAATTACACTGTACATATAGTTGTTCACTCAAGCAACCCATGCATGACCCAGGTTGCCGTTGGCGGGACGTGTGTCTCATCGACTTGCCTCATGGCGAGGCCAACTGATCCTTATCCACTGATAGGACCCACAGTACAGTAGCACGGTGATTCTACTTTAATTCTAACTAAGTAACCATTTGAATTCAATTAGAAGATCACTAACTGAAGTTTCTCGACTCATCTTGAGTGATAGAAATTTCTTTCCCAAGAAGAGACGAGTCTTGACATCTGTAGTTTTGTACAACCAATAAGAATGTCCCAATCTTCTTTGCAAGTCGAACTATTAGCTACATGAGCTATTTGTAAATCTTCTAGATCTAGTAATAAAATGGCTAATGCTTTGCCATCCTTTGTTTCTCATGTGGAAAGCAATTTTAATTCAGTCGGTTTGGCTATCGAACCATTTACGTATATCCATAGTTCTTTTTCAATCAATATCATCATTATCTTGAACTTCCACATGTGAAAGTTGTCATTGTGGAACTTATTGATCAACTGTTGGAGGGTTTGCGGATCCCAAGGCAACCCTAACCCTAGTTAATAAGTAAGAGGAATTTGGCACTCTACGTGTGTAAGTCCAACCCGATGATCACATAGTTATTTGATTAGTTACAAGTCAATAAAAGGACTTTAGGCCTTTTTTGCGGGACTTTTAATGTCGCAGGGCCTAAGTGTCAAGTTAGTGAATAAAGTTGGGTTCCCCTCCAATTTGGATGGTTCTAATCCTTTTTTAAATTTGAATAATTAGGGAGACAAAAATGGACCAATAGGATTCAGAGGCCAGGGTCCTCCTCTCTACTATAAAAAGAAACCAACTCGAGTTCCTACACATGTTTCATTTCTTCATTTCAATAAAGCATATTGGTTCTCTTGTGAAATGGATTTATGAATGTCCTTGCTCTCTATCACTTTTCTTCCATCTCTCATGCTTTATTTGGATTTTTCTAATTGTTGGATTTGATTGTTATTGGGATTTCATGTTATTATATTTTTTATGCGGGAAAAAGGGAGAGAGAGAAAGAGTAAGCTATCTTGTTGTGGATCTAGTGTTAGTGGATGTAGTGTTAATGCGTAGGGTTAATGGATGTTAGAGCTAGATGTGAATCTTCCATTCATGCTGAAATTTGAACTATACTATCGCTCTCATGGGAACGAATCTATGTGTGGCAACTAACTTCATTTCTTTGATGCTAGATTGATTAGATCTTGGACTGAGGTTAGGCAAGGAAAGAAACCCACTACAATTTTTTTTTACCTGCGAGATGCAGTTACGGTGGGCTTTTGATTTGCTTCGTGACGAATCTTTATTAGATGTTACTGCATCTTCTTCAAAAATCGAGTCGGGCAGTGTTAAAATCCAAATTATGTGGCAAAAAACAATGATGGGCTCCGACAATCCATTTTGAAGTTGTCCAGGATGTGAAACGAGATTCCCAAGAGCCTCCCATCATTGTTGTGGGGAAATATAGTCGAGCCACCGGCATCTGATCCTTGAAATTCTCTAAGGCCATTGGCTTATTTAGATCGAATGCCAAAGGAGGAAGACAAATCCCATCTCGTTGCCACGGATTCCAACAAAGTCAAGTCTTTCGCAAAAAGTGCCGATTGTCTCACCGTCGGACCGGGAGAGTGTATATACTCTTGCTGGTACACTTGTAATGCTCGGTGGAAATCCATTGATATTTCCCAATCATAAGGTTGATGGATGATTGGCCAATTTGGCGTATGGATAGTAATTTTGTCCATGGCCAATCCCAAATCCTTCCACCTATTCCTATGCGGCATCGGTACATAATATGAATCTACACGCATTTGGCGAGGGCTGGCCACATACTCCCTAATAGATTCTGAAGTTTTGTCAAAAATGGTAAGTCTCCAAGCTGGCTGCTCTCCCAATGTGGGTATTTTATCCAATTCCTTGTCGGCCTCTATTTCAGAGGTCTTAAACTTAAGGACCCAACCACCACGCGAGGACTCATGAGGATGTTGCGCTAAAAAACTCTGAATCTGGTCCTCGACGCTGATTGGGAATAATGGTGTGGTCCTTGATGAAGATGGACCCGGTTGCACTGCCTATGAAACTGGTTGTTGTTCTTTAATTCTGGGGCTCCACCCTGGTCCATGCCCGAATCCAACCCTATATCCATTGCTGCTTCAGCTTGGTGCGGAGGAGAGAATTGCGGCATGACCGGAATTGAAATTTGAGATCTAGCTTCCAACATTTGAGCGGTAGTTTTTGCATAGGCACTGATGGTTGCTTTAGCCTTTGCCAACTCAGTTGAAGCTGCACCTTTGAATTTGTCAAAGCATCCTTGGAATCCCTGAAGCGCCACTTTGTAAGTTTCAACTTTTTTGAACAAATACGCGATCTCCATCGAAGTTATCGGATGATCTGGTATTTGCGTCTGGAGATACGCATCATGCTCAAGGGTGGTCGCATCCAATTCACCTTGGAGACATGTGCGATCTTGCTCTGCCATCTGTAGTTGACCCTGGAGCAGTTGCACTTGTTGCTTTGCATCCTGCACGGCCTTGTCCACCTGATCTTGAGCGATTGTCATGGCATTCTGCAGTGATCTAACATATTCTTTCAGGCGATTAGCCAGTTGTTGTGCCATCTTCTTCTTAGCTTCAATTTTTTCTTCATGTTGCTTGGTGATCTTCAACTCTTTGTCCAGCTGAATAATTTTCTGGCTAATGAGAGTATTCTCCGATCCCATATCTGAGATTCGCTGCTCCATTTCTTTTTTCTTATCCAACATAGATTGGATCACTTGTGCAAGGCTTGAGACCAATTCGAGAGCATCACCAGAATCTACTGTTGTGGAGGTGGTAGCAGCAGAGGGACCTGATGGTACTGTCCTTGGTTGGCGTGGAACAGATGCCTGTAACTCTTCTTCTTGAAAGAGGTCCTCCTCTTCATAGCCCTCAGACATTGTGGCGTCGAACTACTTTGGTGATTTGACAGCTTGCTTGACCCAAAGTGTGGCTGGTGTGGCCTCAGCTTGTGGCTGCTGGGAAATTTGGCAAGAGCTTCGCTAGCACAAGTGAGGAATGAATCGAATTCAGCCAACTTATAGGTGAATTTGGAGGGTCCATTACACTGAATACTAGTTTGGCTGATCAGTTTTGAACAAAAATGTGTAGGCTTGTACAGTACTGTGAAAGTAGGCTATAAAAATCTCGGTGAAGTTTTTTGAGGCCCTGAAGCCATTCGGCGAACATTTTCCAGGGTTGGCGAAGGATGAACCTTTGCCCAAGAGGGTCCTTCGCCCAAGTATTGTCATAAATGCAAATTTTCAAGATCTGAACCTATGGCCAATCTAATTTTGACATTTTAAGACCATTTAGCATGTCAGCGAAAGTTTCTAAGGAGAGTAAGGTGCTCGACAAAGGTTCCCAAAATGACATATTGCTGATCATTTGCCTAACTCAAAAAAGGGACTTTTTTGGGAAAAGAACCTTTGCCCAACTCAATATAGATATATCTGAAGTGGATGTACAATCTGAAAGCTCAACGAAGGTGTCCAATACCGTATAGGCAACATATGACCAAAACAGTGATTTTATAAGCCATTTTTTTGTCAAAAATACTTTCCTTCTCCTTTTTTCATTCTGATGACTTTTCTGACTTTTACTCATCAGTCTTTCCTCATTTTTTTTTTCTGTCTTTTCCAAACAAATTTAACAATTAAATATTTGAAAATAAAAAATTTGAAAAACAAGTTGATTGGCTGACCCTGGTGGTGTAGGTAAGGCCATACACTGTTGTTGATTCAGTGCGCCGTACCTTGGTGCCACGTTGGGTGCCCCTTGATGGTAAGGATAAGAAGTCTGATAAGGACTTCTCTTCTGTTGAACAATCCGGAGATTAAACGGGCAAAATGCCATATCGTGCGATGTCGCATTGCACAGATGGTAGAATCTATGTATCAGTCTTAGATTTTGCTTTAGGACTGGACACTCGTTCGCTATATGGTTTTGCATGCACACTGAATACCATACATTCTCTCGTCTTGGATATTGCAGCTGGTTTGGTTCCGGTTGATGTGGCGTTACTGCTACAGCTCCCTGTAAGGCTTTCAGTTTCTAGTCAAACTGCGTCGTAAGTTGCTCCATCTGTTGTTTGTGTAATTTCGTCATTTGCTCCAACAACAGTTCTATGGATAGAGCAGATGCGTTTGATGATGATGATGCAGTCAAGGGAGTAGGAGTGTGGGTGGATGGATATTCGTCATCAGATCCCTCATCTTCTTCCCTAATGGCATTTTCCATAGCTTCTTGCAGAGTAGCATACTGCTCCTATAATTTCAGTTCTCTTCTGATGCTTCATGGTAGTCTAGCTAGGAACCACATGATCACTGCATGATCGGGAGTTAGGGCTGCACTGCACTCGGATCGTAAGTGTCTGACCCGCTCAATATAATCCTTGACCCTTTCTCGTTTTCCCATCTTGACTTTGCTCAATAGGAGAAACGGGTCTTTCAGGAACTTTTTTGGTTTAAAGCGCGTAATTAGATCCGTCTTAACCGCTTCCCAGGTGGATTTTTCTTCCTCTGACAGGTTGAAAAACCAATCCTGAGCTACTGCTAATAGGGACATGGAGAACAACATCAGTTTTTCCATAGGTGTCCGTTTGCCGTAGATTTCACAAGCCTGCTCGTAGATCTGGAGGAATCAGATGGGATTTGATGATCTGTCATATTTTGGTATTTCCATCTGTGGTGCTCTCCGGACTGCTTGCAAGGGAGCGACAGGTATGGATTGGCCCATTGGATCCATTGGTGCTGGTTCCGGTTCTGCCTCTTGTTGTACAGTTGCTAATCTGGGAAGGTGTGGTGCTTGATTTGCTATCCTTCATGCTATTGATCGTTCCGATCTCAGATTCATCCAATGGTGGGTTCCAAGGTGATTGGATCTTGCTTATATAGTAGGATTCAGTTTGGATCTCAAGGATTTGATTGATCTGATCAGCCGGAAGTGAATTTTAGGCCTTTTGCAGTGGTTTTTTCTTTATAACGTTTTACTCCTTGCACTTATTGACCTGAGATTTTGACAGTAGCTGGATCTGATGCAGATCTTTCCACTGATCTGGTTTGCAAGGATTCTCTTGTGCAAGGGTTGGCTGTGCAAGGGTTCTTTAGCTGTTTTTGCAGATAAAAAACATGATATCTCTCAGATCTTTGGGAAGTAACTCTCGCAAGGCTCACAGTAGCTGTCAGATCTCACTATAGAATTCTCTGCGAGAGTTAACTCTTGCAAGAAGTAAAAATTTCACTGTTTGCGAGGGTTCAAAACCACTTTTTGGTTTGATCTTCACCAAATCTCAAAACTAACTCTCATAGGCTTCATCACTGATGTAAATTGACATTCAGAATCGATTAAGAGGTTTTGCGAGAGTTCTTACTAGATGAATTTGCTGGATCTTCACTTTTTAGTGATTTTTTAGCACTTAAACCCAATTTTTTGCTCACTAAAATCAAACTAACTCTCGCAAGCTCTTCTGTGTTCTGGACTCACTGAGATGGAACTTTAGAATCCTTTGCGAGAGTTCTTGACCATTGGAACTGAAAATTTTGCTGTCTACGAGGGTTCATTGGTACTTTTCCGTCTTTTTTTTCCATTGGAAACTCTCGCACAGACACTTAGACATCAAACTAACTCTCACAAGCTTCTCTGTGTCCTGGTCTCACTGAGATGGAACTTCAGAGGATTCTGTGAGAGTTTTTATGAAGATTTGAATTTTTTTGGATTTTTTCAAGGGTTTTTTGAATTTTTATGATTTTTCTCTGATTTTTATAATCTGCTTGGAACTAACTCTCGCAGGCTTCTATGCAGGTTTGGCACAGTACCCTGGAGCTACTGCCAGTTATGCAAGGGTTAATTCACACTGGTTCTGGAGATATAAAAATCCGATGAAATTTTGGGCTCTTTTTCTCTCCAAAAATTGCAGATTGGTGTGTTTTCTGGGTTTTTTGGCTGTGCTTATGGAGAAATCTTAACTAATCACAAACAAAAAGCATGGAAGAAATGGAAATAACAAGCAATCACAACAATAGCATAAGCAAGATTGATTAGCAAATGAGTATGCTTGAGCTCTCAAAATAGTAGAGTCTCCTCCTCTCTATTAAACATGCCAATAGTGTACAAATGTGCCTTTTTATAAAATGGGGAAGGCCCTTGCCCCTCAATCCTATTGGCTAATATTCACATTGATTATATCCATTCATCTTGGACCCAATTTAATCCAAGGGTCTACAAAAAGTACATTGGAAATCACAAGATTCATGTGAGTCCAAAATTGGACCCAACTCAAAAAAGTAAACTCTAAGTTTAAAATTGACTTTGGGCCTCAAGTTTTATTTTAATTACAAAGGCCCAAGTCTATTTTATTTTATTTACGTACTCATTGGGCCATGGGCTTATACACGCAGGATGCCATGCCCTCGCAACACATTTTATTGGATGATTTTATTTATTTACACTTTGTTGGGAATACCCCCAACATGGATGAGACAATATTCTACGTAGATGTGTTTTATCGAATGAAATACCAGGTTTAATCATGTTTTCACATGATGGCATGGGCGGAGGACATTTCTCTACAGATATTATGGTTCGCAAACTTTTGCAATCAGGTTGTTGGTGGCCTATGCTTCATAAGGACACAAAAATTTATATTCAGACATGTGATGTTTGCCAGCGAGCACGACGACCTACTAGATAGAACTATGAACCCTTGCATCCGGTTTAATCGCAAGCACCGTTTGAAAAATGGGGACTGGATTATGTTGGTCCTATTCATCCCGCCGTGCAAGGATCTCAGACCCGATACATTTTGTAGCAACTGATTATATGACCAAGTGGGTTGAAGCCAAAGCTGTCAAAGTTGCTGATGTGAAATCTACGGCCAAGTTTCTCTATGAAAATATCATTATCAGATTTGGATGTTCGATCGAGATTGTCAGTGACTGGGGTACACACTTTGTTAATCAAACAATAAAGTGTTTACTGGAAGATATTTTTGTTATATACAGATTTAGTACTCTTACTATCCCAGAAGGAATGACCAAGCTGAATCTTCCAATAAGATGACATTGAGCATTTGAGCTAACCTCCATTTCATCTCTCTCTCTCTTTCTCTCTTCTCTTCTCTCTTCCTCTTTTTGTCTATCATTTCCTTTCACCCAAAAGCATGATAAATGTTAGTGTAGAGGAGTAGAGTTAAAGGAGGGTAGTGCTACTGGTGAGTAGAGTTAAGGAAGAAAGTATGAAGCTAACTAGAAATAGCATCTGTTCATAGTTAGGTACCTATCCAGTGATCTAACCCTTGTTGACAGGTGGGAGGGCTATACTACGCAAGATCTTCGATCCTACAATCCATGACGATATAATTGTCCTGCAATCAATTGATAAGGTTGAGCCTTATGAATCAATTGTCTCTTTTGTACTTTTGTCAAAGAGTCATTAAGTTATCCTAGCATTAGGTACTCAACAATATCCGCTGCCCACTCAGATACTGCTTCTACATAGAACAATGCAACATCTGGTAATTCATCATCCACTTCAGTATTAACTGGTGTAGATTCAATTCGCGAAACATGATCGACTAGATAATGTTGCTTCCCCTTTTGAACCACAATTCGAAAGTCAAATTCAGTCAATAATAGTAACCATCTTGCAATACAAAGTAACGGCTCGTGATCCGTATTAATGCAAAGTGCGTTTCCATGAGGTAGTGACGAAATTTTCGAACAAAAAAAATCATGGCTAATGCTTCATGTTTTGTTGTTGAATAGTTCTTCTTCGGATCTGTAAGCTGTTTGCTTGCAAATCATATAGGATAGTCCTTCTTATAATCACATGGTTGCGTCAAAACTGATCCAATGGCATATTTCAAGGCATCCGTGTGAACATGAAATTCAACCATCCAATCTGGAGAACGCAGTATTGGTGTTGAAGTTAATGCTTCTTTTAATTTTTCAAAGGCTTCTAATGCCTCTACTATTCAAATATGAACAATAGTTAGTTTGTATATAGGTCATGCTAAATTTGCAAAGAAGATAATAAAAGTTCGATAGTAGTTCACATGACCCGTAAACACATAAACTTCACAAATCGTTGTTAGCGGTGGCAATTCCACAATAATCTTGATTTTAGAATAATCTGTGGCAATGCCATATCTCGATATCACATGCCCAAGCACAACTCCATGGGAAACCCATATCTGACATTTTTTTGGATTTAGAAAAATTTGATATTTGCGACATCTTTCAAATACTTTCTCCAATCGATCCAGGTGGTCTATATCTGTACTATATGGACTCCCAGGTCATCCAAGTAAATTTCAAATTTTTTTTGTAGATAATCTTTAAAAGCAAATTGCATTACTCTTTGGAACGAACTTGGTGCATTACAGAGTCCAAACTGCATTACTTTGCATCAGGTACTAAAGGTATGGTATGTTTAATAACTGATGTTAGAATCTTGATAAGTCCATACAAAACAATCTTGATACTTAATAAGTAACGTTCGGAGTGTTTGATACTGTTCAAGATCTTTTCTGGTTCTTTGGGTTCAACGTAAACATCTTTCAATTCTGGCACCTGTTCTTCAGGTTCACGATGTGCTTTAGATAACATGATAACCACATCATCCAATGTATAACGTTTAAAATGTTCGGGCATATCATGCTGGACAACATCTGCTTGTTCTTTGTCAAAAGGACTTGTCTTGGATCTTCGCTTAGCCTTCTTAGCAGGAATTGATCATGGAGGTGATGATTTTCGAGACGATGACATCTTGCTAGAACTCTGACTTGTAGAATCATCCTTGACTTTCCCTTTGTCTTTATCCAGTAAGGGTGGCACATTTTTTGAATCAATCTTTTGAGGAGGATTTTCCCATTTCAGGACCGTATTATAATATTGCTTGACTTGTTTCTTCTTCATTGATCTTGTGATCCCGTCTTTTTTCAATATAACTGCTTTGGATGGTTTTATTGTTGGTTAAGTAGGAACATTACACACTCCAAATCTGGTCGGATCCATATGATTTAGAATATGCTCATCAGTAAGTTCTGCATTGTCATCATAAGTCAAGACATGACTCACAGGAATGAGGTCATCTTCAATCGGATCTGATATAGGTTCCGTTGATATCCAAGCTACATTCAGCACATTCAATGGAAAAGTGATCAGTGTATCCAATGTTCGATCCAATAATAAAATCTCGTTCAAATCTGACTGATTATTTTGTTGACACATATATCTTGTTGTACAATCAATCATTGCAAGAGTTTTATTCCAGTTGACAGTATCCATTTGAGAATCGTAATGAACTCCCAAATTTTTCTCTGGTTGGTCACAAGTATGATCCGTTGTTGAGGAATCATCATTCTCTTTTTGAACCACTGGTTTGATAGTCCAAGTTGCAGGATCAACCTTGACTGCATGTTCACGATTTTCAGAAGTTATTTTTCTGGTACCCCGGTTATGAATTACTTGCGCAACTCATAACCATGGACGTTCCAATAAGACTCCATAGACATTTGGTGCTTCTGGTATAACCACAGTCACGACAAAATGGTACAAATTTTTCTTTATTTGGACATTCTGCAACTCTGTGATTTTCTCCACATGCAAAGCATCCAAGTGGTGCTCTAGTCCAGTTTCTAGATGCTTATTGTTGTGCGGCAACATAAATAGCATACTATTATGAAGATCCACCTTCTTGATCATTACCATAGTTCCATTTCTCGGCACTTCTATACGTTTCTAGAGGAGCAGGTTGCTTTGGTGGGGTAGGTAAGGCTAAACGTTCTGGGTATCCAAGAGCAAATTGTCGAGGTCTGGCTGCTGGATTTCCTATCCGAGGATTGAAGTTGCAAAAAGTAGTCTCATGATTAGGCAATTTACACAAATGGCATATATTGATTTTCATTCATTTTTTCAATTGAGGACACTCATTCACTGTGTGATTTCCTATACAAATAGAACACCAGACATTTTTACTGGTAGGAAAAGTCCTTGCAAACTTCTCAGGTTCCTTGTTTGTTTGTCCATGGAAATCTTTCGATACTTTGATCATCTCATCAAATTGCAACTGTAACTTTTCCATCTGTTTCTACTGGTTTTTCCCGAGTTTTTTGAACTCATTGAGCATCATTTCTTTAGTAGCGTTGACATTCGTTGATGAAATAGTGGTGGATGTTGTAGTGGTCTGCCCTGCTGTATAAGACAACATATTGATATTTGGCTCATTGTCTGAATCTTCATCCTCCTCCTGAATTGCATCATCCATAGCATTTTGCAACATTGCGTACTCATTATGGCATTTCAGCTCACGTCTGATCCTTTTAGGTAAACCTGACAAAAATCACATAATCATGACATTTTCGTTAATCAGCTCAGGTTCGCACTCAGATCTGAGGCGTTTCACTCGTTCAATATAATCTCCAACCATTTCTCACTTTTCCATTTTAATTTTACTTAAAAGTAGGAAAGGGTCTTTCATAAATTTCTGAGGTTTGAACCGTGTGATAAGGGCTCGTTTAACAATATCCCAATCAGTACGCTTAGTTTCATCTTTATTATAGTACCAATCTTGTGCTGCGCCTATTAAGGCCATAGGAAAAAGCTTAAGTTTATCTTGACGAAAAATTTCGCCATAGACTTCACAAGATTCAGCAAAGATCTGAAGATATCTAACTGTATTTGTTAATCCATTGTATTTGGGTAGATCCAAATGGGGTGCTCTTCTAACAATGATTGCATTGACTTCCTGAGGAGCACCTCCAGGAGCACTTCTAGGGGCTGCCATCTTCACATATTCACATCAAGCAGACAATGAGATTGGATCTAGATTTTCAATCAAAACTATCTTAGATCAAATCTGCTAGATCTATTCCACTTTTCAAGAATCGGATTTCTATATCGTGAAAAAGATTTTGAAATTCAACAATCGATACTTCTCAAAAATGAAAAATTTCTCAGAATCAATATCAGACTGTAACGGATTTGACCAAATTTTGACAAAAATTTGATCTGAAAAATTAGAACCTGAAAATAGAACTGGTGAAGGTTTCCTAGGCAAAGATTGCCTTGGCGAATGTTCAACAGTGCTATTTTTGAAATAAACTCTTTGATCAGGTTTTTCTGACAATCTCTATGGAAATAACCTTCGCCGAACTCTCAGATTCAAAATTTGACACAGATAAAGCTAGGATAAACCGACGAAGATTTCTGACATACAAAAACACAGTTTAAATTAAGATTTTCTATGATCTGGATAGGAAGAATGTTCGTCAAACTCAAAAATAATATTTTACTATAAATAGAATGATTTGGAAACTCGACGAAGAAGAATCAAGAGTAATACTAGTATTTTTGCAAAAAAGAGACTTTTTTTTGACAAAAATATGACAATATGACAACTGATCCTCTAAGAAAATTTTTTATTTATGATATTATTCTTCGTCGACCTAGCAGTAGATAGATCTGAATCACACCTATGCATAGTGAATTGGGCGAAGTTTCTTTTTCTATATTTTAGGGTTTTGGTGAGTTTTTGGTGTTTTTTGATGGTTTTTCTGATGTTTCTAAAAATCTGCTGAAAAGGATTGTTCGCCCTTCAAAATGAAGGTTCTGTGATCAAAACCGAAGGTGTCTGCAACTCGACGAAGGTTTCCTGAAAGAGAGCAAAAAGTTATCAGTTCTGATGACGACTTTTGTCTCCTTTTGACCAAAATAGATTTGACCAATTATTGATTGGTGATCTGAATAGCTTTCTCTGTTCTACAATCAGATTAGATTTCAAACAAGAAAATCCACTCAAATCAAGCAAAATCACTCCAAAACTAGCCCTAAATGCAGATTATTCATGCAACGACAAGATGCCTAATGTAAGTTAACCATCCAATAAACATGTTGCAAACTGAAAAATTGGCGTAGCTCCCCGACAACGGTGCCAAAATTGTAGTGAGTTTCTTTCCTTGACTAACCTCAATCCAAGATCTAATCAATCTAGCATCAAAGAGACGAAGTTAGTTGTCACGCATAGATTCGTTCCCATGAGAGCGATAGTATAGTTCAGATTTCAGCATGAATGGAAGATTCACATCTAAGTCTAACATACATTAATCCTAAGCATTTAGACTACATCCATTAACACTAGATCCACAACAAGATAGCTTACTCTTTCTCTCTCTCTCTCTCTCCCTTTCTCCCTCATAAAAAGTATAATAACATGCAATCCTAATAACAATCAAATCCAACAATTAGCAAAATTCAATGAAAGCATGAGAGATGGAAGAAAAGTGATAGAGAGCAAGGACATTCATAAATCCATTTCACAAGAGAACCAATCTGCTTTATTGAAATGAAGAAATGAAACATTTGTAGGAACTCGAGTTGGTCCCTATTTATAGTAGAGAGGAGGACCTTGGCCTTTGAATCCTATTGGTCCATTTCTGTCTCCCTAATTATTCAAATTTAAAAAAGAGTGGGAACCATCCAAATTGGAGGGAAACCCAACTTTATTCACTAACTTGACATTTAGGGCCTGCGACATTAAAAGTCCCGCAAAAAAGGCCTAAAGTCCTTCTATTGACTTGTAACTAATCAAATAACTATGTGATCATCGGGTTGGACTTACACACGTAGAGTGCCGAATTCCTCTCACTTATTATCTAGAGTTAGGGTTGCCTTGGAATCCGCAAACCCTCCAACATCAACCAAAACTCAGTGGATGGACCTTCAAGTATTAAAGAATGATCTAATAATGGTAATAGTCATGAATTCTATTGATAATTCAGATTTGCTTTGATGCCACATTTTTTTTGTTGTTGAGAAAATTGACTCGACACCTTGTGGGATGTTCGAGTTTTATCTTAAAAAAAAAAAAATGAAATTATAAGGATTGAATCAAATGAAAGAATTTAAAAATTAAAGAGTTTAATCTTACTCCTACTCACCTAAATTCATTAATCTTACTCCTACTCTTTAAAGATTAAAAATTAAAGATTAAATTGTGATTTTGAACTTCAAGCTTTTGTAGATTGTTGTTATGCATGCATTTTTTCAAGTACACAACATTGATTATCATTTGTGATCTGTTCTCAGTCCTCATTCCATACAACAAGCTATGGTTCGCATGTGGGAACCCTCTTTGATCAATTTACCCTTTGTTTAGATTGCTCTTGCTTACATATCAAAACTGTGTCGTTTCTAGCTTTTGTAAATTGATAGAAATGAAGATAGTAAAGCAACCAGTCCCTCTTGAAAAATCCACTTATAGTCCTAAATGTCATAAATTTTTACAATAATGACTTTTTTGGAATTGTGTGGGCTAAAGTATGTGCCAATGGTGCACTATAAAGGAAGATTTGAGAGTGAGTACATTTGAAATTTTGTTTATGGGATGTTAGGTTGGAAAAAATTAGTGCATGAGAAACTATCATTTTCTGAATGTTGTCAAAATACAAGAGAATAAATCTGCAAAAAGCTATATTCCATTTAGGATATGGTTATTATATCATTAAAAAAAATGGTGAGAGGAAAGAACTGAGTGTTGGAAAAAAGAGTAGAGAAGAAATAGGAACCATATTTGAGAAATACATATAGAGAGAGAATTTTGTTGAGAGGGTAATCGGAATGACAACTCATCAAGATGAAAAGTGGAATGCCAGTTCATTTCCATGCCCATTCTTGGTTGACCCTACCGAGTCATTGGATAATGAACAAAAAATTGCGCAAGGAGAGAATGTGAGGATCAACTATTAGCATTAACAAGACAGATAAAGAGTGGGTAGATATTATAATGAATACTCATTAGAGGTGATAAGATTGATAATATCTATTTATCTATTGCATGTTGTAGGTTCAATAGTGTAAGATAGATGAGTCTATAGTAAATATAAGGCTATAGGACAAATAAGCAATTATAGGCAAGACTTCAAGGCAATCAAGCAATAGTGGTGACTTAGGAATGATGTTTTGTGTAGAAGATGAATAGAAGAGTGCTATAGAGATAGAAAAAAAAAGATAAGGTGGAATGAAAACAATCCACACAACAAACTTCTACCGAATAACAAATTCCTCAACAAAATTTTAATTATATTCATATCTGAATCGATGTGTTAATTACACTCTTCCTCTTTATACCAATCTCAAATTTTATGTGATTTTTTTTATCCATACTCGACTAGTATCAAAACTTTAAAACATTGTTATAATGGCATGGGTTGATTTAGAAAAATTGGAAATCTTTCAATACCAAGACGAAGTGGTAGAAAAAAGCTTGATGAATGCCCAAGGGTGTGATCTAAAGTTCAATTCCAAGCGTTGAATTTTACTTTGTGCCCATTTTCCTACATAAAGGTTGCGGCAAATTCTATTTACTTTTGTTCAAAATGCACATAAGGTTGAGCAAATTTATTTTTCATTGTTATTGGAATGAACATAATATGTGATGTATAAAAAAGAGTTAACTTTGAATGTCACAAACAGGTTTGTTGTAAACAAGAAAACAACTTCTATTTTTAAAAGTACAAAATAGATAAATAAATCTCATTTTTCTGATAAAATTTATCTCAGAGAAACATCTTGACTTTTAGTAAATTAACATATGATAGCTGTGAAAATTGTCAACATTTCCTAGCTAGTTTGAGGCCTAAATTGGCTAAAATTGTAAATAGTTTTGGTTCTGGAGTTTCACACGTGTGAACCAGGCCACAATGTTTTTATTTACTGTATTTTTTCAGTATGATGAAGTGTCAAACTTCATACCCTTCAAAATGAGACCATTTTGATGTATTTTGGTCATATAAGCCATTTTTAGCTATTTTTCCTATATAGGGAATATCTAGGGTCAAGTACCTTCTAGAGAGAGGAGAGAGAGTCATCTTCCTCATCCATAAATAGTAGGGAAGTCGTGGAGAACAGGTTGGAGAAACCTTTTGTATGCTTCATTGAGATCAATAGATCATTGTCATTGTTTCTTCCTCCATTGAGAGCATTGTTGTGTGTATTGTCTTCAAGCTATTGTGTATGATCTTAGGTGCTTTCCAAAAGTGGTAGGCTGATGTATTATGGACTGTATAATGCTATTTTGGGCCGCACTTGATGTTTATGGAAGTTTCCATTTGTGATAAATGCTTTTTGATCAAGTTCTTTGCATTCTAGGTAGCATAGAATGTGTTGCCAATTCCTAGCTTATGTAGTTTGGAGTGCAAGCATTCAAGCCAATGATCTTGGAGTTTAGATCCACTTAGGATCTGTATTTTTCACATGGTATCAGAGCTGGTTGGCTTCTATTTACAGTAAGTATTCCATTTTTGGTGATATTTGGATGTTTGATCAAGTTCTAGCATGATTTTGCATTGCTTTGTTGATCAAATCTTACTAACCTTTGTTTTGTGAGTTGAACTTGTGGATCAAAAGCATATTTCAGGTCTATTGAAGATCAGAGGCTGAAAAGAAACTATTTTGGATCAGATCATAACACCTAATCATTTGTGATTGTGAGGCTTGTGCATATTCAATACTAACAATGTTCTTTTCAATCCTATTGTTGACAATCTCCATTCTTGGATGAACACTCTCCTTAAGTGGATGAAACTTCTCCTTAAGTGGATGACAAATGCTCTTTTGAGTGAGTTGTAATTCTCCTAAAGGCTGAGCAAAGCTCCCATTTGGATGAAAGATCCCCTTTTTTGGGTGAACATATTGTAAGCTCCATTGTGAAGAGCATATTGTAAAGATTGTCATCAATTTTGGCATAAATTTTGGTGTACTTTGTTGAGCATGTAAGTAACTCTCCTTATGTAATTTGATTGGAGCATTTGCTGGAAGGTGTTAACCATTATGCAAGTGTGTTTTCAGGTTCTTAACAGGTTGAGGAACATTCTCATGTGAAGTGATCTTAGATCTACATCTAAACACCAAGATTTGACAAGATAGTGAAGCTAGTCTTGTGATTCACTAAGTGTGCTCATTCATTCACCTCTAAATCTTGTATTTATCACTTGCTGGAGTTTATAAACTTTTAGAAGTGTGGTTTACATGTGGTTTTACAGGTTGAATCAATATCTTAGTGTGTTGATCATATGTTGATCAAGTTTGTTCATTACTAGGTAATCTTGGCATCCTAGTTTTGGGTATTTTCTAAGAATGCAAGTAACTCTTCACACCATAACTTGATTTGGTCACTTGCTGGAAAGTTTGAGAGCTTAATCAAGAGTGTGTTCAGGTTGGTTTGATTTTGTAATCCATTCTTAGTGTGTGCAAAGTGTTGCATGTGTTTCAATCTTCCTTTCTATGCTTGGAAACCATCTAGGTTCAAGATAGAAGTGTTTTAGGGTCCTAAATCTTCATAGATCTCTTTATCTATCATTTGTTGAGAGAAAAGTGAGTGCTAAGTGCTTTAGGACAGAACCTAAAAGTTGAAGAAACATTAGAATCATGGCTTCCAATGGTGGGATCATGCTAGAGTCTAGTGAAAGGTTGAGTTCATCAAACTACTCTACTTGGAAAGTGAGGATGGAGTCCTTACTTGAGTTGAATGAACTCATGGACATAGTTGCAGAAATTGAAGAGAGACCTCTCACACTTCAAGAGCAACAAAGGTTTGATAAGAAGGCCAAAAGGGCTCTTCATATCATTAAAATGAATGTTACAAATGAACTTCTCAAGGAAGTTGGAAAGTGTCAAAGTGCAAGTGAGGCATGGAATGCCTTAAAGAAGCTCTTTGAATCAAAGTCCACATCTAGGGTATTGACCCTAAGGAGACAAATATTTTCTAGTAGGCAAAGGGAGGGTGAAAGTGCTCATGCATTTATCTTGAGAGTTAAGTCCCTAAGTGATGATTTAGCATGCATTGATGAGAACATAAAAGATGGTGAAATAGTCCAAGTTATGTTGAATGGTTTGCTAAATGAACATGCTAACCTTGTGCAAAGTTTTGCCATTCAAAGAGTCTTGCCAAGTGTGGTTGACTTGCAAGAAATCTTATTGGCTGAAGAACATAGGTTGCAATCAAAGCTTGATGGTGCATCCTTGCAAGGTGGAGGTGAAGAGGCTTTCTTCACAAAAGGCAAATTCAAGGGCAAAGGTAAAGGCAAAGGGAAATGGTCCAAAGGTGGTAACTTTGATCATGATGATCACTCTTCCTCTTCCTCTTCTACTAAGAACAATAAGTCAAAGTTCAAGTGCTTTTATTGTGGGATAAAAGGTCATTTTGCAAATGAATGTTATAAGAAGAAAAGAGAGCAAGGAGAGAGGCAAGGAAATCTTACAATAGATGAGGAAGAACATAACACATGTGAATCACTTGTTATGACTTCAAGTTTGTTAGCCAACATAGATGATAATGATCCTTGGTGGATTGATAGTGGAGCCTCATCTCACATGACAAGACATAAGGAATACTTTACATCCTTATTGTCTTATGAGGGAGAAGGTAACATCATCTACACTGCAAATGATGGTCAATGTGACATCAAAGGCATAGGCACTATTCCTATTTCCCTTTCAACAAATAGGAAAGCAAATCTTGAAAATGTTTTGTACATTCCTTCAATCACTAAGAATTTGCTTAGTGTAAGTCAAATGATTGACAAAGGACTTGATGTGGAGTTCATTGGAGATGCATGTTTGATAAGTAAATGTGGATCCTTGATTGCTCAAGGTAGGAGGCATGGTAAACTTTTCAAGCTTGATGCATGTGTGATCTCTAATCATGAAGGATGTATGGCTAGGGAGCAATTGACAAACCAAGAAGTTTGGCACAAGAGGTTGGGCCATCCCAACTTCAAATCTTTGGAGGTAATGGCAAAGAAAGAGCTTGTTCTTGGTCTCCCTAAAAGTCTTGTTGCAAACAATAGTGTTTGTGAACATTGTGCCTTGTCCAAATCTCATATACTTGCTTATTCTAGATCTACTTCTAGATCTAAAGAAGCTTTTCAACTTGTGCATTCTGATATTCATTCTTCTAGTACAACTAGCAATGGTGGGGCAAAGATGTATGCAACTTTCATTGATGACTTTAGTAGGTATACTTGGATCTATCTTCTTAAAAGTAAGGATGAAGTGTTTGCTGCATTTGTCAAGTTCAAGAATGAAATGGAAAACCAATTCAATACAAAGATCAAATGCTTAAGATCTGATAATGGAGGGGAATACACCTCAAATAGGTTCAAAGACTTTTGTATAGCACATGGGATTAAGAGGGAGATGTCTAGTCCTAGGACTCCACAACAGAATGGAGTGGCCGAGAGGAAGAATAGAACCCTTTGTGAATGTGCCAAGGCAATGAGACTACATGCTAATCTTGCTAAGTCTTTTTGGGGGGAAGCTTTAGCATGTGCTAACTATCTATGTAATAGATGGACAAGTGCTTCCTTGGATGGTAAAACTCCTCATGAGGTTCTTTATGGTAGAACGCCGAGTGTCAAGCATTGTAGGATCTTTGGATGTACATGTTTTGTCAATATCACACTTGATGATAGAACTAAAGAAGATCCTTCATCAAAGAAGGGTGTGTTTGTTGGCTATAGTGAAGTAAGCAAGGCTTACAAAGTGTACATTCCTTCTACAAAGAAAGTTGTCATAAGTAGGGATGTCATCTTTCATGAAGAGAATGTTTCCAATGTTGTTGATGTTGATGTTGATGTGCCTACTAATCATCATGATGTGCAAGATGTCTTGGATGAAGATGGAGATGCCACTCCAAAGCAAACTTCAAGGAAGACTCAAAGGCAAAGGGCTAAGCCATCAAGGCTAAACTATGATGAAAAAGGAAAGCAAGTGGTGGACAACTCTAACTTTGCTTTTCTTACCTCTTTTGATGAACCAACTTGTGTAGGTGAAGCAATTCAAAAGAAGGAATGGATCCAAGCCATGGATCATGAGCATCAAGCACTCATCAAAAGCAACACATGGAGGTTGGTAAAGCTTCCAAAGGACAAGAAGGCAATTGGTTGTAAGTGGATCTTCAAGATCAAGACAAATCAAGATGGATCAATCAACAAGTACAAGGCAAGGTTGGTGGCAAAGGGGTATGCTCAAGAATATGGTATTGACTATGATGAGACCTTTGCACCCGTGGCAAAGATGGTAACTATTCGAATCCTAATCTCTCTTGCAACTCTTTATGATTGGGATATGTGGCAAATGGATGTTACTAATGCCTTCTTGAATGGTGATCTTGAAGAAGATATTTACATGGAGTAACCCGAGGGCTATGTTTCACATGATGAGCCTAATCATGTGTGCTATCTCCAAAAGAGTTTGTATGGGCTAAAGCAAGCACCAAGGAGTTGGTATGCTAAGCTCAATTCCTTCTTACTTTCTCAAAACTTTGTTATGAGTGAGTATGATCATTCTCTCTACTTTAGATTGAATGAAAATGATATCACTTTACTCTTGATCTATGTTGATGACATTATCTTAAGTGGTGGTAACAATCTAGATATAGATGAAATCAAGATGGCACTCAAAAGAGAGTTTGAAATTCAAGATCTTGGTAAACTTCATTATATCTTAGGAATAGAGATTATTAGAACTTCTAAATCTACATTCATATGTCAAGAAAAGTATGTTAACTCTATTCTAAAAAGGTTTCATATGGAAGATTGTAAAGTTGTTTCTACTCCTATGGAATCAAATGTAAAGCTAACTACAAGAAGTAATGAAAGATCCTTCAAGGACATTACTCTCTATAGAAAGCTAATAGGATCTCTTATATGGTTAACCATCACAAGACCTGATCTAAGCTTTGTGGTTGGTAAACTAAGTCAATTTATGCAAGATCCTAGTGAGGCTCATTGGAAGCTAGGAAAGAGAGTACTTAGATACATCTCGGGATCTAGAGATTTTGGCATCTTGTATGGAGGTACTACACCTAACCTTTGTGGATTTTCAGATTCAGATTTTGTAGGTGATCAAATGGATAGGAAGTCAACAAGTGCCTTTGCAATCTATCTTGGAGATGGAGTGGTCTCATGGCTATCAAAGAAGCAACCAACTATCTCTCTATCTTCCACCGAAGCCGAGTACAAGGCATTAACAACATGCACCAAGGAGATTCTTTGGATCAAGAGGATGTTATTGGATCTTCACTTGCTGGAACCAGAGAAGACTCCAATCATACTTTGTGATAACCTTTCAGCCCAAAGCTTGGCAAGCAATCCTGTTTTTCATGCAAGGAGCAAGCACATTGAGATTGCTCACCATTTTGTGAGAGATCAAGTCATTGCCAAAGAGGTGGAGCTTCAACATGTCTCTTCAAAGGAGTGTGTGGCTGATATCTTCACCAAACCATTGGGAAAGGACCTATATTTAATGCATAGATCTAATCTTGAAATGTGCTCAAAGACTATGTTGAAACTAGCATCCAATGTTGAAGAGGGAGTGTGAAAATTGTCAACATTTCCTAGCTAGTTTGAGGCCTAAATTGGCTAAAATTGTAAATAGTTTTGGTTCTGGAGTTTCACACGTGTGAACCAGGCCACAATGTTTTTATTTACTGTATTTTTTCAGTATGATGAAGTGTCAAACTTCATACCCTTCAAATGAGACCATTTTGATGTATTTTGGTCATATAAGCCATTTTTAGCTATTTTTCCTATATAGGGAATATCTAGGGTCAAGTACCTTCTAGAGAGAGGAGAGAGAGTCATCTTCCTCATCCATAAATAGTAGGGAAGTCGTGGAGAACAGGTTGGAGAAACCTTTTGTATGCTTCATTGAGATCAATAGATCATTGTCATTGTTTCTTCCTCCATTGAGAGCATTGTTGTGTGTATTGTCTTCAAGCTATTGTGTATGATCTTAGGTGCTTTCCAAAAGTGGTAGGCTGATGTATTATGGACTGTATAATGCTATTTTGGGCCGCACTTGATGTTTATGGAAGTTTCCATTTGTGATAAATGCTTTTTGATCAAGTTCTTTGCATTCTAGGTAGCATAGAATGTGTTGCCAATTCCTAGCTTATGTAGTTTGGAGTGCAAGCATTCAAGCCAATGATCTTGGAGTTTAGATCCACTTAGGATCTGTATTTTTCACAATAGCTTATCTCTATAGCGACAAAACTAGCTACTATGAAAATCTCAAGTCAATCAGAGCTAGGATCAGATATCAGAAAAAAAAACCAAGCTCATTTGATGTTCACAAATGGATTAGATGTTTGAATGCTAAGATTGGCACATGACATATAAGGGCACACTTTAAAGAAATCCTTTACTAAAATCTTTCAGTGTTTATAGAAATTTTGACCAATTCATCATACTAATTTATTGAGTAAGAGTTTTTAATGTCAATAGAATTTTGACCAATTCATTGTATTCACAAATGAAATAACATGATGCTCAAATTTCTAGTTTTGTCGCTATAGAGATAAGCTATTGTGAAAAATACAGATCCTAAGTGGATCTAAACTCCAAGATCATTGGCTTGAATGCTTGCACTCCAAACTACATAAGCTAGGAATTGGCAACACATTCTATGCTACCTAGAATGCAAAGAACTTGATCAAAAAGCATTTATCACAAATGGAAACTTCCATAAACATCAAGTGCGGCCCAAAATAACATTATACAGTCCATAATACATCAGCCTATCACTTTTGGAAAGCACCTAAGATCATACACAATAGCTTGAAGACAATACACACAACAATGCTCTCAATGGAGGAAGAAACAATGACAATGATCTATTGATCTCAATGAAGCATACAAAAGGTTTCTCCAACCTGTTTTCCACGACTTCCCTACTATTTATGGATGAGGAAGATGACTCTCTCTCCTCTCTCTAGAAGGTACTTGACCCTAGATATTCCCTATATAGGAAAAATAGCTAAAAATGGCTTATATGACCAAAATACATCAAAATGGTCTCATTTTGAAGGGTATGAAGTTTGACACTTCATCATACTGAAAAAATACAGTAAATAAAAACATTGTGGCCTGGTTCACATGTGTGAAACTCCAGAACCAAAACTATTTACAATTTTAGCCAATTTAGGCCTCAAACTAGCTAGGAAATGTTGACAATTTTCACAGATTTTATGAATGATCCTATCTGCGAAGGTTACTCAATGTGAGGGTTGGTCATATGAGGGTTCATGGTATTGTTTTACAATAAAAAAACCATTTTTTTTGCAATCTACTGGGAATCAACTCTTGCCCTCTTAACAGTAGCTGCAGATCTAACTTGTGTGAAGCTTGTGAAGGTTTTTTCCTACAGAAGTGGGAGTTATTGATGTCTGCAAAGGTTCTTTAAATAAAAAATTCACTTTTTTCCTTACAAATCATTCAATATTTGAAACTAACTCTCGCAGACTTCATCACTGATGGAAAACAATATTCTGAAGAGAATGAGATGGTCTACAAAGGTTACTTCATAGTGGTGCGAGAGTTATTGTTGTCTGCAAGGGTTCAAAATCACTTTTTGCCTCATAGAATAATCAATAATTCAAACGAACTCTTGCAGGCTCTTCTGTGTCCTTGTCTCACTGAGATGGAACTTCAGAAGCTTCTGCAAAGGTTAGTTCCCAAAAATTTTGAAATTTTGATGTCTGCGACGGTTCTGCCTTAGATTTTGCTATTCTAGATCTTGGAAACCTTCGTAGAGGGTCTTACTCTGAAAAGTAACTCTCGTAGGCTTCTCTATGTCCTAGTCTCAATGAGATGGAACTTCAGAGAGCTCTGCGAAGGTTACTTAGCAGTGTTTTTTTTAATTTGTATGGTTTTTTTTTGTCTATTTTTGGCTATTTTGAAAAAATGACAGGGAACTAATTCTCGCAGAGAATTCTATGTCCTGGTATCACTGAGATGGAACTTCAGTAGCCTCTGCAAAAGTTGGTTTGGACAAATCTAAAAGTTATGACCTCTAATCCGTTTTCCTGCCTAACTTTCCCACCAAAAATAGATTTTGAATATTTTTGAATTTTTTGGATTTTTGGAAGGGATTGGGTGCTTGGAACTGATCCTCCCACCACACAATCTCTCCCCACAGTACATTCAAACATCACAAAAAACAGCAAAAACTAACACTACTCCATGCTAAACTACCTCAAAATTCTGATTTTTAGATGAGAAAGAATGGTGAGAGAGAAGAATAGAGAGAGAGAAAAAAAAAGAGGAAGAGAGTAAGAAAGCTATGTGGTGAAATGAGTGTGTGGCACTCCCCCCGGCAATGGTGCCACTGTTGTGTCATCATTGTGTCGTCGATGTAGCATAGGGGTCCGTCGTTGAGAGCGACAACCTCGCCTTCACCTGCATAGCAAGAAGAGAGAGGGAGAGGAGGGAGAGGATAAAGAGAGTAGAGAGAGGGAGAGAGAAAGAGAGTGGAGAGAGGGAACGCCTAGATTGAGAAAGGCTTTGGGGGCTCGAGCGCCTACCCAAAGCTATTCTATCCCAACGTAGAGAGAGAGAGAGAGAGAGAGAGAGAGAGAGAGAGAGAGAGAGAGAGAGAGAGAGAGAGAGAGAGAGAGAGAGAGAGAGAGAGAGAGAGAGAGAGAGAGAGAGAGAGAGAGAGAGAGAGAGAGAGAGAGAGAGAGAGAGAGAGAGAGAGAGAGCAAAGAAGAAAAGAAAAAGAAAAAAAAGAAGAAGTGAGACCAACAGAGTTTTATTGATAAGAAGATGGAAGATGATACAATACAAAGGAAATGACTCCCTCTTATAGATTTAGAGGTAAGCTTGCTTCACTCTCATTGGCCACTTCATTGGGGCAAGGATTCTAATCCAAGCCTTTCAAATAAACACAATCTAAATCTAGTGGTGCTAAGAAAGCACAAGGGCACTCACATGATTCATGTGAGGTCTAATTTGGACCCTTTTAGCTTTTTTATTTGCAGCTTGACTTAGGGCCTCTAATTATTTCAGAGTTATAGGCCCGTAGTCCCTAGTCTCTTATTCCTAGGAATTACAACTTGCTATTTGTGCTCATTGGTGGCTGGGCTTATACACACAGGACGCCAGTGCCTCGCACTTACTATTCTACTGTACACTACTGTACTGTGGCAGGGCCCACTAGGTAAGGCTTGGCTAATAGTATTTTAAGTGATGGGACCCACTTATTTATTATTGTGCAGGAAATACCCACAACAATGAACTCTTTCCAAGTCTTCATTTGAGTACCTATTGCAAACAAAGTTAGCACACATCAAAGGCGCTTCGCTCAAAATGACTTTGGAAGATTTGCATTCACCCTCATGGATTTAGCTCTTTCAGAAAGATTGACCTTCCTTTCTTCCACACCATGTAGAACCTTTGAGTTTGAAAGCTCCCTCTTGATCCCATGTGCAACACAAACCTTTTTGAACTTTGTTGATAGGTTTTCATTTGCCAAACTTAAGCACTTGATTGTTGAATTGACCCTCCAGAACATTCTTGAACTTGAGAAAGACATCAAATACTTCATCCTCACACTTTAGAAGATAAGTCCAACAATATCTACTAAAGTCATCAATGCAAGTCACAAACATCTTTGCTCCTCCAATACTGAAAGAACTAGTACAATACAAATCCTTGTCTCTTGCCTTGATCAATCAAGACTCCATTCCTTTTGACCAAACAAGAATCACCAACAAATTTCACTTTGAGCCCTTTGTCAGCATTTGACACACACTAAGCACATTCTTAGTAATAAAAGGTATGAACAAAACATTCTTCAAATGAACATTCCTATTTGTAGATGAGAGAAAAATAGAAATAGTACCAATGCCCTTGATAACAACTTTACCACCATTGGCCATGTTGATGACCTTCTTTTCTGCTTCATAAGACACCAAAGAAGTGAAGTACTCTTTGTGATATGGCATATGAAATCTTGCTCCACTATCAGTCCACCATGGATCAATATCTCCATCATTGGTTAGCAAACAAGAAGACATCAAAAACATATCATCATTTGAGTTTTGATCACCAATACCATCCTCATCAAAAGTGAAATTGCCTTGTTTTTCTTCTTGATCTCTCTCCTTCTTGTAGCAATCACTAGCAAAATGCCCTTTGATGCGACAATAGAAGCACTTCATTTTAGGCCTATCTTTCTTCTTATCAAAAGAATAAGACTCACCATGATTTTGTCCTTTAGACCACTTGCTCTTTCCTTTGTCCTTGAATTTGCCTTTGATGAACATAGCCTCTTCTCCATACTTTACTAAACACCATAGTCTCAAGGGACCGACACTACTTCAGGTTGGAGGCCCTATTGAGGGTATTCCCCTATAAATAAATACAGTAGCCAAAAAGAGTAGAAATACGTTGCTTGGGTCGTGGCTTCCTGCATGTATAAGCCCGTGGCCCAATGAGCACTTGTAGATAAATTAAGATTGAATAAACTTGACTTTGGGCCATGAAAGTAAAATAATATTAGAATTCCAAAGTTTAAGCTTAACTTAAGTTTCTAAGTTTTGTAATTAGTCAAAGGTCAAATGGTGGTAGGTGAGATGTACTTCTTTGTACACCATAGATTAGTTTGTGCTTCTTGTGAAGGGTGTGGATTTTAATCCCACCTTCTTGAAAGTAGCCAATAGGAGCCACCTCAAAGATAAAAAGGTACCTAATGTACACCATTATACATGCTTATTTGAGAGGAGGAGACTCTACTATTTTGAGAGCTCAAACATCCTTATGTGCTATTCTTGCATGCTCTTCTTTTCAATTTTCATTGTGTTTGCTATTTGATTTCCATTTACCATTGTTCTTGCTTTCTAATAGTTAAAAGTTTCTCCATTAGCATGCTAGGATGATCACATGAGCTAACCTCCCTCTCAGACTTTCTTTCTCTTTTCTCTTTCACTTTCAATCTTGATGTGTTAGTGCTAGTGAATGAGAGTTAGAAGTGGGGTAGTGTTTAATGTAGAGTTAGGAAGCATCTAAACTAGCAACTAAGTATAGTTAGGAACCTATCTTTGTGTTCTAGCCCTTCTTGATATGTGGAGGGCTTCTCATTATCGAATCTATACACCCTACATCCCCAGTTATGAATTACTTGCACAACTTGTAACCATGGTTGTCCCAATAGAACGCGATAAACTGATGGTGCTTCCGGTAAGTCCATTACTACAAAAGTAATAACAAACTAGATTTTTGCAACATTGGGAATGGACTTGTTCATGAAGCATAGGACATCACTTGGAGTGTTATCAAAGTCCATGCTAAAACTAGTTGAAGAGGGAGTGTGAAAGATTCAACTAGTTTGATCGTATTTGTTATATTTTCATATTTGGCAAATTGAGGCCAACTTTGTTTTAGACTTTTCAAAGTTCATTATTCTAAATTTCATTTGAATAGACACTTTTTGATAGTCTGGGAACGTTAGAAGTCGAGTTTGAGTAGATTCAAATCTGAATGTTGGGTACTTTGAATCTAGACCCAAAAAAAGTAGGGTTAGCATATTGGTGGGAAAACCAAGTGGCCAAATAGAGTTTGGATCTACTATAAAAGGATGTAACTCATGGAGAGACATATCAGCTCTTTTCTCTATCTCATTTCATGCTTATACATGGTTCTCTTGGGTTCTATTGTCCATTGGTGCACTATACTTGTGACTGCATGCAATTCTATTGGTGAAGATTCTTCTAATGGATTCCAGATGCTAAAAGAGCCTAAGGAATATCAAGCGACAGAGTCAAGCTGCCAAGCTATGTTAAAGAGTGTCGAATAAGGAGTTGCCTCCAATGGCGTGAGAAATAAAAGTAGACCCAAAATAAAAAAATGACTCAAGTAGTTTAAAATGCAATTTGGCTTAAAACTTTTTAGAAAGTCAAGTTCTTATGGCACATGGTTTTGGGTGCACCAAAAACCCCAACCCCAGCTTTGTTTATAAGTAAGGATGTTACACCATTTTGGAATCAGTTTTATTAAATTGTGAAGCCCTCCTTTTTTCCTTGTGTATAATTGCTTGTGGATGAATGAATGCTTGTTTATTATTGTTTAATCATGCTATCACATCTTAGAATGTCATTAACACTTGCATTCATCCAACTAATCCCCAAAATCACAAAATAGCAAAATAGGTGCTAGAAATCCCTTTGGAGTGGTCATTAAGATTCATTAGGTAGGATTTCCCTTTCATTGTTCACCTCCCTTGAGAAGATCAACTTCAAGAGGAGAAGATATAGAGCCATAAAAGCCTAGATAAGCCAAAAAGCCAAGATCCAAGAAGAGGATCAAACCAAAACCAAAACCTCAAAGAAGAAGCAAGAAGATAAAAGCCTCACATCCTCATCTAAGCCATTCCACATTTAGATCCAACACCAAGATTGACACCCTTGGTAGGCTTAGATCCAATCTTAGATTTGTAGTACAACTCCCTCCCCATTGGATCGAAGTCCGTACTACACCGATACTCACATGGTTGGAGATCCAAGCCTCTTCTTTGTCCTCTTGATCGCAACAATTAGGAAGGCCAAAAAAAATGTTGGACCCATTTTGTGCCTCCCTAATCAGTGCGATCAAGAGGGCAAATAAGGGGCTAGGATCTCCAACCGAGTGAGTATCGGTGTAGTACGGGCTTCGATCCAATGGGGAGGGGGTTGAACTATGGATCTAAGATGGGATCTAAGCCTACCAAAGGTGTCAATCTTGGTGTTGGATCTAAAGGTGGAATGGCTTAGATGAGGATGTGAGGCTTCTACTTTTTGTTTCTTCTTTTTGTGTTTTGGTTTTGGTTTGATCCTCTTCTCGGATCTTGGCTTTTTGGCTTATCTAGGCTTCTATGGCTCTAGATCTTCTCCTCTTGTGGTTAATCTTCTCAAGGGAGGTGAACAATGAAAGGAAAATCCTACCTAATGGATCTTAATGACCACTCCAAAGGGATTTCTAACACCTATTTTACTATTTTGTGATTTTGTGGATTAGTTGGATGAATGCAAGTGCTAATGATCATTCTAAGATGTGATAGCATGATTAAACAACAATAAAAAAGCATTCATTCATCCACAAGCAATCATACACAAGCAAAAAAGGAGGACTTCACAATGTAAGAAAGGTAGGAAGAGGCTTCTCTCTCTCAATCTCTATTCTTTACAATGAAAAGTGATTCCAAAATCGTGTCACATCCATACTTATAGAAAAAGCTAGGGTTAGGGTTTTTGGTGCACCCAAAACCATGTGCCATAAGAACTTGACTTTCTAAAAAGTTTTAAGCCAAATTGCATTTTAAACTACTTGGGTTCTTTCTTATTTTAGGCCCAATAGAGCATTGATTTACTTTTATTTCTCCTGCCATTGGCTTACGAGTACAATGCACCATCTACGGGTGTCTAACATTACATTACAAGTTACATTACAAGTAGATCTAAGTCATTTTGTTGACTCGGCCATGATTTTGTTCCCGTCGCCGTAAAATATGTTTGTGAGGGCACTAGGCTGTGTTTTTCTCATTGGTCGATCCGTGACTTATCGACTTCTCTGGCATTGGTGTTCCCTATAAATATGGATTTTGGAACTCCTTATCCGTGATTTGTCAACGCTCTTTAGCATATTGGTGGCTTGACTTTGTCGCTTGACATTCGTTAGGCTCTTTTAGCATCTGGAATCCGTTAAAAGAATCTTATCCAGAATCTTCCAACAGTCAAATATAGTGAAAGAAGTACCAAAAACTCAAATTTTGTGGATTTTTCAATTATATATAATTTTGTTAGTTACTCAAAACTAAAACAACTTTAACGGAGTAATACTAAAGCTAGTAAAGTGGAAAGGAAAATAGACTAGCATTTACTATGTGTCTAAGGAGATTTCTAACACCTTAGATGATTAGATTTTTTGGGGGATTGAAATATTTAAGGGGGGAAGAAAAATGTAAGTGTAAACAATAAACGTGCTTCTAAATTTTGTAAATGGTTGTTGAACACATATATAAAATGAATTATAATATTGAAATGGTGGTGTCTGGTTTTGCAGATCAGGAGACGCGTGGAAAAACACCAAAAGTGCGCATCATTTTTAGATTCGGTCACCGTAAAAATACATGAACTATGAGTTGCTCTTATGTACTAGCTTTAACTAATAACATTGATCTATCCGATGGGATTTCATCAGAGATTTGGTTCTATCGTTTCCATGTTTGTTAGGGCATTAGCTATGGTTTAGTTTGGTATGCAATTGCAATGTAAATGTTTTGACTAGACATTTTCTATAAGAAATTGTTGATAACATGTTTTGGAAATGTGTAGAATTATTTCATTGTGTATATATTTCTTACTTTACTATTTTTGAACAATCGAGAGATCTTTTTGAAATGCTTGTTATAATTGGAATGACATGTAAAAATTACAGCAAATAAGGATCCTAAAACACTTGAAATGATGAGGGAAACAATAGATTATGATTTCATAAGATTAGCACAAGTTGAACCATCAAAATCCATCAAAAATCTATGCTTGAACCTCACTAAATGGCACAAATCCTTGAAGAAGGCTTCACACGTGTGAAAGTACGGCCTCCCACAGTCTGAGTACTGTACACCAGACCTACATTCAATCCTATAATCATTAGTAATCACAAGTACTCAAACAATTATGAACATAGAGAGCAATTGCACCATTATGAGAGAAAAAAACATGAAATTGCTTCATTGATTTTGGTGAGATATCATCACCTATATATACATGATCCATCACGGTTTTGGGCAGGTATGAGTAGCCCTAAACCTATCCCTAATGCTAATTTTGGTGGATCTTTCATCCCTACCAAGTTAGGGTTGGAATCTTGGAGATCCCTCAACAATGCAAAAATTACCAAAAATAGCTCCTATTTTTTCTCCCTTGTATCTAAGCATAATTTGGACTCATTCCAAAGGTTCTAACACTTAGGTCTACTTGAGAACATCCTTATGAATGGAATCCTATGCTATTTGGCACGTGTGACAAGCCACATCATGACCATCTAACTATTTACAAGTCATATGACCAAAACTAGTCAAGCTAGAATTGTGAATTTTTAACACTCCTCCTCACTATCTAGCTTGGTTCAATCATTGCTTTACTAATCACTCCAAGTGATGATCTGAACTTCATAAAAGGTGTCTTTTGAAGTGGTTTAGTAAGTAGATCAGCTACACATTCATTGCTTGGAACATGCTCCAAAGCAATCTCCTTGGCTTGCACCATTTCTCTCACAAAGTGATGGCATATCTCAATGTGCTTAGATCTTGCATGGAAGATTGGGTTAGATGCAAGGTGTTGGGCTGATATATTGTCATTGTAGATGATTGGTGCCTCCTCTGAATCCATGATCTTTAGTTCCACCAATAATCTCTTGATCCAAAGTACCTCCTTTGTAGTGGTTGTCAAAGCTTTGTACTCGACCTCGGTTGAAGATAGAGATATAGTTTCTTGCTTTTTTGAAAGCCATGAAACCACACCTTCTCCTATGAAGATTGAATAGGCACTTGTTGATTTCCTATCCCTCTTGTCCCCTGCAAAATCTGAATCACTAAATGCATGAAGGTTAATCACATCTCCTCTATATAGAATCCCAAAATCCAATGTACCCGAGATGTATCTTAGAATCCTCTTAGCCTTTTTCCAATGGATATTCAATGGCTTTTGCATGGATTGGCTCAACCTACATACACTAAAGCTAAGATCTGGTCTAGTTATAGTGATCCACATTAAGGAACCTATAAGTTGCCTAAACAAAGTGATGTCCATGAAGGATCTTTCATCATCTTCATTTGGCACTTTTACATCTTGCTCTATTGGTGTGTCAACACTTTTGCATACTTCCATCTTAAACTTCTTCAAAAGACTTTGAGCATAGTTTACTTGACTTATAAAGATAAAATCAGACCCTCTAAGTACTTCTATGCCTAAGATGAAGTGAAGACACCCTAGATCTACCATCTTGAACTCTAAGGATAGATCTATCTTGATTTTTTCAATACCATCAACACTATTTCCACTAATGATGATGTCATCTACATAAATGAGTAAAAGTACAATACCAACATCATCAAACTTAATGTAAAGAGTGGGATCATATTCACTTTGAACAAAAGAAAGTGAAATAAGATAGCAATGTAGTCTTGAATTCCAAGATCTCGAGGCTTGCTTCAAGCCATAGATGCTTCTTTGGAGATGGCATACTTTGTTCTCCATTCCATGCTTGATGAACCCTTGTGGCTGCTCCATATAGATATCCTTTTCCAAAAACCATTCAGAAAGCATTAGAGACATCCATTTGACATAGAATCCATCCAAAATGTGATGCAAGTGCAATGATTAGTCTTATTGTGACCATCTTGGCCACGGGTGCAAAAGTTTCCTCATAGTCTATCCCTCTCTCTTGAGCATAACCTTTTGCAACTAATCTTGCTTTATGTTTGTTAACACTCCCATTTGCATTCAACTTAAGCTTGAAGACCCACTTGCATCCTATTACATTCCTTTGAGGTCTCTCAACAAGCAACCAAGTTTCATTCTCAATCAAGGCATCATACTCATCCAAAATAGCTTTATACCATTCTTTGGAGTTCAATGCATCTTCAACATTAGACGGTTCTTCAAAACTAGATAAAGCATAAGAAGTGGATGAGATACCCTCAACTTGCTGTCCTTTGCCTTGATATGTGAGCCTTGATGGCTCCACTTTTGCCCTTGAAGATCTCCTTGGTGTGATAGGTGGGTTTGGTGCTTGCTCCTCCATGAGCTCCTCCTCAAAACCAAGATCTTGCTCCTCGGCCATCTTCTTCTTGATTGTTGGAGCACTTGAGCCTTCTTCAAGCATATGCATATGATGTTCATCAAAGATGACATCCCTTGAAACAACAAATTTGTTCAAGGATGGGAGATAGACTTTGTAGCCCTTGCTTGAGCTTGCATATCCAAGCATGATCCCTCTTGTGGAAGATGGATCCTCCTTGGTTCTTGTTTCCAATGGCACATGCACATAACATATACACCCAAAAACTTTTAAGTGATTAAGATTGGGTTTCTTTCCATACAACATCTCATAAGGAGTTTTGCCTTCAATTGCTTTGCAAGACACCCTATTCATCAAGTAGTTTGCACATACAAGAGACTCACCCCAAAAGGATTTGGGCAAACAAGCATCTAATCTTAAAGCCTTAGAACATTCACATAATGTTCTATTCCTTCTTTCAGCAACTCCATTTTGTTGAGGAGTGTAAGGACAAGAAGTCTCTTTCTTGATCCCTTCCTCTTCACAAAAGGCCTTGAACTCATTAGAGATGAATTCTCCACCATTGTCACTTCTAAGAATCTTGATGCTATGATTATGATGCTTTCCCACAAACAACTTGAACTTTACAAAAGTATCAAATACTTGAGACTTGAAGGAAAGTAAGAACACCCAACAATATCTTGAGTAGTCATCAATGAAGGTTAAAAACATGGATGAACCTCCATTAGATTTGGTGCTAGCAATGTGCACATCCGAGTGTATGAGTTCAAGAGGATGAGATGACTTTGTGATGGAGTTAGGAAACACCTTCTTATGTGCCTTGGATAAGGCACAAGCTTCACAAACCTTGTCTTCCTTCCCAATAGACCTTGGTAGGCCTAAAGCATACTCCTCCTTGATCATAGCCTCCATGGAACCCGAGTTGACATGTCCAAGTCTTTTGTGCCATAAAGTAAAGGTAGATATCTTGCTCTTCTCGACCAACATGACAACATTAGTATCCACAAATGCATCCAGCTTATATAGTTTGCCAAGTCTAGTGCCCTTAGCCACTATCTTACCCTTCTTCTTGATGAAACATTCATTTGAAGCAAAGTCAACATTGAAACCATTGTCTACCATTTGGCCAACACTTAGTAGATTCTTTGTTATTGTAGGAATGTACAAAACACCTTCTATGTTGATCTTTTTGGAAGATCCTAAGCAAAGGGGAATGCTACCAACTCCTTCAATCTTACAAGCTTCATCATTTGCTGTATAGATAGACTTTATAGGTCCATCATAAGATAAGAGAGAAGAGAAAAACTCCCTTTTACTAGTCATGTGTGAACTAGCACCCGAGTCAATCCACCAAGGATCTTCTCCTTTGAAGCTTGTTGAAGAAAATATGGACATCATGAGAGAGTCCTCATGTGAACTCTCCTCCTCCTCCTCTTTGCTCATGTTGGCTTGGCTTTGATCTTGCTTCCTCTTGAAGCATTCCGAGGCATAATGCCCCATCTTGCTACAATAGTAGCACTTCACCTTTGATTTGTCCTTCTTGACTTTGGTGGTTGATGGAGATGCCTTTGGGGGTCCTTCTTGATCCTCAAGCTTTGTAGACTTCTTGAATGTTGATCCTTTGCCTTTGGACTTGCCTTTGCCTTTGGTGAAGAGAGCTTGGTCATCTCCACCTTGGATGGAAAGCCTATCCATCCTCTCTTGCATTTGACTCCTTCTTGATTCCTCGGCCATGAGTGTGCCTTGGAGTTCTTCAAGTATGGGTAGCTTACCCATAATTGCATATCCCTGAACCAAATTGTCAAATTCAAAGCTTAGTCCATTCAATATGAGTTGAACAAGCTCTTCATCCTTGATAGGTTCACCTATAAAGGCTAGCTCTTTGTTCAATTCTTTTACTCTTAGGACAAAAGTATGTGCACTCTCTCCTTTCTTTTGATAGCTTCTATAGATTTGATTCTTCAAAGCTAACATTCTAGTTTGGTTCTTGGATTCATAGACCTTTTGCAAAGTCTCCCAAGCATCTTGAGATGAAGTGCAATCTCCTACCTCTCTTAAGAGTTCATTTGCAACATTCATTTTTATGCAATGTAGTGCAACATTGCACCTCTTGATGTATTTGGCTTTTTCTTGAGGATGAATAGGTTCACCCTCCTTACCATTTACAATTTCCATCAGATCTTGCATGATCATGATAGATTCCATTCTAACTTTCCATATGGAATAGTTAGTTTTGTTGAGCCTTTCATTAGTATCCAAAAGATATGCATTTATAGATGCCATCTAGTCTCCTAATCAAGGACTTGTCACAAATGAAGGTTACTTCTATTGATTTGATTGAAGGTCTACCTTATCCCACTTCTTAGGGACCTGAAAAGATCAGTAATAGACTTCCTATAAAGATCTAAGAATGATCTCTAACAAAATCAAATCATAGAATACTAGAAACAATGCACTTGCTTGATTGAAGTAGACAATACTAGTAGAATTGCCCCTCTTTCTATAAAGAACATTAAAGCTTCCAAATGATCTGATCAAGAGTGAATTTCAGCAACCTAATATACTTCCAAAATCACTTGTAAAAGATCTAAATGGAACTTAATGAGGATGCAACACAATCTACTATCCAATCACAAGCAAAAAATGATCAAAATTGATGAAAAATTGATCTAATTTGGTGCATAAGTCAAGCAATGGTTGGACTGAACCTAAATCACTTTAGGAGGTGCCTACTACACCTTAGAACAACCTTGAAGAGTCCCCAAAACTCTGATCTTCCCTCTCCTTGAATGCTAGAAAGCCTCCTCTATGAAATCACCTCCAAAACTCGCTTAGAAATCAATGCTTGGAGCAAGCAAAACTTGCTATCTTGGTAATGTGAATTGAATTCAACTTTGCCTCTGGTTTTAGACACCTAAAAACCTGCAAATGAAGTCACACAACACCAATCTCCAATGTATTTGACTCACTTTGAGTTCTAGAATCAATACTAGATGCTAAGATCCAATCTACACAAGATTTAGATCAAAACTTGTGATCAAATTGAATGAAAACCAAGGATTTAGCTCATTTCAGCCTTTAGGCTCTGATACCATGTAAAAATTACAGCAAATAAGGATCCTAAAACACTTGAAATGATGAGGGAAACAATAGATTATGATTTCATAAGATTAGCACAAGTTGAACCATCAAAATCCATCAAAAATCTATGCTTGAACCTCACTAAATGGCACAAATCCTTGAAGAAGGCTTCACACGTGTGAAAGTACGGCCTCCCACAGTCTGAGTACTGTACACCAGACCTACATTCAATCCTATAATCATTAGTAATCACAAGTACTCAAACAATTATGAACATAGAGAGCAATTGCACCATTATGAGAGAAAAAAACATGAAATTGCTTCATTGATTTTGGTGAGATATCATCACCTATATATACATGATCCATCACGGTTTTGGGCAGGTATGAGTAGCCCTAAACCTATCCCTAATGCTAATTTTGGTGGATCTTTCATCCCTACCAAGTTAGGGTTGGAATCTTGGAGATCCCTCAACAATGCAAAAATTACCAAAAATAGCTCCTATTTTTTCTCCCTTGTATCTAAGCATAATTTGGACTCATTCCAAAGGTTCTAACACTTAGGTCTACTTGAGAACATCCTTATGAATGGAATCCTATGCTATTTGGCACGTGTGACAAGCCACATCATGACCATCTAACTATTTACAAGTCATATGACCAAAACTAGTCAAGCTAGAATTGTGAATTTTTAACACTCCTCACTATATAAGGGTGTGTGGGTCCCCATTTCGCCATTTCATTCTTAGTGTCAGAGAGTTTCCTTTGTTTTTCATAGGTTGATATCATCTTGCTATGCTCACACAAGTGCAAATTAGTGTCGTTATTGCAATTCCTATACATTAGTACTCTATTATATCCGCATGGCGACCTAGTTTATGGCACTTACAAAACAAACAACAAGGCGGAATCCAAGGGAAATACCGTTATTGCACCAAGCGGATTTAAAAGCAATAGAAGCACGGGAAAGCCACTCGAGGAGTAGGAGTAGGAGCAGAAGTAGCAGCATTGAACCTGCGGCGGAGGAAATGGACAAAACTCAGGATGAGCAGGCAACGATGGATGATCATGGGCAAGTTCCCATGGATTGTGAGCAGATGCAGGGGCAGGAGCAGGGGCAGCGACAGGTGGCAATGGAGGAGCTTGGGCAGCAACAAGCGGCAATGGATGAGCAGGGCAGGAGCAGGGGCAACAACAAACACCTCTGGATGAGCAGCATGATTTTGGTGTGAGGTCAGTGCTGGGAAGCCCCTCTCCAACACAGAGCCAGCGCCACAGCCGGAAGCTCCCCAGGTGCCTCAAGATCAATCAGCACCAGTGGTGCCGCAGGACCCCCTGCAGGACCCTCCCACGCAAGATGAGACAGGACCTAGCCAGCCGACAACACGGAGAAGGGCAGCCACACCACCACCCTGGCAGGGCAAGGTCCTCAGAAGGATGCAACCTCCGCAACCACAACGTCGAAGGAAGAGCCGAATTTCGAACTGGTATAAGGAGATTCAAAAATACCAAAAATCCATAGAATTCCTCATTCCGAGAGCTCCATTTGTCTGGACGATCAAGGAGATCATGGACGAATTCGCCCTTGGGCTCAGAATTATGGACGAGGCTGCATTGGCTATCCAAGAGGCAGTAGAAATGTATTTGACAAATTTGTTTGAAGACTCATTTTTGTGTGCTGTCCATTGTAAGAGAGTTACTATACTTCCAAAGGACATGTTGTTGGCAAAGAGGCTGAGACGCGAGATGAATTAAAAATGATGTACTCCAAATTTTGAGATAATAATATCAGATCATTTTTGTCATCGGACTCTGTTGAATTATTGTGTGAATTCATTTTATGATGAAATACAGTTTTCTGTGAATGGTTTTGGTTTTCTAAATTTTTTATCGGAGTGTAGGTCAAATATTGATTTGCACGCAGATCACGCAAGGGCGTGGACAGAGGCAGTTTGACCGGGTCAAACGGCCTCCCTCCGCGCCCTTGCGTGATTTGCACACAAGGGCGCGGAGAGAGGGCATTTGACTTGATCAAACGGCCCCACTCCGCGCCCTTGCGTGATCTGAACGCAAGGGCGTGGACAGAGGTTGTTTGACCAAGTCAAACAGCCTCTCTCCGTGCCCTTGCGTGCAAATCACGCAAGGGCGCGGAGAGAGGGAGTTTGATCGGGCCAAACGGCCCCAATCCGTGCCCTTGCGTGCAAATTACCCAAGGGCGCGAAGGGGAGCCATTTGAAGTTCAAAATGGCACTTTAATGCCCTTAAATTTAGATGATTGGTAGAAATTTTCATAACCTACCATAATGAATGAAATTTTTGAATGCCTGCAGTTTCAACAGACATATTTTTGAAAAAAAATCAAATTCTCATTTAAAATTCTTTTACATTAGCCAGTGCTTTCAGCAGTGACTCTGATCTATTTTCTAGTCCTACTGTTGGCTTCATTAACTCCGATGCTAGCTTAGCAGCATCAGCATGCTCCTCATAAGGTCCAACCGCTGAGGCTAGAAATAATTTGGACTCAAACCCCAGGTAGAAGTCCTGCAAGATAGCTCTCCTTCGTACACAATAGGCCTTTGGTGCAGTCTGTGGAAGTGGAGCATCTGCAAGATGCTTTGATAATGCTTTGCACTTGACCAACTCAGTGGGCCCATCAAGACTATACTCATTGCTGAAACTGAAGATATAGTTGTCAGGGAATTGTCCAATGTAGTATGCCAGGGATGCATCTAGCCTTCGCTCTGTTCAGTCCTAACGAGAACCTCCGCTCCTCATTGCAAAACTGTCAATCTCCACCGCATACTGCAATACATTATATAAGAATGTTATAATTACAATGAACAAATTCAGAAATGGGAATAAGCATGGACGAGAGTATTTGTTGACAAAGAACTTGCCTGAGATCCTTCATCCTCATTCTCACTTTTGTAAGCACAATTCCATGGCCTCTGTATGGCAACTCAGTTGTGGAAATCGATAATTTCCCAAATTGTTTATGCTCAACCTCTGGTGGTTGCAGAGTCTTCAATTCACACAAAATTTTTGCCAGAGCTTGCTCAGTAGTATCTGCGTCATCTCCAATCAGCTGTCGAAATGTATCGTCTAGCACTGAGTGGTCAAAGGTGTTGGTGCCATTTTGCAATTTCACTAATCCTGCCAGCTGAGGATATGTTGCAAGTCATGCAGAAACAAATACTCTTGCCCGTTAATTATCACTGGTGCAAGGTCACGTATTCGCAACATGTGATCGGAGTCGTCTACGTCCTCCGGTTGGGCAGATGTTGATGCAACTGAAGCCATCTGTCGTGCAAGCTCTGTTTCTTTCACGGGTGTTAATTCCTCTTCTGCTTCTTGCTCTTCCATTTCGCTGACGTTCACGCTAGGATCCTATTTTTCTTCAGCAGTATTTGTAGAAAATTCATTCAATAAAAAAATCACAGTAATTTCACCTGACAAGAACTTGTTTCCTACACTTTTGAGATTAAAATTTCTTGTTGATTGCGCATTAACTCCAAAAAGTGCTCGCTCCCCAAGTGGCTAACAGACCTGTTGAGTCGGGCAGTAAAAGCTCTATCTCCTTTCCATATATATGTTAGCAAATTATACGGAATCCAAGAAATATCGTAGCCAGGTATTCTTACCGAGTAAGGCATCAAGTTCTCTTCTATATACTCACTTACATACCTGAAATCATCACTATTCGCACGTAGAGTTGCTAGGGTATCTATTCTGGTAGTGAACATAGCATAGATGCGATCTATTTCATCAACAAATGTTGTGTCGGCCAATAGATTTGCCAACTTTGTCTTCGAAGGATGTAATGAGACAATGCGAAAGATTATTAGTACGAGCGCAAGTGCAAAGCATTTACCGAAACTAAGAAAGACAAGAGAGCAAGAAAAATGTGTGCTTGAAAATGAGATAAAGTGGTCTTATATAAGAAAAAGTTTTTCAAAAATAGACATGATTTTAATATTGTATCAAACAAAGTCTATTTATAGTAATCAAATAAATTATACCACTATACTTCAAAACAATGTAATATTCTCAATAGATTCTATTTGTTCATTGTGCGCTATTTCTGAAATGCCATCCTCTTCATTGGATGTTCTTTGCCGAGGAACCCACTGCTTCCCTACACAAACCCGAGACATCTTCCATTCCCTATGCCTTGCATTAGCTGTGGATGACTTCGAAGCGGCTCTTCTGGCTAAATTTGATGAAGAGATCATTGAAGTCAACCCTCGAGCCCGTGTCACTCCTCTATAAAACCACTGAAATATCTCTACCAAGGCATTGCTAAGACCTTTACCTCCACCGTGTCTTGAATTTTTGAAATATGCAGCCTTGGCCCTATAATGACTCTTCTCCATCCCTTGGGTATTCCAAATAGCCGATGATCCATATGTCTTTAAAAACCAAGGTCCATGAGCGTACAAAATGTGATGTTTGCAAAAGAATCTAATTAGTACATTTCACTTGGATAGAACTTACAAAGAAAAAAATAAAGACAAAACACTGACCATATAATGAGTGATGTGTGTGAAAAAATGCAAAAATAAACTTGGTAGAGGCCAAAAATCTTGTATATAGGATGATTACACATGTGTGGAGCCTGTTCCCACGTGTGAAAATAGTGTACTTGTCATGTACCATAATCATATAGGTTGTACATATGATTTAATTCAAGTTCTAGTGGCTAAAAAAGCCAAAAACTAGTTTTCTAGACATATGACACATGGCATCAATCTATTGATTGCATGAGCCACATCCTTTGGTTAGGTGTCACATCCCATGTGTAGAGGACAGCTCACATGTGTGGAATAAGCTGAAGTAGACGAATTTTGACTTCTAGAATATTTTTAAGTAGATCTCCATATAGAAGAAAAATGGACCAAAAGTGCTCAAAATAGAAGGTTTTGTCCAAGTGTCAGTTTGCATGATGAATCATCATATGACAAAGCACCTTCACACATGTGGGATCAGAGGGATGATCAGTACCACGAGCTCTCACTTATTGTATATATAGAGCCACATTTGGCCATAATCATTGTGAGACACCAATCTTGGTTTTGGAAGCAATTTTGAGTGATTCTCTCCATTTGTCTACATTTGTTTTGATTGTTTTGAGGTGCTATCAATGTGTACTTGATTTTCAGGTTGGAGTCCGTACTCAGACAGAGTTTCACACATGGGAAACCCAAAAGTACACCTACCTTCAATTAATGATTGTTCTTGTTAGGATTTTGTGTCTAGAATTGATCTAGATTGATCTTAATCTGAAGTAGATTGATAGATCAAGTAATCTGACAACCAATCCCTCTTGAGGATCATATTAGGATCCACTCTTGGTCCTTTTTGTACTTTTTGCACAATGCGTGTTTCTCCCCATGCATCAATCATCAATCGAGTGAATGCTTGTACTTCCGTCTGATATCTATCATAATCTTCCTCCCTCGAGTCTTTTTTATTGATAGTCAGTGACAAAGCATCAAATGCTTGCCACACTTTTGCACGTGTGGCAGCCATACGCGGATCCGATCCAATATTTGTTGTGCATTCACACACTCTCTTCCAATACTTCCATTGAAGACTACTTTCTCGTCCAGTATGATTTGACAAGAAATGCCTTGCTTTTGCGCCCCCCATAGAAACTTTTGCCGGCAAGTCTTGAGTTTTTCCACTCAACTCAACGTCCTTGGAAAGATTCACATGGCCTCCGTGAAGTCCCATTTTTGATAACACTACCTCTAGATTTCGAATGCTAACATCCGCGCGTGATTTGGGTTGCATATTCCATGCATAGAACAATGCAAATATAACAACTTGTCCAATATCCGCAATTCACCATGCATCGTGCAAAAATGGACTCTTTCGAGAGGAATCTCTAATACGGGACTCCATGCTTTGTCTAGATTCTGCCTGTTTGGTGGAACTCGTTGGTTGCAATGCAACACACCTTTATTTCGGCCACTTTCAGACATACAATATATGCAAAAATGTTTGGCATTCGCACCGAGCCCGCAACCAAACATGCATTTTAGGGTCTTCAAATCGGTAGCTAAGTGCCATTCCACAGTAAAATTTTGGCCATCAACACTTAGCAACTGTCCTCCATTTTGTGCTTGTATTACCTTGGATATATTGCATCGTTCAAATACCCACTTCAACACATCGTGGGTCTCTTTATGAACTTCGAATGCAGCTATCCACCATATATGATTTTCGGATTGCACACTAAATTTATTGGACTCACTTCCAGTTGACTCCTGCAATGCTTGGTTCATCAACGTGATTGTGACACGTTCTAGTTTGCGACCTTTTACGATCTCCGCTTCATCCAACTTAATGACAAATATAGATTTGCCTCCAATATCTGCAATACCAAATTTTTGTAAATAACATGCAATAATTGTTGCTTACGAAAAATAGAAAAATAATAATTGAAATTGTTGTGAAACGAATTCACCATCTCTTTTGACATTGTAATGTCGTATCATCATTGCTTGGACCTTTTCCAGATCCAAAAATATATTGTTGTATTGGTTATAATGAAAATGAACAATAGATCCCTTTTGCTTGTTGGATATCTTAAAAGTATCCTGAATATGGAAGAATTTACCTGATTCATTTTCTATAAATGAATTGCATTCTCGCTTTGTAGTTTGAAGCAATTTGTAAGCAGGTAATATTTGATGTCGTTTCAACCCATTTTGGTCAGAATTTTTCATAAATTTTTTCAATGCTCTATATCCTTTTCGACTCACACTTCTTTGATCACACGCATAAACTATTTCTCCAACATTTGGATTCGGTTGAAACCTGGTAGCAAGTCTTCTTGCAATCTTTAAACGAAATGGATCACTCGTTTCATTTTCCACAATCTGCATCAAATCTTTACCCTTCATGAATTACTTCATATGTTTGGTGCTTTGGAAATGATCTCCGACCATGTTATTCAAAAATTCTTTCGTTAATCTCTTGCGTCTTTTACTAGCACCACCACCTGGTGTCAGAACATCTAGTTTGCGCCTTTTAGTATTGTCTTTTGATTGGTCATCCGTTGAGACTCGACGCTTTCGCTGAAATCCATATAATATCTTTTGAAGACTAATGTTTGAAGATTGCAATTCTTCAAACTTTGTGACAGATCTGGTGAGCTCTAATTTTAGATTTGTTATCTCTTAGCCGATGTCTGATTTGTTTGTTGCAATGATTTTAATTGCTCATTCATGTATGTAATATGAATGTGCACTATTCGCTAGCATTTCAGCTTGGATTTTTCGAGAATCCATAACTTGACAATAGCCAAGAAGTCTGTTGGCACCATCGCCAATGAACCTTAACAAACTATGTACATCACAAAATTGAGGAGAAATATTGGTCAAAGGATTAGGTGGATACAAATCACCTTTTACCCATAGATCGATATTTTTCATTCCTTTTAACCTCTAACAATGCATTTCGTATGAGTTCAGATTAACACCCCATGCAGCTTGGGTTGTGGAATACTCCTTCTGTAAGTTCACATGCAAGTGACATTTTGTTCTCATCTTAAAAAAGTCCAAGGTCCAAGAAGATCTTCAAAAACGAATTTAGCTTAATGTTAATTTGAAGTATGCATTTGAAATGAGCTAGACATGGAGTATTGTGTCATGCCTAGGTCCTATGTGTTGTACTTTTGGGATGACATTCAATTATAGGCTTTGTCCTACTCTAAGGTTACCCTAATATAGTCTATGTAACAAACTTACTAAAGTCTATGAAAATAGATCTTAGAGATAACTCTTAACTCATGTTCACTCTATGTGGTAACTCATGGTAAAGGTGCCACGTAGGATTAATTAGCATTACACTAATTATGATTAAAAAACTTGTTTAGGCAAGAAAGAAGTAAAACTTGTTTAGGCAAGAAAGAAGTCCCTAGTGGATTACAAGTTTGGATATACTCTTGATATGGGATATACTCTTGATATGGCATGACTGGCCTGGTACAAGTACTACCATCTGCTTTGCTGTGAGAGATCCCCAGTCCCCAGCTTGCTGGGTCTGTTGCGGAGTGGTGTCGGTCTGCGTTGTACCCCTCCGGTCTTCGCTTGCTCCCTTACTCGTAGAGTCTTGCTTAACAGCCTCTCCGTCTCTGCTTGCAGTTTTTGGCATTCACTTCCTTTATCATGGAGTTCAACTTCCATGTCTGTGCCAATTGTTCTCGGAGTTGTTGGCACTCGGTCATGGCTTGTCTTAAGTTGGCTTGTTCCTGCACGTCCTCAAGATGAGACAGCCATCTCACACACTGCCCTGTTGCTGGCAATATGCCCTGCTTTTCTGCAAGCTCTCTTTCCAACTGTATATCTTCATCTCGTACGAAACATTGTTTTTCCATGAGCTGCTCCAGCTTATCTGCTATCCTTGTATGGTTTTTGTCCATTCCTTGAGTCCTGTCCTTGAGTCCTGCATTATCAATGTGCATTGGTCTTCCTGCGGTAATGTTTGCGATCTGGGCATGCAACAGATCTCTTTCATGCTCTGCCATATCTTTAAAATTCTGCACCGTATACAGCTCCTTCTGCAGTTGAGTGATTCGATCGAAGTATTATGCATTCTGCTCACGTAGTAATTTGTTGTCTTCATTCTTCTGTCGTAGTTGCTCTTGTACGCCACTTAACTGCATGCTCAGCTTATTTACTTGGGTCTGAAATTGGCATACCTTCAGCGCCTCTTCCTCTGCAACCTTCAATCGCTCTATTTGCTGTACATACACTGTGTGCCAATATACTACTTGGTCCTGTAGGTACTGATATTATTATATAAATCTATTCCGAGTTGTAAGCCCGGTGAAAAATTTCTTGCCATATTTAAAAACATTTTGATATGACGCATAATTTATGTTTTGTTCCAACGTCCCTGTATCCCGACTCGGATTCGTGGTGTCACGTTGTGGAATAGCTGCTGTTGTGACATCCCTTGACAGTTCTACATCAATACCATCGTTCCACTGCCGCATCTGTATTGACTCCCCTATTAATTCCTTGTCTGGTATCGTTTCTTGTTGTGTTTGAGGACTAAATGAATGTGATTGAACCTCGGCCTCATCCCTTGCATGTGTGGCAATGAAATAATACTGCTCAAGGCTTCCGCTTGGACTGGATTGTGCTGCAACAATCCCACTTTCTGATCCGTCAAGACTCCAAAAGCTTCGCATATCTTGGTGATATGCGCCCCCCACTCACTATTTTCTTAGTGCCCTCCAGACACTTTTTAAACTGTTTGTATGCAATCCTTCCCAATGGAATTGGTGCTCCATGCGAAGCAGCCTGAATCAGTACAGAATTCTTGACAGAAATATAGTATATACTGATCAGTATATCTTCCAAAAATTATTGATTCATCCAACTCCCCAAAGAACCTAGTGTCGATGGTTGGTAGAGACTTAGCTTATACTCCTGCTGCATGTTGAAGGCATCCGCAAGAAAGAAATCAGTCATTTTCGCTGAAGGGACAATATTCAGTATATCACAATCTACTGGCAATCCGATGGTGTCACCAAACATTTGTTCCGTGATTGGGATGTTCACGTTTCAGACTTGTGTGCTCATTCGACTCATTCCTTATATTATTAAGGAATTCTACTGCTGCTTCCTCCACGATCTTGTTTGGGTTGAATTGCTAGAGATGATCCAACCGTAATTTCTTCAGATAATCCTGAATGACAGAACTCCTAACTTCTGTACGCTTGATAAATCTGGAAACCTTACCAATCGATGCCGTCGTCGTCGTTTTCCTTGATATAAACACCTTATTCGTAAATACTTGCACACAATTGTAGCAATCCGGAACGCAAGAACTCTCGATTAGAAAGTAATTCTAAATGGTTAATCTCCGTTTTAAGTTACTCCAGTGCTTCCAACCGCTACCAGGTTCCACGCCCACCTACTGAAAGTAAACACGTAAAGATGGCTATGGTACGGTCTAATTAACCCTAGTACTTATGAATTGTTTAAATATTACCTTTATTGTCATTAATCACTGCCGAAATCTAGGCCATCATACCCATCCTAGTTATGACCCCTTGGCTCACTTAAATGTAGTGTCACATCGTGCACCCGCAAAAAGGCTAAGCCTGGAACCGTAACAATCGAATCGTAAAAATCGCAACATGGAACCGTAACAATCAATTCGTAAAAACTGCAAGATGAAACCGTAACAATCAAATCATAAAAACTACAATAACTTAAGAAAAGCGCAATACTCCCACTAAGCCGTAGAAGTAGTCGACGAACTGCTCACAACCATCATCGTTGTGAATCGTGAAAACCGTAAACGTTGACACAGTACCGGAATGGGCTGCTGATATAGTTGAATATCTAATGCGGGGCCAACCAAACAAATCACTACCAAGGGCATAACAGCAGAAGTTGATCTTGAAAGCTAGACCTTATCAGTTGATTGTTGGCCAATTGTACCGAAGAGGACCAAATGGTATTCTTCGGCAGTGTATTTTTCCACATGAGGCCACTCAAATTATTTCGCTTTCACATGAAAGCATGGGTGGGGGCCATTTTGCATTCAATAATACAGTTCGCAAGATCCTGCAATCAAGATGCTGGTGGCCTACGATTCATAAAGATACCGTAGAATACCTGAAGAAATGCGATGTGTGCTAGAGAGCAAGGAGACCAACGAGATTAAATTATGATCTTCTACACCTGGTCTTAGCTCAAGCACCATTTGAGAAGTGGAGTTTGGATTATATTGGACCAATCCACCCTGCGGCAAGAAGTACTCAAGCCCGATATATTATCGTGGCCACAGACTACCTCACCAAGTGGATCGAAGCCAAGTCAGTAAGAGTAGTTGATGCTAGGGCAACTGCCAAGTTTCTTTATGAGAACATTATTGTGTGCTTTGGATGCCCAGTGGAGATAGTCAGCGATCGCGGAAGTCATTTCGTCAATGAGACCATCAAGGTCCTGTTGAAGGAATTCTTCGTGATCCATAGATTCACTACACCTTATTATCCTCGCGGTAATGGGCAAGCAGAATCATCCAATAAGAACCTGTGTAGCGTACTCATGAAAATAGTCGAAGCTAGCAGATTGGGAACACAAGTTACATGTTGTTCTGAGGGCATTCAAGATAGCATATAAGGGAAGCATCAATCAAATGCCATTCCAATTGGTCTACAATCAGGATGCTGTATTGCCAGTGGAGTTTTTGGTCCCTTCATTAAGGATTTCCACAACGCAACGTCTTGATGAATCCAGATCTCTACAATTATGCCACAAAGCTTTGCATAAGCTCTGTGAAACACGCTTACTAGTTGTACATGCACTGGCAGCTGAAAAAAAAAGACGCAAAACATGGCACAATCGTAGGTTACAAAAGAAAGATCTTCGATCCGGAGATCTAGTACTGATGTATAAGACCAAGTCTATCAAAGAAAAATTAAAGTTCATAGACGAAGGTCCTTATCGGATCAAAGAGATTCTTAATCATGGAGCCGTGAACCTGGAGAGGCTAGATGGGACAACCTTCGACACGCCCATCAACGAGAGCCGATTACATAAGTACTGGCCACCTCAGTGAGACAGATCCAGGTTGGTGATGGCATCTTACGAAAAGTTCATCTGCAAGGCCATCACAGCCAGATCTAGAAAAATCAAGACAGATCAAGCTAGATTCACCAAGATTCAGCCAGATCTGGAAAGATCGAAGAAGATTTAACAAGATCCAAGAGGGATCTAGGACCAAATAGGATCAACAAGAAAGCAGACTATCAGGTTGCACCAACAAGCCCCCCAATTTGCAGATCAGAGACTTCGATCTCAGAAAACAGTGGCAAAGTAAGGCCAAAATTCACTAAAACTGATGGATCAGCTACCAAATATCTATCAAAACTTCTAGAGAACTACCTACAGTCATATCTAACATGGATGCAACAGATTACCAGTTTGCAGGGGTTAAGGATCAGAGAATCTCGAGATCTCGTCAAAAAACACTCAAAAAGAACACTTTTTTCATGATTTTTGGAGATCCCCTGGGAATTAGCTCTTGAAACTTTGATAGTCACTAGATCTGACTCAGATGCATCTAAAAAATCTCTGCCAGAGTTACTGATGGAAAAATCATCATTTTTGAGTGTCGTAGAGCATCAAGATCATAGAACCAACCTTCGCAAGGGGCATAAATGAAATCAGAACAGTGAAATATGCCTGCCTACATGGTCTGGTCTTGAAAATCCAACCACTGGAGCAAGTTGTGCGAGAATTCACTACTTGCAAGGATTGAACTCTCGCAGACTGTCCGAACCCTCGCAAAGCTTCGTAGGACAGTCAAATCACCTTATGAACTCACAGACTTCTCTGAGGTCTTAGTATTTTGTGAAGAAGGTCCCTACAAAAATTTGGGTGGAACTGGACTGGGGAAAGTGGGTTTCGCCTAATACGCACTCTTAATTTCGCTATACAAGGGCTAAATTCGAGTCATTTGTCACTTTTCCTAGCGAAGCTCTGCCGGATTTTCGAGTAAAATTTCCAAGTTCTCCGATTGCGACAAAATATTATACTAGCCATCATCTGCACACTTTAAACCAAGCTCTGTGCTCAGAACCACCGTTACTATTATCCATCACCCATTTTTCACTTTTTTTCTCATTTTCAACACTCAGTTACCGTTTCCACCGTATTTCTTACTTTTTTCCACTTTTCCTTGTAACAAACTCTAACTACCACTGCTAACATGGCCTCTTCTTTCTCTTGTGATGACTCTGGCACCAAGAAGGTGATCCAGCATGAAATACCATCAGCTCCCTTGCCTTCTGAGGCCCTGATCAAACCATGGCTTCAGACGGCTAGTTCTCTCTTGAAGCAATGGATTTTTACCCATCACTTTTCAGCTTTGACATTAACATGGGCCTCGCCCTTCATACTTACGCCACCTGGGATGCGTCGAAGTCGCGCTTCCACATCCTGTACCAAGGTACCATGTACAAGGTATGGATTAACATAGATTCCATGGTCACCGTAGGCATAGTGTCCGGTGATCGCCAACCTATCTCTCATCATCAGGCCAAAGGCCTGATAAAAGCTTTTGTAACACAGATTGCACCTAAGATTCCAATCTAGACTAACAACGAGTACCTGATAGAGGCTATCACAGACCGAGTAATCCAGACGGCTGCACATTTGTTGAACAATTTTTTGGTTATTTCAACATTTCGCAAAGATCGCATCCAATCCAAACTGTTCAGTCAAATTGTGGAGTCCTTTTTGGGATTTCCTGGCCCCACAATAGTGCCATATGATTGGCATACTTTTCTCATCCACGAACTAACCACATCCATCAAACCTAACTCACGTGAACGTATCGTAGTAGGCCCCCTACTGTGTAGCTTTGCCGATGCACTTCTCGAGACAAAAGTATGCGGGTTCCACCGTTCCAACATCTTATCATCCATCGTGCCTTATACTAACATGTACCCTCCAACCATTGCATCCACATATGCCCGTCCTGTAGTCACTGACACAATGGCCAACAAGCGAATGCGTTGTGCTGCCCCCTCCTCTTCATCTCCACCTGCTACTAGACACCGCACGACCACCACACCACTAACTGTTTCTGCTTCTACCACCGCCGCCACCTCTTTTGTTCAACTCTCTTCTACCGTTTCTGCCTCCATTCCTATCTCCTCTGTAAATACCGCTTCTACCTCTGTTCCATCCTCTACCACCCCTTCCATTACTATCGCTTCCTCCATCCCCCCTGCTTTCACCACCGTACCTCTTCAGTTCAATCCTTCAGATTCATAGTTGTCTCTTGACACCCTGGCCTGGATGCAAGTCATTAATCTCACACTGCCAAGCCATGGCACATTTCCCCCTTCTTCTCCCTTCACACCACCCTCCAGTTCTCCTCTGTTCCACCCATTCTAAATCATTTGGACAAACTATCCCCCTCTCTGTTTCCACTTCTGCTTTCTTCACACCCCTCACCTTTCTATCGAAGGCTGCCGAGGATGACAAACCGTTGCTTGATGATGCATTTATACAGACACAATTTTTGCCATTGCCAGATCGTGCTGACCCCACCACATCTGATGGCCAAAAATCTCCGGAGAAGCTAATAAAAGATGATGATGACACAGTGCAAGTCGTTGGGGCCTGTACATCACAAGCCCCTACCAGCATAAGCATACCAGCTATTCCTACCAATCTATTGACGACCTACCAAACCTTGGGTACCTTCATCCAGGACGCGGTAGCTGCCAGAGCATCTCTGGATAGCCAAGTACTACAACTTGCCACTAGCAATACACAACTGCGAGCGAACATCACAAAGTTGCAGCAGAAATTAACCATAGCTCCGCAACAGGAGCTAGATGAGCACCGAGAGATCCAGAAGCTGAAGGAAAAGGATGATGGCCTAAATCAGTACATTGAAAGCCTCTTGTAGCCATCAAGGATGCTTCCGCAAAGGTGCAAGAGCTACAAGCAGAGGTTGACAAAAGACTTGTCCCCCTACAGATTTACGAAATAGAAAACATGCACCTGGGAGCGGAGGTACAAGCATTGCAATAGGAAATGCTCACCTGGTTAGCTCAACCCGCACCTAACTCAAGGCCACTCTCTCAAGCGAAGATGAATCTCTTAAGGCATCAGGTGCAGGTCTACAGCTAAAACCCTCAACAACTACTAGGTGGAGTTTGATGAGTATTGGGCTAGCAGGAGCTCATCACCCAAGCAAAACAAGCTCTCAAGGCTTGTCAGTAATTCATGGAGCAGAAAGCTCAGCCAACCCCGGTGGTAATTCCAACACCACCCACCTATCAAGCTGCACAGGATCAGGGGTCAGGTGGACAAGACCAAGGGCCCCCAGATACCGGAGCGGACACGCAAGATCAAAGCCAAGAAATGAGTCCGAGCCAGAGTCATCAAGAGGTCAAGCCTCCTCATCATGAGGCTCATGATCGAAAAAGATGAATGAATTCCTTTCTAAATATCCCCAGAAATCTTCAAGATGCAGCTGGCAAATTTCATTTTCGGCGCAGACCATCAAGGGACAAGTTGCAAGCACTCCCCGCCCTCCAACCACAACCAAAGTGGCATCATCAGTTGTTTGAGCGCGACCCTGTGGCCATCAAGGCGTACGTGACAAGTCCACTACAACTCCGAGTGAATGCACATTTCTTGCCATGTACACGCAAAACAAAATGGACGGAATATGACACTCCACTGGACAAGATCACACTCAATAATCTGAATTGGCCGAGAATCTCAGTAGAGCATGGTTGGAATACGAATGTAGATGCCCGCCTCTCATCCAATTCTCAAATAAGTATTTCAACTACCGTGACCCAACAGTCCGCGCGGTAGCAACTTTCGCCCGGGACCTGGAATACCTGATGGGGATCGAGACCAAGTGGGACAATTTCCTTCCACTAATATTCTTTGATCCAAACACGACATTGGCCTCCAAAAAAATAGAAGATCAGCTACTAGTAGCTCGTGTGTACTACCGAGCAGCATTGCTATCCTTGGACGGGCAGTTTTCAAATATGGGTCGACCAACAATGGTTAATCGGCGTCCGCAAGTCCCTTCACACTAACAAGGACTTGAAAAATATCGATCGAATCACCTTTATGGAGGACGTCACTACTTACCTAATCAACCGAAGACGCACCAAGAGATCACTATACTGAACCGGCAGAGTGCCGAGGGACCGGCACTACTTTAGGCTATGGGTCTTGTTGGGGGTATTCCCAACACAGAGCAAATAAATAAAGTTGGTGAATACATGTATTGCAAGGGCATGGCTTCCTGCGCGTATAAGCCCATGGCCCAATGAGCACAAGTAGCAAGTTGAGCATAAATAGAAATAATAGACTTGGGCCCTTTTGTAATTAAAATAAAACTTGAGGCCCAAAGTCAAGTTAGAACTTAGTATTAAACTTTTTTAAGTTGGGTCCAATTTTGGACTCACATGAATCTTGTGATTTCTAATGTACTTTTTGTGGACCCTTGGATTAAGTTGGGTCCAAGATAAATGGATAGGATCAATGTTCATATTAGCCAATAGGATTTTGGGGCAAGGCCCTTCCCCTTTTTATAAAAAGGCACCATTTGTACATTATTTGCATGCTTATTGAGAAGCAAGAAACTCTACCAAACTTTGGAGAGAAGCATCCTCAATTGCTATTCACTACTTGCTAATGCCTTTTTATTGTGCTTCCTATTTGCTTCTAGTTTACATGTTTTTGGTTATGATAGTGAATGTTTTTCCATTACCAAGCATAAGGAGCAATTGAGCTAACCTCCACCCTCACTCCCTTTCTCTCTTCTCCCCTCTATTTCTTCTACTCTTCTCTTCACATTCTCTCTAAAATCATGTGGAATGTTAGTTAGTGGTGTAGAGTTAATGGTGGGTAGTGTTAGCGGTGAGTAGAGTTAAGGGAGGAAGTAGAGAAGTATCTAATAGTTGCATCTTTACATAGTTAGGCACCTATCCAGCGTTCTAACCCTTGTTGACAAGCGGAAGGGCTACAACTATAGAAGCTCTACGTCCCTATATACATCTGAAATAATCTTTCAGCAAAGATCTGGGCTAAATAAGAAGCCTTAGTAGTTGACTTAACTGGTATGAATGCAGCTAACTTAGTTAAATTATCCACAACAACCCAAATAAAATCATTTTGTTGTTGGGTCTTTGAAAGTCCAACTACAAAATCCATTGATATGCTTTCCCATCTCTTATCAAGGATATCCAATGGATGCTACAAACCACTAGCCTTAAGACGTTCAGCCTTTGCTAGTTGACATGGTTTGCATTTAACCACATATGACTCAGCGTATGGCTTGAGTTTTGGCCAATAAAGCTCTCTTCTGACCAAGTCAAGAGTCCTGTGTATTCTAACCAAGTCAAGAGTCCTGTGTATACTGGGATGTCCTGCACAGGGTATGTCATGATATTCAAACAAAATCTTGCGTTTGAGCTCATCATCTCTAGGCACACAAGCCTTTCCATACCGAAATAGCAATCCATCTTGAATGGTGTACTGTTCCACAATCTTGTTATCTTTCTTTGTTAGTTGAGTCTCATGTAAACTCGACTCAACACTGTCCACATTTCTTTCGATCCGAACAATGTTCCAAATCTGACCAGAACGGGAATCGATTTTATATTTTCCTCTCATTGAAAGCTATAGATTCGTAGAAATCTGGGGGAATGAAAATTCATTCAATTCATTAATCCGACTAAGAGCATCCACAACTTGATTCGAGCTGCCTCTTATGTAACTGATTTCATGATCAAATTCTTGCATCAATTTGGCCCATCGGGCTTTCTTCCCCCAAAGATCATGTCGATTGCAAAAATATTTAAGAGGTTAGTGATCTGTATACGCTATAAACTTACTACCATACAAGTAGTGTCTCTAGGTCTTAAGTGCATGGATAATTGCAAATAATTCCTTTTCCTGCGTAGTATAACAACGCAACTGAGGACCAGTGAATTTTTTGATTTCAAACGCCAATTGCCTATCCATTTGTAAACGAACTACTCCAATTGCAATATCACTTGTGTCAGTTCTCACGACGTAAGGTAAATCTAGATTTGCAATTTGTAACACGGGAGTTGAAACAATCAGAGTTTTGAGTTTTTTAAAACACCAATTCAATTCCTTGTTCCAAACAACAGGCAGACTAGGTTGATTCCTCTTCTTATTTTTATTAACAATCTCTTTTGTCAGATTATTGAGTGGAGCTTCTACCTTAGCATAATCCTCAATAAATTTTAAGAATGATTTAACTTGTCTCATAGTTTGTAGGATCAGCCAATCCACCACTATCTTGATTTTATCCTCGTCAATTTTGATCCCATAAGCAGTGATCTTATGACCGAGATAAACCAGCTCATGCTTAAAGAATTCACACTTGGATTCTTTAGTGTAGAATAACTCTTGCCAGAGTTTCATCAAGACAATTCTTAAGTGTTCTATGTGTCTCTCAAAGGTCTTACTGTAGACGAGAACATATCTAGAAATACTACCACAAACTTCCTCAAATATGGACGAAACAAATCGTTCATCGGAATGTTGCTGGAGCATTTGTTAATTCAAATGGCAACACTAAGAACTCATAATAGCCAAACCTAGTTCGAAATCCAGTATTTTGTAAATCTTCCAATTTAATTCTAATATGATGGTACCCTATCCTGAGATCTATCTTAGTGAAATATTACGTTCCACCTAAGCAATCTACAAGGTTATTCATCCTGGGTAACGGATATTTATTCTTATCAGTCACCTTATTCAACCCCTTCTGTTCCACACACACTCGAAAACCTCCATCCTTCTTCACTTTCAAAAGAATAGGAGCGCCCCATGGTGATTTACTAGGTTGTATATGTCTCATCCTCAGATAGTTTTCTATTTGATTTGAAATCTCTATCTCCTCCTTTTGAGAGAACCTATAAGGTTGTTTAGAGATAGGTTTGACTTCCTAGAATTAACTCTAATACATGGTCTACTGACCTAGATGGTGGTAAACCATGAGGTAATTCTGATGGAAAAGCATCTTTAAATTCACTTATGATCTGATTGTTCATTATCTAAACTTACTGAGTTAAGAATTGCAGAGAATTCACAACTATTTAGAAACACATCAGAAACATCCAAAATTGAAATAGCAAATATTGAAAAAACGTCATACTGTGAATAATCAAATGCTTCCACTATATTACTAGACCAGGAAAAGCAACTACCACAAAACTGGAATACATACCCTGTGGTGGATCTACGATCATCATAGTCACCTCCCCAATCTGCATCCACATAGCCACAGCTCTGGTAAACCGTCATGCTTCCTATAATCAAAGCAACCATACCATCAAAGCATAAGACATATAGATTTGGATCAGAATGTGTTCTCACCATCCCCTTTGAATGAAAGTAGGCATCAATCCTGCTATACCATGCACGTGGTGCCTGTTTAAGACCATAAAGCGCTTTCTTCAAGTTACATACTTTATTTTCCCGTCCTTTCGCTAAAAGCCTTTAGGTTGATCCATGAACACCTCTTCTTCTAACTCACCATTTAGAAAAGCAGATTTCACATCCAACTGATGCAAAGGCCAACCAAAATGTGAAGCTAAAGCAACAAGTAGACGTAGAGTATTCCACTCACATACTGATGCAAAGGTCTCCTCATAGTCAATGCCTTTACTTTGTGCATACCCTTTTATCACCAATCTCGCCTTGTGCTTTGCTATAGTTCCATCTGCATGGTACTTAGTCCTATATACCCATTTGCAACCAATGGGTTTCTTGCCAACTGGTGGTTCTACTAAGACCCATGTGCTATGCTTAGCAATCGACTCCATCTCCTCTCCCATGGCCTTGACCCAAATGTCATCATCCTTCGCTTCACCATAAGTCGAAGGTTCTTTGCTTTGAATAATGCTAGATAACATTAGAGAAAAAATGAGCCCGAAAAGGGCCCTATAAGGAATGCCATGTAGGAGAGAGAAAAATAAAAAAAGTCATCAAAATACCTAGTTAGAAATTCCTTTGATCACCTGCCCGCACCATTTTCAATGTAACCCCACGGGTTGATAATACCAAGAAATATGTTTTCAATGTAAACCATTCTAACTATTGTAGTCACATAAAAAATGAATTGGTGCTTAACCACAGTTAAATGAGACTTTCCAAATGTTCGAAATATTTCCCACTCAATATTAAAAAATAATGAATTTCTTTTGCTTTACATAGTGTAAAAGGTTTTTGGAAACATTTGCCACCATCTCCAAAGATGAAAATTTCTTGCCACCGTACACAAAAAATGAAGATCTATTTGCTTCCATTTTTGAATCTATCATATCCATATATCATATGAGTTTTGTAGTATTTGATCATACTTTACTTTTTTATGGTACTTTGCGGCTTCTTTTTTTCAACGCATTGGTTATTACAAATTTTGTGCCTATGACTAAGCTTTATCATCTTCATGTAGATTTCCTCTAGAGTATGGCCCGCTTAGGACAAGGAATTCTAAAGATGGAAAGTTATCACCATCTGAAATGATTTGTCATTGGGAAGAAAAAATGAAGCCTTTAGATATGTGGTCATCAGGATTGTTGTACCCCATTGATCCACATTCGGTGCAACATATTGATTTTCATTCAGTGATGCAGTTATTCATTTATATGTGTCATGGAAAAAGTGGTCTTTTAGGTTATTGTGAGAATTTAAGATCCTATGGTAATGTACATTCAATGCAAAGAATACATTTCTTAGAGGAAAAAGTAGATCAAATATTAAAAGACTATCATGAGAAACAGATTAGATTTAAATACTTATCAATAAAAGATATGGACTTGTTGAATAAAAAAAAAAAGTAATAAAAGAAGACGATTGTTTTCAAAGGATATTTGTGATCTTCTTCAAAATATGGTCATCGAAAAAGAAGGACCCTTGCATTCAAGTAAGTGTTGAACTTGTTGTCTTTGATTCTTCTTGAAAAATGTTGATTTAATGAAGATAGTGATGGTATCATTTATTTTCCTCTAGATTCATTGAAAACATTTTAGAATTATATTGCAATAAATAAAGTGTTGATATAACTTTTATGTTGTGTAGGTCTGCATTGGTTGCCCAAGAACATTTGACAGATGATTCTTCTATAGGGAAATCATTAGGTTCTATTGTGGCTTCAAAGTCGACAAAATCAATGTTGAGCAGCCACAAAATGGATAAAACAAAAGCTATCGTTGCTGAAACAATTATGAACGAAGCCAGTAAGATACTTGATAGCACACTAGTTCAAGGTGCATGTGATTTTTCTAGTATTAGTAGAGAAGCATATGCCACAATGCTTAAATTGATAAAAGAAGCATTCTCACAAGTAAGTATCAAGAAGTTTCCCATTCCACGACCTTTTCAACTTAGACATGTTGAATATAGGCATGCAAAAAATAGTGGGTATTCCATTTCATATTAATGAAGTGTATAGCTCAAAGGGGGAATCTTTATCTTATGATATGCCCAACAACTTATTTATCGACATCAATCAGTTGTTGACATTTCTAGTAGAATTTTATAGTCTTACAAATGAGAAGGTGAATAACAAGCTGATTATAGTTCTCAAGCTAGATGAATATGAGATAATTAAAGGACAAAAAATGGAGAGAGTAAGTCTTACACTTATGAATGGAGCACTCTTAAACTCAGAACATTCTGTGGATTTTTCATTCAGTGTTCAATTAGAGAATGATATGTGGTGGTTGTCAACTTTTTAGGTAAAGTTGATCTGTTGTGAAATATGCTAATAATTGGTTTTGTATGAACAATTGTATTTGGTAATATCATAATAAAATTAATGATATTTCTTTGACATGTCATAAAAGAAGACCACGATATTCTTTCATGGATATTCAGTAGAACATCATATCCTACTGTCATCAAACATCACATGGAGGGCGTTCCACTAAGTGTTCTTGGATTTGGCGATTTCAACATAGAGTGGCATTTGGCTGGAGATCTAAAGACATTGAAATGTATGTTCAATGTTTCCCATGGAGCTAATTCAAAACACCCATGTTATACTGCATGAAGGCGACAAAAGGCATGAAGACAAGTGCAAGGATATCAAGAGACAAAGAAGATGCAAATTGGCACCCAGTGCTACCAATTCCTCTTCAAAATGGCTTATACTTGACCTTGTCGATGTTTACCAAATCCATGTAATGAATCATGTACTTATTCTGAGAACTATACAATGGGGGACTAAAAGAAGAAGTAAAAAGATGGTAATGTTTAGCAAAAGCCTCAATCCCATTACCTTTCAAAATTGTCGATAAAATGAACTTAAAAGGAGAACACATTGTTTTAAAATATGGAATATTTACACTATGCAAAAAGGAATTCAAACGAGAATCAAAGTCTAACATTGATGTCGATTTAGAGAGCACGAGAAGAAAAACGTGGTGATATTCTATGTATCTGCGCTTGAAATCAATATCAGAAAAACAAATCTGTAATAAAAAAAAAGAAAGACTATAGACTGGTATCGCTTTTAAGCGCACAGACACATATTCTAGCCTAAAAAGTCATTGAGGGTGCTTAAAACCGATATCGAAAAAAAAAAAACAAGCAAAACATTTATTGAAGAGGCGCTCTGATATCACTTTCAAGCGCATGAAGAGAAATGGTATGCTAGATAGCAATATATGGCACTTGAAAACGATATCGCAGAAAATAGAATCGAAATTCAAGAAAATTTGATTTCCGTTTGAGGGTATTTATAAATTTTTTTTTGCATGTGCGAAAGATACACCTAATCTCATGATGACACTTGAACAAATCCCAACGTGCCATGTGGCCCTATCGTGCAATCTTTTTTGCATAGTCCAATGATAAGTTTGTTAAAAATTGTAAAACATATCTATCATATGTTGTTGATGTTTGGGGGGTCCTACCCATGTAAATACTTTGTACATATCCAAAATATGTGAATTGAGCACATATCCTTGTAGAATAGGGCGTGTTTGGGTTAGGTAGATCAAATTCCAATGACATGCATAAAGTCTAGTTGGTCTAGTATGACATGCAATGATGTTGACAATGTCTAGTTTGACATGCATATAGAAATTCACATGGAATTGGTCAATTATGACCTTGTAGAAACTCGAGCCACAATAAATGCATTATGTCCTAAGTTTCCATTATGACATGCAAAGCATGCAAACACTCTAATGGACACATGCATGTAGTTTTGTACATGGCTAGTTGAGAAATTGGCATTTGGAGAAAGTAGGTAGAAGTTAGGTGCAATCTGTGCATGCAAGCAGTTAGGTGTCAAGATAATGATAGTTTGCACTTGAATAGGTGTAGGATATGCATTGAATGCAAGGAGTACCACGAATTTTGGCTCTCCTATATATGTACATATCATTCTCATTCATTTCTAATGAAGAATCAAACATTTGTAATGTCATAATGTCAAATTTTGGATCTCATTCAATATTGCTTGTAATTGCTCTCTCTCTCTCTCTCTCTAACTCAGATTTTGTGTCTTCTTCATACATGATCAAGCTTGTGTACTTTTCCTATTTGTGAGGAATTAATGTACCTTTGATTAGTAGCATTCTAGATTGTGCTCTAGCCATAGATCTGTTGATAGATTGCAAGATTGCTCTACAGGCGATCTGTGTGCCACCACAAAGCATGGTAAAGATCATTCACACATTTCTTGTGGTTCCCCACACGTGTGAACTTGTTGGATTTTTCACACGGTATCAGAGCCATACCATGCTTTGAATGCTACTAACATCAGGTGTTTGAAGAATTTTGTGACAATTCAAGCTAGGAAGCTGTTTAGCACTTTTTTGCTATCTATTCTTGAACAGTTTTTGGATGAATGAGATTAGAACTGATATTTTCAGTCCAAAATGTATGGAATTCTGACATTTCACACGTGTGAAAATCAGAATACTTTTCCTTTGTGCTAGGTCCAAAGGTACTGACATTATAGCTTGTTGGAAAGCTAGAAGAACCCTCTTTCCATTGCAATTGGTTTCAATTCATTCTGATGAACCTAGTAGGAGTTATAAGCTCTTAAATAAGGGTAGGGAGAGACCCAAAACCCGAGTGGACACTTTTTGATTTGATAACATTGCATGCATGATTCATCATTCACAGTTTTCTGTAATCAATTTGAGATAGAATTGGATAAGTCAAGATTCTGTTGTCATAGTCAATCATTTCACACAAAGGATTGTGTTTGAGTTGAATGTGTGTTTCTAAAGTGTGTTTCATTCATTTGAAACTTGTGGTAAAACTTGACATTAGAATTGTAAGTGCTTCATCAGAAGATAGAGGCTAGATCCAAATTCAAAGTGATTGATTTTCTGTTGTGAGCAAGGACTCACATAACTATTGCAAGGTTTTGCATAGGATTTGGTAGAATACCCAATTGTTTTTGGTTCCTATTGTAAAAGAGAAGCAACACATACAAATCCATCTTTTGTGTATACCAGTTCAACAAACTTGAGATCTAGAAAAGATTTTGAGTTATGTAACACATTGTTTCATACAATTTGAGTGTATCTGAGTCAATAGTGGTGTCTTTAAGCATTTCACACATGCCAAAAGAAGAAAGTACCAAAAACCTGTCTATACTCCAATTCAAGTTGAGAGGTTGATCTTGTTTGTTTTGTTTTGGTGGAATATTTGAGACCTATCAAATGTTGTTGCAAGACTTTGCATAGGATTTGGTAGTACACCCAATTGTTTTGGTTCCTATTGTAAAAAAAACCACACACTCAATTCTATGTTGATGTCCATCTACAAGAAGACTTCACATACATGGCATCTATAGGAGATTTTCTCTTTGAAACTAGTGAGAGACTAAATACCTCCAACTATTCAGTTTTGAAGGATAGGATAGAGTCTTTGTTGATTCTTTATGGTGTAATGGACATAGTATTGGGAATTGAAGTTGAACCTGAAGCTCATGATGAGGCTCAGAGATTCAAGAAGAGAGCAAGAATTGCTCTTCATATCATCAAATTGAACATCTCTGATCAGATGTTGAGAGAAATAAGTTCATGTACCTCAGCCAAGCAGACTTGGAAAACTCTTAAGAACTTTTTTGAAGCAAAGATCACATCAAGACTTCTTACTCTTAGAAATCAGATCTTTTCTAGTTTCCAAAGAGTTGATGAAAGTGCTTCAAGTTTTGTAATGAGAGTTAAAGATCTTCACAGAGAGATAACATGCATAGGAGATACTCTAGAGAACAGTCAACTTGTTCAAGTAGTCCTTAATGGACTTAGAGAAGAATATGCAAATGTTGTGCAAACTTATGCTATCAAGGAGGAGCTACCATCTATGGAGGCTCTACATGATATTCTTATTACTGAAGAATGCAGGCAAAAGAACAAGCTATCGAAGATCAACACACTTTCAAGGAAGGATGGTGGTTGTGGCAAAGATGCCAAGATCAAGTCAAGAAGGAGGAGCAAGAACAAATTTTCTCAAGCCTTCACCAAGGACAAATCAAAGGACAAAGCAAAGGACAAAGACAAAGGAGGAGTAGAAGATGATTTGACTCATTCTTCTATCTTCAAGAAGAAGACTCAAGAAGATCAAGCCAATTTTATCATAGAAGACTCACATGCAAGTTGTGGAGAGGCATCTCTCATGATGTCTAGTTTTTCCTCTTTATTCTCTAGTGATGTATCATGGTATATTGATAGTGGTGCATCATCACACATGAGTTGCACTAAAAGTTCTTTTGTTTCTCTAGAACCTTTTCAAGAACTTAAAGATTCAATATACACAGTTGTGGGTGATGCATGTTCAATTGAAGGAGTTGGAATTTGTTTCTTGAATCTTGCATCTTCTATGAGTTTATCACTTTCCAATGTACTTTATGTTCCTAATCTCACAGAGAATGTGATTAGTTTTGGAAATTATTTGATGATGGTTTTGAAGTGGAATTCAATGTCAATAATTGTTCTATAAAGAAAGGTGATAAGATCCTTGCATGTGGATCTAAATATGGAGGCATTTTCAAGCTAGATGTGCATGAAAATGCAAGTGCGTGTGATGTTGCATTGATGACTTGTGTTTCCAAGAAGGAAGAATGGCATAGGAGGTTGCATGTTTCCAATTTCATATCTATGTCTTCAATGGTCAAGGAGATCAAGCCAAGAGTGGCTTATTCTATGGCAAAATCACATATGGATCCATATTTGATGTCTTCAACCAAGACAAAACATCCTATGGAGTTGGAACATTCGGATGTTCATCTTTCTTTATCAGTAAGCAAGGGAGGTGTTTCTTGCCTTACATGTACTATTGATGGTTCCACAAGTTACATTTGGCTATGTCTTGTGTCTTCAAGTTTATGAAAGATGATAACCCTTTAAACTACATTTCAAAGGGTTATCATCTTTCAGAGGAGAGTTTTCTGATGTCAAATTTTATAGGGATAGGCTCTTGTTTGGTTTATAGGTCACTGCTTGAGGGGTTCTATCTGTGTCTGCATTTGTGGAATGACGAAGAGCTATGAAATAGCTCTTATTCTGTTTGGAGAGGTCATTGCTTGCATCGATGACTATCGATGACTGCATTTTAGAATGCCAAAGAGGACATTTGAGAGCAGATCCATCTTGTGGAGGCTTGAAGAAGGATAGCCTGGTTGGATTATAGTTTGCTGCGCTTTAGAGAGCCTTTTGTGAGACATTGTCATAACAAAAGACAGAAAATTGGGAAGCAACATTCTGTAGTGCCTTAAGAAGAGATGGCGGACAATAACATGAAGGTGGCTATGGTGTTGCATTCACTAGTGACCAATAGAAATGAGCCTGTTGAGAGAAACCCAATGGAAAAATTCCAGGTAGATTGTATGGCTAACTGAAAATCTGCTGAGGTATTCTGCCAAACCACACAATCGCTGCAGGTATGGATGAGAGAGATGAAGTCGCAGCATATGAGAAAAAGAAATATGATTTTGAAACGCAGCAGTAGGCAGTAGGATTGAAGATCTGCTTTTTCTTGCAAGATCAAATAATGCACTTAACAGATGTGTATGCACCCTCAAAGAACCAACGAAATGGCATACCAACAAGCTCGAATATAGCTTTGAACTGCAAGTACACGTCCTTCAATATCAGCCTTCGAAGAGAGAGGAAGTCATATCGTGCCTTAGATTCCCTTCCGAATAGAAAGAGTTTGAGCATTTGGGCCTTCGTACCTTCGAGCCTTCGATAGTTGGTCTTCAAAGAAATAGAATGGCCCAAACCTAATTTGAAGAGAGAAATAAACCGTAATAGTAGGGCATCACACTCCCAAATACTAATAGAAGCTTTCGGCGTGGTCCCAATTTTTGCGATGAGTTAAAGAATAAAAGATCAGAGATCACATATATGATAGTAGAAGCAGGACAAGCATTTTTGCAGTCCAGCATAAGTCCTGATTCTTACAAAGATGTTTTTTGTATTAGTCCTTTTTTGTGGCAATGATGTTGAAGCCAAATGAATAATCATTTGCGCAATTTTTTATTGAAGCCAGTTTGGTGGCGAAATTTTATTTGGTGCCGTATGAAAAGAAGTAAGTTTTAATACTTGAAATTTTCATTCTGTTTGTTTGTTTGTCATTACTTTTTAATTTCAAATATTGTGCATCTAAATTTATATATTGTATTGCAGTCGTCACTGGAGCTTGGTTATTTTTGAAATCAAAATAAATGAACAAGGGGTATCAAATTTTTTATGTGTTTAGATGAATTCAGCCAATCTTACACATTTAAAAGAATTTAATTCTCTTAAAGATTGTACAACAAATTCCAACCATGGCATCCTCTGTGGCGAAACAATTATCAAATCCATTGAAGTGAAACATTTTTTTATTTAACCTTTGCTTTTATTTTCTTTTGTTTGATAATAGCTCATATATATCAAGATTTGAATACTTGACTTTCAATACTTGCAATTTGTATAGCAGAAAGATTCTTCAGTTGTGCTTGGTTCACATTGTACAATACAAAACTATTTTATGAGTGGTACAACTTGCAAGAAGATGTTTACTTAGATAAGGTAAATTTTTTAATTTCATTTTACAACCTTATAATTTTTATTTTTTAAATAAGTGTCTATTGTATTTAAATGACTAATGCTTTATGTTGGTATTGACAGTTTGTTCTTGATCAATACACCATTGACAATGTATATAAGTTTCGACAAGATCTGATCAAGACATACATTTCTAATGGCATACATGTGGTTCTTCCACAATTAGAGATGAGAGATGATCCACAAATTTTGGCCCGTCCAGATTCTGCTGTAACATTACAAATTTTGCCCCTCCCGATACTGCTACAACTTCACAGATTAATGTGGTTGCGTCTCTACTACTACATTGTTGGCTCCTCCAGATGCTACTACTGCGGCTCCTATATTGACAACTGAAGAGAAATTTCAAAGAGCGCAGGATGCTGATCTCATAGTGTACTTGGAGAAGGGTGTAGAAGTCCTTCTGAACATTGTGGATCAAGAGTAGTAGAAGAGCTAACAATTGTAGAAGCTACTTTATTTGTTGTATGTACTACCTCAATACAGAGATACATGTACATGCTTTGAGCATACCCAAAAAAATACAAGAAATCATGTATACAACCCTTTGTTGGGATTTACTTTGATATTCAAAAAAATCATTGTTACATTTCAACTTCGTCTTTCCACAAATACTATGTGGTAGTTTCTAAATTGACAAAAAAAACAAATCATGCCTAGAACAATATTGATATTTGTATGCAACTAATTGATCTATAGCACCATTTCATTGGTCTTACACTATTTGGATAATTTTTCCAATATCTTTGCATTTGATTTCACACTCTTGTCTTTTACGTATCCACATGTGCACGTCAAAGATGACACATGTGCCAATGATGATGTCCATAACGATGCACTTTCTGATGCTTTTGAAGAGCATTTAGAGGGTAGTCATAAAGCTGTCACTGTTCAAGAATCTTACTACTATCATTTATAAGTCCGTGTAAAGCATGTTTCATCGATTGTTGTGGGTATTTCATGTATACAAATAAATAAGTGGGTCCCACCACTTCAAATACTATTGGCCAAGCCTTACCTAGTGGGCCCCACCACAATACAATAGAGCTATAAGTGTGAGGCACTGGCTTCCTGCGTGTATAAGCCTAGCCCAATGAGCAGACTAGTTAAATAGATTAAGTTGTGTTCTAGTGACTTGGGCCCTAGGTGTAAATAAATAAGTTTGAGGCCCAAGTTCACAAAGTCAAGTTGAAAAATAAGGAATCTAAGTTGCACAAAGTAAGACTCACATGATTCATGTGACTTGTCTTGTACTTTCTTAGAACCATTAGATTTAAGTTGTGTTTCTTTGAAAGGCTTGGATTAGAATCCTTGACCCAATGAAGTGGCCAATCAGAGTGAAGGAGGCTCACCTCTAAAATCTATAAGAGGAAGCCATTTCCTTTGTATTGTATCATCGTCCATCTTCTTCTAAATAAAGCTCTGCTAGTTCACTTCAGATCTCTCTCTCTCTCTCTCTCTCTCTCTCTCTCTCTCTCTCTCTCTCTCTCTCTCTCTCTCTCTCTCTCTCTCTCTCTCTCTCTCTCTCTCTCTCTCCCTACGTTGGGACTGAATAGCTTTGGGTAGTTGCTTGAGCCCCCAAAGCCTTTCTCAAACTAGGCATTCTCTCCCTCTCTCCCTCTCCTCTCTCTGTCTCTCTCTCTCCTCTCTCCCTTTTTGCTATGCAGGTGAAGGCGGGGTTGATGCTCCCAATGTTTAAATCCTATACTACATGGACGACAATATAGTGGCACCGTTGCTAAGGAGCGCCACACACTCGCCTCGCCGCTTAGTTTTATTACTCTTCTCGCACTCTCTTCTTCTCTCTCTCTTTTCTCTCCTACGCTTCAATTTCACCTAAAAATCGGATTTTTTGAGGTTATATTAGTGTGATTTAGTGTTAGTTTGCCATTTTTTTTTTGAGATTTTGTCGTTTTTGTCTTAATTCTTTGTTTGAAAGTGTTGTAGGGAGAAATTGTGGGGTGGGAGGTTCAGTTCCTAGCTCTAAAACTAACACTAAACCACACTAATCTAATCTCAAAAAATCTGATTTTTAGGTGAAAATGAAGCGTAGGAGAGAAAAGAGAGAGAGAAGAAGAGAGTGTGAGAAGAATAAAAAAACTAAGCGGCAAGGTGAGTGTGTGGCGCTCCACGGCAACGTCGCCACTATAGTGTCGTCCATGTAGTATAGGGTCCGAATTGGAAGCGTCAACCCCACCTTCACTTGCATAGCAAAAAGAGAGAGAGAGAGAGAGAGAGAGAGAGAGAGAGAGAGAGAGAGAGAGAGAGAGAGAGAGAGAGAGAGAGAGAGAGAGAGAGAGAGAGAGAGAGAGAGAGAATTCCTAGGTTGAGAAAGGCTTTGGGGGCTCGAGCGCCTACCCAAAGCTATTCAGTCCCAACATAAAGAGAGACGAAGAAGAGAGAGGGAGAGAGGGAGAGAGAGAGAGTTGAGAGAGAGAGAGAGAGAGACCTGAAGTGAACCAGCAGGGCTTTATTTAGAAAAAGATAAAAGATGATACAATACAAAGGAAATGGCTCTCTCTTATAGATTTTAGAGGTGAGCCTCTTTCACTATGATCGGCCACTTCATTGGGGCAAGGATTCTAATCCAAGCCTTTCAAAGAAACACAACTTAAATCTAATGGTTCTAAGAAAGCACAAGACAAGTCACATGAATCATGTGAGTCTTACTTTGTGCAACTTAGATTCCTTATTTTTCAACTTGACTTTGTGAACTTGGGCCTCAAACTTATTTATTTACACCTAGGGTCACTAGAACACAACTTAATCTATTTAACTAGTGGCTCATTGGGCTAAGCTTATACATGCAGGAAGCCAGTGCCTCGCACTTATTGTGCTACTGTACTATGGTGGGGCCCACTAGGTAAGACTTGGCCAATAATATTTTAAGTGATGGGACCCACTTATTTATTTGTATATAGGAAATACCCACAACAGGGTCCTCAACCCAAGTAGTGTTGATCCCTCTACAAGGCTAGATCCATACCAGATACAACTATTGTAAACCCTGCGAGAGTTACTTCTCAATAATTTCTGAAAAATCAAGTTTTTTGACTGAAAATTAGTGAAGAAACCTTCTCACAACCAACCCTCACACGAGTAACCTTCTCACATTAGATCAGTAAATAGATTGCACCAGATTCTACATTTGTCGTGGAGGAGCGTTGTTGTCGGTTCGTTTGTTGCTGGATCATGGATGCTTCAAGAAAAACGTGGATATAATTTGCTTACATAAAATTTGAGGCTTTATTTGATGATGGTGATCAACAAGAACATGGACTTGCCAGATCTTCAATAATATTCAGATGGGTTTGGTGGCCATTCCGGATAATTTTTGTTCATTGACAATTGGGTAGTCGAGACATTCCATCAGAGTATCCCAAGATAAAACTTGCTCCTCATAGATTGGCGCAACTATTCCCAATGTCCTAGACTCTCCCAATTCATAATGTGGATACAACGTGCTTGTTTGACTACTTTGTCTATCCAGGTATTCGTGGTATGCTTGAACCTGACAACTTTCCTCTACAGTCAATCTTACGAATTGAGGACAAGGTATTGTCATTGTACGCACTGGTGCTTGCTGGACTGGAGGCCTATTTGGACTTGGATTCCCTAGATTGGCCTTTTGAGAATGGATATACCGAGTTTTGGCGTTGGTTTGGGCTACTGCATTGTGGAACAATGAGACTTTGGTTGAATCTTGCTCGTTGAGGGGCAATCATCAACTTTACTCTTTCCTTGGTCATTGCACTTCCCAGTTGAAGGCTGCATGACTGCGCCAGAAGAACAAAAATTGAAACAAGAAGCTTTCTAAGCTTAAAGACAATAAGCAAGAAGGCTTTTGATAAAGTCTATAAAGAAGGCTCAGTAGAGTCTATAAAGAAGGCTTATTACTAAGTCTATAATAAAGGCTCAGAGGAGTCTACAAAGAACATGACAAGGCCTAGGGTCTGATCACCCTAGTGACTTGTTTCACCATGATTGGGATGGGCAGCCTCTAGAAAATAAGTGCCATTGAGCATGATTGAGGATGGGCAACCTCTAGAAAAAAAAGGGCCTAGGAATTGATGGACATTATGCAAAAACAAGATGAACATATACCTTGGCTCTTCCTTAGGAAGATTGCACTTGGGTGAATTCCCAAGTTGTAACCATGTAAAATCATATGTAATTAAAAGCAAGTTTGAACCTTGTACCACCTACCTCCCACCTACTTTTTTTCATGCATTCTAGGCTATTTGACACCTAGAATGGGGCGCCCTCCTAAACTCTCACTACATATGACAAATCACCATAGTAACTCTCCCAAACTAATACACATCACCCTTTCACCCTCTCTAACTAATACACGTCATCCATGCACTCCACTTCACCATAAGTCCCATCGGAGTCTTCCTCACACCTCATGCACTTGAACTTGACACCTCACTCACTTTGGAAGGACTCTCCACTCTCTGTATAAGTAGAAATGCGCCCCTCTACTAGGAGGATTGAAGGATCTAGTATCCAAACTCTGCCCATTTGTTGTTTGTTGTGTATAGGTGCTTTGGAGAAGAGGATTGAGACATTACCTCAAGAAGACTATGCTATTTTGTGGATTGCAGGATTTTTGGACTCAAATCCACTCGGATTTCTATCTCTCTGTCACATCACACACACAAATACTCTCTCCCTCTCTCTCACTTTCACTTTCTCCTAAAATCATGGTAAACTCTTGAAACTATTATTCATATGTAAGAATGGTTGATCAGTACCATTGCATGTCAGGCTATCTGTGGCCTATTGTCCATGCATGATAGATCTAGAGCTTGCATGCCAGATCTAGAGCTTGCATGTCGGATTTGAAGCTTGCATGTCATACCATCTGTGGCCTATTGTCCAGAGCTTGCATGTCACACCATGCATTGTCTAATGACCATGCATGTCACTTCATGACTATTGCATGACTAGAATCTATGAACCCTCATGATTGCATGTCAAGAATCTAAGATCCATTTGGATTGCATGTCAAGAATCCAAGATCCAACATGATTACATGTCGGAAAGATTAAGACTTATGAAAAAATTTCTATGCTTTTGTTAAGTTAGATATGGAATTAAGATCATTGAATATGAACTAAGTCTAAGTTAAGTTAATTGGCATTGGCCAATTGGATTTGCATAATGATGAGAAAAAAATTCTTTGGGGGGGGGGGGGGGGGGGGTCCCATCTTGACCCCTCAGTGCTTCCGCTGTTGTGTGAATGAATCTATGTGATGCAATTTTTTTTTGAGTTTTGATTTAGTCTTATTTGATTTTCATTTAAGTTAATTCGAGACTAGATTTATGTGAATGATAAGTCAATTAAATCTTTTGGCCTTTAAGAACTTAGGACAGGCTTTCACCCTCAAGTTCACAAGACCTTTGTCTAAGGCAATTGTGAAAATGTCAGCAACCATCTCCTTCGTTCCAATGAAAGTAGTCTGCAACATCTTCTTTCCGATTAGATCCCTTATCAAGTGGTACTTGATTGCAATGTATTTTGTCTTTGAGTTAGACACAAGGTCTTTTGTCAGATGTATTGCAGATGTGTTGTCCATCTGCAAAACCAGAGGTTGATTCCTCATTTTGCCCAGTTCATCAAGGAACTGTTTGAGCCAAATGATTGCATTGGTCATCTTTGCTGCTGCAACATACTCTGCTTTGCAGGATGACTGAGCCATAATGGTCTGCTTCTTGTTGACCCAAAGAATTGCTGCTCCTGACGCAATGGTGTATCCTCCTGAGACACTTTTACAGTTGTCTTTGAGAGATGCCCAACTAGCATCACTGTAGGAAAGCATCTAAAACCCTGCATCACGAGAATAACACAAACCAAAATCTTTTGTTAATTGAAGATATTGCAAAATTCATTTTGCAATCCTCCAATGAGTCAAGCCTGGATTCGTACAAAATTGGCTCATTCAAAACACGACATAAGCAATGTCAGGACGTGTGTTATCTGCAAGGTACATCAACGATCCAATCAGCTTCTTGTATGGTGTAAGCTGCATCAATTCTCTTTCTTCTTCAGTCTTTGAACAATTTTCATTTGTTAGGACTATTCCTACAAGCATTGGAGTATTTGCTCCTTTGCAATTTAGCATCTCGAAATCTTCTAAGATTTTCTAGGTATATCTAGACTGATGAAGATACAATTTACCTCCCTCATAGTCCCTGTCCATCTGTAAGCCAAGATAACATCTGGCTTCTCCTAGGTCTGCAATCTCGAAATGTTTCGAGATATCATACTTCACTTCAGCAATAACCTTCTCACTCACACAACTACAATGATGATCTTCCCATCTGTAATTCTTACATAGACATTGGAATCAGCCATTAGTGACATGAATCATAAGGATTTCAGGGCTTGTTCTTTCTTCTTGTACCATTGTCGCACTGATTGCTTTTAACCATAGATACTCCTATGCATTCCGCATGCACACATAGGAAGTGAATTCGAGATATAGCCGAGGGGTTGATCCATGTAGGCTTCTTCATCTAGCTCACCATGCAAGAAGGCTGTCTTCTCGTCTATGATGTGAATCCTGAGATCATAAGCAGTTGCATATGAAAATAGTAAATGTAGGGATGAATGTTTCACGACAGGAGAGAAGGTCTCATGATAGTCAATACCATATCTCTGAGAGAATTCCTTTGCTACAAGTCTTGCCTTATACTTTGAGACATCTCCATCCAGTCCATACTTTAGCTTGTATACCCACTTGCATTTTATAGTCTTTCGCTTATCTGGTAATGCTACAACATCCATACTTGGTTCTTCCTCATGGATTTCATCTCTCATTCATGGCTTGGATCCATTTGTCCTTCTCTGGACATTCAATTGCTTCCTCAAATGTCTGTGGTTCACCACTGAATCCACAAAACTCTTTTGACATAGAAGCTAAGCTGCTTGGCACAAATCTTGCTAGCGTTCTTCGTTCTCTTGTCGACCTTCTAGGAGATCCTCCTGAAACTGCAATGCTTTTGTCTTTATCTGCTCTGCTAGGTCCATAACCATTTCGGTTTACAGATATTGTAGCAATAGGCTGCTTCACGAATCTTTCTTTGTCTGACTCGTCACTCGAATGAGATGTGACTCGAACATCTTCGTCTGAGTGTTCGTCCACTGCTCCCTCTGTCATAGTTGGCAGATCATAGTACTGTCTTTCAAGAACTTCATAACTGACAGGATCCTCGTTGGCCATCGTTCTACTCTCATCAAACTTGACATCTCTAACTGTCTTCACTATGTTGGCCTCTGGCATATAGACTATGTACTATGACAAATTATTGTCATATCCTACAAGATATCCCTGTTCTGCTTTCTCATCAAGTTTCTTTCAAAGCTCATCAAGAACATGTGCATAAGCTGCACAACCAAAGATACGGATGTGAGTTAGATTGGGTTTTCTACCCCACCATAATTCGTGTGGTGTCGTGTGAAGAACACCAGACTTTTCTGTCCTGTTCTAAATGTAAGCAACTGTAGCTACTGCTTCAGCCCACAACACTCTTGGAGCCTTAGAATAGGCCATCATGCATCTGGCAACTTCCATTAGAGTCATGTTCTTTCTTTCTGCAACACCGTTGTGCTGCGGTGTATAAGATGTAGTTCTTCTGTGAATGATACCTCAATCATTGTAGAAGTCAGCGAATTGATTTGAGATGTATTCTCCACCTCAATCTGTTCTCATCTACTTCACTTTATTACTACTGCATCTTTTTGTCCAATTCACATACTCTATGAATTTGTCAAATGCTTCTGTTTTATTGTGAATAAAATAGACTCTAGCAATCTACTGTAATCATCAATAAAGGCTATATAATACTTTAAACCTCCTACTGAGATCATGTTGAAAGGTCCACAGATGTCAAAATGCACTAACTCCAAAATCTTGGTCGTTCTATAGGAGTCCTTGACAAAAGGAGTGCGTGACATCTTACCTTTCAGACCTACATCACAGGTCATCGAACTGGTTGCATTCGAGATGCTCACCCCTGTGATTGCTCCATGATGGCTTGCTTGATATAGCGCCATTGAATTCATATGGCATAGTCTCCTGTGCCATAGAGTATCTGGTGAATTATCATGCGTCTGGTGCACTTAATCTGCAGGCAAACGTACCTTCAAGTGATACAGATTGTCTTTTTTTCTACATTGAGTAATCAGAGTACTGGTACTTGCATCAACAACGTTGCATGCTTCATCTGAGAATGTTACACGCATCCCTGCATCAGCTATCTTTGTCACTGATAGCAAGTCCTGCTACAATGTAGGCACGAACAAAACATCTTCGAGTCGTCTGTCTCTGCCGTTCATGTTGAGCCATAATGGACCAATACCATTCACTTGATGTTTTGATCCATCTCCAAGAACGCTAAATCTTGATGGATCTGCACTTCGAAAATCAGACATGATTCGTCTTGATGTAACGAAGTGTGAGGTAGCTCCCGAATCAAGAATAAACTCTTGTGCGTCAGGTGTTGATATTGCACACATGTCTGCACAGGTCTAGGCGGTCGAATTACCATGATTTGATCTTTCTTCGCCCAACCGTCACAGAAATTGTAACGCTCCTGTGACGACAACAATGGGTGAAACCCATTCACTGCTTAAGACGTGATAGATTATACCTGCCTAAAGGTGTTTGTTGAGTTTGTCCTTAACCACGAGAGAGTACTTAGGATTGAGACAATACTGTCTCTGTCAAATAGATACAACATCTTCCTTAAGATCAATACGGTGCTCTCCGAATTCTGTAGGTATACCCTTCAAATCGTCGAGCGACCAGGCAAAAACATCTTGATACTCCTTCAATAGTTCACTGAATTCCGCTAACTTCGATTCTCCAAATGACTTTGAAACATGCACAAATCTGCTAGGTGCAAGTTCAATTAGTTTAGTAGAATCCGGTAATATGATACATTCTATCATACTGGCCATGGTTGACTCCATAGATGTTTTCTTGTTGTCAACCTGATTTTTGTTACCAAATTTGTATTCAGATTCGTCACTTGAATCATCAGACTCTTTCGAGTTTGTGTCTGCAACCATGATTTCTTCATACGAAACATCCGCTTTAGTGTTGCAGACATCAAAGAATTCTTCTTCGTCAACATTCTCAAGACTGCCGAATACCTCAAACGAAAAATGATGCCTTCATGACCAACCATCAAGGAGCATCTGGCGACAGTTCTTGGTTCTTGGATTCTGGAGCCACTCAGCACATGACTAGCTTGATTAGCTGTTCAGTACCCAAAAATTCGTTCACCTTAGCGACAATAGCACATAAGCTATTAAAGGTGAAGGAACTATAAGATTATGCTTTGAAAATGATCAATCTAAGCTACTCTCCAAAGTTTTGTATGTACCTAAGTTATCCACAAATCTGCTCTCTATAAGCTAAATCACAGATCTAGGACACAGAGTAGAATTCGAATGTGATCAATGTAAAGTAGTTGATAGGACAAGCAAGATCCTAGCACTCGAAAAGAGACATGGATCTTGTATAAATAAAGTCATTGATTTTTTGCCTCTAGTCAGGCTCTCAGTACTTCAATTCAATCAAATAAAGGTTTACTTTGGCATTATAGACTTGGTCATTTAAATTATGCTGCTGTACAACGAATGTCTAGACAATCTATTGTTTTTTATCTCGCCTATCCTCGCGAAACAGTCGAGCTACTTGTCTGTCAAGACTGTCTAGTTGGAAAATAGACTAGGAAGCCATTTAAGTCAAGCCATCAGCATGTTGCTAGAGGATTGCTAGATGTTGTACATTCAGATAATTGTGGCCCGATAAAAATCCTTTGCTGAAGAAAACCAAGTATTTTATAACTTTTATTGATGAATTCTCGAGAAGAACAATGGTGTACTTCATAAAGTAAAAATCAGAAGCCTTCAACTGCTTCAAAATCTTCAAGGAGAGTGTAGAAAAGGAGACTGGAAGGACGATCAAGGCCCTAAGGTCAGATAACGGTGGAAAATATATCTCTGTTGAGTTCAAGGAGTACTACCAAAGCCAAGGCATTGAGCAGCAATTCATCACTCCTTACAGTCCTCAATCTAATGGCTTAGCTGAGAGGAAGAACCGAACTCTGGTTGAATCTGCTAAGTGTATGCTAGCACATGCATTGTTGCCCAAGAGGTTCTGGGTTGAAGCTGTCTCCACTGCAGCTTACATCCAAAACAGATGTTCGACCAAAGCCCTCTAAGACAAGACACCCAACGAGGTGTGGACAGGCTCCAAGCCTTCTTTGAAGAACCTAAGAGTGTTTGGGTACATTGCCTACGTGCAGATCCCAAAGAACACAAGGAAAAAATTGGACTTCCAAGGTCTAAAGACCATCCTGATCGGATATACTTCGTCTCATAACACCTACAAGCTGTACGGTCTTGATACCCAACAAATCTGGAATACAGTCTTTATCGAGGATCAGTTCGTCGACCTCAAAGGCAAGGATATTGCTCAAGAAAAACCTTCATCACCTGCCATTGACACGACAATCTGAGCTTCTAGCTCAGGAATGTCTATCATCGATCCAATTCGAGACAACGAATCAGACAAAGATGTTGCTGCTATCCAGCAACATATCCCAGGAGTGGTTCATCAATCAAATCCTCCCAGAAGATCAAGCCCAGTGTGCACACAACCCACAAGGTATACTCCTGAGTCTGCCTATCTTTTAATGTAGGAACCGACGATAGTCAAAGAGGCACTTAGCCAACTAGACTCTGATCTCTGGAGAGAAGCTATGGACAGAGAGTATTCCTCTCTAATCAAGAATCAAACATGGTCATTAGTCAAAGCTCCTATTGGTTGAATATTATTGATTGCAAATGGATCTTTAAGATCAAATATAACACCAACGGAGCGATTGATCGAAGGAAGGCTAGACTAGTAGTACGAGGATTCACCCAGATCCCGAATGTCGACTACAGTGAGACTTTAGTCCAATCATCAAACATTTGTCGATCTGAATGCTTATGTCTTATGCCGTAGCTGCCGACCTCAAAGTACATCAACTCGATGTACAAATAGCCTATCTGAATGGAGTTATACAAGAAGATATCTACATGATCCAACTCAAAGGATACATTCTAGAAGGCATGAAGAATCATGTTAGTAAATTCCATAAAGCAGTGTACGGCTTGAAACAGTCTGTCAGAGCTTGGTTTCAGTGGATCAACACATTCCTCATTGAACAAGGATCTCTCATGTATGCAATGGTCTGTACAAGGCCAGATATCTCTATGCACACTGTCCTTCCTAAGATTCTTTCCTTTGAAAGCCTTTGACTTAGGATTGTACCAACACTCACCTGCATAATGTCCTATCTTCTGACAGTGAAAGTAGGTAACATTCTTCTTGTCATGCTTCTTATAACCGCCTGCATCCTTTGCTTCTGGCTGTTTTTTGCTTATGGAAAAATCTCCTCGCTGAGTGTTCTTCTCTTTTGTTTTAACAAATAGGGCCTTCTCATCATGTTCCTTTTGCTCAGCCTGCTATCGTATCAGTTTTTTCTCTACGAAAGCCTTTGTTGCATCATCAAAGGTAGTATCAAGAGATCGCATTAAGATTGCTCATAATGACTGGTAGGTCTGTGGACGTGATCTGATCGAAAACATAAACTGTTGTGCAAGTGGTATTATGTGCTCCACTCCTGCTGCCGCTAGCTATGCAAAGATGGCTTTCATCTTGTTTACATGTGAATCAAGATCAGCACCATCCCAGTTTAGGCTGAATAGTTGATTTGTCAGATGCAAGACCTCTGTCTTGGTCTTTGCTTCATACTTTTCCTACAGGCTTTGCCAGATCTGTTGACTGTGATCAAGATCATTAACATTCATCAGGATTTCTTTTGTCAATGACAAAGTGATAAGAGCAACAACTTTATTATCCTTCCTTCTTTCAAACAATATTTAGTTTTGGTTTGTCTGGTAGATAAGCTTCAAGAGGAGAATGTATCTTGAGATTTGGATTTACTAGTCTTGGAGTATTTGTGAGGATCATCTTTTCTTTTTTAGGTGCTTTGTGCATCAACAGATGGTTTAGTGTGATTTACTGCAAAACTGGAGAGCTTTTAGATCTGTGAGCTATTCAAAAGTTGGTTGGGTTTAGTTTGCCAAATGAGAGTACTATAGAAATATACATGATGGGTTTTTGCTTGTAAAGACTCAATACTAAAGGGTTCTTGCTATCAAAGGGCTTGGAAGACAATAAACTGATGTCATGCCATGGGGAGTGCATAAAGCCATACTTGTCCTTGGGTCCAATTGTGAATACTATAATGCTGCTTCTTGCCATTCACTTTAATCTGATCGTTGCTCTAAAGTGCCTAGAACCAACACATTTCTGATAGTAAGAAGCACTGAACCCAATATGCCTTTGATGAAAGTGTATGCTAGAGGCCCATCGCACCTCTGATAGTTCACAACAGCCTTTCAAGATATAAAATGTGATTTTGTTTTTTCATGTGCCTATTTAAAAGTTTGGTGAAGATGTATGCAACCATTTTTGTTGTGGAGTAGTATTGAAAAATCACTTGTCTTCAAAAAACCTTTTCTCTAATAGAATGATATTGGATTTCTATGTGCTTAGACTTGCCATGAAATCTGAGATTTAGCGACAGTGAAATACAGCTCAAATTGTCACACATAATGGTGGTAGCATTGAACTGAGTGTGATGTAAATTATGAAGTAACAATCTAATCCCTATAGCTTCTATCGAAGCTTGACATACTGCAATGTACTCTGCCTCCGTTGAAGAAAGCGCAACTGATTTTTGCTTTCTTGAGTTCCACGAGATAGGTCCTTATGCCAGAGAGAAACAGACCTAGAAGTGGATTTTCTAGTTGAGGCATTTCCTCCCCAATCTGAGTCGGAGTAGCCTTGAAGGATAAGTGAATTGATAGCATTTCCATCGTAGCATAAAATATGATCTAAACTTCCTTGAATGTATTTCATCACTCTTTTTAATGCTTCCTAATGAGAGATCCGAGGATTAGACATGTATTGACTTAATTTGCTAACTGTGTATGCTAAGTAAGTCAGGTCTCATACAGAGCATGGCATAAATTAATGATCCTATGAGTTAATGATAAGGGTACTTCGCTAAGTTGAGTACTTCACTTTCAGAATCAACACAAGAAGGTTTAGTCAATACTATACTTGGATCCATTGGTGTATCAATAGGTTTGTAATCAAACATATGAAACTTTTTTAGAATGTTCTCTAGATATTTCTGGTGATTGAGATAAATTTTCTCATATAATCTATGTGAATTTTCTGAAAAAAAGACAATGACTGATTGTACTAATCAATCTACAAGAGATGCTAATTGGCAAATCAAAGATTCTAACAAATTCTATTGACTAGATCTTGATCTACACATAGATCATCAACTATTTAGCAAGATCAACTAATATAAACATCAATAGTTATCAAGGGTGGCCTTACACAAGTGAAAAATAGCCATTGTACGGATTGTGACTAGAGAGCAAAGTATTATAACATTTGATAGCATTCCAAGCATAAAATCACAAGACAAATGTGTAGATTACAAGCAATTGCTAGATTGTAAATCTCTCAACAACTTTCTATTGAAATGGTTGATCTCTTTATAGATCAAGTATATCCATGAGCTGTGTACTTTCTAGAAGGCCTTCACACGTGTGAAGAGTGCCTAGTGGCATCTAGATCAACCAATGCTCCAACAATCTCCCTTAAGGTCACGGTTGGTGCCTTGAGTGTCTTCGTCAAGTTTATCATGTTGAAGAACTTCTAATGCTTGATCCTGGGAAGAGCCTTGTTGAATATGTTTGCGACCATTTCAGATGTGGAGCAGTATTCAAGGATAACTTGTCATGATAAACCTTTTTTCGAATGAAGTAGTATTGAATTTCAATGTGCTTTGACTTGCCATGAAATATGGGATTCAATGATTGTGAAATACAACACATGTTGTCACATAGAATGGCAATAGGTTGAAATTGAGTATGATGTAAGTCGTGGAGTAATAGTCTGAATTGTTTTTTTTCTAAATCTTATTCTTATTTTGCAAATCAGCTTTAGTCACCGATTAAAATCTGAAAGACAAGGATATGATTGGAAAGTCTTTGAGTGCAGTACTTATAGCCAAGTCACCGGACGAGTCTACTAGAAAATCAACGATATTCTCGAATCAAGTCCAAGATTGCAGGGGCCCTTATGAACGAAGTCGGCAAGATCATTGCAAGGAGCATGTGATTATTCTGGTATTAGCAAAGATGCATATGACACAATGTTCTAAATTATCAAAGAGGCATTTGGACAAGTACATATAAAAAAATTTCCTATTCCTCGGCCCTTTCAAATCAAATTAGAGAGGGATGTGTTAAACAGAGGTTTGCAAAACATCATTGGTATTCCTTACCATATCAATAAAATTTATAACTCAAAACATGGCACTTTGTCATATGATTCCACCAATAATATGTTTGTAGATCTGAATAATTTACTAAGATTTATTGTAAAGTTTTATGGAATCACAAATGAAAGTGCTAAAAAATTGATATTAGTTCTCAAATTAGATGAATCAGAAGTAATAAAAGGACAAAAGCTGGAAAGAGTTAGTGTTACACTTATGAATGGAGCATTAGGCAATACGATAAACTCGGAGAGTCTTAATTTCAGTGTGCAGTCTGAAAACAATATTTGGTGGTTAGCAGCTTTTCAGGTTTAAATCTATTTTATTGAGTACTAGCAACTAACTCATTTCGAGAATTTATGGTTTTGTGTTTTAAGCTAATATTGTTTTGTTATTATAGGTCTAAGTTCAATTCTCTTAACAAAGTTCATGATTTTGTGTTTCAAACAGGTTTTAAAAGAAGATCATAACATTCTATTTTGGATTTTTAGTAAAATAGATTATCCAGAGATAATTAAGAATCATATGAGTGACACACCACTCACTATTCCTGGAATAGGTGATTTTAAGTTGGAATGGCATTTGGCTGGAGATCTCAAGTCGTTGAAGTGCATGTTCAATGTCTCACATGGAGCAAATTCAAAACATCCATGTCTCTATTGCATGAAAACTACACAAGACATGTCGAAGAGCACGAGAGTTTCAAGGGATATAGAAGATCCGACTTGAAAATCAGTACCACCGATTTCTCTTAAAAATGTTCACATTTGTACACTACACGAACAGGTTAGAATTATCAAAAAATTGATATACCTTCATATTTGGTTTGCTTGGAATACTAAGCCACAGTCATTAGCCAAGAAAGCAATAGCTCGATTGGAGGAAGTTCTATCAAAAGCGGGTCTTCATAAAGGACACGTTAAAATACAAAAGGACGAGAAGCTTTCGGGAAAAACGGGAAACATCCCATGCAACCCAAGTATAGGAGGATCCAAAGCTCGTCATTTCTTATCAAATCATTCCAGAATAATGACTAAAATCCAGTACTCAATTTGGATAGATGTACTCAATGTCACAAAGGATTTTGAAAAAAAAGAAACAACGAGGATCAAAAAAGTTGAAGCTGGACAAAGCTTGGCAACATGGTCAAATTGCTCAGAAAAGATAAACTGTCTGATACTGATGTCCTACTAATTGAGAAATCAACAATTGAGTTTGTGGATGCAGTTAAAGACACCTGGGGTGAAGGTCATAGTACGCATTGTATGGTAAATCTCTTTTCAATGTAACTAACTCTTAGAATTATAATCTCATTGCACATATAATAAATTTAAAATGATTAATATGACAATGTTTGTATCTCTAATATTGCAGCATATTTTACGACATCATGCATCAATTTTTGCAAAAGCCTTTGGTCATCACAAGGAATGGAGAAATCGCATTGGCAAGCCAGAGCAGCATTTCATCGAAATACACAACATGGTGGAACATCTCAAAAAAATAGTTACATCATCCAGCTATTTCAATGGTTCTACAGACGTGTCCAAATCCGATACAAAACTAGATCAACAAATTATCAAAAATTCAAAAAGGTGTGCAAACTTATAGATGAAAATAATATTGATGCAAGACTCACCCCATAGTAATTTTCATGTTATTAGACAAAAAGAGTATATGTATTTATATGGCATCATTTCAAATACAATGCACTACAAAATCATTGTTTTTCTTTATCTTTAATGATCAGCTTTGTTGTGTGGTCACGAATTTTTTTTTTTCTATCATATGGATCTAGAAAATCAATGGATCTTCTTTTGCTCAAGTCTATGTATCTAGAGAAAACAACTAAGGAGGAAGACCTTTTAGGAACTTCCTCAGTTACATAGCCAAATACTTTTATGACAATGTCTCTCTTCACAATAATAATTTTATATGTATTTTGAGGGAATCTATGCCCGTTCGAGAAATATGATAACGCTTTAATTGCCATTATTACCGTTGCAGCATTTGAAGAAAATTTGCTATGACGAATGCAAATCTCTTCATTTACAAAGCACTTCGAATACTACTTGGGTTGATGAACCTACAAACAACAATATTTTTGAATTTGAACTGAGTAATGAATACAAAAACGAAAGAGATTTAGAAATAAGTAATGAAACTCTTTATGAATCACCGATTGAAATCTTGCTCTTCTTCTCTACTACTATCCTTGTGTCGTAGAGATATCCATCTGTACCTCCCAATATCGGCATCACACAAACAAGTCTGTCATTCCATAGTAACACTCTCTCATGTGGTAGAGATATCCGGCCTCAATGGCTCGGATGAAGCAAACCGCTAGGCTTACTAGCTTTGTTGAACCAACCCATGCGTCCATAAACTTCTGAACCCGTACGTCCTCAAAGACGCAAAATACCTTGCCATCCATGGTTGAGGGACATCAGGGCATTGCATAGGAGCACCAAGCTTCTGATCCCAAAAGCAGCCTTCTACCGGGCTATGATGGAGGTCAGGCAGGATATGACTACTCATCTACCCTATGCAGTGAGGTGGAATCTCACTGCATTGGAGGCACTCCATATTGCATACGAGGACTTCTAGACAAAAATGTTTGAGGATTCGATCCTATGCTCGATACATGCCAAGAAGGTGACACTGATGTCCAAGGACATGTTTCTTGTCATGAGGCTTTGAAACACCTATGACAACATTTTTAAGTCTGGCTTCAAACAGAGGCAAGTTCCTCTTGAAAGAGGGCCTGTTCCACCCCGAAAAAAGAGAAAGCAAGCACAGTTGAAGCATTCACAACCCAAGCCTAGGTTTCCCAGCTCTCCACCCTCGTCTCTTCGCATTATAAAAGATTTGGCAAGTACGTTGAGTATTCCATTGGTTGAGAGTCCTCCCAATCCCTGATCTTGAAATGCACAGTTCTCCTTCTCTACATGCGGATGATTTAAATACAGTGGTGGACATGATTGTTTTCGATGTTGATGCAATTGATAAAGAGTTGCACATCAGACTCCCCAATGACCCAAAGGACACATTCTTTGATTCTGAGAGTGTTGTGGGTATTTCCAGCATAGTAATAAACAAGTGGGTCCCACGACTTAAAATACTGTTGGCCAAGCCTTACCTAGTGGGCCCCGCCATAGTACATTGTAAGTAGGATAATAAGTGCAAGGGCACTAGTATCCTGCACGTGTAAGCCCAACCCAGCACAAGTAGCAAGCTGTAATTCCTAGGAATAAGAGACTAGGGGCTTAAAACTCTAAAATGACATTAGAGGTCCTAAGTCAAGTTGCAAATAAAAAAGCTAAAAGGGTCCAGCTTAAATCTCACATGAATCATGTGAGTGCCCTTGTGCTCTCTTAGCACCAATAGATTTAAGTTGTGTTTATTTTAAAGGCTTGGATTAGAATCCTTGCCCCAATGAAGTGGCCGATGAGAGTGAAGGAGGCTCACCTCTAAAATCTATAAGAGGGAGCCATTTCCTTTGTATTGTATCATCTCCCATTCTCTTCTTAATAAAACTCTCTTGGTTTCTCCATCTCCATCTCTCTCTCTCTCTCTCTCTCTCTCTCTCTCTCTCTCTCTCTCTCTCTCTCTCTCTCTCTCTCTCTCTCTCTCTCTCTCCCTACGTTGGGATAGAATAGGATTGTGATCCCCCGATTCCCTAACAGATGATCATGGCAAAATACTATGCCGGACTGCCCAAAAGGATCAGATTTGGTATGGAAGAGTTAGCATCCTATGCAGCGCTTGCACAACTTTGTAAGGATGCTGCCTTGATGGAAATCTCACTCGGGAAGAAGGATTTTTCCTATCCAGATGGGAAATCAGAGGAACAAAGGTCGACAGCGAGCAATGATCCAACAAGAATGAAACCCCATGCAAGGCAACAAAGTGCAGCAAGGTCAAGTAGATCAAGTGCAGCGGAAGACCAAGAACCCTTGCAGTTCAAGCTGTCAGCAAGCTTATGCTCACTCTATTGAGTTTCTTAAAAAGGATGAATGTACCTTCTGCTTTGGAGATCATCCAAGTACCAGGTGTCCAATCAAGAATCCATGCTTATTAAAAGGACAAAATATAGAGCAACAGGCTTCTCGACAACAAGATCCAGCGATTCAACAGTCAGAAGCAAAATCAAGCCAACAAGGAGCTCACCAGAAAGATGGATGTTAGATTGATCCATCTAAATCACGAGTTTCTTCAACAAACAGTGGCAAGGTAGAAGTTTTGGTTATATCCTCTTGCATGTCACCAAATTCAATGGAGGACCATAACAGCCTACCAGTCTACTTTGTGGAAGATCCTATGGGAAATCTATTACCAGTGTATGTGAAAAATACAGATCCTAAGTGGATCTAAACTCCAAGATCATTGGCTTGAATGCTTGCACTCCAAACTACATAAGCTAGGAATTGGCAACACATTCTATGCTACCTAGAATGCAAAGAACTTGATCAAAAAGCATTTATCACAAATGGAAACTTCCATAAACATCAAGTGCGGCCCAAAATAGCATTATACAGTCCATAATACATCAGCCTATCACTTTTGGAAAGCACCTAAGATCATACACAATAGCTTGAAGACAATACACACAACAATGCTCTCAATGGAGGAAGAAACAATGACAATGATCTATTGATCTCAATGAAGCATACAAAAGGTTTCTCCAACCTGTTCTCCACGAATTTCAGCCTAATATAGGTGAGAGAGATGACTCTCTCTCCTCTCTCTAGAACTTAGGACCCAATTTTAGGACACCAGTAACCTAAAATAGCCAATTTTGGCCTATATGTCCAAATAACATGATTTTAGTGTCATTTAGAAGGTCCTGAAGTTTGAGACTTCTTCAACATGAAATATATACTAGAATAAAAGTATCTAGGTCTCTTTCACACGTGTGAAAGGTTAGATCCAAAACTATGTACAAAAATTGCCAATTTAGGCCTCAAACTAGCTAGGAAATGTTGACAATTTTCACAGTGTATGCCTATCAACTTAGAGGCGATGATGTATTGCACTCGGTAAGATGCTATGGATGCGGAGGGAAACACCGCCGTGCTGAATGTCCACATCAAGGGGATCCATCAACATTTGATCCCTCGTGTTCACAATGCGTAGTTAATCGTCCATGCCGAGATTGCCCGTTGAGAAATCCACAAATAGCCAAGAGGCATTTGGCCTATGTAGACCAACATGCACCTGTGGTGACCCTTCCATCTCAAACACACTATAAAAGAAAAATCTTAGTGCCACCGGGCTATGAAGCGAGTGATGAAGAAGACAATCTGGCAAAAGTCCCAAAGTACGCAAAGATACCCTTGGGCAAACAAGTAAAACCATCATAGAAGGCAATGGTTACTGAGGAAGTCAAGAAATTGGCATCTGATGAAGTCCAACGGATATTACCAAGTATCTTGGTGCAATCACTACAAAGAATTCTTAGTGATGAATTACAAAGGGGACTAGCGTCAACAGAGCAACTTGAAGGCAATTCAATACAAGATCCAAGGAAAAGTGCAATCACGTAGCCTTCAATGGGGAAATGCAATGACCAAGGGAAGACTAAGGTTGATGATTGCCCCTCAACGAGCAAGATTCAACCAAAGTCTAATTGTTCCACAATTCAACAAACACTATCAAGTTTTAGAAATTTCGATGTCACAAATTTCATGCATATCTTGAGATAGCTCAAATTTGATGACTAGCACTTGATTTTGGTCATCCACGCTTTTCCTGAAGCAGCCATGTCCCAGCAATAAAAGGACCGACAACAACACCCCTTCATGAGAGTTCCAGCCTAGTGTCGAGGGACCGGCACTACTTTGGGCCGAGGACCCTATTGTGGGTATTTTCTGCACAGTAATAAACAAGTGGGTCCCACCACTTAAAATACTGTTGGCCAAGCCTTACTCAGTGGGCCCCGCCACAGTACATTGTAAGTAGGGTAATAAGTGCAAGGGCACTGGTATCCTACGCATGTAAGCCCAACCCAGCACAAGTAGCAAGTTGTAATTCCTAGGAATAAGAGACTAGGGGCTTAAAACTCTAAAATGACATTAGAGGTCCTAAGTCAAATTGCAAATAAAAAAGCTAAAAGGGCCAACTTAAAACTCACATGAATCATGTGAGTGCCCTTGTGCTTTCTTAGCACCAGTAGATTTAAGTTGTGTTTATTTTAAAGGCTTGGATTAGAATCCTTGCCCCAATGAAGTGGCCAATGAGAGTAAAGGAGGCTCAACTCTAAAATCTATAAGAGGGAGCCATTTCCTTTGTATTGTATCATCTTCCATTCTCTTCTTAATAAAACTCTCTTGGTTTCTCCATCTCCATCTCTCTCTCTCTCTCTCTCTCTCTCTCTCTCTCCTCTCCTCTCTCTCTCTCTTCTCCCTCTCTCCCTACGTTGAGATAGAATGGCTTTGGGTAGGTGCTCGAGCCCCCAAGGCCTTTCTCAACCTAGGCGTTCTCTCTCTCTCTCTCTCTCTCTCTCTCTCTCTCTCTCTCTCTCTCTCTCTCTCTCTCTCTCTCTCTCTCTCTCCACTCTCTTTGCCGCTCCCAGCGACGGACCCCTATGCTACATCGACAACACAACAGAGACGTACATTAATGTTGACATGCATATAGCCAAAAAAAATAGACGATCTCGAAGGAGAGTTTATGTTTTGTATAGATGATATTAATTTTGCAATGCATATCAAAGACCCGCATTGTAGGGAGCTAAAGGAGAAGACCTCCCATATACCAGACACAGTAGTTGAATCCGGGTGTGTATACTATGTACATAAATACACATATACAGACATGAAGGAGATTTTTCTTGTATTTCCATTTTTTGGACATCTCTTGAATAAAGAGAGGAAAGCCAGAAGGCTCTTCAGGCACACACGCAAGGAGGCATCAATCTTCATCATCCCATACTATGCAAAGTAAGATAATTTCTTTTTGTAATATTCATTTTTTGTAAGATATTTTTTTTTGAAACTCTTATAAATTTTAGTAATTCATTGCTTGTCATTTGCTGGCAGCAAACATTGGAACATGCACATCATATCTATGAAAGTGGATTCTACTGGAAGATGCACACTTGTGTGCATGACAATGAATTCCTTCCATGCTACCCATTCCACTGTTAAGTCCATGTACAAGAAGATGGTGGAGCTATTGCCCAGGCCAGATGGGCTGATTGTAAATACTAATATAGAGATTGTTGATGCAAAGGTAAAAGGGATCTTTTCATGTTTTTTATTTACATGATGGCATGAAGTCTAAAATTATATTGAATTATAATTTAACAATTTTTTGTTGTGATTTCTCAGTCTTCGCAACAAGATGATGCTTTCAGCTGCGGATGGTTTTCCATCTGGAATGTTAAATCATTCTTGGATTGATATATGGTGAAACCTCCAAATGCTAACATCCGTGGGGTATTTTTCTCAACTGTGAAAAATGCAATAATTATGCTTGGTCAAGGCCAAATCTATGTACATAGGATGATTACACATGTGTGGAGCCTGTTCCCCCATGTGAAATAGATGTACTTTTCATGTAGTACAATCATATAGCTTGTACATATAGTTTAAATCAAGTTTTTTAGTCATATGCCACATGGCATCAATCTAGAGATTGCATGAAGCCCTATCATGAGATTAGGTGTCAAAACCCATCTGTAGAGGTCTACTCACACGTGTGGAATAAACTGAGGAAGTCAAATTTGCACTTCTAGAAGAATTTTTCCTAGTTCTCTACATAGAAGAAAAATGGACCAAAAGTGCTCAAAATAGAAGGTTTTGTCCAACTGTCAATTTTGCATGATGAATCATCACATGACAAAGCACCCTCACACATGTGAGATTAGAGGGATGATCAGTACCACGAGCTCTCACATTTTGTATATATAGAGCCACATTTGGCCATAATCATTAAGCAACACCAATCTTGGTTTTGGAGGCAATTCTTGTCAATTTCATCATTTGTCTTGATTTTTTTTATAGTTTTGAGTTCCTATCATATTGTACTTTGATTTCAGGCTGGAGTCCGTACTTTGACAAGTTTTCACACGTGTGAAACCAGCAAGTACAATTCCCTTTCATTTATGATTGTTCTTGTTAGATTTTCTCATTTAAATTTGATCTAGATTGATCTAAATCTTTTGCAGATTGATAGATCAATTGTACCCTTGTGGATCATTTTAGAATCCATTCTTGGTCCAATTTTTCAGATTTCCACATGGTATCAGAGCCAAGTACAAGAGGATTTATGAAGATTTGATGGGGTTGATCCAAAACTAAGCCCAAATTAGCAAGTTTTTGGAAACTAGCTACTAGTTTTGATGTGGCGAGTTGGATAGGATAGGTATACTCAAAATTTATGGACAAAAACTTGTTGTGGGCTGCAGAGGTACTTTTCACACGTGCTAAAATGTACAGTACAAGTTTTGGAGCCTTATGTTTCAGTTTGATGCTAAATCTCCCAAATTAGCAAGTTTGTGGAAACTAGCTAATTTTGAGATAGAGAGTTTGAATTGATAGCTAGATTCAATATTTTTGTACCAAAACTTGTTGTAGGCTGTAGGTGTACATTCCACATGTGTGGGGCCATAGAAAATCTGTTTTGGTTGAGAAAATTCAAATTGATGCATAATTTGACTCATGCACCTAAATTTAGAGATTTTTAGTGCAAATTCAAGCTTTTTCTATAGAGATTCTATTCCTATGATTTGTTCTTGGATTAGATCATCCAAATAATTTAATTTGGAGCTTGGTTCAGGTGGATTAAATGTGTTTCTCTGATTTTTTGAGTAGATGTCAAAGTTGAGAGAGATATTGCCAAAAATCATAGATTAAGGAGTGATATGCAAGGTGAGAGGTTGAAATCCATTGTACCATCACTCTAGATTTGTTCAAGAGTGATAGGGTCAAGTTTAGAAGCATCAATTTGCTAGAAAACATCTTTGGATCTGTCCTCCAAGTGAAACATTGGAGAGTTTCCAGTGTATATAGAGCATCTGTGCAATTCTTTTGTAGAATTTGACATAGATTGGCTTCAATTGAGAGTTCTAGAAAAGAGATTGAGATCCAAGTCACATTGTTCAACCCTACTCATTTTATTTGAGTGATTGTGAGGTTTGAAAAGAGTCATTAAGGTGTCTATGGCAAATGTATAGAGAGAGAGATCCAATTTTCTAAGAGTTCCTTCCTTTGTAGAGGGCAAGATCTAGAAGCTCATTTTGTGCTGTTATTGGTGGAGAATTTGTCTTCTCCTAGGTGATCAAATTTTTCTAAGTGGCATTAGCTCTTTGAAGCACAATATCTTAGTGAGAAAGAAGAATCACAACTTTTGATTTTAAATTTCATTCCAACTCTTAAGAGGTAGAGTCATTGGTGGAATCCAATAGGGGTGAATGAATTCAATTTATTGAGCAAAAAATTGACAGTGTATGTATGAAACTCAAATTAGTTTTATTCAACTTTCTTTGTGAGAGTGTGAGGGTCAAGTTGTGATCCCATTGGATGTCTAGAAAAAGGAGGCCAAAAACTAGTTTTCTAGACATATGACACATGGCATCAATCTATTGATTGCATGAGCCACATCCTTTGGTTAGGCGTCACATCCCATGTGTAGAGGACAGCTCACATGTGTGGAATAAGTTGAAGTAGACGAATTTTGACTTCTAGAAGATTTTCAAGTAGATCTCCATATAGAAGGAAAATGGACCAAAAGTGCTCAAAATAGAAGGTTTTGTCCAAGTGTCAGTTTTGCATGATGAATCATCATATGACAAAGCACCTTCACACATGTGGGATCAAAGGTATGATCAGTACCACGAGCTCCCACTTATTGTATATATAGAGCCACATTTGGCCATAATTATTGTGAGACACCAATCTTGGTTTGGAAGCAATTTTGAGTGATTCTCTCCATTTGTCTACATTTGTTTTGATTGTTTTGAGGTGCTATCAATGTGTACTTGATTTTCAGGTTGGAGTCCGTACTCAGACAGAGTTTCACACGTGGGAAACCATAAAGTACACCTACCTTCAATTAATGATTGTTCTTGTTAGGATTTTGTGTCTAGAATTGATCTAGATTGATCCTAATCTCAAGTAGATTGATAGATCAAGTAATCTGACAACCAATTCCTCTTGAAGATCAGATTAGGATCCACTCTTGGTCCTTTTTGTACTTTTTGCACACCATGTATATATACATGACGACAACTCCCGAGACAATACCACGATGAAGAGACATGAATATTGTCAAGTAACCTCACTACAAAGTGTTCATGCTTTTGGATTCTTCTTTGGTCTCTTTCCCCGGCTAATTGAGGAGTCTAGCTATGTCATGTTTTATCTTCTAGAATTTTTGTTTGCTTAGGTTGCTAGTGATTTTGGATTGGCCCACATAAACTATTCATTATGTACACTACAATTATTTTGGGCTAGGGTAAGAAGAAAAGGTGCATTTCAATAAATCGTTGAATAATTAAAGAGAGAGTGAGCACATATATGAGGTTTCCAATCTACACAAATAAATCTAGGGAACGAGACTACATACCTTAGCAATGGAAACAGTGTACTAGTCTACAATTAGACCAAATGTAGTATGGAAATCCCAATGCAAAAAACAAAATCTTTAAGAGCTAGATGCATGAAGAAAAACGATCGTAGCTAGAAATTTGATAAAACAAGGTCATTATCCATCTTGTGAATTTAGATCCATAGTAAATTTCCACAAACCCAAGACTTTATTGTGCCTAATAACAAGAAGAACCACCAAAAATCACATCCTCCACTTCTAGTATAAAAGGGCATAGATTCAATAAAAGGCTGGACCTAATGGCTAGCGGAATTAGCTTCACTTTCAAGGATTTTTCGATAGTAAAAAATACTGTAAATAATTCTAGACCTCTAGCCTCCAACAAGAGTTAATAGAATACTTATAAAAACTTTAAAACCAAGAGTACAAAATAGAAAAACCATTTTATCCTAGGAAAATATGCATGGAGAAGCAATAGATTCCAAACAATCCACAACGACTATGAGTGTCATGTAGGATCAACAATAATTAGCTTAGAACATGCAAACGTATGATACTAGCATTAAATGGCTGAAAAGAACCATGAATCCAAACCATATATTTGTATGGACCAAACTATGATGTGCAAGTAACAATGAATGATTTAACGTTACAAGTAGAACCCAATGCAACTATCTAGACCATTGGATGCATCCACAAAAATAACTAACATAGCCTATGTCATGAGTGAAGAGACAGTTCTCAATAGGATTGATTGATAGACTTGTAATTATATTAGAATAACCATCCTCCAATCATGTTAAAATTAGCATCCTCGAATAAGTTGTCTGCTAGCAATCACCTCTTTTCTTCTCCTTAAAGTTTGGGGTTCAACTCAACTTATGCCACATAATGGATAGACACGAGAGAACAAATAAGAACACTATTGAAATAATCATCATAAAAAAACATTAATCATATAGAAGGTGTTGCAAAGTTTTCTAAAAGACCATAATAATATGATGATGTATCGCTAGATAACTCATGAGGTCTCAATAGGAAAAAGCAACATAAAAAATCATGTCAAAAGGAATTGTGATAGTGATGGAACAACAAAACGAAAGCCACAAACATGTTAGTCTTTATCTTCATAGATGGACAAACCACATAATTGTGTAGGCTAAACCATGGAAGCTACATCAACAAGCAATGTAACATGGAGTGTAAACATGGATCAACACATGAACAATTGAATGTGTGACAACAATAGATGGATCAACACATGAACAATTGAATGTGTGACAATAATAGATGCATGAAAATAAAATGTACAATCAATAATGACTGCCACACAAGTTGGTAAAGAAATACATGTACACATATACTTGTAGTAGGATCAAAGGCTCCAAGATCCATCTCTCCCTCCCTCCTTTAACCTCCATCTCTCTCTCTCTCTCTCTCTCTCTCTCTCTCTCTCTCTCTCTCTCTCTCTCTCTCTCTCTCTCTCTCTCTCTCTCTCTCTCTCTCTCTCTCTCTCTCTCTCTCTCTCTCTCTCTCTCTCTCTCTCTCTCTCTCTCTCACATAAGCCCTCTCTTTCTTCTTCCACTGTCATCTCAATGTGAGATCACAATGAGGAACATCCAAATCTATAACTTGATACTTTATACCTTCTTGAGGTGTCTTTTCCTAATTGTTCTCTATCTTAAGCTCTTCTCCCCATTCAACCTTCTCTCTCATCACCCTTATGCACATTCGAACACGCTTGACACCACTAAACATATATACTTGTGAGATTTCTCCTCATATTCAAAACACTTTCTGCAGGTCTTTTAAATGGAATTATTGAAGTAGAAGTATTTGTGCATTCAAGTAAGCACTCATCATATCTATTTATTTCTAGAAAGGCCGAGAGGATCCATTAGATATTGGATTTTCTTACAAATGTACATTAGTTCTTGAATCCTCTCCCTTGTCGATTACCTCTTTATATATTGTGAAATAATGTGGCTCATTTCTTCTTATATTTTGCTTGGAAAAAGTAACATTTTTGGAACTGGTTATTAAAAGTCTTTCACACTTGAAAAACAAGGTGACTGATATACTACAAGAAGCTTTGCATTACGTAGGACATTCAAATCTCTAAAAAACTAAAAGATACGTTGAGTTTCAGAATATTTATAAAATAACAGTAGTCCACTTTAGCTTACCACTATAATGACAAAGCTAAAAATATCCCTTTAGAGCCAATTGTCATCCATACCTTTATTTTCGAATTATGCTACCATACAAGGAAGCTTGTCTTCTTACATTATTACGCTTGAATTTGGCTCAGCCACCAATGTTTGATTCTTTCTAGTCCCATTTATGATTCTTTGTGGTCCATGTATGCCATGTTTGATTCTTTGTGTTCACTTTAGCTTACCACTATCATGACAAAGCTAAAAATATCCCTTTAGAGCCAATTGTCATCCATACCTTTATTTTTGAAATTATGCTACCATACAAGGAAGCTCATCTTCTCACAATGTTCTTGAGTTTGGCTCAGCCACCCATGTTTGATTTTTTGTGGTCCCATGTTTGATTGTTTGTGGTCCCATGGTTAATAATACCAACAAGCAAAAAGGATATTTTAGGGACTTTTTAGGGTGGTATCATAGCTTCAAACCTAAATAAAAAAAATTCACATGCCAGTCTTGGAATTTGAAATGCACACACCTTTCAAATTGAAAGTCTTTTTTCCGAGGAACTTTCATATGACTTAAATTTGAAGATTACCTTTCAGAGTCTTAAAGTATAAGAAGAAGGACATTTTTAAACACATTTCAATGTATATTTCAGGCAAAATTTTGAAAATTTGACCTTGTGTGACATTTTAAGTTTACCTTTCAATCAAAAAATAATTTTTTAGTTTTTCTTTGAATTAACAGTTTTCAAAAAAAATTGTCTTTTCTTGAATGTCCAGTAGGCCTTTGACGTGGTTTGCAACCTGCAAATTCCAAATATGCCCACACTTTTGTCTTCTCTCCTTGTTCTTAAATCTTCTCCCTTGTCCTCTCCTCCAATTACTTCGTTATATTGAGTTTTGATTCTTTTATAGTGGCTTGCTTCTTTCTATATTAAGCTTCGAGTAAGATCCATTTTCAAGTTTTTATTGAGTTGCTGCAAACTGTTGTAGCTAGAGAGCAACTATTTCATCTTCTTTGGATTAGTTATTGGTTGGTCTTACACAAGTTTCTATTATCAAGGATCTACTGATACACATAATTGTGTAGTAGTCTAACAATTGCCATGGTTCAAATCTTATGTTCTTATGGTGGTTTGTCGATCTGAATCTATTCATTGGATTTAGTATCTGAGATGTTATTTCACAAACACACACACACACACACACACACACAAACAAAAACTTGCTATTTCAATTGTAACTCTTGTAGTTATCCAATTCTTTCCTAAAGTTTATATTACTTCTACCCAACATAAATAAGGTCATCATCAACAATCAGGATGAAGCAAGTAGTGTCTATTGTACTTATTTTATTTGTTTTTAGTAGTTTGGCTTTCTCAATACTTGTACCTCAACCTTCTCTCACTCTTTCCTATCATAATGGTTCAATTCTCTCTAGAGACCCCCTCAAAGTTTACATTTTGTTCTATGGCTCATTTTCATATTCTCAAAAAATAGTTGTGAGAGCTTTTCTTTCATCTCTTTCTACTCCTACCAAGGCCAAGGATGTCCCCAATGTCCAGAAATGGTGGTCTATCACTAGAGGATATGTTGATCTATCAGGTTCAACGGTTGCTCAAAATGTAGAGATAGGCGGAGAGAGCACCGATGTCCACTATCGTTTAGGAAAAAATCTCACAACAGCCAATTTAACTTATTTGGTATTGCAATATCTACAAAATTCTACCGCTAGTCTAAACTCACTACTCTTGGTTTTTACTGCTGCAGATGTCTTCGTTGAAGGTTTTTGCAAAGATGTATGTGGACAACACCTTTACACCTACCCAACAATAGAAACAAATTGGAAGAGGTTCCCATACACTTGGGTTGGCAATGCTGAGTCTCAATGTCCTACTGTTTGTGGTCGGCCCTATGCAAAGTTTGAGTATGGGGCTCCCACACAGACACTTAAAGGTCCTAATGATGTTGGCATGGACGGGTTGATCTTCACTCTAGCAAATGTGCTAGTAGGTGTAGTTACCAATCCTTTTCGAAATGCGTACTATCGAGGAGATGCATCCGCTACCGAGGAAGCTGTAGGAGTTTGTATGGATAGACATGGCCTTGGTTTTAGTCCAGCATATCCCCACAATATCTTGAAAGATAATAAGACGGGAGCAAACTTCAACGTTCATGGAATTCAAAGTTATAAGTTTCTCGTGCCTTTCATTTGGAATCCCCAAACTCTTTCTTGTGCTATTCAGGCTTGATAGACAACTTTGATTTATATTCTACTGTAAAGGTTCATGTTGGTATTTGCTTTATAGGTTTGAAGCGCATCAAATCATGCAAAGAAGTTCATTCTTTTGGAAATTATGGTTTCATCTTTGTGCATAAGATGTTTTATGGAAAAGGATCATAAAATAAAAGGTAAAGTAGATTATCATTTGCGAAAGTGATGTGTGACACATTACAAATTCTTGGAATAGTACAACTTTTCAAAGGTACTTACACTTGATATCGTAGTGATCTATATACTTTATTCCATCTATGATTTTGTCGTAAAACATGAAAGTTCTAAGTCACTAGCACCTACATTGTATCTACTCAAGTTCCAAAGTTAGAACAAACTTATTATATGGGACTCACTCTTGAATCATGTCGTAAAGATGGGGAGGCTGTTAGGCCAACCCATTTTTAGGGTGCCTATTAGAAAGGTGATTGAGAATGAGTGATGCTACTCAAAATGGCAAGTTTAACTCTCTCTCTCTCTCTCTCTCTCTCTCTCTCTCTCTCTCTCTCTCTCTCTCTCTCTCTCTCTCTCTCTCTCTCTCTCTCTCTCTCTCTCTCTCTCTCTCTCTCTCTCTCTCTCTCTCTCTCTCTCTCTCTCTCTCTCTCTCTCTCTCTCTCTCTCTCTCTGGGGACCAACTATGACTCCATGGGGGGGGGGGGACCTCTTTTTTATCACATGTTTTATGATTCATGAAACTTTATGAGCTCAATTATAGGAGTGTTTTAATATCATTATGACCACAAGCCATAATGGCTCATTTCCACAAATAAATGCACTTCATAAATATAATGTTATGTGTTTCATGTAATCAGCCCATGAGCTTACTAAATACAATGCTAAATATAGCCATGGAGCTAATCTAGACTAGAGTCAGCCAATAGGAGTGTTAATAAATTGGCTTGAACAACCTTGCTATATTTGCAAATATCGAAATTGTGATAATGGTTGTCAGGCCCAATTTAGCCAAATAAGGCCCCAAATTAGAGGGACAAATGACCACTATAAATAGCTGAGGTCGAGCTAAATTTGGAGGCTATTATTTATTTGTCTAATCTGAACTTTTGGTATTTTCTTTGTGGTCTTCAAGCTTTTCTTGGAGAGCTTTCTTGATGGAAATTGTGATTCATGTGCCTAAAATCACATGAATGCTTTGATGAAGCTCTAGATTCAGGCCCAATTTCTTGAATGATCAATAATCACAATGGATCTTATCTATCTTTGCCATATTTGTGAGAAAATCAGATCCAAAACACACTTAATGGATCAATAGAAATATCTTGGCTAAATTTGGGTGTACATCTAGAATCATTCACAAGCTAGAAATTATACATCTAACATGCTAGAATTGCAAAATTCATGTAGGTATGATCATAATAACTAAGATCCAATATGATACCGTCCCTATCCATATACTTCACACATGTGGATTCAAGTACAACAAGAAAATTAGCATTCTATACATTAGAACTCAAGATATCATGAGAAATATGCAAGAGGTGGACATAGAATCAAAAGAAAAAAGTTCTACACAGAAAATGAGAACAAGAAGATGATTTCTCCATGCCAGTATAGATAATTTATAACATCCATAATGTCACTTGGCCACTTGCCCTAAGCTTGTCCTAAAATAGCAACTTCTAGATACTTCACCAAGAACCTAGTTTACCTTGACTAGATGTTATGTATCCTCAATTAGCCAATAAAAGTAGGTCAAAATCTGACCTTATCCACTTATATAATTGGTAAAAATAGTAAGGACACTATATTTAGGCCTTATTGACATTAAGAAATGTATCTTTAAGTCGAAATTTCACTTTGGCCTCCAAATTGTCAAATTATACCAAATAAATTAGTTGACATTTTTCACAATATTTGGTGAAGATTTTTCAGTTTTATTTATTTTCTTAACTTTTTGTCTAGTTTTTTTTAATTTCTTGATTTCCATGCTTATTTGATGTTCATGAATGGAATAGATATTCAATGTCCACATGTGCAAACATTTGACAAAAAAAAAAAAAACAACCTCACCCCTATGATAGCTTGCTTTTCCGAACATTTCCTACAAGCAAACGATCATCCATGTGGCCCCCTTCCCTCCCAGCTCCCCCCCCCCCCCGCTCTCTCTCTCTCTCTCTCTCTCTCTCTCTCTCTCTCTCTCTCTCTCTCTCTCTCTCTCTCTCTCTCTCTCTCTCTCTCTCTCTCTCTCTCTCTCTCTCTCTCTCTCTCTCTCACAAACTCCATTCTACTATACTTGTTAAACTCTATTATTTCAACTCTGTCAAGAATACCAAACATTTTACGACATGCTTGGACTTATAAAACACCAACTAATAAAGTAATCAAGCAACTTCAAACGTTTCCTCAAGCAAACTTGATCCACAATGAGGATTTGTCCTTTGTTAAGCCTTATAGTAAATGGTGGGCATTTCTACTAGTATATGCCTCTAAGCCACTTGAAAAAAGTATTTATGCAGCAATGGACTCCAACTCTCCTCTCCTTTCCTTTCTACTCTTTGCTTCTCAAAGAGTAAACTCTTGTGGCAAAGCAAGCAGGTTTTGTGAAAAATGCAAAAAGTCATCTATGTTGAGTTTAGGGGTATTACAAATTCTCTTTGTTACCATCTATGTGCAAGCTAGTAATAGGGAGGTAGAAGCTGCTCTGTCTATATGCACCGATGCAGGGTCCGTTATAGTCGACCTCACGAAGCTAAACCAGCTCCAAGAGCAGATGCTCGACAATTTTCGAGTTGTGTTCCTGCAACCACTCAAGGATTCGAAGGCTCTTGTTGAGGAAGAATTGGCGGAGCTAAGGGAGTTTTGGAGTGAAGCTACCCCATCTTGCAGTGGACCAGATGCACACGACGAGTACCTTCAGGCTTTACTCAGAATTGATGACCTTACACAGCAAATTCCATTAGTGCCTGCCTGCACCGGAGCCTCAGACCATCCCGAGTATCTGGAAGCAGTCGCAAAGTTTGACAATCTTGAACAGGAGCTGTCAAATCTCGAACAACAAATGGAAGATCAGAAGCTGGCTGCTGAGTTGCAAACTCAGGACTTGGCAACTGCATCTACACAACCAAAGCGAATGCGGTGGAATCAGTCGAAGGTATGTGCTGACAGATTTTGTGCATTTGCTGAACGCTTCTGGAAATGGTGTCCACCTGCTTTTAACATTGAATTACAATGGCGTATGGATTATATGATGCTACCAGGCACAGTAGGCATCGCCTTTGACGATTGGAAGCGACCATGGGAGAAGGATTGGCCTCGCCAGGAAGCCCTACAGGGGAAGGGCCCACACTACCCTTACGTGAGTGATTGGGAAATGCCGCTTCCAATCCTGAGGGCCATCTCAACCACCCCATGCTCCCTAGACAATGAAGGTTTTCCGGGCCCCCAGAGGCACGACTGCAAGGAGGTTTGAAAACACTCTAGGTCATATTGATCATGCTTTCCATATCATAGCTCTAGGTGAGGGTGATTAAGGACATCACCATTACACTAAAGTCTTGTAGCCTGCGGGTCCAAGCCCACCTCATGGCATTGTCACTCTAGCCTTAAGCCTTCCCATTATAGGGTCTGATCGATCATACGGCTGGGTTTCTATCGAGCAGAAAGGATGTCTCTGCTGGGGCATAATCCAGGGTAAGTTTAAAGTCCTACCTTTCGGGTCAACAAAATTATACATAGGCTCTTTGGCTATGTATGCTCTCGAATACATTCGCATCAAAGAACTTCAATTTTTGCAGAATGAAGACAATAAGCGACATTTTTGGAAGCGAAAGTCGCAGTTTCAAATATACAAACCCAAAGCTGTTGCGGATTTAGGCACATTCGACGACGCAGGATTGCTGATCAACATTAATATGGCGTATTTAGAATTATTCAGTCTATATGTGGATTGGGAGTGAAACCTTGCAGAATATTTTGTGGAGATTCGACATAATCTGCAGGATAGAAGGAAGTCATTCAGATATAAGCAATTTTGTACATATTCATTTTGGCAGTTTGGTAGCTTTGTAGCAAAGACATTATTTTTTGTTCAGAATCTTTATGTTAAAAGCAGTTTTATTAGATTCTCAGCTCGATACTATGAAGAAATCACTCTACGAAGTGATTCAGACGAAGATACAAAGTTGACTTAGGAGTTGTTCGATGGAACATTACTACTTGTTAAACTACAAGAATTCGGCAACCTCCCAGTTGGCCGATATGCAAAATCCAAAGAAGATTTGTTGTTGATCGAAGCTCAACAAAACTTAGAGCTAGTTCAGAAACTATATGAAGAATTGAATAATTCATAAATATTATTCATGTCTTTGTCATGCTAATGCCTATTTGTGATACTGAAGCTAGATCTTTGCAGTTTGAAGATGTTTTGAAGTTTGATTCCAGTTTTCATCAAACAATTTCAACTCAAAATCAACCTACTCAACGCAACAACAAGACACATATTCTCTGAAAAAATATCTAAAAGACGAATCATATGAAAAAATATTTTTTTTCGCCTCAACGAAAACCTGACGAACAAGAATGTTTCTCGAGTAATCCTCAAAATAAAGATGATATATTCATGAGGACATTTCACATTTGAGGAAGGGGGTATGTGATGCCACACAAATGTCAAAAACTGAATACCAACATAAATATGGCATAATATACTCGAGAATGAAGATATGAGCTAGTTAAGTATAAATCATGAAGAGGCCTAAGTCATTTTTCGAGAATATATCTCCTAAGTACTTGCCTTATAAATTAAGGGCTAGACCTTTAATAGGAAAAGACATTGCCTTGGATAACCCTTAACTAGGTCGTCCATACGAAACGACTAGTTATGAAAAGACATGTTAAACTAGAGTAACTTTAACTCATAGTTAAGTATACCTCTTATAGTATAGTTGAACGTATTTTTAGTTTAATTCTTAACTAGACCCTTTCGCGGGAGCGATGCACCTATTGTTTAAGAGGTGTGTTTGTTCGCCTCGTAGAACATATATTGATCTCACACTTCAGTCTCAATCATCGAGAGAGAAGAGTTTATGCTTATGTAAGAGATTGAAGAAGTGAATAGAGTTCTGTGAGTTATTCTCCCTTATCTCTGTTCTCCGCACTGCTAAGTGTGAGTGGTCTTGAGTCTGCTAACAATATCTAATGCATTTCATGAATTACTCTTTGATTAGACAGACGCTCTAGTGCATTATAGTTGTTTGCTGTGTTTCCGTAAAGCATGCTCTAAAGAAGTGTCTTAAAGTCATCTTTTTCATCTATCGTGAATACTTTCTTTTCGACACTCGAATAATGTCTATCTTTGTGCAGTCTAGCACGATCATCGAATTAAGTTGTATGTATACAAATGAGATGACAGTCCCTGTCTGAAGAATTGAGTCTTTGATCTGTTTTGCTGATTGGCATTGACATAAGTTTCTAATGTGCTCTAAAACAATTCGTGACGCTCTTTAACCATTAAGTTGGGCTTTTGTTGTTGAGGACTATTGTCTAGGAACGAATAGTTCACGAACTCGCTTAATTAATTGTCTGTGCAGTCGCGAATACATCGAGCAATTCCCGATTCTCTGTTGACACCTTAGTCAGCCAAAGTGTAGTCTGCTGTACTACTCTAATAACATTTCATTTGTAGAACGCGCTTCCTTCAATTCGATAGAGGCCAGATTGTTGTTCTGAATTCATTAACATTACCCATTCCAAATATAAGTAATACTGGTTACTTTTTAATGTCTGTCAACAACTAGAATAACATTCGAAACCACCTGCCATAATTACACCAAAAACATAACTTTCTAACGTTGTCCTCTTTGGGAACAATACTTTTCACTACAAAATCTATATTAACCCTGTTGGTATAGCATGACAATTCTTGCAAGGTCAAGGTGAAGAGGCTTTCTTCACAAAAGGCAAAGTCAAAGGCAAAGGCAAAGGCAAAGGCAAAGGAAAATGGTCCAAAGGTGGTAACTCGGATCGTGATGATTACTCTTCCTCCTAACTTCTTTTAGAAAGAAAGATAAGTCAAAGTTCAAGTGCTTTTATTGTGGGATGAAAGGTCATTTTGCAAATGAATGTCATAAGAAGCAAAGTAATGAAGATAGCAAGCAAAACAATTTTTGTACTTCTAATGAGGATCTAGATTCTTGTGATTCTCTCACGATGTGTTCTTCAAGTATAATGTCAAGTGGAAGTGACAAGGATTCATGGTGGATAGATAGTGGATCTAGTTCACACATGACTAGTCACAAGGAGTTCTTTACTTCTTTGATCTCTTATGTTGGAACCAAGAAAGTGGTTCACATGCCAAATGGTGGTGAGTGTATGATCAAAGGTATTGGCTCAATTCCTATTTGTCTTTCTACTAATAGGAATGTAAGGCTTGATGGTGTTCTTTATATTCCTTCACTTTCAAGGAATTTGCTAAGTGTTGGTCAAACGTTAAAGAAAGGGTACAAGACAAAGTTTGTTGGAGATGTTTGCTTCATTACTAAGGGAGATGTCTTGATTGCTAGGGGCAATAGACAAGGTAGACTTTACAAGCTTGATGCATTTGTTATGTCCAACAAGAGGAATGAAATGGATGTTGGTGGTTCTCTCAACTTTCAAAAGTCAATTCCTAGCATCCACACACTCATTTCACCACATAGCTTTCTTACTCTCTTCCTCTTTTTTCTCTCTCTCTCTCTATTCTTCTCTCTCACCATTCTTTCTCATCTAAAAATCAGAATTTTGAGGTAGTTCAGTATGGAGTAGTGTTAGTTTTTGCTGTTTTTTGTGATGTTTGAATGTACTGTGGGTAGAGATTGTGTGGTGGGAGGATCAGTTCCAAGCACCCAATCCCTTCCAAAAATCCAAAAAATTCAAAAATATTCAAAATCTATTTTTGGTGGGAAAGTTAGGCAGGAAAACGGGTTAGAGGTCATAACTTTTAGATTTGTCCAAACCAACTTTTGCAGAGGCTACTGAAGTTCCATCTCAGTGATACTAGGACAGAAAAATTAGCAGTTTTTTGAAAACTAGTCAAATTTTGTGTAGCAAGTTGGATTGATAGATATTCTCAAAATTTTTGGACCAAAACTTGTTGTGGGCTGTAGGAACTCTTTTCACACGTGTGAGGCCATACAGCTCTAGTTTTGGTTGAGAAAATTCAAAAATTTGTACAATTTGACTCACACACTTAATTTGAGAGATTTTTGGTGCAAAATCAAGCATTTTCTATAGAGAATCTAATCCCTTGATTAGTTCTTGGATTAGATCAGCCAAGAAATCAAATTTGAAGCTTGAATTAGGTGCATTAATTTATTATCTTTGATTTTTTGAGTGCATGTTGAAGTTGAGAGAGATTTTGCCAAAAATCATAGATGAAGGAGTGATATGCAAGGTGAGAGGATGAAATCCATTCTACCGTCACTCTAGATTTGTTCAAGAGTGATAGGGTCATGTTTAGAAGCATCAATTTGCTAGAAAACATCCTTGGATTTGTCCTCCAAGTGAAACCTTTGAGAGTTTCTAGTGCATATAGAGCATCTATGCAATCTTTTGTAGAATTTGACATAGATTGGCTTCAATTGAAAGTTCTAGAAAAGAGATTGAGATCCAAGTCACATTATTCAATTCTACTCAATTTTTTTGAGTGTTTGTGAGGTTTGAAAAGAGTCATTAAGGTGTCTATGGCAAATGTCTAGAGAGAGATCCAATTTTCTAAGAGTTCTTTCCTTTGTAGAGGGCAAGATCTAGAAGCTCATTTTGTGTTGTTATTGGTGAAAAATTTGTCTTCTCCTATGTGATCAAATCTTTCTAAGTGGAATTAGCTCTTTGAAGCACAATATCTTAGTGAGAAAAATCACAACTTTTGATTTTGAATTTCATTCCAAGTTTAAAAGGTAGAGTAATTGGTGGAATCCAATAGGAGTGATTGAATTCAATTTGTTGAGCAAAAATTGACATAGTATGTATGAACTCAAATTAGTTCTATTCAACTTTCTTTGTGAGAGTGTGAGGGTCAATTTGTGATCCCAATGGATGTCTAGAACGAGGAGGAGTCCATATTTGAGTATTCATGTATGGTTGAGATCTTTGTGAATATCTAGTTGTCTAATTTTTAAGCTTTGTGAAAAATTGGTGGTATAGTTTGTTTTCAAATCAAATTCATTCTAAATCTCAAGAGTGAGATTATTTGGATCAAGAGTGAGTCCAAAAAAAGTGATTAAGTTTGATTTTCATGTGTTTGAAACAAAACCCATCTTTTGTTCAAGAATCTCAAGTGTTGAGAGAACTAGTCAAGTGAAAAGGAAAATCTAGGTGTCAAATCTTTTCATATCCATTTCAACTTTCAAAAGAAAGAGCCATTTGTATTTGATGAATCCAATAGGAGAATGGATCTTATTTTTGTGATTTGATTCAAATATTGTGTGCTTTTGTCTTAGTGATCAAAGCAAAGTTTCCAAGTGACTAGTCATTAGTGTGAAGATTGATTCTTAGGTTTGTGAGCTAGATCTTTTGTAGATCATTCTAGATTACTGAAGATGTTCAAATCTAGTTTCTTGAAAGTCGCAAATTACATTTGCAGAATCATATCACAGGTTTTTATTCACATGGCATCAATAGGTGGCATCCTATTGAAGGAAAGAAAGGATCCTAAGTGCAACCTTTGTGGCAAGGGAGGATACTTTTCCTCAAGATGCTACAAAAAGAAGACCAATCCATCCAAGAAGAACCAAAGCAAGGAGGCCAAGGAGAAGGATGGAGCTTCAAGTTCGAAATGCAAATACAAGAAGGACAAGTCCAAGGAAAGGTGTTTTCTTTGTGGAAAGGTGAATGAGGCTTGGAGTCTCACAAGGACTTGCAAGATTTGTCTTCATGAGTCCACCACAACACATGTCAAATCTTTTGAAATTTTTCATTTGGAAGTGCATTGTTTGGTTCAAGATGCAAAGATAGATGTCACTTTCATGAAAGTAACTTGGATTTATTTTATGTCCTTGGAAAGTATTTTGCTTGGAACTTTAGATAAGTTCAAACTTATTGTTATGATCCAAGAGAAATCAATCAAGAATAAGGAGCAGCAATCACAAAATGAAAATAGTTTTATTTATGCTATCATGTCAACTTATGAAGAACCATTTTGCTTTGAAGAGATTTTTGTATCTCAAAGGTGGATTAAGGCAATACTAGTTGAGTGTGATGTAACAGATAGCAAAATATGTTTTCCTTGTAAGCTTACATTAGTTATGAGATCAATATATGTTCTACGGGACGAACAAACACACCTCTAAAACAATAGGTGCGTCACTCCCATGAAAGGTCTAGTTAACGATTAGACTGAAAATACGTTCACCTATACCATAGGAGGTATACTTAACTATGAGTTAAAGTTACTCTAGTTTATCATGTCTTTTCGTATCTAGTCATTTCATATAGACAACTTAGTAAAGGTTGTCCAAGACAATGTCTTTTCCTTTAAAAGGCCTTCCCCTTAATTACAAGGCAAGTACTTAGGAGATATATTCCCAAAAAATGACTTAGGCCTCTTCATGATTTATATATCCAGCTCATATCTTCATTTTCGAGTGTATCATGCCATATTTATGTTGATATTCAATATTCAACATTTTCGTGGCATCACATATCCCCTTCCTCAAATGTGAAACGTCCTCGTGAACATATCATCTTTATTTCGAGGAGTATTCGAGAAATATTCTTGGTCGTCATATTTTCGTTGAGGCGAAAAGATATTTCTTTGTGTATTTCGTCCTTTAGATATTTCTTCATCTCAGAGAATATATGTCTTGTTGTTTCTTTTAATTGAATAATTGTTTTGAGTTGATCTTTCAATTGCTGATGAAAACTGGAATCAAACTTCAAAACATCTTTAAACTTCAAAAACTCAGCATCCCATAGAAACATCACCACGACAAAGACACGAATGAATATTCAGGAATGATTTGGTTCTTCATATAACTTTTGAGCAAGCTCCAAGTTCTATTGAGCTTCGATCAAGAGCAAGTCTTCTTTCGATTTGGTATAGCGGCCAACTGGTAAGTCGCCGAATTCTTCTAACTTAATCGGGAGTAATGTTCCATCGAACAGTTTCTGGGTCAACTTGGTATCTTCATCTGAATTACTTCGTAGAGTGATTTCTTTACAGTAACGAGTTGGAAATCTAATAAAATTGCTTTTAACATAAAGGTTCTGAACAAAAAATAATGTCTTCGCCGCAAAGGTACCAAATTGCCAAAATGTATATGTACAAAATTGCTTATAACGAAATGACTTCCTTCTATCTTGTAAATTATGGCGAATCTCCGCAAAAAATTCTGCAAGGTTTCGCTCCCAATCCACATATAGACTGAATAATTTCGGATAAGCCGTATTGATATTTATCAGCAGACCTGCATGTCAAATGCGCCTAAATTTGCAATCACTTGTGGTTTGTACAGCTGAAACTACGGCTTTCGCTTCCAAAAATGTCGCTTATTATCTTTGTTTTGCAAAAATTGAAGTTCTTTGATACGGATATATTTGAGAGCATACATAGCCGAAGAGCCTATGTATAACTCTGTCGATCCAAAAGGTACGACCTGGAATTTACCTTGGATTATGCCCCAGCAGAGACATCCTTTCTGTTCGATAGTGAGCTGGGCCCATAACCAAAGAAAGTCGTCCTTCTCCCATGGTTGCTTCCAATCGTCGAAGGCGATGCCTACTACGCCTGATAGCATCATGTAATCCACATGCCATTGCAACTCAATATTAAAAGCATGTGGACACCATTTTCAGAAGCAATCAACAAATGCACGGAATCTGTTAGCACATACCTTCGACTGATTTTGCCGCATTCGCTTTGGCTGTGTAGATGTAGTTGCCAAATCTTGAGTTTGCAACTCAGCAGCCAACTTCTGGTCTTTCATTTGTTGCTTTTGGTTTGATAGCTCGAACATGACAGCCTTCACGACAGCCTCCAGGAATTCTGGATGGTCAATCTTCACGATAGCCTCCAGCCTTCTGGATGGTCAATCTTCACTTATGGTCAATCTTCATGACAGCCTCCAGGAATTCTGGATGGTCTAAGGCTCCGGTGGAGGCAGGCACAGCTTGGAGTTGCTGTGTAATTCGCAGCGGGGCCTAAAGATAGTCATCGTGTGCATTGGGCCCGCTGCAAGATGGGGTGGCATCATTGGAGAGCAGAACATGAAGAACCAAATAGAATGTGAATGAAATGATTCCTCCATGTTTCAAACTTTGTACTCTCTGGAAAATTACAGCAATCAAACAATAAATGTGAGTGATGACCATTTGCTTGCTTGTGTCCTCCAACTTTGTCCTTTCTTGATATGTCTCCACCATAAAACTCCATGAATGAGCCTCCATCTCCATCTTGCCACAAGAAACCATCAAACCTTGGAAATCCATGAGTAGGTGAGTACATTAATGATGCAAATCCAGCACCACATGACTCCATAAACCAAGTAGGTTGCACTAGTCCATCTTCAAGATCTACTTGGCACAAGAAAATGACCATGAATTCACCAAAAATTGACAATCTCCAAGTATTGGCACCAAGTAGCTCAACACTTGAGAGCTTGATCATGGATGAGTGATATAATGAGCCTCCATTAGCCTCATTTCCATCAGCAAAACCAGCCATGTAGTTCCATTGAAGAGCCACCAAGACTTGGAAATCTATGAGTATAAGAGTTCAAACATGATACTAATTTAGCACCACATGACTCTATTTGACTAGTAGGTAGCACTAGTCCATCTATGGCTCGTGTATTTGGACCCGCATTCGATAGAACCTATGACGTCTAATTTGTTCAGCTACAGGGGACCTGATCTCGTATGGATAATCTTCTAGAATTTTAGGATCTATATGTTGGTCCATTGAATATAGTTGTGTCTTTTTGGTGTTGGGTATGAGTTTCTGGTATTTTTGGATTTTTTAGAGTTTTTGGTGTTTTTGGATTTTTGGTATTTCTTTTGGATTTTTTTGGATTTTTCAGAGTGTTTAAGGAAGTGAAGGAGGGGACTCAGTATGAAAAGGGCTTTCTATTGGTATGAGTTTTATTTTTTGAATTTTTTTTTCCAAACTCTAAGGCTTTGGGGAGATGGTGATTCGGTCGAAATGGAAATCAATGTGAAAAATGCAAAAATAAGCTTGGTAGAGGCCAAAAATCTTGTATATAAATAAACACACATGTGTGGAGCCTGTTCTCACATGTGAAACTAGTGTACTTGTCATGTACCATAATCATATATGTTGTACATATGATTTAATTCAAGTTCTAGTGGCTAAAATGGCCAAAAACTAGTTTTCTAGACATATGACACATGGCATCAATCTATTGATTGCATGAGCCACATCCTTTGGTTAGGTGTCATATCCCATGTGTAGAGGACAACTCACACGTGTGGAATAAGCTGAAGTAGGCAAATTTTGACTTCTAGAAGATCTCCAAGTAGATCTCCATATAGAAGAAAAATGGACCAAAAGTGCTCAAAATAGAAGGTTTTGTCCAAGTGTCAGTTTTGCATGATGAATCATCATATGACAAAGCACCTTCACACATGTTGGATCAGAGGTATGATCAGTACCACGAGCTCTCACTTATTGTATATATAGAGCCACATTTGGCCGTAATTATTGTGAGACACCAATCTTGGTTTTGGAAGCAATTTTGAGTGATTCTCTCATTTGTCTACATTTGTTTTAATTGTTTTGAGGTGCTATCAATGTGCACTTGATTTTCAGGTTGGAGTCCGTACTCAGACAGGGTTTCACACGTGGGAAACCAGAAAGTACACCTACCTTCAAATAATGATTGTTCTTGTTAGGATTTTGTGTCTAGAATTGATCTAGATTGATCTTAATCTCAAGTAGATTGATAGATCAAGTAATCTGACAACCAATCCCTCTTGAGGATCAGATTAGGATCCACTCTTGGTCCTTTTTGTACTTTTTGCACATGGTATCAGAGCCTAGTACAAGAGGTGTTGTTGAAATTAATAGGATTAATCCAAACCAGATCTAACCTTAATGGTGTTTCTGCTACCCATAGTGCTCATCTTGAGAGACATACACCCAAGCTAGGTCTACGAAAGTTTGATGGTAGTTTGGACCCTCAAAGATTTTTTCAAATCTTTGAAAATGCATGTGATATGTGGCGAAACATCTCTCGCTACTATGGTCCAACTGTTTTCGATGACCATGATCGCTAAAGCACATGACTGGTTTTTCAACCTTGATCATGAAGATGAGACAGATTGGTCAATTTTGAAAGAGTCCTTTATCAAGCGTTTTAAGCCCTTTCGCTTGATCGAGAGTCCTTTTGTCAAATTGAGTAACATCAAGATGGCAAAAGATGATCTTGATCGAAAGAAAATCTCTGGAGAAATGATAGTTGAATCCCCTCTTATGAAGCCCAAAGAGATCCAAAAGTAATGGATCAAAAGAAAGAATTGCAGAAAAAAAGGAAGATGAAGACAACCGTGAACCTACAAATAAAGTGAGCTCCTCACCCAGCAAGTGGTGGTCAAAGCTCGACATTGCAAGGGTCCAAGGCTGTAACTGTAGAACTATCAGTTCCTTCACCCTTCCACCAAGCCTTCATCATGTTTCCTTACCATTACCAAACCATCCACCCAAATCTGATACTACCACCAATTTTCGATGATGAGCCCATTCTCTTGAGACTAATAATCGAAAGTGTTACCTGTAGATCAAAGGTTTTCTTTGAGACTGGAACTTAAACTGAGAGAAGAACCACATAAACACCCAAAAGAAAATGGAGGATACAGACCTCCCAGAAGTTAGGATCTGCCAAGAAACCAGAGATGAAACCGTCAATGGCAAATACAAGTGATAAGAAAGCACTCGAGCATGCAAGTTGTGAAGCTACTGGGAGCTCTCCAAATTTTGAGAATGTCAACCCATTGCAGCAATACGACATTCAGGTTAAATTGCGGTAATTTGCGAAAATAGTTTTTGATAAAGACTGACAACAATAAACACTTGGTTTTATGTAAGTGAATGAGGATCTACGCTTTTCCAAGTGCCGATCAAAGATGCCAATGCAAAAGCGGAGCGACATCATCCAATATGAGTTGTAGTGGGTCCTGCAACACATTAGGGGTGGGATGATGTTGGCTGATTTTGACGAATCCCCAAGATACTCGGACAGAGCAACTCAAGAGCACCTCTCACCTTAGACCGAGGAGGTCTCTATGAAGTAGTGCACCTAATTCAAGCTTCAATTTTAATTTTTTGACTGATCTAATCCAAGAACTAATCAAGAGATTAGATTTTCTATAGAAAATGCTTGATTTTGCACCAAAAATCACTCAAATTGGGTATGTGAGTCAAATTCTACAATTTTTTGAAATTTCTCGGTCAAAATCAGAGCTGTACGGCCTCACACGTGTGAAAAGAGTTCCTACAGCCCACAACAAGATCTGGACCAAAAATTTTGAGGATAGCTATCAAATCCAACTCGCTACACAAAATTTGACTAGTTCTCAAAAAACTGCTAATTTTGGCCTTGATTTTGATTAACTCTATCAATTTCAACAAAACCTCTTGTACTAGGCTCTGATACCATGTGCAAAAAGTACAAAAAGGACCAATAGTGGATCCTAATCTGATCCTCAAGAGAGATTGGTTGTCAGATTACTTGATTTATCAATCTACTTGAGATTAAGATCAATCTAGATCAATTCTAGACACAAAATCCTAACAAGAACAATCATTATTTGAAGTTAGGTGTACTTTCTGGTTTCCCACGTGTGAAACCCTGTCTGAGTATGGACTCCAACCTGAAAATCAAGTGCACATTGATAGCACCTCAAAACAATCAAAACAAATGTAGACAAATGAAGAGAATCACTTAAAATTGCTTCCAAAACCAAAATAGGTGTCTCACATTGATGATGGCCAAATAAGCCCCTATATATACACTTTTGGAGCTCGAGGTACTGATCATGCATCAGATCTCACACGTGCGAGGATGCCTTGTCACCATCATGTAATTTGACACTTGGATCAAAATTTTCCATTTTGGGCATTTTTGGTCTATTTTCCTACTATATGGAAATCTTCATAGAAATCTTCTAGAAGCAAAAACTCGCCTACTTCAGCTATTTTCACACGTGTGATCTGTCCTCTATACATGGGCATCACTTCATAGGCATTGGTTTCCCATTCCGTGGCAAATGCTGTTTTGTGTTGGTCTTGGGGGGCTATCTTCACCTGATTGTAGCCGCTGAAGCCGTCTAGAAAACTGTAGGCCTCGACGTTGGCTACTCTGTCGTGGAAACTTTTCGTAAATGGTAAAGAAAAATGATCTTTTTTGGTAACTGCATTTAGCGCCTTCAGATTCACACAAATCAACAGTCGTAGTTTCTTCCGTCTTGTCGTTGAGTTTGAGCTGCATAGGCCACAACATATTCATTTATGACAGGATCCATAAATGGTTCATCTGGTCCGTACCATTGCTGCTGCTCAGGTTGAGGTGGCATTTGCATCTCTGGTTCTACTGCTGTCAGGTTTACATGGGCCACTTGTTGATTGGCTGGCTTTGGTGGAGCTAGTAAGGCCATACGATGTGGTTGATTTGGTGCGCCATACCTTGGTGCCGCGTTGGGTGTCCCTTGATGGTAGGGATAGGAAGTCTGATAAGGACTTCTCTTCTGTTGAACAATCCGGGGGTTGAACGGGCAAAATGCCGTATCGTGCGATGTTGCATTGCACAGATGGTAGAATCTATGTGTCAGTCTCATATTTTGCTTCAGGACTGAAAACTCATTTGTTGTATGGTTTTGCGTGCACACTGAACACCATACATTTTTCTGTCTTGGATACTACAGCTGGTTTGGTTCCGGTTCATGTGGCGTTACTACTGCAGCTCCTTGTAAGTCTTTCAATTTCTGGTCAAACTGCGTCGTAAGTTGCTCCATCTGCTGTTTGTGTAATTTTTTCATTTGCTCCAACAATAGTTATGTGGATAGATCAGATGCGTTTGGTGATGATGATGCGATTGAGGGAGAAGGAGTATGGGTGGATGAATATTCGTCGTCAGATTCCTCATCCTCTTCTCTGATGGCATCTTCCATAGCTTCTTGCAGAGTAGTGTATTGCTCCTGTCGTTTCAGTTCTCTTCTGATGCTTCGTGGTAGTCCTGCTAGAAACCACATGATCACCGCGTGATCGGGAGTTAGGGCTGCACTGCACTCAGATCGTAAGTGTTTGACCCGCTCAATATAGTCCCTGACCCTTTTTCATTGACCCATTTTGACTTTGCTCAACAGGAGAAATGGGTCTTCTAGGAACTTTTTTGGTTTAAAGCACGTAATGAGAGCCGCTTTAACCGCTTCCTAGGTAGATTTTTCTTCCTCTGATAGGTTGAAAAAACCAATCCTGAGCCTCTGCTAGTAAGGACATAGAGAATAGCATCAGCTTCTTTGCAGGTGTCCGTTCACCATAGATTTCACAAGCCTGCTCGTAGATCTAGAGAAATCGAATGGAATCTGATAATCCGTCATATTTTGGTATTTCCATCTGTGGTGCTCTCCGAGTTGTTTGCAAGGGAGCGACAGGTACGGGTTGGCCCATTGGTTCCATTGGTGCTGGTTCCGGTTTTGCCTCTTGTTGCATAGCTGCTAATCTGGGAAGGTGTGGTGTTTGATTTGCTATCCTTCGTGCTATTGATCGTCCCGATCTCAGATTCATCCGATGGTGGGTTCCAAAGTGACTGGATCTTGCTTATACAGTAGGATGCAGTCTGGATCTTTAAGGATATGATCAATCTAATCGGCCAGAAGTGAATTTTAAACCCTTTACGGTGTTTTTCCTTGATAGCTTTTTACTCCTTGCACTGATGGACCTGAGATTTTGACAGTAGCTGGATCTGATGCAGATCTTTCCACTAATCTAGTTTGCGAAGGTTCTCTTGTGCGAGGGTTGGATGTGTCTTTAGCTGTTCTTGCAGGTAAAAAAATTGATATCTTTCAGATCTATGGGAAGTAACTCTTGCAAGGCTCACAGTAGCTGGATCTAGTTCATATCTCACTATAGAATTCTCTACGAGAGTTAACTCTCGCAAGAAGTGAAAATTTCACTATCTGCAAGGATTTAAAACCACTTTTTTGGCTTGATCTTCACTAGATCTTCACACTAACTCTCGCAGGCTTCATCACTAATGTAAATTGACATTCTAAATCGATTGAGAGGGTCTGCGAGAGTTCTTATTGGAAGGATTTGCTAGATCTCACTTTTTAGTGAGACTTTTGCACTTAAATCCAATTTTTTGCTCACTGGAATCAGACTAACTCTCGCAAGCTCTTTTGTGTCCTTGTCTCACTGAGATGGAGCTACAGAATCCTCTGCGAGAGTTCTTGACCACTGGAACTGAAAATTTTGCTGTCTGCGTAAATTATGGCGAATCTCCGCAAAAAATTCTGCAAGGTTTCGCTCCCAATCCACATATAGACTGAATAATTTCGGATAAGCCGTATTGATATTTATCAGCAGACCTGCATGTCAAATGCGCCTAAATTTGCAATCACTTGTGGTTTGTACAGCTGAAACTACGGCTTTCGCTTCCAAAAATGTCGCTTATTATCTTTGTTTTGCAAAAATTGAAGTTCTTTGATACGGATATATTTGAGAGCATACATAGCCGAAGAGCCTATGTATAACTCTGTCGATCCAAAAGGTACGACCTGGAATTTACCTTGGATTATGCCCCAGCAGAGACATCCTTTCTGTTCGATAGTGAGCTGGGCCCATAACCAAAGAAAGTCGTCCTTCTCCCATGGTTGCTTCCAATCGTCGAAGGCGATGCCTACTACGCCTGATAGCATCATGTAATCCACATGCCATTGCAACTCAATATTAAAAGCATGTGGACACCATTTTCAGAAGCAATCAACAAATGCACGGAATCTGTTAGCACATACCTTCGACTGATTTTGCCGCATTCGCTTTGGCTGTGTAGATGTAGTTGCCAAATCTTGAGTTTGCAACTCAGCAGCCAACTTCTGGTCTTTCATTTGTTGCTTTTGGTTTGATAGCTCGAACATGACAGCCTTCACGACAGCCTCCAGGAATTCTGGATGGTCAATCTTCACGATAGCCTCCAGCCTTCTGGATGGTCAATCTTCACTTATGGTCAATCTTCATGACAGCCTCCAGGAATTCTGGATGGTCTAAGGCTCCGGTGCAGGCAGGCACAGCTTGGAGTTGCTGTGTAATTCGCAGCGGGGCCTAAAGATAGTCATCGTGTGCATTGGGCCCGCTGCAAGATGGGGTGGCATCATTGGAGAGCAGAACATGAAGAACCAAATAGAATGTGAATGAAATGATTCCTCCATGTTTCAAACTTTGTACTCTCTGGAAAATTACAGCAATCAAACAATAAATGTGAGTGATGACCATTTGCTTGCTTGTGTCCTCCAACTTTGTCCTTTCTTGATATGTCTCCACCATAAAACTCCATGAATGAGCCTCCATCTCCATCTTGCCACAAGAAACCATCAAACCTTGGAAATCCATGAGTAGGTGAGTACATTAATGATGCAAATCCAGCACCACATGACTCCATAAACCAAGTAGGTTGCACTAGTCCATCTTCAAGATCTACTTGGCACAAGAAAATGACCATGAATTCACCAAAAATTGACAATCTCCAAGTATTGGCACCAAGTAGCTCAACACTTGAGAGCTTGATCATGGATGAGTGATATAATGAGCCTCCATTAGCCTCATTTCCATCAGCAAAACCAGCCAAGAATTCTAGTACAACTCCAACAATAAGATATTGCAAGACAATGTAGCTAGTTTGTCCATGTCTTGACAATTTGCACACATCCACATGAAATAGTTCAAACATGAGATAGAACAAGTAAAGTAAACTTGAACAAAACTTCCTTGCTGCTCCTTTGACCTTACTTGAGTCTTCAATAAGCTGCAAAAACATATCCATAACATCTTTGCCAAATAACCTTCCTTTGATGCTCTTGACTAGCTCCAAATTGCCACCTTTCCTTTTGTGTTGTTGAAGCCCTTTGAGACCAACCTCTTGATCTTCCTCTTGATCATCAAAGTCATTGAACAAACTTTGTTTTCTAGATCCATTACTTGCTTTTCCATTACGAAAAACATAAGAACCAATATCCACTTGCATAGCATCATCTACACAAGAAAACTCTTCAAAACATGTGAATAAAGCAAAGTGTGTCGCTTCCACTTGCTTACCTTTCTCTTGATCATCAGAGATATCAAAGATATGAATATCTTCAGATCTAAACCTTTGAAAATACTCCCTCTCAAAAATATGATCTAGATCCAACAAGATCTCATCAATACTTGATCTTGAATTTCCACAAAGGTTAGTAAAAACAATGTCACCATCATAAATCAAAAGATAGATTCCAAACTTTCCATCCAACATGAAGTAGAGTAGGTGAAGATGAGTATCAAACCTAATAGATCCAGCCCTCTTGAGTCCATAACAAACCTCAATAAGCTCACCAATGAGATCTCCCTTGCCTTGAAGAAATTGCCTCTCGATTTGCTCCATGTAGTCTTCTCCAACCAACCTTTTGCCATCTTGATCATGAGTGATCAATTCATAATCATAGAATCCTTTGAGTTGATGAAGAGATGTGAGATCCATGCCTTGGATCTTCCCAAGAACCAATCTTCCATTGCTCTTCCCTTCATAAGACTCCCTCTTAATGATTGCATCATAAGAAGTAGAAACCTCAAAAACATTAGAAGCCATGAAAAAAATGATTAGTACCTTCAACATAAGGATGATGGAAGTACTCTCTTTTTTCAAACAAGAACTTCTACTCAATGTTTTAGGTAATGACTCATATGATAATGATTCTTCTTCACTATCATTCACAATGACATCATTCAAAGTACATCCTACTTTGAACTCTTTACATACTTCTCTTCTTCTTGACTTGTGACTATCTCCCTCACTAAGTCTCTTGATAGAACCATTTGATCTACTCTCTTTATGAAGACATGTGACTCCACTTGCTGGAAAAATGACTTTCTTGGAATCATAACAAAAGAATGTAGAAGAACCACCTCCTTCATGCATGCACCTAGCAACATCCTTTTCCATATGATCAAAGAAATCATTAACAACAATCTTTTCCAAGGACGAACCTTCACCTCCATTGATGAAGTTAGCTCTTTCCTTACCTTTTTCATGCTTGCACTTGCCATGAAGAACCATTGAAACACCATCATTATCCTCAAGACTAGCCAAGTTAGCACAAAGATGAACATCTCCAAGAAGCATATTAGATCTTGACCTAGATCTAGCATAAGGAAGATTGTTAGACTTTGCATAAGATCCACCAATCTTATTGATGCTAAAAGGTAACTTTGGAAAGTTGAGACCAATCTCCTTTTCCATTCCATCCTTTTTGTTAGCCATAACAAAAGCATCAAGCTTGAAAAGTCTACCTTGTCTATTGCCCCTAGCAACCAAGATTTCTTCCTTTGTAATGAAACAAGCATCACCACCAAACTTTACCATGTATCCTTTCTCTATCATTTGACCAACACTTATCAAATTCTTTGAAAGTGAAGGAATGTAAAGAACACCATCAAGTCTTGCTTTCCTATTAGTAGAGGGACAAATAGGAATTGAACCAATACCTTCAATCACACACTCACCACCATTGGCCATGTGAATTGCTTTCTTGGCTCCATCATAAGTGACCAAAGAAGTAAAGAACTCCTTGTGACTAGTCATGTGTGAGCTAGCTCCACTATCAATCCACCATGAATCTTTGTCACCTTCACTTGATATTGGACTTGAAGAACGCATAAAAAGAGAATCACCACCACCTAGATCCTCATTATTAGTAATAAAGTTGATTTGCTTGCCTTCATCTCTTTGCTTCAAACATTCATTTGCAAAATACCCTTTGATTCCACAATAAAAGCATTTCAACTTAGACTTATCTTTCTTTTTGCCAAAAGAGGAAGTCTCACCTTGATCTTGCCCTTTAGACCACTTGCCTTTGCCTTTGCCCTTGAACTTGCCTTTGATGAACATAGCATCCTCTTCATAATGAGATGTTGATGTAGATCCACCTCCTCTTGATTGAAGCCTATACTCCTCATTCACCAAGATCTCTTGCAAATTCACAATACTTGGCAAAGTCTTTTGAATAGCAAAACTTTGAACAAGATTAGCATGATCATCCAACAAGCCATTAAATCTCTCACAATTTCCTCTCTGAGGTATAAGCTGCATTGTGAGTTGACGATGGTACTTGTCGAACTCATATACTTCAGCCACAAGGTTCTTGGCTTTCTCAGTCATGGATCAAAACCACTGGGACTGGTAGTCTGTTCTTCGTCATCTGGCACATGTCTCCAGTGTCGCCTTCCGCAGCTATGCGTCCCTTGTCTGATGTATCAGACTGGGTTGCGTCATCCCCAGAGGTGGATGCACTCGGCTGCTTCTGAGATGTGGAAGCAGCAGCTCCATCGGTTTCCATTGCCACAACTTCACTCTCCATAGCAGTGGTGGCTGCTACTTCAACTGTTGGTGTAGCATCAACTGGAACCAGAATAGGTACAGAAAGAATGTTGGAAAGATCTATTGGCTTGGGAACCAACAATCTTCCTGTCAGCATGGTTTTCTCTTGATCGTTCAATATGTCAAAATGAGCGCAGAGTCGAGATACATGGGCTCCAACTCCAGAAAACTTTTGGTGCTTAATCCAGCGCAAAAAGGCTTTGTATGTGATAATGTCGAAGCACACTGGATTATCCGCAAGAGCATCTAATATATACCCAAAATTTTGAACTGAAATGGTAGCATCTGCATCCATCAAAAAGATTTCACTGATTCCATCCTAGATCAGGTTGCTGGTCAAGAGCATTACAATTTCTGTGACGGATTTTCTGGATATAATCAGGTTGGAGTGCAAAAGGAGGATCGTTCAAAGACCACATTTACTGTGAATTGGGGCACTTATGCCTATAACAAAATGTCCTTTGGTCTCTGTAATGCTCCAGCGACTTTTCAGCGAATTATGATGTTAATCTTCGCTGTCTTCTTGAGAACTTTTCTTGAAATATTGATTGATGATTTCTGTGTATACAATGATATAAAGACACACTTGAGAAGCTGAAATTAACATTGCAACGATGTCGAGATACTTGTTTATCTCTTCATCTAAAGAAATGTTTTTTTTGGTATGCAAGAAGGAATATTGCTCAGACACGGATTATCTAACAGAGAAATAGAAGTCGACAAAGATAAAGTCAAGCTTATAAGGAATCTCCAGATACCAACAAATTTACATGAACTAAGAGCTTTCTTAGGACATGTTGGCTATTATAGGAGATTTATTCAAAATCATGCTTCTATTGCTGCCTCTCTTACACATCTACTAAAGAAACAGGTAGAATACTTGTGGACGAATGAACAGCAGAAAGCATTCAAAGATCTTAAGCAAAGGTTGATTAATGTTTCTATTTTGAAACCACCCAACTGGGCTATTTTATTTTATAGTTATGTGGATGTTTCTGCATTTGCTATTGGCATCTGTCTAAGCCAGAAGGATGACTAGAAGAAGGATCATTCCATCTACTATGCGAGTCGACAGCTCAGTGCATCAGAGAAGAATTATTTGGCCTATAGAAAGGGAAGCACTTGGCATGATTTTCACTACTAAAAAAATTTGACATTATTTGTTGGGATATGTATTTATTTCCAAGTCACCATGCCATGTCATCATCCCTTCCACACCACTACTGCTTATCAGAGTTATTTTTCATTTTTCCTCTTTAGACTTTCTACCTGTGAAGTTTATGCTTTCCTACACTCACTCTTTGTGATCAAAGCACTTTTTTGCGAACTATTGCGATCTACGAAGCTATAGCTATCGTTAAACATTCGAACAATGGCTCCCGCATCAGGTTCGAGCGGAAAAGCATGCGCAAGAATCCGCCTAGCATCCATCCAGTCCTTTTTGGATCGATGCAGGTTGGGTGATTTGAAAGTGGACCCCTCCATCATCCTCTCTGAAGTCAGTACTGAATTCGTGAACTCCATCCATTCAATTTCGGAGGTGGACTTCAAAGTTCACGTACGAGGCCAATTCTTCACTATCACTGAAGACCTATTCTGCACAACTCTCGGATTATCTCTGGATGGGAAGCTGCTTTCAACTAACAAAGATTCGATGGATGAAGTTGCCCACTTCTTAGACAACTGTTTTGTACCCACAAAGGGGTACAAAATCTCTATGATCCGAGATACAACATTCAAGTTGTTTTGTAAATATGCAAACCAAGATGGTCCACCCTTGTGGTAGCATTGAGTTTGCGAAAATCCTGGCATATTCGTATTTTGCCAGTTTTCTTCTTTGGGACGACAACAATGGGTGAAACTCATTCACTACTTAAGACGGGATAGATTATACCTGCCTTAAGGTGCTTGTTAAATTCATCCTTAACTATGAGAGAGTACTTAGGATTGAGACGCTACTGTCTCTGTCGAATAGGTAAAGCATCTTCCTGTGAAAGATTCAACTAGTTTGATCACATTTTGCAATATTTTCATATTTGGCATATTGAGGCCAGAACTTGTTTTAGACTTAGAGGTTGACTTTTCAAAGTTCATTAGTCTAAATTTTATTTGAATAAACACTTTTTGAAAGTGTGGGAAAGATAGAATGCGAGTTTGAGTAGATTCAATTTGAATAAGTTGGGTACATTGAATCTAGACTCAAAATTGGTAGGGTTAGCATTTTGGTGGGAAAGCCAAGTGGCCAAATAGGGTTTGGACCTACTATAAAAGGATGTAACTCGTGGAGAGAGTCATCTTCTCTCTTCTCTATCTCATTTCATGCTTATACATGGTTCTCTTGGGTTCTACTATCCATTGGTACACTATCTTGGTGATTGCTTGCAATTCTATGTGTAGAATGATCTATATTTGTTATTTTTGGATCCACACATGTGAAATACAGTAGCTTGCTGGTTTTGTATGGACAACAACAATACATAATCATTTCATTCAAGTTTGATCAAGTTCTATTAGTGTTTGCATCTCAAATTGTGTGTAGATGCTGATTTTTCTACATTGGTGAAATTGATAGTGTATTTCTGTTTCTAACCAAAGATCATTCAAGTAGATTGGATCTTAAGGATCTGAAATCTTTTACATGGTATCAGAGCTTGTGTTTCAGGTTATGAAGGAGGAAATCAGATCTATCAATGATTTGGTGAAGATATCAAGTCTAGAGCATGCTAGAGAGTATTCTACACCAAAATCGGATTTTTTGCTTTTGTAGATTGGATCTTTTGTAGATCAAAACACTAAATAGGTCAATATACTTGTTCAATTCCGTTTTTTGAATTCACATGCTGGATTTGGCCGATTTTTGGATCATTGGTTCAGCATAAGTGGTGGCTTATAGATTGCATATCAAATTTTCAGCATTTGCATGTATATTTGGAATAGTCAATTTTTTGTGATTTTGTCAAAACCCTAATTTTGATTGGATCTCTAGATAGTGAGGTTGCTGGACTTCATTTGAGTGTGTTTCAATTAGTAGATCTTAAAGATGGACTAGTGCAAACTACTTGGTTTATGGAGTCATGTGGTGCTGGATTTGCATCATTAATGTACTCACCTACTCATGGATTTCCAAGGTTTGATGGTTTCTTGTGGCAAGATGAAGATGGAGGCTCATTCATGGAGTATCACGGTGGATACAAGGCAACAAAGGACAAAGGAGGAGGAGACATGCAAGAAAAAGTTGATCACTCACATTTATTGTTTGTTTGCTATATTTTTCCAGAGAGTTCAAAGTTGGAAGCATGGTGGAATCATTTCATTTACATTCTATTTGATTCTTCATGTTCTAGTCACATTTTTACATGTAAAATTGATGTAAGAAATAGTGAAGCATCCCAAGTGGACACTATTCTCTATATCAATTATGGTTGTTTCTATTTTGAGCATTACACGATCATTGAAAGGAGATCTATTCTTAGGAAGAAGATCATTCTTATGATGGATCAAAGTTCTATTGGCAAAAACTATGCTAGGAGCATTGGAAGCTAGGAAAGCGAGTTTTGAGGTAAATCATTGGAACTCGAGATTTTGGCATATTGTATGAGGGATCATCACCTAATCTTTTTGGATTTTCAGATTCGGACTATGCTGGAGATATAATGGATAGGAAATCCATTAGTTCTTATTGTATTTTCATAGGTGATGGAGCTATATCATGGATGTCAAAGAAACAAGCCACTATCTCATTGTCATCTAGTGAGACCGAGTACAAAGCTCTTACACATTGCACAAAGGAGATGGTATGGATCAAGAGGATGATCAAGGATCTTCACTTGCTGGATTTTTCAGAGAGCCCAATCATCTTTTGTGACAGTCAATCAGCCCAAAGAATGGCATCCAATCCTATCTTTCATGCTAGAAGCAAACATATTGAGATACAATATCATTTTGTGAGGGAGCGAGTCATTGCAAAGGAGGTGGAGCTTCAACATGTGTCTTCAAGGGAATGTGTAGCTGATATCTTCACCAAAGCATTGAGAAAAGACTTGTTCATGAAGCATAGGACTTCACTTGGAGTATTATCAAAGTCTATGCTAAAACTAGTTGAAGAGGGAGTGTGAAAGATTCAACTAGTTTCATCACATTTTGCAATATTTCCATATTTGGCATATTGAGGCCAAAACTTGTTTTAGACTTAGAGGTTGACTTTTCAAAATTCATTAGTCTAGATTTCATTTGAATAAACACTTTTTGAAAGTGTGGGAAATATAGAATGCGAGTTTGAGTAGATTCAATTTGAATAAGTTGGGTACATTGAATCTAGACTCAAAATTGGTAGGGTTAGCATTTTGGTGGAAAGCCAAGTGGCCAAATAGGGTTTGGACCTGCTATAAAAGGATGTAACTTGTGGAGAGAGTCATCTTCTCTCTTCTCTATCTCATTTCATGCTTATACATGGTTCTCTTGGGTTCTACTATCCATTGGTGCACTATCTTGGTGATTGCTTGCAATTCTATGTGTAGAATGATCTATATTTGTTATTTTTGGATCCACACGTGTGAAATACAGTAGATTGCTGGTTTTGTGCAGACAGCAACAATACATAATCATTTCATTCAAGTTTGATCAAGTTCTATTAGTGTTTGCATCTCAAATTGTGTGTAGATGCTGATTTTTCTACATTGGTGAAATTGATAGTGTATTTCTCTTTCTAACCAAAGATCATTCAAGTAGATTGGATCTTAAGGATATGAAATCTTTCACACTTCCTTAAGATCAATTCGGTGCTCTCCAAATTCTGCAGGTATACCCTTCAAATCGTCGAGCGACCAGGCAAAAACGTCTTGATACTCCTTCAATAGTTCAGTGAATTCCACTAACTCCGATTCTCCAAGTGACTTCAAAACATGCACAAATTTTCTAGGTGCAAGTTCAATCAGTTCAGTAGAATCCCAAATTCGTGCTCATATTCATCACTCGAATCGTTAGACTCTTTCGAATTCGTGTCTACAACGTTAATTTCTTCATACAAAACATCCGCTTCAGCGTCGCAGGCATCAAAGAATTCTTCGTCATCAGCATTCTCATAACATTCAAAGTACTGCACTTCAATACCAGATCCATTGGGAAAAATATTCAAGACATACGAAGATTCTTCTGATGTAAAGTTGGTGTCGGACAAAGGAGTTTCAACTTCATAATTAAAACCAACTCTAAACACCCAAAAATCTACCTAAAACTACTCCAAAAAGCAAGAAATAGCTAAAATACAAGTGCACTAGTTAGTGAAAACCTATCCCCGGCAACGACGCCACTATAGGGTCGAAGATCTCACGTAGTAGTAGCCCTCCCGCCTGTCAACAAGGGTTAGATCACTGGATAGGTGCCTAACTATGAATAGATGCTACTTTTGGTTAGTTTCCTACTTTTTTCCTAACTCTACCACCATTAACACTACACACCCCTAACCCTACTCCCCTAAACTACCTTCATCATGATTGTTGAAAAAAGGGAAGGGAAGAATAGAAGAGATTGAGAGGGGAAGAGAGAAAGAGAGAGGTAGAGAGTGAGAGTGGAGGCTAGCTCAAATGCTCCTTATGCTTGCTAATGGAAAAACATTAACTATGGCAATCAATAAGCATGAAAATAGAAAGCAATGGAAAACACAAACAAGAGCATTAGCAAGTAGTGAATAGCAAATGAGGATGCTTCTCTCCAAAAATTGGTAGAGTTTCCTCCTTCTCATTAAGCATGAAATTAGAGTACGAATGGTGTCTTTTCATAAATGGGAAAGGCCCTTGCCCCAAAATCCTATTGGCTAATATTCACATATATCCTAACCATTTGTTTTGGACCCAACTTGATCCAAGGGTCCACAAAAAGTACAATAAAAATCACAAGATTCATGTGAGTCCAAAATTAGACCCAACTTTTAAAAAAGTAAACTCTAAGTCTAAATTTGACTTTGGGCCTCAAGTTTTATTTTAATTACGAAGGGGCCCAAGTCTATTATTTTATTTACAACTCAACTTGTGTGCTCATTGGGCCATGGGCTTACACACGTAGGATGCCATGCCCTCGCAACACATTTTATTGACTAATATTATTTATTTACAATATGTCGGGAATACCCCCAACACTAACAGCTTCTGCAACTCTTGCTTGATCAGCTTCATGCAGTTTGGGTTGCAGTGGTAATAACGACTCACCTTGAGGACTGCTCCATCCACCAAGGGTATGGTGTGTTGGACTACTGTTGGTGGGATGCCTTTCAAATTATTGTAATTCCAAGAAAAACAATCCATGTACTCTACCAACAATGATTGTAGCTGCTTGAATTGTGTGGGTGTTAACTGCTCTCCCACATGCACGATCTTTTCTTCTTCACCTGGCTCAGCAAGGTTCATTGGTTGCGTTCGTGTAGGTCCCTCAAAGACTTGTTCTGCTGGTGTCTAACTTTGATCAGGTTCTCATTGGGGTTGCGGCATCATAATTACCATGTTGTCCAAGGTATAATTCTTGAAAGTCTCATACATCTCGTGAACTACTGCTCGTCGAGATTTCTCCTTCAGCATATTGATCTTAGCATGAACTGGTCATCTTTTGATTCTCCGTCATCTGAGAAGAAGATGACGATGTATCAGAGTTCATCCTGATTGACTTCAATGAATCTAATACCTTCTTCTTGTCATATGGGTAGATCCTCGTGGTTGCGAATATCTACATCCACCGTAGCTATAGCTTCTTTGGGTAGATCACTCCATCGGATCACCTGGTTGTAGCATTGTTTCAACTGGTTTTTCTTGTTCGTACGTGTCTTTGGTGGATCTATCCTTGAAACTTTTGTCATAGCAGCTTTTTGTGGCGGTTGAGCTAGTACTCTCATGATTCCATAGCGATTTGGGTCCATGTGTCGTAGGACCTGCTCATCAGTCAGTTCAGTCTCCTTGTTGTAAGTCAAAGCATGTTGCCAAGGGACTAAATCATCATCCACTGGGTTCTCAATAGATTCTGCTAACAGCCATGCTACGTTTATCATATTCACTCCAAATGTAATTGGTGTGTCCATGGTGCACATGAATCTTGTGATTTTTATTGTACTTTTTATGGACCCTTGGATCAAGTTGGGTCCAAGATGAATGGTTATGATCTATGTGAATATTAACCAATAGGATTTTGGGACAAGGGCCTTCCCCATTTATTAAAAGGCACCATTTGTACTCTAATTTCATGCTTAATGAGAAGGATAAAACTCTACCAATTTTTGGAGAGAAGCATCCTCATTTGCTATTCACTACTTGCTAATGCTCTTGTTTGTGTTTTCCATTGCTTCTATTTTTATGCTTATTGGTTGCCATAGTTAATGTTTTTCCATTAGCAAGCATAAGGAGCATTTGAGCTAGCCTCCACTCTCACTCTCTACCTCTCTCTTTCTCTCTTCCCCTCTCAAATTCTTCTATTCTTCCCTTCCCTTTTTCCAACAATCATGATGAAGGTAGTTTAGGGGAGTAGGGTTAGGGGTGTGTAGTGTTAATGGTGGTAGAGTAAAGGAAAAAGTAGGAAACTAACTAAAAGTAGCATCTATTCATAGTTAGGCACCTATCCAGTGTTTTAACCCTTGTTGACAGGCGGGAGGGCTACTACTACGCAAGATCATCGACCCTACACACGTGCTTTAAACCAAGAAAGTTCCTAGAAGACATGTTTCTCCTGCTCAGCAAGGTCAAGATGGGAAAAAGAGAAAGGGTAAGGGACTATACTGAACATGTTAAACATCTACGATTCGAGTGCAGTGCGGCCCTAACTCCTGATCATGCGGTGATCATGTGGGCTTGCGAGGTTACCACGTAGCATCAGAAGATAACTGAAACGATGGGAGCAGTACGCTACTCTACAAGAAGCTATGGAGGATGCCATCAGAAAAGAGGGTGAGGGATCAGATGACAAATATCCGACCACCCATACTCCTACTCCCTCGATAGCATCATCATCATCAAATGCTTCCACTCTATCCACAATACTGCTATTGGAACAGATGAAAAAATTCCACAAACAACTGATGGAGCAACTTACGGCACAGTTTGATCAGAAACAAAAAGCCTTACAAAGAGCTGTAGCAGCAACGCCACATCTATCAGAACCAAACCAGCTACAGTATTCACGATGCAAGAATTTATGGTGTTCAGTATGCACACAAAACCATATAGCGAATAAGTGTCCAGTCCTAAAGCAAAATCTGAGACTGATCCAGAGATTTTGCTATTTGTGCAACGCAACATCGCATGATATGGCCTTTTGGCCATTTAACCTCCAGATTGTCCAACAGAAGAGGAGTCCTTATCATATTTCTTATCCATATCATCAAGGGGCACCAAATGAGACATCGAGGTATGGCGTGCCGATTAATCAACAGTGCATCGCCTTACCTGCACCACCAGGGCCAATTAATCAACAAGTGGTCCACGTAAACTTGACAGCAGTAGGACCAAAGATGCCAGTACCACCTCAACCTAAACAGTAGCAATGGTATGGGCCGGATGAGCCATATATGGATCCTACCATAAATGAATATATTGCGGCCTATGCAGATCAAACTTAGCGTCAAGATGGAAGAAATTACGGTTGCTACAGATGCGATGAAGGACACATAATTGCTGAATGTCCTGACAAGTGACAATATACATCCTTCTACCAAGAATGTGGTTATAGACACTGCTTCAAGAACTGTCCATTAAGACCTGGGAACAGTGCGCCATTGAGCTTCATTGCAATACAACGAGCAATAGCTCCAGTGGGGATGCCACTGGAAAAACAACATTTTCATGCCCCTATGTTAGCCGTCCCCTAAACACATAAGAGGAAGGAAGTGGCTCCCTCACCACCACCATTGGTCACTAATGACCAACCCTCAACTTCAACACCATATCTGAATGTGAGGGAAGAAAGGAGATAGTACCAGAAGATACGGCATTGGGTATAGAGAGCATAAGCAGAGGAAAAAGAGCAAGAAAAAACCAACCCTACAAAACCTCCTGCTGATGAAGAACTGAAACCACGAATGGGCTCACCATTGTGCACTGATCAGAACGATCGGTTGCATCATCATGAACCACCTTTCCACATGGTAGAGCCCAAGGAACCGCACACTAAGATACTCACAAGCCTGCTAGCAAGCCAAGTTAGTTTACCCCTCAGAGAACTAGTGCAGATTGTGCCACAAGCTAAAGGCCTTTTGGTTGAATGGGCCAAAACAGACGCAAAACCATCAGCACCATACGATGAGACAAGTAACATCCTCCACATCGGGACAGCATGGGAGAGTGAGGAAGACAACATCACCCTACCAATCAAACACACAAGACAATAGTGGTAGATGGAGGATTAGGTGTCAATTTGATCTCCACTACTTTGTATCAAAATCGGAGTTCACAGGGATTGAAACCACCAAAGTTCGCCATCAAGCTAGCAGATCAATCATATGTAAAACCAAAGGGTGTGGTTGCCGATATCCTTGTAAAAATAGCTTGTGATCACTTTTGTAGTGATGGACATACCAAAGTCCCCATTTGCATACCTTGTTTTACTGGAAAGGCTATGGTTGAGGACAACGCGAGAGTTCTCAACTGGGGTACTAGAAAACTCACCTTTGAGAATAGAGAACAGGCTGTAAAGGTCGATCCAACCACATGGGCAGTGAAACCTATTGCACCCAAGGCTGCTGATGACGGATCATCCATGACAAATCATACGATCAATCGCCCAAGGCAAGCCAAGGGTGGTCACTACGATTCAGAGACAAATGTCATGATATGGACGGATGCAAATGATTGACTGCCAAGCATGTCAATATGAATTGAATCCTGAATCCAACACATCTTCACCCAAGAGTCCAAAACTGGACCCAACTCTAAAAAAGTAAACTCTAAGTTTAAAATTGACTTTGGGCCTCAAGTTTTATTTTAATTACAAAGGGCCCAAGTCTATTATTTTATTTACACGCAACTTGCGTGCTCATTGGGCCATGGGCTTATATGCGCATGATGCCATACCCTCACAACACATTTTATTGACCGATATTATTTATTTACAATATGTCGGGAATACCCCCAACAAGACCCATGGCCTGAAGTAGTGCCGGTCCCTCGCACTCTGTTGGTCTAGTATAGAGTTTTCTTGGCCCACCTCTAGTTGATTAGGTAGCCCATGACATCTTCCATGAAATTGATTCTGTCCATTTCTTTCAAGTCTTTGGGCATGTGAAGGGACTTGTGGACTCATGTTAGCCAGTTTTGGCTGACCCACGCTTGGAATCTGCACATCCAAGGATTCGCCAAGGAATGCAGCTCGGTAATAGACTCTAGCGACTGGCAGCTGATCTTCTACTTTTTCTGAGGCTAGGACCTTATTAGGATCAAAGAATATGGGGGAGAGAAAATTGTCCCACTTGGTTTCAATCCCCATTAAATTCTCTAAGTCTTGGGTGTAAGTGGCTGCTGCGCGGACTGTTGGGTCAAGGCAATTGAAATATTTATTCATAAATAGGGTGAGAGCCCTTAGGACGTCTACATTCATATCCCAACCATGCTCTGATGGAATTTTTGGCCAATTGAAGTTCTGGATGGTGATTTTGTCTAGAGGGATGTCGCATTCTGCCCATTTGGATCGTCGTGTGCATGGCAGGAAGTGCGCGTTCACCCGTAGCTATTGCGGACTTGTCACATAGGCCCTGATGGCCACATGGTCCCGTTCAAAGAGTTGCTGGCGCCGCTTTGGTTGTGAGTTGAGGGCGAGTTGTTTGGCCTGGGCGAGCTCGTGAGTTGCGCTTGTTCGGTATTTGTCAAACTCCATCTGGTAGCTGTTCAAGGTTTGGCTATACACCTACACCTGACGTTTGAAGAGGTTCATCTCTAATTGAGAGAGCGACCTTGAGTTTGTTGCGGGTTGAGCTAACCAAACAAGTTTTTCACTTTGTAGTGCTTGCACTTCCGCCCCCAGGCGCGTATTCTCTACTTCATAGATTTGTAGTTGCGCCTGGAGGGGAACAAGTCGTTGGGACGCTTCAGACTGAAGCTCTCACACCTTTGTGGAGGCATCTGTCAGTGCTTTGGAGAGGCTCTGGAGAGGCTATAGCTTGGCGATCTCTTGGTGATCGTCTTCTTTGTGTTGTTGAGCTATAAGAAGGTCCTGTTGTAGCTTCGTGAGTTCCGCTCGTAGCTGGGTGTTGTTTCCGGTTGTCCAATGTGGCCCTGACTGCTATCGCCTCCTGGATGTATGTTTCCAAGGCTTGGTACGTCGTCATTAAATTCGTTGGAGCAGCCGGTACATTGGCACTGACAGGGGCTTGTGTGGTAGTGGCCCCGACGACCGATACAATGTCGTCGTCGTTGTCTTCGATAAGGTTCTCAAGGGACCTTCTGTCATCTAGGTCGGTGGGATCTGTTTGATCTGGTGATGGAATGAATATTGTTTGCACAAATGCATCATCAAGCAATGGTTGATTGCCCTCGGAAACCTTTGATGGCGAAATGGATGGTGTGAGAGAAACAGAAGTGGAAACATGGGTGGGGACAGTTTGTCCAAACGAGAGAATGGGTGGAACAGAGGGGAACTAAAGTGTAGTGTGGAGTACGGAAGGAAAAGATGGAGCGGAAGTGGTTTGGCGTGGCGGTGAAAAGTTGATGACTAGCATCCACGTCAGAATGTCCTGAGACAATTGAGAGTCATAAGGGTTGAACTAGAGAGGGAGAGCGGTGGGGATAGGAGTAATGGAGAATGCGATAGTAATGGAAGGGGATATGGAAGATGGAATAAAGAGAGAAGTAGTGTCAACAGAGGAGACGAGAATAGAAACAAAAGTAGTCGATGTGGGTGGAACAGAAAGAAGAGGAGCGGTAATAGAAACAAAAGGAGAAGGTTGTACAGAAGAGAAAGTGATGGTGGTAGATGGAGTTGTTATTGTTGTGATGGTGGTACGACGTCTGGTGGTAGGTGGAGATGAGGAGGAAGGACAGCGCCAGGCATTCTTTTCTTGGCCATCGTGTCAGTAATTACAGGTTGGAAGGATGTGGATGCGATAGAAGGTGGATAGATATTAGTGTGCGGCACAATGAAAGATAGAAGGCTGGAGCGGCAAAAACCGCGCACTTTTGCCTCGCGAAGTGCGCAGGAAAAATTACACAGTAGGGGGCCTACTATGATATGCTCATGGGTGTTGGGTTTGATGGAGATGGTTTGTTCGTGGATGAGGAAGACATGCCAGTCGTATGGCACAACCGTGGGGTCAGGGAAATCCAGAAAGGACTCCACTATCTGACTCAACAGCGTGGACTGGATTTTGTCCTTGCAAAATGTTGAAACAACCAGAAAGTTGTTCAACAGATACACAGCCACCTGTATGGTTGATTCCATGATAGCCTCTATCAGGTAACCGTTGTTAGTTTGGATCGGAATCTCTAGTGCAGTCTGGGCGACAAAAGATTTGATCAAGACTTTTGTAGTAAAAAGAGGTGGAAATGAGAAATACAGTGAATAAAAAATGTCGGATGGTAAGAAGTTCAAACCAAACCTCAATGAGCTCACCAATGAGATCTTCCTTGCCTTGAAAAAATTGCCACTTGAGTTGCTCCATGTAGTCTTCTTCATCCAACCTTTTGCCATCTTGATCATGCATGAACACTCCACCACAATCATAACATCCTTTGAGTTGATGAATAGATGTAAGATCCATGCCTTGGATCTTCCCAAGAGTCACTCTTCCTTTTCCCTTTCATTCACAAGACTCCCTCTTAATGATCACACCACAAAAGTTAGCAATCTCCCTTTTGATAGTTGCATCATAAGAAATGGAAGAATCTCGAACATTAGAAGCCATGAAAAGAATATATAGTACCTTTGGCATAAGAATGATTGAAGTGCTTTTTCTTGTCAAACTTGGACTTCTAATCAATGATATAGGTAATGATAATGAACCCTCACTATCATTCACAAAAGCATCATTCAAAGTACATCCTACTTTGAACACTTCACATTCATCTCTCCCTTTTGACTTGAGATCTTCCTCACCAAGTCTCATGATAGAACCTTTTGATCTACTTTCTTTATGAATACATGTGACACCACTTGTTGCACAAATGACTTTCTTGGACTCATCACATAAAGATGCAAAAGAAACTTTTTCTTCAAACATGCTCAAAGCACCATCTTTTTCCAAATGAGTAAATGAGTCATTAGCAACAACCATTTCCAAAGAAGAGTTTTTATCACCTCCATTGATGAAGTTAGATCTCTTCTCACCTTTTCCAATTTTGCACTTGCCATGTAGTTCCATTGAAGAGCCACCAAGACTTGGAAATCTATGAGTATAAGAGTTCAAACATGATACTAATTTAGCACCACATGACTCTATTTGACTAGTAGGTAGCACTAGTCCATCTATGGCTCGTGTATTTGGACCCGCATTCGATAGAACCTATGACGTCTAATTTGTTCAGCTACAGGGGACCTGATCTCGTATGGATAATCTTCTAGAATTTTAGGATCTATATGTTGGTCCATTGAATATAGTTGTGTCTTTTTGGTGTTGGGTATGAGTTTCTGGTATTTTTGGATTTTTTAGAGTTTTTGGTGTTTTTGGATTTTTGGTATTTCTTTTGGATTTTTTTGGATTTTTCAGAGTGTTTAAGGAAGTGAAGGAGGGGACTCAGTATGAAAAGGGCTTTCTATTGGTATGAGTTTTATTTTTTGAATTTTTTTTTCCAAACTCTAAGGCTTTGGGGAGATGGTGATTCGGTCGAAATGGAAATCAATGTGAAAAATGCAAAAATAAGCTTGGTAGAGGCCAAAAATCTTGTATATAAATAAACACACATGTGTGGAGCCTGTTCTCACATGTGAAACTAGTGTACTTGTCATGTACCATAATCATATATGTTGTACATATGATTTAATTCAAGTTCTAGTGGCTAAAATGGCCAAAAACTAGTTTTCTAGACATATGACACATGGCATCAATCTATTGATTGCATGAGCCACATCCTTTGGTTAGGTGTCATATCCCATGTGTAGAGGACAACTCACACGTGTGGAATAAGCTGAAGTAGGCAAATTTTGACTTCTAGAAGATCTCCAAGTAGATCTCCATATAGAAGAAAAATGGACCAAAAGTGCTCAAAATAGAAGGTTTTGTCCAAGTGTCAGTTTTGCATGATGAATCATCATATGACAAAGCACCTTCACACATGTTGGATCAGAGGTATGATCAGTACCACGAGCTCTCACTTATTGTATATATAGAGCCACATTTGGCCGTAATTATTGTGAGACACCAATCTTGGTTTTGGAAGCAATTTTGAGTGATTCTCTCATTTGTCTACATTTGTTTTAATTGTTTTGAGGTGCTATCAATGTGCACTTGATTTTCAGGTTGGAGTCCGTACTCAGACAGGGTTTCACACGTGGGAAACCAGAAAGTACACCTACCTTCAAATAATGATTGTTCTTGTTAGGATTTTGTGTCTAGAATTGATCTAGATTGATCTTAATCTCAAGTAGATTGATAGATCAAGTAATCTGACAACCAATCCCTCTTGAGGATCAGATTAGGATCCACTCTTGGTCCTTTTTGTACTTTTTGCACATGGTATCAGAGCCTAGTACAAGAGGTGTTGTTGAAATTAATAGGATTAATCCAAACCAGATCTAACCTTAATGGTGTTTCTGCTACCCATAGTGCTCATCTTGAGAGACATACACCCAAGCTAGGTCTACGAAAGTTTGATGGTAGTTTGGACCCTCAAAGATTTTTTCAAATCTTTGAAAATGCATGTGATATGTGGCGAAACATCTCTCGCTACTATGGTCCAACTGTTTTCGATGACCATGATCGCTAAAGCACATGACTGGTTTTTCAACCTTGATCATGAAGATGAGACAGATTGGTCAATTTTGAAAGAGTCCTTTATCAAGCGTTTTAAGCCCTTTCGCTTGATCGAGAGTCCTTTTGTCAAATTGAGTAACATCAAGATGGCAAAAGATGATCTTGATCGAAAGAAAATCTCTGGAGAAATGATAGTTGAATCCCCTCTTATGAAGCCCAAAGAGATCCAAAAGTAATGGATCAAAAGAAAGAATTGCAGAAAAAAAGGAAGATGAAGACAACCGTGAACCTACAAATAAAGTGAGCTCCTCACCCAGCAAGTGGTGGTCAAAGCTCGACATTGCAAGGGTCCAAGGCTGTAACTGTAGAACTATCAGTTCCTTCACCCTTCCACCAAGCCTTCATCATGTTTCCTTACCATTACCAAACCATCCACCCAAATCTGATACTACCACCAATTTTCGATGATGAGCCCATTCTCTTGAGACTAATAATCGAAAGTGTTACCTGTAGATCAAAGGTTTTCTTTGAGACTGGAACTTAAACTGAGAGAAGAACCACATAAACACCCAAAAGAAAATGGAGGATACAGACCTCCCAGAAGTTAGGATCTGCCAAGAAACCAGAGATGAAACCGTCAATGGCAAATACAAGTGATAAGAAAGCACTCGAGCATGCAAGTTGTGAAGCTACTGGGAGCTCTCCAAATTTTGAGAATGTCAACCCATTGCAGCAATACGACATTCAGGTTAAATTGCGGTAATTTGCGAAAATAGTTTTTGATAAAGACTGACAACAATAAACACTTGGTTTTATGTAAGTGAATGAGGATCTACGCTTTTCCAAGTGCCGATCAAAGATGCCAATGCAAAAGCGGAGCGACATCATCCAATATGAGTTGTAGTGGGTCCTGCAACACATTAGGGGTGGGATGATGTTGGCTGATTTTGACGAATCCCCAAGATACTCGGACAGAGCAACTCAAGAGCACCTCTCACCTTAGACCGAGGAGGTCTCTATGAAGTAGTGCACCTAATTCAAGCTTCAATTTTAATTTTTTGACTGATCTAATCCAAGAACTAATCAAGAGATTAGATTTTCTATAGAAAATGCTTGATTTTGCACCAAAAATCACTCAAATTGGGTATGTGAGTCAAATTCTACAATTTTTTGAAATTTCTCGGTCAAAATCAGAGCTGTACGGCCTCACACGTGTGAAAAGAGTTCCTACAGCCCACAACAAGATCTGGACCAAAAATTTTGAGGATAGCTATCAAATCCAACTCGCTACACAAAATTTGACTAGTTCTCAAAAAACTGCTAATTTTGGCCTTGATTTTGATTAACTCTATCAATTTCAACAAAACCTCTTGTACTAGGCTCTGATACCATGTGCAAAAAGTACAAAAAGGACCAATAGTGGATCCTAATCTGATCCTCAAGAGAGATTGGTTGTCAGATTACTTGATTTATCAATCTACTTGAGATTAAGATCAATCTAGATCAATTCTAGACACAAAATCCTAACAAGAACAATCATTATTTGAAGTTAGGTGTACTTTCTGGTTTCCCACGTGTGAAACCCTGTCTGAGTATGGACTCCAACCTGAAAATCAAGTGCACATTGATAGCACCTCAAAACAATCAAAACAAATGTAGACAAATGAAGAGAATCACTTAAAATTGCTTCCAAAACCAAAATAGGTGTCTCACATTGATGATGGCCAAATAAGCCCCTATATATACACTTTTGGAGCTCGAGGTACTGATCATGCATCAGATCTCACACGTGCGAGGATGCCTTGTCACCATCATGTAATTTGACACTTGGATCAAAATTTTCCATTTTGGGCATTTTTGGTCTATTTTCCTACTATATGGAAATCTTCATAGAAATCTTCTAGAAGCAAAAACTCGCCTACTTCAGCTATTTTCACACGTGTGATCTGTCCTCTATACATGGGCATCACTTCATAGGCATTGGTTTCCCATTCCGTGGCAAATGCTGTTTTGTGTTGGTCTTGGGGGGCTATCTTCACCTGATTGTAGCCGCTGAAGCCGTCTAGAAAACTGTAGGCCTCGACGTTGGCTACTCTGTCGTGGAAACTTTTCGTAAATGGTAAAGAAAAATGATCTTTTTTGGTAACTGCATTTAGCGCCTTCAGATTCACACAAATCAACAGTCGTAGTTTCTTCCGTCTTGTCGTTGAGTTTGAGCTGCATAGGCCACAACATATTCATTTATGACAGGATCCATAAATGGTTCATCTGGTCCGTACCATTGCTGCTGCTCAGGTTGAGGTGGCATTTGCATCTCTGGTTCTACTGCTGTCAGGTTTACATGGGCCACTTGTTGATTGGCTGGCTTTGGTGGAGCTAGTAAGGCCATACGATGTGGTTGATTTGGTGCGCCATACCTTGGTGCCGCGTTGGGTGTCCCTTGATGGTAGGGATAGGAAGTCTGATAAGGACTTCTCTTCTGTTGAACAATCCGGGGGTTGAACGGGCAAAATGCCGTATCGTGCGATGTTGCATTGCACAGATGGTAGAATCTATGTGTCAGTCTCATATTTTGCTTCAGGACTGAAAACTCATTTGTTGTATGGTTTTGCGTGCACACTGAACACCATACATTTTTCTGTCTTGGATACTACAGCTGGTTTGGTTCCGGTTCATGTGGCGTTACTACTGCAGCTCCTTGTAAGTCTTTCAATTTCTGGTCAAACTGCGTCGTAAGTTGCTCCATCTGCTGTTTGTGTAATTTTTTCATTTGCTCCAACAATAGTTATGTGGATAGATCAGATGCGTTTGGTGATGATGATGCGATTGAGGGAGAAGGAGTATGGGTGGATGAATATTCGTCGTCAGATTCCTCATCCTCTTCTCTGATGGCATCTTCCATAGCTTCTTGCAGAGTAGTGTATTGCTCCTGTCGTTTCAGTTCTCTTCTGATGCTTCGTGGTAGTCCTGCTAGAAACCACATGATCACCGCGTGATCGGGAGTTAGGGCTGCACTGCACTCAGATCGTAAGTGTTTGACCCGCTCAATATAGTCCCTGACCCTTTTTCATTGACCCATTTTGACTTTGCTCAACAGGAGAAATGGGTCTTCTAGGAACTTTTTTGGTTTAAAGCACGTAATGAGAGCCGCTTTAACCGCTTCCTAGGTAGATTTTTCTTCCTCTGATAGGTTGAAAAAACCAATCCTGAGCCTCTGCTAGTAAGGACATAGAGAATAGCATCAGCTTCTTTGCAGGTGTCCGTTCACCATAGATTTCACAAGCCTGCTCGTAGATCTAGAGAAATCGAATGGAATCTGATAATCCGTCATATTTTGGTATTTCCATCTGTGGTGCTCTCCGAGTTGTTTGCAAGGGAGCGACAGGTACGGGTTGGCCCATTGGTTCCATTGGTGCTGGTTCCGGTTTTGCCTCTTGTTGCATAGCTGCTAATCTGGGAAGGTGTGGTGTTTGATTTGCTATCCTTCGTGCTATTGATCGTCCCGATCTCAGATTCATCCGATGGTGGGTTCCAAAGTGACTGGATCTTGCTTATACAGTAGGATGCAGTCTGGATCTTTAAGGATATGATCAATCTAATCGGCCAGAAGTGAATTTTAAACCCTTTACGGTGTTTTTCCTTGATAGCTTTTTACTCCTTGCACTGATGGACCTGAGATTTTGACAGTAGCTGGATCTGATGCAGATCTTTCCACTAATCTAGTTTGCGAAGGTTCTCTTGTGCGAGGGTTGGATGTGTCTTTAGCTGTTCTTGCAGGTAAAAAAATTGATATCTTTCAGATCTATGGGAAGTAACTCTTGCAAGGCTCACAGTAGCTGGATCTAGTTCATATCTCACTATAGAATTCTCTACGAGAGTTAACTCTCGCAAGAAGTGAAAATTTCACTATCTGCAAGGATTTAAAACCACTTTTTTGGCTTGATCTTCACTAGATCTTCACACTAACTCTCGCAGGCTTCATCACTAATGTAAATTGACATTCTAAATCGATTGAGAGGGTCTGCGAGAGTTCTTATTGGAAGGATTTGCTAGATCTCACTTTTTAGTGAGACTTTTGCACTTAAATCCAATTTTTTGCTCACTGGAATCAGACTAACTCTCGCAAGCTCTTTTGTGTCCTTGTCTCACTGAGATGGAGCTACAGAATCCTCTGCGAGAGTTCTTGACCACTGGAACTGAAAATTTTGCTGTCTGCGTAAATTATGGCGAATCTCCGCAAAAAATTCTGCAAGGTTTCGCTCCCAATCCACATATAGACTGAATAATTTCGGATAAGCCGTATTGATATTTATCAGCAGACCTGCATGTCAAATGCGCCTAAATTTGCAATCACTTGTGGTTTGTACAGCTGAAACTACGGCTTTCGCTTCCAAAAATGTCGCTTATTATCTTTGTTTTGCAAAAATTGAAGTTCTTTGATACGGATATATTTGAGAGCATACATAGCCGAAGAGCCTATGTATAACTCTGTCGATCCAAAAGGTACGACCTGGAATTTACCTTGGATTATGCCCCAGCAGAGACATCCTTTCTGTTCGATAGTGAGCTGGGCCCATAACCAAAGAAAGTCGTCCTTCTCCCATGGTTGCTTCCAATCGTCGAAGGCGATGCCTACTACGCCTGATAGCATCATGTAATCCACATGCCATTGCAACTCAATATTAAAAGCATGTGGACACCATTTTCAGAAGCAATCAACAAATGCACGGAATCTGTTAGCACATACCTTCGACTGATTTTGCCGCATTCGCTTTGGCTGTGTAGATGTAGTTGCCAAATCTTGAGTTTGCAACTCAGCAGCCAACTTCTGGTCTTTCATTTGTTGCTTTTGGTTTGATAGCTCGAACATGACAGCCTTCACGACAGCCTCCAGGAATTCTGGATGGTCAATCTTCACGATAGCCTCCAGCCTTCTGGATGGTCAATCTTCACTTATGGTCAATCTTCATGACAGCCTCCAGGAATTCTGGATGGTCTAAGGCTCCGGTGCAGGCAGGCACAGCTTGGAGTTGCTGTGTAATTCGCAGCGGGGCCTAAAGATAGTCATCGTGTGCATTGGGCCCGCTGCAAGATGGGGTGGCATCATTGGAGAGCAGAACATGAAGAACCAAATAGAATGTGAATGAAATGATTCCTCCATGTTTCAAACTTTGTACTCTCTGGAAAATTACAGCAATCAAACAATAAATGTGAGTGATGACCATTTGCTTGCTTGTGTCCTCCAACTTTGTCCTTTCTTGATATGTCTCCACCATAAAACTCCATGAATGAGCCTCCATCTCCATCTTGCCACAAGAAACCATCAAACCTTGGAAATCCATGAGTAGGTGAGTACATTAATGATGCAAATCCAGCACCACATGACTCCATAAACCAAGTAGGTTGCACTAGTCCATCTTCAAGATCTACTTGGCACAAGAAAATGACCATGAATTCACCAAAAATTGACAATCTCCAAGTATTGGCACCAAGTAGCTCAACACTTGAGAGCTTGATCATGGATGAGTGATATAATGAGCCTCCATTAGCCTCATTTCCATCAGCAAAACCAGCCAAGAATTCTAGTACAACTCCAACAATAAGATATTGCAAGACAATGTAGCTAGTTTGTCCATGTCTTGACAATTTGCACACATCCACATGAAATAGTTCAAACATGAGATAGAACAAGTAAAGTAAACTTGAACAAAACTTCCTTGCTGCTCCTTTGACCTTACTTGAGTCTTCAATAAGCTGCAAAAACATATCCATAACATCTTTGCCAAATAACCTTCCTTTGATGCTCTTGACTAGCTCCAAATTGCCACCTTTCCTTTTGTGTTGTTGAAGCCCTTTGAGACCAACCTCTTGATCTTCCTCTTGATCATCAAAGTCATTGAACAAACTTTGTTTTCTAGATCCATTACTTGCTTTTCCATTACGAAAAACATAAGAACCAATATCCACTTGCATAGCATCATCTACACAAGAAAACTCTTCAAAACATGTGAATAAAGCAAAGTGTGTCGCTTCCACTTGCTTACCTTTCTCTTGATCATCAGAGATATCAAAGATATGAATATCTTCAGATCTAAACCTTTGAAAATACTCCCTCTCAAAAATATGATCTAGATCCAACAAGATCTCATCAATACTTGATCTTGAATTTCCACAAAGGTTAGTAAAAACAATGTCACCATCATAAATCAAAAGATAGATTCCAAACTTTCCATCCAACATGAAGTAGAGTAGGTGAAGATGAGTATCAAACCTAATAGATCCAGCCCTCTTGAGTCCATAACAAACCTCAATAAGCTCACCAATGAGATCTCCCTTGCCTTGAAGAAATTGCCTCTCGATTTGCTCCATGTAGTCTTCTCCAACCAACCTTTTGCCATCTTGATCATGAGTGATCAATTCATAATCATAGAATCCTTTGAGTTGATGAAGAGATGTGAGATCCATGCCTTGGATCTTCCCAAGAACCAATCTTCCATTGCTCTTCCCTTCATAAGACTCCCTCTTAATGATTGCATCATAAGAAGTAGAAACCTCAAAAACATTAGAAGCCATGAAAAAAATGATTAGTACCTTCAACATAAGGATGATGGAAGTACTCTCTTTTTTCAAACAAGAACTTCTACTCAATGTTTTAGGTAATGACTCATATGATAATGATTCTTCTTCACTATCATTCACAATGACATCATTCAAAGTACATCCTACTTTGAACTCTTTACATACTTCTCTTCTTCTTGACTTGTGACTATCTCCCTCACTAAGTCTCTTGATAGAACCATTTGATCTACTCTCTTTATGAAGACATGTGACTCCACTTGCTGGAAAAATGACTTTCTTGGAATCATAACAAAAGAATGTAGAAGAACCACCTCCTTCATGCATGCACCTAGCAACATCCTTTTCCATATGATCAAAGAAATCATTAACAACAATCTTTTCCAAGGACGAACCTTCACCTCCATTGATGAAGTTAGCTCTTTCCTTACCTTTTTCATGCTTGCACTTGCCATGAAGAACCATTGAAACACCATCATTATCCTCAAGACTAGCCAAGTTAGCACAAAGATGAACATCTCCAAGAAGCATATTAGATCTTGACCTAGATCTAGCATAAGGAAGATTGTTAGACTTTGCATAAGATCCACCAATCTTATTGATGCTAAAAGGTAACTTTGGAAAGTTGAGACCAATCTCCTTTTCCATTCCATCCTTTTTGTTAGCCATAACAAAAGCATCAAGCTTGAAAAGTCTACCTTGTCTATTGCCCCTAGCAACCAAGATTTCTTCCTTTGTAATGAAACAAGCATCACCACCAAACTTTACCATGTATCCTTTCTCTATCATTTGACCAACACTTATCAAATTCTTTGAAAGTGAAGGAATGTAAAGAACACCATCAAGTCTTGCTTTCCTATTAGTAGAGGGACAAATAGGAATTGAACCAATACCTTCAATCACACACTCACCACCATTGGCCATGTGAATTGCTTTCTTGGCTCCATCATAAGTGACCAAAGAAGTAAAGAACTCCTTGTGACTAGTCATGTGTGAGCTAGCTCCACTATCAATCCACCATGAATCTTTGTCACCTTCACTTGATATTGGACTTGAAGAACGCATAAAAAGAGAATCACCACCACCTAGATCCTCATTATTAGTAATAAAGTTGATTTGCTTGCCTTCATCTCTTTGCTTCAAACATTCATTTGCAAAATACCCTTTGATTCCACAATAAAAGCATTTCAACTTAGACTTATCTTTCTTTTTGCCAAAAGAGGAAGTCTCACCTTGATCTTGCCCTTTAGACCACTTGCCTTTGCCTTTGCCCTTGAACTTGCCTTTGATGAACATAGCATCCTCTTCATAATGAGATGTTGATGTAGATCCACCTCCTCTTGATTGAAGCCTATACTCCTCATTCACCAAGATCTCTTGCAAATTCACAATACTTGGCAAAGTCTTTTGAATAGCAAAACTTTGAACAAGATTAGCATGATCATCCAACAAGCCATTAAATCTCTCACAATTTCCTCTCTGAGGTATAAGCTGCATTGTGAGTTGACGATGGTACTTGTCGAACTCATATACTTCAGCCACAAGGTTCTTGGCTTTCTCAGTCATGGATCAAAACCACTGGGACTGGTAGTCTGTTCTTCGTCATCTGGCACATGTCTCCAGTGTCGCCTTCCGCAGCTATGCGTCCCTTGTCTGATGTATCAGACTGGGTTGCGTCATCCCCAGAGGTGGATGCACTCGGCTGCTTCTGAGATGTGGAAGCAGCAGCTCCATCGGTTTCCATTGCCACAACTTCACTCTCCATAGCAGTGGTGGCTGCTACTTCAACTGTTGGTGTAGCATCAACTGGAACCAGAATAGGTACAGAAAGAATGTTGGAAAGATCTATTGGCTTGGGAACCAACAATCTTCCTGTCAGCATGGTTTTCTCTTGATCGTTCAATATGTCAAAATGAGCGCAGAGTCGAGATACATGGGCTCCAACTCCAGAAAACTTTTGGTGCTTAATCCAGCGCAAAAAGGCTTTGTATGTGATAATGTCGAAGCACACTGGATTATCCGCAAGAGCATCTAATATATACCCAAAATTTTGAACTGAAATGGTAGCATCTGCATCCATCAAAAAGATTTCACTGATTCCATCCTAGATCAGGTTGCTGGTCAAGAGCATTACAATTTCTGTGACGGATTTTCTGGATATAATCAGGTTGGAGTGCAAAAGGAGGATCGTTCAAAGACCACATTTACTGTGAATTGGGGCACTTATGCCTATAACAAAATGTCCTTTGGTCTCTGTAATGCTCCAGCGACTTTTCAGCGAATTATGATGTTAATCTTCGCTGTCTTCTTGAGAACTTTTCTTGAAATATTGATTGATGATTTCTGTGTATACAATGATATAAAGACACACTTGAGAAGCTGAAATTAACATTGCAACGATGTCGAGATACTTGTTTATCTCTTCATCTAAAGAAATGTTTTTTTTGGTATGCAAGAAGGAATATTGCTCAGACACGGATTATCTAACAGAGAAATAGAAGTCGACAAAGATAAAGTCAAGCTTATAAGGAATCTCCAGATACCAACAAATTTACATGAACTAAGAGCTTTCTTAGGACATGTTGGCTATTATAGGAGATTTATTCAAAATCATGCTTCTATTGCTGCCTCTCTTACACATCTACTAAAGAAACAGGTAGAATACTTGTGGACGAATGAACAGCAGAAAGCATTCAAAGATCTTAAGCAAAGGTTGATTAATGTTTCTATTTTGAAACCACCCAACTGGGCTATTTTATTTTATAGTTATGTGGATGTTTCTGCATTTGCTATTGGCATCTGTCTAAGCCAGAAGGATGACTAGAAGAAGGATCATTCCATCTACTATGCGAGTCGACAGCTCAGTGCATCAGAGAAGAATTATTTGGCCTATAGAAAGGGAAGCACTTGGCATGATTTTCACTACTAAAAAAATTTGACATTATTTGTTGGGATATGTATTTATTTCCAAGTCACCATGCCATGTCATCATCCCTTCCACACCACTACTGCTTATCAGAGTTATTTTTCATTTTTCCTCTTTAGACTTTCTACCTGTGAAGTTTATGCTTTCCTACACTCACTCTTTGCGATCAAAGCACTTTTTTGCGAACTATTGCGATCTACGAAGCTATAGCTATCGTTAAACATTCGAACAATGGCTCCCGCATCAGGTTCGAGCGGAAAAGCATGCGCAAGAATCCGCCTAGCATCCATCCAGTCCTTTTTGGATCGATGCAGGTTGGGTGATTTGAAAGTGGACCCCTCCATCATCCTCTCTGAAGTCAGTACTGAATTCGTGAACTCCATCCATTCAATTTCGGAGGTGGACTTCAAAGTTCACGTACGAGGCCAATTCTTCACTATCACTGAAGACCTATTCTGCACAACTCTCGGATTATCTCTGGATGGGAAGCTGCTTTCAACTAACAAAGATTCGATGGATGAAGTTGCCCACTTCTTAGACAACTGTTTTGTACCCACAAAGGGGTACAAAATCTCTATGATCCGAGATACAACATTCAAGTTGTTTTGTAAATATGCAAACCAAGATGGTCCACCCTTGTGGTAGCATTGAGTTTGCGAAAATCCTGGCATATTCGTATTTTGCCAGTTTTCTTCTTTGGGACGACAACAATGGGTGAAACTCATTCACTACTTAAGACGGGATAGATTATACCTGCCTTAAGGTGCTTGTTAAATTCATCCTTAACTATGAGAGAGTACTTAGGATTGAGACGCTACTGTCTCTGTCGAATAGGTAAAGCATCTTCCTGTGAAAGATTCAACTAGTTTGATCACATTTTGCAATATTTTCATATTTGGCATATTGAGGCCAGAACTTGTTTTAGACTTAGAGGTTGACTTTTCAAAGTTCATTAGTCTAAATTTTATTTGAATAAACACTTTTTGAAAGTGTGGGAAAGATAGAATGCGAGTTTGAGTAGATTCAATTTGAATAAGTTGGGTACATTGAATCTAGACTCAAAATTGGTAGGGTTAGCATTTTGGTGGGAAAGCCAAGTGGCCAAATAGGGTTTGGACCTACTATAAAAGGATGTAACTCGTGGAGAGAGTCATCTTCTCTCTTCTCTATCTCATTTCATGCTTATACATGGTTCTCTTGGGTTCTACTATCCATTGGTACACTATCTTGGTGATTGCTTGCAATTCTATGTGTAGAATGATCTATATTTGTTATTTTTGGATCCACACATGTGAAATACAGTAGCTTGCTGGTTTTGTATGGACAACAACAATACATAATCATTTCATTCAAGTTTGATCAAGTTCTATTAGTGTTTGCATCTCAAATTGTGTGTAGATGCTGATTTTTCTACATTGGTGAAATTGATAGTGTATTTCTGTTTCTAACCAAAGATCATTCAAGTAGATTGGATCTTAAGGATCTGAAATCTTTTACATGGTATCAGAGCTTGTGTTTCAGGTTATGAAGGAGGAAATCAGATCTATCAATGATTTGGTGAAGATATCAAGTCTAGAGCATGCTAGAGAGTATTCTACACCAAAATCGGATTTTTTGCTTTTGTAGATTGGATCTTTTGTAGATCAAAACACTAAATAGGTCAATATACTTGTTCAATTCCGTTTTTTGAATTCACATGCTGGATTTGGCCGATTTTTGGATCATTGGTTCAGCATAAGTGGTGGCTTATAGATTGCATATCAAATTTTCAGCATTTGCATGTATATTTGGAATAGTCAATTTTTTGTGATTTTGTCAAAACCCTAATTTTGATTGGATCTCTAGATAGTGAGGTTGCTGGACTTCATTTGAGTGTGTTTCAATTAGTAGATCTTAAAGATGGACTAGTGCAAACTACTTGGTTTATGGAGTCATGTGGTGCTGGATTTGCATCATTAATGTACTCACCTACTCATGGATTTCCAAGGTTTGATGGTTTCTTGTGGCAAGATGAAGATGGAGGCTCATTCATGGAGTATCACGGTGGATACAAGGCAACAAAGGACAAAGGAGGAGGAGACATGCAAGAAAAAGTTGATCACTCACATTTATTGTTTGTTTGCTATATTTTTCCAGAGAGTTCAAAGTTGGAAGCATGGTGGAATCATTTCATTTACATTCTATTTGATTCTTCATGTTCTAGTCACATTTTTACATGTAAAATTGATGTAAGAAATAGTGAAGCATCCCAAGTGGACACTATTCTCTATATCAATTATGGTTGTTTCTATTTTGAGCATTACACGATCATTGAAAGGAGATCTATTCTTAGGAAGAAGATCATTCTTATGATGGATCAAAGTTCTATTGGCAAAAACTATGCTAGGAGCATTGGAAGCTAGGAAAGCGAGTTTTGAGGTAAATCATTGGAACTCGAGATTTTGGCATATTGTATGAGGGATCATCACCTAATCTTTTTGGATTTTCAGATTCGGACTATGCTGGAGATATAATGGATAGGAAATCCATTAGTTCTTATTGTATTTTCATAGGTGATGGAGCTATATCATGGATGTCAAAGAAACAAGCCACTATCTCATTGTCATCTAGTGAGACCGAGTACAAAGCTCTTACACATTGCACAAAGGAGATGGTATGGATCAAGAGGATGATCAAGGATCTTCACTTGCTGGATTTTTCAGAGAGCCCAATCATCTTTTGTGACAGTCAATCAGCCCAAAGAATGGCATCCAATCCTATCTTTCATGCTAGAAGCAAACATATTGAGATACAATATCATTTTGTGAGGGAGCGAGTCATTGCAAAGGAGGTGGAGCTTCAACATGTGTCTTCAAGGGAATGTGTAGCTGATATCTTCACCAAAGCATTGAGAAAAGACTTGTTCATGAAGCATAGGACTTCACTTGGAGTATTATCAAAGTCTATGCTAAAACTAGTTGAAGAGGGAGTGTGAAAGATTCAACTAGTTTCATCACATTTTGCAATATTTCCATATTTGGCATATTGAGGCCAAAACTTGTTTTAGACTTAGAGGTTGACTTTTCAAAATTCATTAGTCTAGATTTCATTTGAATAAACACTTTTTGAAAGTGTGGGAAATATAGAATGCGAGTTTGAGTAGATTCAATTTGAATAAGTTGGGTACATTGAATCTAGACTCAAAATTGGTAGGGTTAGCATTTTGGTGGAAAGCCAAGTGGCCAAATAGGGTTTGGACCTGCTATAAAAGGATGTAACTTGTGGAGAGAGTCATCTTCTCTCTTCTCTATCTCATTTCATGCTTATACATGGTTCTCTTGGGTTCTACTATCCATTGGTGCACTATCTTGGTGATTGCTTGCAATTCTATGTGTAGAATGATCTATATTTGTTATTTTTGGATCCACACGTGTGAAATACAGTAGATTGCTGGTTTTGTGCAGACAGCAACAATACATAATCATTTCATTCAAGTTTGATCAAGTTCTATTAGTGTTTGCATCTCAAATTGTGTGTAGATGCTGATTTTTCTACATTGGTGAAATTGATAGTGTATTTCTCTTTCTAACCAAAGATCATTCAAGTAGATTGGATCTTAAGGATATGAAATCTTTCACACTTCCTTAAGATCAATTCGGTGCTCTCCAAATTCTGCAGGTATACCCTTCAAATCGTCGAGCGACCAGGCAAAAACGTCTTGATACTCCTTCAATAGTTCAGTGAATTCCACTAACTCCGATTCTCCAAGTGACTTCAAAACATGCACAAATTTTCTAGGTGCAAGTTCAATCAGTTCAGTAGAATCCCAAATTCGTGCTCATATTCATCACTCGAATCGTTAGACTCTTTCGAATTCGTGTCTACAACGTTAATTTCTTCATACAAAACATCCGCTTCAGCGTCGCAGGCATCAAAGAATTCTTCGTCATCAGCATTCTCATAACATTCAAAGTACTGCACTTCAATACCAGATCCATTGGGAAAAATATTCAAGACATACGAAGATTCTTCTGATGTAAAGTTGGTGTCGGACAAAGGAGTTTCAACTTCATAATTAAAACCAACTCTAAACACCCAAAAATCTACCTAAAACTACTCCAAAAAGCAAGAAATAGCTAAAATACAAGTGCACTAGTTAGTGAAAACCTATCCCCGGCAACGACGCCACTATAGGGTCGAAGATCTCACGTAGTAGTAGCCCTCCCGCCTGTCAACAAGGGTTAGATCACTGGATAGGTGCCTAACTATGAATAGATGCTACTTTTGGTTAGTTTCCTACTTTTTTCCTAACTCTACCACCATTAACACTACACACCCCTAACCCTACTCCCCTAAACTACCTTCATCATGATTGTTGAAAAAAGGGAAGGGAAGAATAGAAGAGATTGAGAGGGGAAGAGAGAAAGAGAGAGGTAGAGAGTGAGAGTGGAGGCTAGCTCAAATGCTCCTTATGCTTGCTAATGGAAAAACATTAACTATGGCAATCAATAAGCATGAAAATAGAAAGCAATGGAAAACACAAACAAGAGCATTAGCAAGTAGTGAATAGCAAATGAGGATGCTTCTCTCCAAAAATTGGTAGAGTTTCCTCCTTCTCATTAAGCATGAAATTAGAGTACGAATGGTGTCTTTTCATAAATGGGAAAGGCCCTTGCCCCAAAATCCTATTGGCTAATATTCACATATATCCTAACCATTTGTTTTGGACCCAACTTGATCCAAGGGTCCACAAAAAGTACAATAAAAATCACAAGATTCATGTGAGTCCAAAATTAGACCCAACTTTTAAAAAAGTAAACTCTAAGTCTAAATTTGACTTTGGGCCTCAAGTTTTATTTTAATTACGAAGGGGCCCAAGTCTATTATTTTATTTACAACTCAACTTGTGTGCTCATTGGGCCATGGGCTTACACACGTAGGATGCCATGCCCTCGCAACACATTTTATTGACTAATATTATTTATTTACAATATGTCGGGAATACCCCCAACACTAACAGCTTCTGCAACTCTTGCTTGATCAGCTTCATGCAGTTTGGGTTGCAGTGGTAATAACGACTCACCTTGAGGACTGCTCCATCCACCAAGGGTATGGTGTGTTGGACTACTGTTGGTGGGATGCCTTTCAAATTATTGTAATTCCAAGAAAAACAATCCATGTACTCTACCAACAATGATTGTAGCTGCTTGAATTGTGTGGGTGTTAACTGCTCTCCCACATGCACGATCTTTTCTTCTTCACCTGGCTCAGCAAGGTTCATTGGTTGCGTTCGTGTAGGTCCCTCAAAGACTTGTTCTGCTGGTGTCTAACTTTGATCAGGTTCTCATTGGGGTTGCGGCATCATAATTACCATGTTGTCCAAGGTATAATTCTTGAAAGTCTCATACATCTCGTGAACTACTGCTCGTCGAGATTTCTCCTTCAGCATATTGATCTTAGCATGAACTGGTCATCTTTTGATTCTCCGTCATCTGAGAAGAAGATGACGATGTATCAGAGTTCATCCTGATTGACTTCAATGAATCTAATACCTTCTTCTTGTCATATGGGTAGATCCTCGTGGTTGCGAATATCTACATCCACCGTAGCTATAGCTTCTTTGGGTAGATCACTCCATCGGATCACCTGGTTGTAGCATTGTTTCAACTGGTTTTTCTTGTTCGTACGTGTCTTTGGTGGATCTATCCTTGAAACTTTTGTCATAGCAGCTTTTTGTGGCGGTTGAGCTAGTACTCTCATGATTCCATAGCGATTTGGGTCCATGTGTCGTAGGACCTGCTCATCAGTCAGTTCAGTCTCCTTGTTGTAAGTCAAAGCATGTTGCCAAGGGACTAAATCATCATCCACTGGGTTCTCAATAGATTCTGCTAACAGCCATGCTACGTTTATCATATTCACTCCAAATGTAATTGGTGTGTCCATGGTGCACATGAATCTTGTGATTTTTATTGTACTTTTTATGGACCCTTGGATCAAGTTGGGTCCAAGATGAATGGTTATGATCTATGTGAATATTAACCAATAGGATTTTGGGACAAGGGCCTTCCCCATTTATTAAAAGGCACCATTTGTACTCTAATTTCATGCTTAATGAGAAGGATAAAACTCTACCAATTTTTGGAGAGAAGCATCCTCATTTGCTATTCACTACTTGCTAATGCTCTTGTTTGTGTTTTCCATTGCTTCTATTTTTATGCTTATTGGTTGCCATAGTTAATGTTTTTCCATTAGCAAGCATAAGGAGCATTTGAGCTAGCCTCCACTCTCACTCTCTACCTCTCTCTTTCTCTCTTCCCCTCTCAAATTCTTCTATTCTTCCCTTCCCTTTTTCCAACAATCATGATGAAGGTAGTTTAGGGGAGTAGGGTTAGGGGTGTGTAGTGTTAATGGTGGTAGAGTAAAGGAAAAAGTAGGAAACTAACTAAAAGTAGCATCTATTCATAGTTAGGCACCTATCCAGTGTTTTAACCCTTGTTGACAGGCGGGAGGGCTACTACTACGCAAGATCATCGACCCTACACACGTGCTTTAAACCAAGAAAGTTCCTAGAAGACATGTTTCTCCTGCTCAGCAAGGTCAAGATGGGAAAAAGAGAAAGGGTAAGGGACTATACTGAACATGTTAAACATCTACGATTCGAGTGCAGTGCGGCCCTAACTCCTGATCATGCGGTGATCATGTGGGCTTGCGAGGTTACCACGTAGCATCAGAAGATAACTGAAACGATGGGAGCAGTACGCTACTCTACAAGAAGCTATGGAGGATGCCATCAGAAAAGAGGGTGAGGGATCAGATGACAAATATCCGACCACCCATACTCCTACTCCCTCGATAGCATCATCATCATCAAATGCTTCCACTCTATCCACAATACTGCTATTGGAACAGATGAAAAAATTCCACAAACAACTGATGGAGCAACTTACGGCACAGTTTGATCAGAAACAAAAAGCCTTACAAAGAGCTGTAGCAGCAACGCCACATCTATCAGAACCAAACCAGCTACAGTATTCACGATGCAAGAATTTATGGTGTTCAGTATGCACACAAAACCATATAGCGAATAAGTGTCCAGTCCTAAAGCAAAATCTGAGACTGATCCAGAGATTTTGCTATTTGTGCAACGCAACATCGCATGATATGGCCTTTTGGCCATTTAACCTCCAGATTGTCCAACAGAAGAGGAGTCCTTATCATATTTCTTATCCATATCATCAAGGGGCACCAAATGAGACATCGAGGTATGGCGTGCCGATTAATCAACAGTGCATCGCCTTACCTGCACCACCAGGGCCAATTAATCAACAAGTGGTCCACGTAAACTTGACAGCAGTAGGACCAAAGATGCCAGTACCACCTCAACCTAAACAGTAGCAATGGTATGGGCCGGATGAGCCATATATGGATCCTACCATAAATGAATATATTGCGGCCTATGCAGATCAAACTTAGCGTCAAGATGGAAGAAATTACGGTTGCTACAGATGCGATGAAGGACACATAATTGCTGAATGTCCTGACAAGTGACAATATACATCCTTCTACCAAGAATGTGGTTATAGACACTGCTTCAAGAACTGTCCATTAAGACCTGGGAACAGTGCGCCATTGAGCTTCATTGCAATACAACGAGCAATAGCTCCAGTGGGGATGCCACTGGAAAAACAACATTTTCATGCCCCTATGTTAGCCGTCCCCTAAACACATAAGAGGAAGGAAGTGGCTCCCTCACCACCACCATTGGTCACTAATGACCAACCCTCAACTTCAACACCATATCTGAATGTGAGGGAAGAAAGGAGATAGTACCAGAAGATACGGCATTGGGTATAGAGAGCATAAGCAGAGGAAAAAGAGCAAGAAAAAACCAACCCTACAAAACCTCCTGCTGATGAAGAACCTGAAACCACGAATGGGCTCACCATTGTGCACTGATCAGAACGATCGGTTGCATCATCATGAACCACCTTTCCACATGGTAGAGCCCAAGGAACCGCACACTAAGATACTCACAAGCCTGCTAGCAAGCCAAGTTAGTTTACCCCTCAGAGAACTAGTGCAGATTGTGCCACAAGCTAAAGGCCTTTTGGTTGAATGGGCCAAAACAGACGCAAAACCATCAGCACCATACGATGAGACAAGTAACATCCTCCACATCGGGACAGCATGGGAGAGTGAGGAAGACAACATCACCCTACCAATCAAACACACAAGACAATAGTGGTAGATGGAGGATTAGGTGTCAATTTGATCTCCACTACTTTGTATCAAAATCGGAGTTCACAGGGATTGAAACCACCAAAGTTCGCCATCAAGCTAGCAGATCAATCATATGTAAAACCAAAGGGTGTGGTTGCCGATATCCTTGTAAAAATAGCTTGTGATCACTTTTGTAGTGATGGACATACCAAAGTCCCCATTTGCATACCTTGTTTTACTGGAAAGGCTATGGTTGAGGACAACGCGAGAGTTCTCAACTGGGGTACTAGAAAACTCACCTTTGAGAATAGAGAACAGGCTGTAAAGGTCGATCCAACCACATGGGCAGTGAAACCTATTGCACCCAAGGCTGCTGATGACGGATCATCCATGACAAATCATACGATCAATCGCCCAAGGCAAGCCAAGGGTGGTCACTACGATTCAGAGACAAATGTCATGATATGGACGGATGCAAATGATTGACTGCCAAGCATGTCAATATGAATTGAATCCTGAATCCAACACATCTTCACCCAAGAGTCCAAAACTGGACCCAACTCTAAAAAAGTAAACTCTAAGTTTAAAATTGACTTTGGGCCTCAAGTTTTATTTTAATTACAAAGGGCCCAAGTCTATTATTTTATTTACACGCAACTTGCGTGCTCATTGGGCCATGGGCTTATATGCGCATGATGCCATACCCTCACAACACATTTTATTGACCGATATTATTTATTTACAATATGTCGGGAATACCCCCAACAAGACCCATGGCCTGAAGTAGTGCCGGTCCCTCGCACTCTGTTGGTCTAGTATAGAGTTTTCTTGGCCCACCTCTAGTTGATTAGGTAGCCCATGACATCTTCCATGAAATTGATTCTGTCCATTTCTTTCAAGTCTTTGGGCATGTGAAGGGACTTGTGGACTCATGTTAGCCAGTTTTGGCTGACCCACGCTTGGAATCTGCACATCCAAGGATTCGCCAAGGAATGCAGCTCGGTAATAGACTCTAGCGACTGGCAGCTGATCTTCTACTTTTTCTGAGGCTAGGACCTTATTAGGATCAAAGAATATGGGGGAGAGAAAATTGTCCCACTTGGTTTCAATCCCCATTAAATTCTCTAAGTCTTGGGTGTAAGTGGCTGCTGCGCGGACTGTTGGGTCAAGGCAATTGAAATATTTATTCATAAATAGGGTGAGAGCCCTTAGGACGTCTACATTCATATCCCAACCATGCTCTGATGGAATTTTTGGCCAATTGAAGTTCTGGATGGTGATTTTGTCTAGAGGGATGTCGCATTCTGCCCATTTGGATCGTCGTGTGCATGGCAGGAAGTGCGCGTTCACCCGTAGCTATTGCGGACTTGTCACATAGGCCCTGATGGCCACATGGTCCCGTTCAAAGAGCTGCTGGCGCCGCTTTGGTTGTGAGTTGAGGGCGAGTTGTTTGGCCTGGGCGAGCTCGTGAGTTGCGCTTGTTCGGTATTTGTCAAACTCCATCTGGTAGCTGTTCAAGGTTTGGCTATACACCTACACCTGACGTTTGAAGAGGTTCATCTCTAATTGAGAGAGCGACCTTGAGTTTGTTGCGGGTTGAGCTAACCAAACAAGTTTTTCACTTTGTAGTGCTTGCACTTCCGCCCCCAGGCGCGTATTCTCTACTTCATAGATTTGTAGTTGCGCCTGGAGGGGAACAAGTCGTTGGGACGCTTCAGACTGAAGCTCTCACACCTTTGTGGAGGCATCTGTCAGTGCTTTGGAGAGGCTCTGGAGAGGCTATAGCTTGGCGATCTCTTGGTGATCGTCTTCTTTGTGTTGTTGAGCTATAAGAAGCTCCTGTTGTAGCTTCGTGAGTTCCGCTCGTAGCTGGGTGTTGTTTCCGGTTGTCCAATGTGGCCCTGACTGCTATCGCCTCCTGGATGTATGTTTCCAAGGCTTGGTACGTCGTCATTAAATTCGTTGGAGCAGCCGGTACATTGGCACTGACAGGGGCTTGTGTGGTAGTGGCCCCGACGACCGATACAATGTCGTCGTCGTTGTCTTCGATAAGGTTCTCAAGGGACCTTCTGTCATCTAGGTCGGTGGGATCTGTTTGATCTGGTGATGGAATGAATATTGTTTGCACAAATGCATCATCAAGCAATGGTTGATTGCCCTCGGAAACCTTTGATGGCGAAATGGATGGTGTGAGAGAAACAGAAGTGGAAACATGGGTGGGGACAGTTTGTCCAAACGAGAGAATGGGTGGAACAGAGGGGAACTAAAGTGTAGTGTGGAGTACGGAAGGAAAAGATGGAGCGGAAGTGGTTTGGCGTGGCGGTGAAAAGTTGATGACTAGCATCCACGTCAGAATGTCCTGAGACAATTGAGAGTCATAAGGGTTGAACTAGAGAGGGAGAGCGGTGGGGATAGGAGTAATGGAGAATGCGATAGTAATGGAAGGGGATATGGAAGATGGAATAAAGAGAGAAGTAGTGTCAACAGAGGAGACGAGAATAGAAACAAAAGTAGTCGATGTGGGTGGAACAGAAAGAAGAGGAGCGGTAATAGAAACAAAAGGAGAAGGTTGTACAGAAGAGAAAGTGATGGTGGTAGATGGAGTTGTTATTGTTGTGATGGTGGTACGACGTCTGGTGGTAGGTGGAGATGAGGAGGAAGGACAGCGCCAGGCATTCTTTTCTTGGCCATCGTGTCAGTAATTACAGGTTGGAAGGATGTGGATGCGATAGAAGGTGGATAGATATTAGTGTGCGGCACAATGAAAGATAGAAGGCTGGAGCGGCAAAAACCGCGCACTTTTGCCTCGCGAAGTGCGCAGGAAAAATTACACAGTAGGGGGCCTACTATGATATGCTCATGGGTGTTGGGTTTGATGGAGATGGTTTGTTCGTGGATGAGGAAGACATGCCAGTCGTATGGCACAACCGTGGGGTCAGGGAAATCCAGAAAGGACTCCACTATCTGACTCAACAGCGTGGACTGGATTTTGTCCTTGCAAAATGTTGAAACAACCAGAAAGTTGTTCAACAGATACACAGCCACCTGTATGGTTGATTCCATGATAGCCTCTATCAGGTAACCGTTGTTAGTTTGGATCGGAATCTCTAGTGCAGTCTGGGCGACAAAAGATTTGATCAAGACTTTTGTAGTAAAAAGAGGTGGAAATGAGAAATACAGTGAATAAAAAATGTCGGATGGTAAGAAGTTCAAACCAAACCTCAATGAGCTCACCAATGAGATCTTCCTTGCCTTGAAAAAATTGCCACTTGAGTTGCTCCATGTAGTCTTCTTCATCCAACCTTTTGCCATCTTGATCATGCATGAACACTCCACCACAATCATAACATCCTTTGAGTTGATGAATAGATGTAAGATCCATGCCTTGGATCTTCCCAAGAGTCACTCTTCCTTTTCCCTTTCATTCACAAGACTCCCTCTTAATGATCACACCACAAAAGTTAGTAATCTCCCTTTTGATAGTTGCATCATAAGAAATGGAAGAATCTCGAACATTAGAAGCCATGAAAAGAATATATAGTACCTTTGGCATAAGAATGATTGAAGTGCTTTTTCTTGTCAAACTTGGACTTCTAATCAATGATATAGGTAATGATAATGAACCCTCACTATCATTCACAAAAGCATCATTCAAAGTACATCCTACTTTGAACACTTCACATTCATCTCTCCCTTTTGACTTGAGATCTTCCTCACCAAGTCTCATGATAGAACCTTTTGATCTACTTTCTTTATGAATACATGTGACACCACTTGTTGCACAAATGACTTTCTTGGACTCATCACATAAAGATGCAAAAGAAACTTTTTCTTCAAACATGCTCAAAGCACCATCTTTTTCCAAATGAGTAAATGAGTCATTAGCAACAACCATTTCCAAAGAAGAGTTTTTATCACCTCCATTGATGAAGTTAGATCTCTTCTCACCTTTTCCAATTTTGCACTTGCCATGTAGTTCCATTGAAGAGCCACCAAGACTTGGAAATCTATGAGTATAAGAGTTCAAACATGATACTAATTTAGCACCACATGACTCTATTTGACTAGTAGGTAGCACTAGTCCATCTATGGCTCGTGTATTTGGACCCGCATTCGATAGAACCTATGACGTCTAATTTGTTCAGCTACAGGGGACCTGATCTCGTATGGATAATCTTCTAGAATTTTAGGATCTATATGTTGGTCCATTGAATATAGTTGTGTCTTTTTGGTGTTGGGTATGAGTTTCTGGTATTTTTGGATTTTTTAGAGTTTTTGGTGTTTTTGGATTTTTGGTATTTCTTTTGGATTTTTTTGGATTTTTCAGAGTGTTTAAGGAAGTGAAGGAGGGGACTCAGTATGAAAAGGGCTTTCTATTGGTATGAGTTTTATTTTTTGAATTTTTTTTTCCAAACTCTAAGGCTTTGGGGAGATGGTGATTCGGTCGAAATGGAAATCAATGTGAAAAATGCAAAAATAAGCTTGGTAGAGGCCAAAAATCTTGTATATAAATAAACACACATGTGTGGAGCCTGTTCTCACATGTGAAACTAGTGTACTTTTCATGTACCATAATCATATATGTTGTACATATGATTTAATTCAAGTTCTAGTGGCTAAAATGGCCAAAAACTAGATTTCTAGACATATGACACATGGCATCAATCTATTGATTGCATGAGCCACATCCTTTGGTTAGGTGTCATATCCCATGTGTAGAGGACAACTCACACGTGTGGAATAAGCTGAAGTAGGCAAATTTTGACTTCTAGAAGATCTCCAAGTAGATCTCCATATAGAAGAAAAATGGACCAAAAGTGCTCAAAATAGAAGGTTTTGTCCAAGTGTCAGTTTTGCATGATGAATCATCATATGACAAAGCACCTTCACACATGTTGGATCAGAGGTATGATCAGTACCACGAGCTCTCACTTATTGTATATATAGAGCCACATTTGGCCGTAATTATTGTGAGACACCAATCTTGGTTTTGGAAGCAATTTTGAGTGATTCTCTCATTTGTCTACATTTGTTTTAATTGTTTTGAGGTGCTATCAATGTGCACTTGATTTTCAGGTTGGAGTCCGTACTCAGACAGGGTTTCACACGTGGGAAACCAGAAAGTACACCTACCTTCAAATAATGATTGTTCTTGTTAGGATTTTGTGTCTAGAATTGATCTAGATTGATCTTAATCTCAAGTAGATTGATAGATCAAGTAATCTGACAACCAATCCCTCTTGAGGATCAGATTAGGATCCACTCTTGGTCCTTTTTGTACTTTTTGCACATGGTATCAGAGCCTAGTACAAGAGGTGTTGTTGAAATTAATAGGATTAATCCAAACCAGATCTAACCTTAATGGTGTTTCTGCTACCCATAGTGCTCATCTTGAGAGACATACACCCAAGCTAGGTCTACGAAAGTTTGATGGTAGTTTGGACCCTCAAAGATTTTTGCAAATCTTTGAAAATGCATGTGATATGTGGCGAAACATCTCTCGCTACTATGGTCCAACTGTTTTCGATGACCATGATCGCTAAAGCACATGACTGGTTTTTCAACCTTGATCATGAAGATGAGACAGATTGGTCAATTTTGAAAGAGTCCTTTATCAAGCGTTTTAAGCCCTTTCGCTTGATCGAGAGTCCTTTTGTCAAATTGAGTAACATCAAGATGGCAAAAGATGATCTTGATCGAAAGAAAATCTCTGGAGAAATGATAGTTGAATCCCCTCTTATGAAGCCCAAAGAGATCCAAAAGTAATGGATCAAAAGAAAGAATTGCAGAAAAAAAGGAAGATGAAGACAACCGTGAACCTACAAATAAAGTGAGCTCCTCACCCAGCAAGTGGTGGTCAAAGCTCGACATTGCAAGGGTCCAAGGCTGTAACTGTAGAACTATCAGTTCCTTCACCCTTCCACCAAGCCTTCATCATGTTTCCTTACCATTACCAAACCATCCACCCAAATCTGATACTACCACCAATTTTCGATGATGAGCCCATTCTCTTGAGACTAATAATCGAAAGTGTTACCTGTAGATCAAAGGTTTTCTTTGAGACTGGAACTTAAACTGAGAGAAGAACCACATAAACACCCAAAAGAAAATGGAGGATACAGACCTCCCAGAAGTTAGGATCTGCCAAGAAACCAGAGATGAAACCGTCAATGGCAAATACAAGTGATAAGAAAGCACTCGAGCATGCAAGTTGTGAAGCTACTGGGAGCTCTCCAAATTTTGAGAATGTCAACCCATTGCAGCAATACGACATTCAGGTTAAATTGCGGTAATTTGCGAAAATAGTTTTTGATAAAGACTGACAACAATAAACACTTGGTTTTATGTAAGTGAATGAGGATCTATGCTTTTCCAAGTGCCGATCAAAGATGCCAATGCAAAAGCGGAGCGACATCATCCAATATGAGTTGTAGTGGGTCCTGCAACACATTAGGGGTGGGATGATGTTGGCTGATTTTGACGAATCCCCAAGATACTCGGACAGAGCAACTCAAGAGCACCTCTCACCTTAGACCGAGGAGGTCTCTATGAAGTAGTGCACCTAATTCAAGCTTCAATTTTAATTTTTTGACTGATCTAATCCAAGAACTAATCAAGAGATTAGATTTTCTATAGAAAATGCTTGATTTTGCACCAAAAATCACTCAAATTGGGTATGTGAGTCAAATTCTACAATTTTTTGAAATTTCTCGGTCAAAATCAGAGCTGTACGGCCTCACACGTGTGAAAAGAGTTCCTACAGCCCACAACAAGATCTGGACCAAAAATTTTGAGGATAGCTATCAAATCCAACTCGCTACACAAAATTTGACTAGTTCTCAAAAAACTGCTAATTTTGGCCTTGATTTTGATTAACTCTATCAATTTCAACAAAACCTCTTGTACTAGGCTCTGATACCATGTGCAAAAAGTACAAAAAGGACCAATAGTGGATCCTAATCTGATCCTCAAGAGAGATTGGTTGTCAGATTACTTGATTTATCAATCTACTTGAGATTAAGATCAATCTAGATCAATTCTAGACACAAAATCCTAACAAGAACAATCATTATTTGAAGTTAGGTGTACTTTCTGGTTTCCCACATGTGAAACCCTGTCTGAGTATGGACTCCAACCTGAAAATCAAGTGCACATTGATAGCACCTCAAAACAATCAAAACAAATGTAGACAAATGAAGAGAATCACTTAAAATTGCTTCCAAAACCAAGATAGGTGTCTCACATTGATGATGGCCAAATAAGCCCCTATATATACACTTTTGGAGCTCGAGGTACTGATCATGCATCAGATCTCACACGTGCGAGGATGCCTTGTCACCATCATGTAATTTGACACTTGGATCAAAATTTTCCATTTTGGGCATTTTTGGTCTATTTTCCTACTATATGGAAATCTTCATAGAAATCTTCTAGAAGCAAAAACTCGCCTACTTCAGCTATTTTCACACGTGTGATCTGTCCTCTATACATGGGCATCACTTCATAGGCATTGGTTTCCCATTCCGTGGCAAATGCTGTTTTGTGTTGGTCTTGGGGGGCTATCTTCACCTGATTGTAGCCGCTGAAGCCGTCTAGAAAACTGTAGGCCTCGACGTTGGCTACTCTGTCGTGGAAACTTTTCGTAAATGGTAAAGAAAAATGATCTTTTTTGGTAACTGCATTTAGCGCCTTCAGATTCACACAAATCAACAGTCGTAGTTTCTTCCGTCTTGTCGTTGAGTTTGAGCTGCATAGGCCACAACATATTCATTTATGACAGGATCCATAAATGGTTCATCTGGTCCGTACCATTGCTGCTGCTCAGGTTGAGGTGGCATTTGCATCTCTGGTTCTACTGCTGTCAGGTTTACATGGGCCACTTGTTGATTGGCTGGCTTTGGTGGAGCTAGTAAGGCCATACGATGTGGTTGATTTGGTGCGCCATACCTTGGTGCCGCGTTGGGTGTCCCTTGATGGTAGGGATAGGAAGTCTGATAAGGACTTCTCTTCTGTTGAACAATCCGGGGGTTGAACGGGCAAAATGCCGTATCGTGCGATGTTGCATTGCACAGATGGTAGAATCTATGTGTCAGTCTCATATTTTGCTTCAGGACTGAAAACTCATTTGTTGTATGGTTTTGCGTGCACACTGAACACCATACATTTTTCTGTCTTGGATACTACAGCTGGTTTGGTTCCGGTTCATGTGGCGTTACTACTGCAGCTCCTTGTAAGTCTTTCAATTTCTGGTCAAACTGCGTCGTAAGTTGCTCCATCTGCTGTTTGTGTAATTTTTTCATTTGCTCCAACAATAGTTATGTGGATAGATCAGATGCGTTTGGTGATGATGATGCGATTGAGGGAGAAGGAGTATGGGTGGATGAATATTCGTCGTCAGATTCCTCATCCTCTTCTCTGATGGCATCTTCCATAGCTTCTTGCAGAGTAGTGTATTGCTCCTGTCGTTTCAGTTCTCTTCTGATGCTTCGTGGTAGTCCTGCTAGAAACCACATGATCACCGCGTGATCGGGAGTTAGGGCTGCACTGCACTCAGATCGTAAGTGTTTGACCCGCTCAATATAGTCCCTGACCCTTTTTCATTGACCCATTTTGACTTTGCTCAACAGGAGAAATGGGTCTTCTAGGAACTTTTTTGGTTTAAAGCACGTAATGAGAGCCGCTTTAACCGCTTCCTAGGTAGATTTTTCTTCCTCTGATAGGTTGAAAAAACCAATCCTGAGCCTCTGCTAGTAAGGACATAGAGAATAGCATCAGCTTCTTTGCAGGTGTCCGTTCACCATAGATTTCACAAGCCTGCTCGTAGATCTAGAGAAATCGAATGGAATCTGATAATCCGTCATATTTTGGTATTTCCATCTGTGGTGCTCTCCGAGTTGTTTGCAAGGGAGCGACAGGTACGGGTTGGCCCATTGGTTCCATTGGTGCTGGTTCCGGTTTTGCCTCTTGTTGCATAGCTGCTAATCTGGGAAGGTGTGGTGTTTGATTTGCTATCCTTAGTGCTATTGATCGTCCCGATCTCAGATTCATCCGATGGTGGGTTCCAAAGTGACTGGATCTTGCTTATACAGTAGGATGCAGTCTGGATCTTTAAGGATATGATCAATCTAATCGGCCAGAAGTGAATTTTAAACCCTTTACGGTGTTTTTCCTTGATAGCTTTTTACTCCTTGCACTGATGGACCTGAGATTTTGACAGTAGCTGGATCTGATGCAGATCTTTCCACTAATCTAGTTTGCGAAGGTTCTCTTGTGCGAGGGTTGGATGTGTCTTTAGCTGTTCTTGCAGGTAAAAAAATTGATATCTTTCAGATCTATGGGAAGTAACTCTTGCAAGGCTCACAGTAGCTGGATCTAGTTCATATCTCACTATAGAATTCTCTACGAGAGTTAACTCTCGCAAGAAGTGAAAATTTCACTATCTGCAAGGATTTAAAACCACTTTTTTGGCTTGATCTTCACTAGATCTTCACACTAACTCTCGCAGGCTTCATCACTAATGTAAATTGACATTCTAAATCGATTGAGAGGGTCTGCGAGAGTTCTTATTGGAAGGATTTGCTAGATCTCACTTTTTAGTGAGACTTTTGCACTTAAATCCAATTTTTTGCTCACTGGAATCAGACTAACTCTCGCAAGCTCTTTTGTGTCCTTGTCTCACTGAGATGGAGCTACAGAATCCTCTGCGAGAGTTCTTGACCACTGGAACTGAAAATTTTGCTGTCTGCGTGTATTCACTGGTACTTTCTCGTCTTTTTTTCACTGGGAACTCTACTTAGAATTTGCTTTGCATAGGAACACAGATCATGCTACATAGTAACACAGACAGAAAACACTCTCCTCAACAAGCTCACATAGCAACTGTATTTCTCAAAATGAAATTGCACTGTACATATAGTTGTTCACTCAGGCAACCCATGCATGACCCAGGTTGCCGTTGGCGGGACGCGTGTCCCGTCGACTTGCCTTGTGGCGAGGCCAACTGATCCTTATCCACTGATAGGACCCACAATATAGTAACACAATAATTCTAACTTTAATTCTAACTCTCTTCCTTAAAGTAAAGTCACTTTTTATACAGTCATATACATAGCTTTAAAGTCAACAAACTTTAAGTATAGAAAGCTTTGATCTAAATTTATCAAACTTTTTTCCAGTAAGTGGCTTAGTGAACATATCAGCTAGTTGTTCTTCTGTGCTACAATGAACAACATGAATTTCACGATTCAGCAGCCTCTTACATATGAAGTGATACTGAATCTCAATGTGTTTAGTTCTCGCATGGAACACTGGATTCTTTGCTAGCTGAATGCCACTATGACTGTCGCTATGTAAAGTCGTGGATTTTTCTACTTCATGCCAATTTCTTCCAAGATTTGTCTCAACCATATAGCTTCTTGTGCAGCACTACACATTGCCTTATACTCTGCTTCTGTGGTGGAAAGAGCAATTGCATTCTAACTAGACCAGGAAAAACAATTACCACAAAACTGGAATATATACCCTGTGGTGGATCTACGATCATCATAGTCACCTACCCAATTCGCATCCACATAGCCACACAACTCAGATAAACCATCATGCTTCTTGTAAATCAAGCCATACTCTGAAGTGCCTTTCACATAACGCAAAATGCGTTTAGCTGCCTTCCAATGCGTTTCCGTAGGTGCTGCCATTAACGGACTTACAATACCAACAACATAGCATATATCTGATCTAGTTGTGGTAAGGTAAATCAAGCTCCCTACTAACTGTCTATATAAGGTAGCATCAAATGACTGTGACTCATTAAGCTTAGAAAGCTTTTTACCTAGTTCAATAGGAGTGTTTACTGGTTTGCAATCCTGCAACCTAAACCTGTGCAGCAAATCTTTGACATACTTCACCTGTGTTAAACCCACTTCATGTCCTTTTTGCCACACTTCTACTCCAAGGCAGTAATGCATCAGGCCGAGATCTGTCATCTCAAATTGTTTCATGAGGTCTTTTGTGATCATGTCTATCATCTCTTGATTATTTCCCGTAATAATCAAGTCATCAACATAAAGAGCAATCAAAGCAACCATACCATCAAAGCATAAGACATATAGATTTGGATCAGAATGTGTTCTCACCATCCCCTTTGAATGAAAGTAGGCATCAATCCTGCTGTACCATGCACGTGGTGCTTGTTTAAGACCATAAAGCGCTTTCTTCAAGCGACATACTTTATTTTCCTGTCCTTCTGTTACAAAGCCTTCACGTTGATCCATTAACACTTCTTCTTCTATCTCACCATTTAGAAAAGCGGATTTCACATCCATCTGATGCAAAGGCCAACCAAAATGTGAAGCTAAAGCAATAAGTAGACGTAGAGTATTCCACTCAAAAACCGACGCAAAGGTCTCCTCATAGTCAATGCCTTTATTTTATGCGTACCCTTTGATCACCAGTCTTGCTTTGTGCTTTGCTATACTTCCATCTGCATGGTACTTAGTCCTGTATACCCATTTGCAACCAATGGGTTTCTTGCCAACTGGTGGTTCTACTAAGTCCTATGTGCTATGCTTAGCAATTGACTCCATCTCCTCTCCCATGGCCTTGACCCAAATGTCATCATTCTTCGCTTCACCATAAGTCGAAGGTTCTTTGCTTTGAATAATGTTAGATAAAAGAGCATAATTCGCTACATATCTTTCAGGTAGTATCTTCTCTCTTGTTGATCTTCGTAGCTCTCCCTGGTTAGATGATCCTGGAAAGTCATCTATGTCGCGGCTCTCCATCAATCTCTCAAACCACTTAGGGAGCTTTCTGTTAGGTGATCGGCTTTCTGATGAAAATGTATCCCACGGTACATCCTTCTCCTTGCATTTGTCACCTGCAACTTCAATCCTTCTTGCTCCAAAAGGTTTGTCCCTACCTCTCCAACCTGTTTCTTGAGGTTGAGTGGTAGTATCTTGAGATGTATCCTCATGTTCATCACTCGGAAGGTCAATGAATGGATCATCATCAGGTGGTATCCTCACTATACCATCTTTCCTACTGGATGTGTCTATCTTCTTAGCATCCTGCTCTTTATACATCTTGGATTGATCAAAGATAACATCACGGCTTATATGGATTTTGTTTTCGACTGGATCAAAACATCTATAGCCCTTCACATGATCATCATATCCTAGGAATATACACTTGATAGCTTTTACATCAAGTTTACGTCTCTCTTCCTTAGGAATGTGTACAAAGGCCTTACATCCAAAGATTCGCAAGTGGTTCACCTTTGGCTTCTTCTTCGTGAATGCTTCCTCAGGTGTTATCTTTGGTATGGCAATGGTAAGACTTCTATTTTGAAGATAGACTGCTGTGCTACATGCTTCTGGCCAAAAATCTTTTGGTAGTTTCATCTCAACTAGCATAGATCTGGCACTTTCCACAATCGTACGATTTGTGCGCTCAACTACACCATTGAGATCAAAGATCATTGAAGTCATTAGACTTATACTCACCTCCACTATCTAATCTTAGGACTTTGATCTTCCTACCTGTCTGATTTTCGACCAAGTTTTTGAAGTTCTTGGAGTTATCAAATGCATCTGATTTCTTCTTCAAGAAGTAGATCCACGTCTTACGTGACATATCATCAATAAAGGTCATGAAATAGAAGGCTTTTCCTAAGGACATGGTCCTCATAGGCCCACATAAATCTGTGTGGATTAAATCCAGGATGTTCTTTGCTCTTGCAACACCACCTTTATTGAAATTCTCTCGATGCTGCTTCCCATATACACAAGATTCGCACATCGATTTCAAGTGATCTTCTATGGTAGGCAAGCTTGTTGCCATCTCCAATTTTCTCATCACAGTGAGGCTTCCCAAGTTCAAGTGACCAAGCCTCTTGTGCCACAACTCAGTTTGCGAAGGAACGGACGATATAAGTCCATGTTGCCCCTTGATTGTGGCATTCAACCTGTACAATTTTGTATTGGGCTCTCTTATTCCATTCGCAATAACTTTGAACTTTTGGTTCGCATCCTTCACAAAGCAACGATCATGGGCGAATTCTACTTTCAACTTTTGATCAGTAATGACTCCAACAGAAAGTAGATTTTTCTTCAAACCTGGTACGTAAAGTACCTCCCTGATCATCCCGCTTTTGCCATCAGGCGGTTGGATTGAAACTGTGCCTATCCCCTTGATCATGCACACCTCACCATTTGCTTGTGAAATAGATGTTCCATTATCCAACACCTTCAAACTACTGAACCAATTCTTGTTACCTGTCATGTGTCTTGTGGCTCCTGAGTCAATATACCATGCTTGATCATCTTGATTAGATGACAATGCAGATATGAAGATGCTAGAGTCTTTAATCTTACTCTCATCGACAAGGTTACCTGCTTGTTTTGGTTTTCCCTTGCCTTGTTCCGCCAGGAATTTGCGACATTCACTCTTCCAATGGCCCTTTTTACCACAATGGAAGCACTTGCCTTTCTTAGTTTTGCTGGAAGATCCCTCATCCTCCTGAGACTTGGCAAACTGCTACTTAGACTTCTTCTTGCCCTTGCCCTTGCCTTGTTTTTGGCATGTCGCAAGTGCCTGATCGTCAGTATTTTGACGTCTAGCTTTCACCATTTCTCGTCGTTGCTCTTCCTGCATCAAATTCCTGTGAGCTCGTCAAAGGTTGGCAATCTCTCTCTTGATGCTATTCCGCTCACAAACATCTGATAGGGTTCTGCAATGCCGCATAATGCATTATGCACCAGCTCCACATCACGTATGCGCTCTCCAATAGAATGCAGTTCATCTCTCATTGTCTTGATTCTGGTCATGTACGTCTGAATGTGCTCTCCTTGCTCCATGCGGGCACTATTCAACTTTGACTTCAGAAACATGATTCTTGATGAATTTGACATCTTGAACTGCTCCTTTAGCACCTCCCATGCCTGTCTGGGTGTAATAGCATCACAAATGTGGGTAATGATGTGATCCTTCACTAACAAGTTAATGAAGGTCAAAGCTTTCCTCATCTTTTTGTCAAACACTTTGATGTCTGCTTCATTTGACGGCCTTCTCTCATCACCTGTGACGACTTCCCACAGGTCTTTCTCCATCAATATGTTTTTCATTTTGAATTTCCACACTGCATAATTGGAAATCCCATCCAATTTGCTACTTTCACTCAAAATGGACTCTCCCATGTTTGCCATCGCAAAACTGCTTGAAACTTCTGCCTTAGGCTAAGAACAGCATGTCGAGGCCAACAATGATGTCAGAAGTTGAAAATAATGACCTGCACTTTTTCTCTTACCAGGCCACTCGCCAGTTATGTATAAAAACCATAACCCCAAGCCCGGTTTCAATTTTCAGCTGGCTTCGAAATTGTCAATTTTTCACCAAATTTTTCCCTGTCTGATGCTATGCACAGGCTAATAATCCCTCTGCTGAGCTTAGCAAGCCTCTATAAATTAGATACTGTGCACCAATGCTTTTCTTTCCGTCTTCAACCCGCCGTAAAACCCCGAACTCTCAGAAGACAGTTCTCCCGAAGCTCTCTTCAACGACGACACTGTACTATGTACACTCCCTGTACGGCTCTGATGCCAACTTAGAATTTGCTTTGCACAGGAACACAGATCATACTACACAGTAACACAGACAAAAAACACTCTCCTCAACAAGCTCACATAGCAATTGTATTTCTCAAAATGAAAGTACACTGTACATATAGTTATTCACTCAGGCAACCCATGCATGACCCAGGTTGCCGTTGGCGGGACGCGTGTCCCGTCAACTTGCCTCGTGGCGAGGCCAACTGATCCTTATCCACTGATAGGACCCACAGTACAGTAACCCAGTGATTCTAACTTTGATTCTAACTACTTTCACACAGGCACTTAGACATCAAACTAACTCTCACAAGCTTCTTTGTGTCCTGGTCTCACTTAGTGTAGACAGACATTGCTAATCTACGTTACAGATTATTATAGCATTCAACAAAATCAAACCAACGTGCAGAATTGAATAAACAAGTGAATCAGATACATGAATAGTAGCAGACAAATATTCATTCGAGATCATACAATCATTCAGAATAATATGCGCATAACAACTATAATATTCTCTGTTGATCTTCTGATTTCAAGCACTATGTGACAGATCCACACAATGCATTGGTGTGAGAGAAATACAATTCTCTCACGAATAGTGTCTCGCTTACTAGCGGACTTCTGGATCTGGTAATCCTCTTACAAAATTATCTCACTCACAAGCGGACATATATTCTGTATATTTTCGATTTTTTTTTTGCATCAAGCAGAGAGTATATAGTTCGCAACTTTTTTGTGTCGTGTCGTGTAACTTCCCAAATCAGCAAGATTAAACATCTACAACTAATCTTGGATTACAAGAGTGGTAGATTAGCCACTTCTAGAGTACTTCAGTTGATGTCATGATATCTGATCAAATACTTGTACGCCATGGTACTTGGCTGATCTTATTGGTCCTTTGTGGAGCATGAATGATTTTGTGTCGTAAAACAATTTCGTGTTGTGTGTCACGAAATTGTTTTCAAATATTTTTGTTTCGTGTGTCTTTTATGTCAAATTCAGGGTGGAAAGCTAGCAAAGCTTTGGCAATAGAAACAATTTATTTTTTCAATAACCAAAACTTCCACCTTGCCACTGTTTGTTGATGAAACTTGCGATTTAGGTGGATCAATCTAGCATCCATCCTTTTGGTGAGCTCCTTGTTGGCTTGATTTTGCTTGTGACCTCTGAACCGTTGGATCTGACTGTCAGGCCTTCCGCTCCACCTTTAGTCCCTGTCGAGGATTCTTGATTGGACATCTTGCACTCGGCTGATCTTCAAAGCAGTATGTACATTCATCCCTTTCAAGAAAATTGACCATGCGAGCATAAGCTTGAGGACAGCCTGAACTTGAAGTGCAAGGTTCTTGGTCTTCCACTGCACTCGATCTGTTTGACTTTGCTACACTTCTTTGCCTTGCATAGGGTTCTATTCTTGCTGGATCATCGCTCGTTGTTGACTCTCATTTCTTTGATTTCCCATCGGATGATTCATCAGAGCGATAGAAAAAATCCTTCATCTTGTGTGAGATTTCCATCATGGAAGCATTCTTACAGAGTTGTGCAAGTGATGCATAATATGCTAATTATACCATACCAAATCTGATCTTTTTGGACAGTCCGACATAGTATTTTGCCATGATGATCTGTTCAGAAATCAGACAATCCTTCACTAGATGGAAGATCTGATAGGTGTAGTCTCAGATGGTTTCATCAGAAAACTTCTTTAGTTTAGACAATCCTGCGATGGCGGTCTCCGTAGCTTAGCACTAGAATGTCGCAAAGTAGCCGATTGATGGATCGCTTCAGTGATGGTGCAATGGTGAAGATGTTCCAGTTTTTTTATTTTAAGTTTATAATTATTATTATTTTAGTGAGAAGAAGAAGAAGAAGAAGAAGAAGAGAAAAGAGTAAGTAAAAAAAAAAAAAATTGACTAGTGAGGATGGAACCGGTCGAGTTCGGACTTAAAACCTCCCGTCGAGATGTGATCGCTTCCTTCGGTCGAGATTTGTTAGAAACCCTTCAGTCGAGATTTGATAGAAACTCGCTGGTCGCGATATGAAAAGAAACACTTTGGTCGAGATCTGACACGACGCTTCAGTCGAGATTTCAGCGGAAATGGATCGGTTGAGATTTGAGACAGAGCTCTGTTTGAGATTTGAGTCAGGGCTTCGGTTGAGATTTGAGACAGGGCTCCGGTTGAGACTTGAGTCAGGGCTTCGGTTGAGATTGGAGTCAGGGCTCCGGTTGAGATTTCAGAAAGGACTCCGGTTGAGATTTGAGATAGGGCTCCGGTTGAGATTTCATGAGGGGGCTTCGGTTGAGATTTCGCAAGGGGCTCCGGTTGAGATTTCACAAGGGGGCTCCGGTTGAGATTTCACAAGGGGCTCCGGTTGAGATTTCACAAGGGAGCCCTGGTTGAGATTTCACAAGGGGCTTTGGTTGAGATTTTGCAAGGGGGCAACGGTTGAGATTTCGCAAGGGGCTCCGGTTGAGATTTCGTATGGAGGCCTCGGTCGAGAATGGAAGAGTGAGGAGATGGTAGGAGCATGAGCATATGTGTTGGCAGGGCAGGATTTGTTCTGGTTGTTCTGATTTGTTTGAGGTGAATGTGCAGTGGGGTTGGCTCTGTTAGGAGAAGGGAGTAATCTGATAGAGGACGTCTATAGAAGCATGAGAGTTCTGTGTTAAAATTGTTGCAAGAGCGTCCGGACTTGGCATTCAATGAAATCCAACTCTGTTAGTGTGTTTGCTAACAATGAGATAGCCAACGGATTTGCGAGTGTATCAGCCTGTGGATTTGGGCAATGATGTAGCCATTGATGTGGCTCTGTCCAGTTTGTAGAAACTCAGATGTGTGAAAAGATTGGGAGTTTGTAAGCAGGTATCTGAACAGTTGTAGTTCTTATGGATTTAGAATGCATTGGAGTTCAAGTGGCAACGCTGTCAAATGTTGCCAGATTCCACACTTTTTAGAATCTGTTTACTGTTCTGCTTCTTACTTCTTGCGTATAGAACTGTTTTTGCCTGTCACCAGGCACATTTAGGCATTTTCTTGAATGTTACCTTCTTAGTCAAGGCCCAAAATAGGCAGAAAGAGATTGGTATCAATCTAGTATTAATGTCTTGCCTATCAGAGGACAACTCAGATCTGTTTCTCTTGAACTGTGTCACATGGAATCAATCCATCATGTAATCAAAATGTTCAACCAAATGATCAGCATGCAGTCCAGGTGAACAACCATGAAATCTACTTCTACTTTGCTACAAAATGAACTGAAATTAGATCCTAAGCACTACAATACTTGCGTAAATTAGCAAAACAAGAACAAGAACTAATCTACAGCATTTTAGAGGTCCAAGAATCAAGAAACCAACCAATCTTTTGATTCTTGGACATCCCAAGAATATCAAGAACTAGAATGTCAAGAATATTCAAGATCTCACCACATTTCTAGCCTATTTAGTTTACTTGAATGCTGATTCCTACATTAATCCACAAACAAGAAACGATAACTAATCCACTCTAGGAAAAAAAGGAAATCTAATCCACAACTACAATCCACAACCACACACAAAGGGAATGGAAGGGCAAGATCATTACTGCATCACTCAAGAAACAAGAATGATCAAGGAGCTCAAGAATGCATCAAAACTCATGGAAGATCTTATCATTTCAGCATGGAGTTGATACAATACACAAAAGGCTCCTCTTCACAAAGAGAGAGTTTCTTAAATAAGCAAGAGAGCTCCTTAGGTGGCATCCTAGTGGAATTTCCACATTTCACAAATTACAAGTGGAATAATGCTCTCCACTAGAGGTCACCATCAAAAGGTGGCTCACTCTACTTTCTTTAAGAGGGGTCTACTTGCATTTATTACATTAGCCTAGAAATACTAGTTCCTACATGGTCATTCCATCTTTCGAAATTCACCATGAGGCTTACACAGTTCCTACTTGGCAGTATTAACTAGTATTCCTTGGCTCTCATACTCGGCTCTCAGTCTTCGTTAGTCTCGTCTTCACAGAGATCTCCTCGGTCTAAGGTGAGAGGTGCTCTTGAGTTGCTCTATCCGAGTATCTTGGGGATTCGTTAGAATCAGCCAACAAGAATGTAGACAGACACTGCTGATCTACGTTTGAATAAACAAGTGAATCAGATACATAATAGTAACAGACAAATATTCATTTGAGATCATATAATCATTCAGAATAATATGCGCATAACAGCTACAATATTATCTATTGATCTTCTGATTTCAAGCACTGTGTGGCAGATCCACACAATGCATTGGCTTTTCCGTCTTTTTAGTTTTATGCATCAAGCAAAAAAATATATAGTTCGTGAACTTTTTCATGTCACATTGTGTAACTTTCCAAATCAAAAAGATTAAACATGTACAACTAATCATGGATTACAAGAGTGGTAGATTAGCCACGTTCTAGAGTACTTCTACAGGTGTCTTACCTTCCACGGATTTTGTAGGACACCGATTCAGAATGTGCATAGATGTGCTATAGGCTTCTGCCCAAAAGGTGTTTGCTGTGAAAAATACAGATCCTAAGTGGATCTAAACTCCAAGATCATTGGCTTGAATGCTTGCACTCCAAACTACATAAGCTAGGAATTGGCAACACATTCTATGCTACCTAGAATGCAAAGAACTTGATCAAAAAGCATTTACCACAAATGGAAACTTCCATAAACATCAAGTGCGGCCCAAAATAGCATTATACAGTCCATAATACATCAGCCTATCACTTTTGGAAAGCACCTAAGATCATACACAATAGCTTGAAGACAATACACACAACAATGCTCTCAATGGAGGAAGAAACAATGACAATGATCTATTGATCTCAATGAAGCATACAAAAGGTTTCTCCAACCTGTTCTCCACGACTTCCCTACTATTTATGGATGAGGAAGATGACTCTCTCTCCTCTCTCTAGAAGGTACTTGACCCTAGATATTCCCTATATAGGAAAAATAGCTAAAAATGGCTTATATGACCAAAATACATCAAAATGATCTCATTTTGAAGGGTATGAAGTTTGACACTTCATCATACTGAAAAAATACAGTAAATAAAAACATTGTGGCCTGGTTCACACGTGCGAAACTCCAGAACCAAAACTATTTACAATTTTAGCCAATTTAGGCCTCAAACTAGCTAGGAAATGTTGACAATTTTCACACTCCCTCTTCAACATTGGATGCTAGTTTCAACATAGTCTTTGAGCACATTCCAAGATTAGATCTATGCATTAAATATAGGTCCTTTCCCAATGGTTTGGTGAAGATATCAGCCACACACTCCTTTGAAGAGACATGTTGAAGCTCCACCTCTTTGGCAATGACTTGATCTCTCACAAAATGGTGAGCAATCTCAATATGCTTGCTCCTTGCATGAAAAACAGGATTGCTTGCCAAGCTTTGGGCTGAAAGGTTATCACAAAGTATGATTGGAGTCTTCTCTGGTTCCAGCAAGTGAAGATCCAATAACATCCTCTTGATCCAAAGAATCTCCTTGGTGCATGTTGTTAATGCCTTGTACTCGGCTTCGGTGGAAGATAGAGAGATAGTTGGTTGCTTCTTTGATAGCCATGAGACCACTCCATCTCCAAGATAGATTGCAAAGGCACTTGTTGACTTCCTATCCATTTGATCACCTGCAAAATCTGAATTCATAACAAAGTTTTGAGAAAGTAAGAAGGAATTGAGCTTAGCATACCAACTCCTTGGTGCTTGCTTTAGCCCATACAAACTCTTTTGGAGATAGCACACATGATTAGGCTCATCATGTGAAACATATCCCTCGGGTTGCTCCATGTAAATATCTTCTTCAAGATCACCATTCAAGAAGGCATTAGTAACATCCATTTGCCACATATCCCAATCATAAAGAGTTGCAAGAGAGATTAGGATTCGAATAGTTACCATCTTTGCCACGGGTGCAAAGGTCTCATCATAGTCAATACCATATTCTTGAGCATACCCCTTTGCCACCAACCTTGCCTTGTACTTGTTGATTGATCCATCTTGATTTGTCTTGATCTTGAAGATCCACTTACAACCAATTGCCTTCTTGTCCTTTGGAAGCTTTACCAACCTCCATGTGTTGCTTTTGATGAGTGCTTGATGCTCATGATCCATGGCTTGGATCCATTCCTTCTTTTGAATTGCTTCACCTACACAAGTTGGTTCATCAAAAGAGGTAAGAAAAGCAAAGTTAGAGTTGTCCACCACTTGCTTTCTTTTTTCATCATAGGTTAGCCTTGATGGCTTAGCCCTTTGCCTTTGAGTCTTCCTTGAAGTTTGCTTTGGAGTGGCATCTCCATCTTCATCCAAGACATCTTGCACATCATGATGATTAGTAGGCACATCAACATCAACATCAACAACATTGGAAACATTCTCTTCATGAAAGATGACATCCCTACTTATGACAACTTTCTTTGTAGAAGGAATGTACACTTTGTAAGCCTTGCTTACTTCACTATAGCCAACAAACACACCCTTCTTTGATGAAGGGTCTTCTTTAGTTCTATCATCAAGTGTGATATTGACAAAACATGTACATCCAAAGATCCTACAATGCTTGACACTCGGCCTTCTACCATAAAGAACCTCATGAGGAGTTTTACCATCCAAGGAAGCACTTGTCCATCTATTACATAGATAGTTAGCACATGCTAAAGCTTCCCCCCAAAAAGACTTAGCAAGATTAGCATGTAGTCTCATTGCCTTGGCACATTCACAAAGGGTTCTATTCTTCCTCTCGGCCACTCCATTCTGTTGTGGAGTCCTAGGACTAGACATCTCCCTCTTAATCCCATGTGCTATACAAAAGTCTTTGAACCTATTTGAGGTGTATTCCCCTCCATTATCAGATCTTAAGCATTTGATCTTTGTATTGAATTGGTTTTCCATTTCATTCTTGAACTTGACAAATGCAGCAAACACTTCATCCTTACTTTTAAGAAGATAGATCCAAGTATACCTACTAAAGTCATCAATGAAAGTTGCATACATCTTTGCCCCACCATTGCTAGTTGTACTAGAAGAATGAATATCAGAATGCACAAGTTGAAAAGCTTCTTTAGATCTAGAAGTAGATCTAGAATAAGCAAGTCTATGAGATTTGGACAAGGCACAATGTTCACAAACACTATTGTTTGCAACAAGACTTTTAGGGAGACCAAGAACAAGCTCTTTCTTTGCCATTACCTCCAAAGATTTGAAGTTGGGATGGCCCAACCTCTTGTGCCAAACTTCTTGGTTTGTCAATTGCTCCCTAGCCATACATCCTTCATGATTAGAGATCACACATGCATCAAGCTTGAAAAGTTTACCATGCCTCCTACCTTGAGCAATCAAGGATCCACATTTACTTATCAAACATGCATCTCCAATGAACTCCACATCAAGTCCTTTGTCAATCATTTGACTTACACTAAGCAAATTCTTAGTGATTGAAGGAATGTACAAAACATTTTCAAGATTTGCTTTCCTATTTGTTGAAAGGGAAATAGGAATAGTGCCTATGCCTTTGATGTCACATTGACCATCATTTGCAGTGTAGATGATGTTACCTTCTCCCTCATAAGACAATAAGGATGTAAAGTATTCCTTATGTCTTGTCATGTGAGATGAGGCTCCACTATCAATCCACCAAGGATCATTATCATCTATGTTGGCTAACAAACTTGAAGTCATAACAAGTGATTCACATGTGTTATGTTCTTCCTCATCTATTGTAAGATTTCCTTGCCTCTCTCCTTGCTCTCTTTTCTTCTTATAACATTCATTTGCAAAATGACCTTTTATCCCACAATAAAAGCACTTGAACTTTGACTTATTGTTCTTAGTAGAAGAGGAAGAGGAAGAGTGATCATCATGATCAAAGTTACCACCTTTGGACCATTTCCCTTTGCCTTTACCTTTGCCCTTGAATTTGCCTTTTGTGAAGAAAGCCTCTTCACCTCCACCTTGCAAGGATGCACCATCAAGCTTTGATTGCAACCTATGTTCTTCAGCCAATAAGATTTCTTGCAAGTCAACCACACTTGGCAAGACTCTTTGAATGGCAAAACTTTGCACAAGGTTAGCATGTTCATTTAGCAAACCATTCAACATAACTTGGACTATTTCACCATCTTTTATGTTCTCATCAATGCATGCTAAATCATCACTTAGGGACTTAACTCTCAAGATAAATGCATGAGCACTTTCACCCTCTCTTTGCCTACTAGAAAATATGTCTCCTTAGGGTCAATACCCTAGATGTGGACTTTGATTCAAAGAGCTTCTTTAAGGCATTCCATGCCTCACTTGCACTTTGACACTTTCCAACTTCCTTGAGAAGTTCATTTGTAACATTCATTTTAATGATATGAAGAGCCCTTTTGGCCTTCTTATCAAACCTTTGTTGCTCTTGAAGTGTGAGAGGTCTCTCTTCAATTTCTGCAACTATGTCCATGAGTTCATTCAACTCAAGTAAGGACTCCATCCTCACTTTCCAAGTAGAGTAGTTTGATGAACTCAACCTTTCACTAGACTCTAGCATGATCCCACCATTGGAAGCCATGATTCTAATGTTTCTTCAACTAAAGCACTTAGCACTCACTTTTCTCTCAACAAATGATAGATAAAGAGATCTATGAAGATTTAGGACCCTAAAACACTTCTATCTTGAACCTAGATGGTTTCCAAGCATAGAAAGGAAGATTGAAACACATGCAACACTTTGCACACACTAAGAATGGATTACAAAATCAAACCAACCTGAACACACTCTTGCTTAAGCTCTCAAACTTTCCAGCAAGTGACCAAATCAAGTTATGGTGTGAAGAGTTACTTGCATTCTTAGAAAATACCCAAAACTAGGATGCCAAGATTACCTAGTAATGAACAAACTTGATCAACATATGATCAACACACTAAGATATTGATTCAACCTGTAAAACCACATGTAAACCACACTTCTAAAAGTTTATAAACTCCAGCAAGTGATAAATACAAGATTTAGAGGTGAATGAATGAGCACACTTAGTGAATCACAAGACTAGCTTCACTATCTTGTCAAATCTTGGTGTTTAGATGTAGATCTAAGATCACTTCACATGAGAATGTTCCTCAACCTGTTAAGAACCTGAAAACACACTTGAATAATGGTTAACACCTTCCAGCAAATGCTCCAATCAAATTACATAAGGAGAGTTACTTACATGCTCAACAAAGTACACCAAAATTTATGCCAAAATTGATGACAATCTTTACAATATGCTCTTCACAATGAAGCTTACAATATGTTCACCCAAAAAAGGGGATCTTTCATCCAAATGGGAGCTTTGCTCAGCCTTTAGGAGAATTACAACTCACTCAAAAGAGCATTTGTCATCCACTTAAGGAGAAGTTTCATCCACTTAAGGAGAGTGTTCATCCAAGAATGGAGATTGTCAACAATAGGATTGAAAAGAACATTGTTAGTATTGAATATGCACAAGCCTCACAATCACAAATGATTAGGTGTTATGATCTGATCCAAAATAGTTTCTTTTCAGCCTCTGATCTTCAATAGACCTAAAATATGCTTTTGATCCACAAGTTCAACTCACAAAACAAAGGTTAGTAAGATTTGATCAACAAAGCAATGCAAAATCATGCTAGAACTTGATCAAACATCCAAATATCACCAAAAATGGAATACTTACTGTAAATAGAAGCCAACCAGCTCTGATACCATGTGAAAAATACAGATCCTAAGTGGATCTAAACTCCAAGATCATTGGCTTGAATGCTTGCACTCCAAACTACATAAGCTAGGAATTGGCAACACATTCTATGCTACCTAGAATGCAAAGAACTTGATCAAAAAGCATTTACCACAAATGGAAACTTCCATAAACATCAAGTGCGGCCCAAAATAGCATTATACAGTCCATAATACATCAGCCTATCACTTTTGGAAAGCACCTAAGATCATACACAATAGCTTGAAGACAATACACACAACAATGCTCTCAATGGAGGAAGAAACAATGACAATGATCTATTGATCTCAATGAAGCATACAAAAGGTTTCTCCAACCTGTTCTCCACGACTTCCCTACTATCTATGGATGAGGAAGATGACTCTCTCTCCTCTCTCTAGAAGGTACTTGACCCTAGATATTCCCTATATAGGAAAAATAGCTAAAAATGGCTTATATGACCAAAATACATCAAAATGGTCTCATTTTGAAGGGTATGAAGTTTGACACTTCATCATACTGAAAAAATACAGTAAATAAAAACATTGTGGCCTGGTTCACACGTGCAAAACTCCAGAACCAAAACTATTTACAATTTTAGCCAATTTAGGCCTCAAACTAGCTAGGAAATGTTGACAATTTTCACATTTGCCAGACCCTTGCTTTTGAGCATCGCCCTGGCCATCTCAACAATAGATCTATTCTTTCGTTCTGCAACTCCGTTTTGCTATGGTGAATAAGGTGTTGTAGTCTGCCTCTTGATCCTTTGATCTTTGTAGAAATCAATAAATGTTGTCAAAAAATACTCACCACCTCCATCAGATCTCAATGTCTTGATGCAACATCCTATTTGCTTTTTAACTAATGTCTTGAATTCCATCATCATATGATTTCTTGCTTATGAAATAAATCCAGATGCATTTGCTATAATCATCAATGAAGGTGATAAAGTAATAGTAGCCACTAAGAGATCTAGTCTGCATAAGTCCACATAGATCACTGTGGAGGCCACTGGCTCTCCTTGCTCCACTTTTGGGAAACCTTTCTCTGTGTTGTTTTCCCAAATTGCAACCTTCACAGATTTTTCATTCAAAAGAAATATCAGGCAATCCAATAACTAGATTACCTTTTTTGAGAATCTGTAAACTTTGAGCACTAATATGACCAAATTGTTGATGCCAAAGATTACTTCGACTATCAACAATGCTTACCATAGCTTGAGCAAAAGATCTCGCATTCAATTTGTAGAGTTGATTCCCATTGACTCTAGCTCTTGTAGAAATCACTTTGTTGTGATTTTTGATGTCCTTGACAAGACATTTGTCACTGTCAAACTCCACCTTGAGTTGTTGATCAGCCATCGTCCCAACTGACAATAGATTGTTGGCTAAACCAGGTACATATTGCACATTGTTTATCCATTTTATCATCTCGTTGGCTAGCTTCATGGGTACCACTCTAAATCCTTTAACAGCTAGTAATTGGCTATCGGCTTGTCCAACTTCATCACCATTGTGAGTTTCCTTGAGTTCTGAAAACTACTCTTTCCTTGAAGTCATGTGCTTGCATGCACCACTATCAATGTACAAGGTATTCTTAGCTTCATCACTTGTCATTAATATTGTAATAAACAAGTTTGAACTCCCACCTCTATCATCTTCATATTGATCATCATCATATTGATATTGATCAGCATAGAGTGGAGATCAAGTTGACATCTGATCTTCCATCTATCACTGCTACCTCGTCCTCAAATCTCTTGTGTTTGATTGGCAAGGTGATGTTGTATTCCTCACTCTCCCATGCTACCCCAATATAAAGGACGTTAATTGTCTCATCATAGTTCGCACAATATATGGGCTCTGGTGCTGCCGATTCTGCTTCTGTTTTGGCCCATTCATCCAACAGGCCCTTACCTTGTGGTGCAATCTGCAACAACTCTCCCAAGGATATGCTGACGTGGCTTGCTAGCAAACTGGTGAGCACTTTTGTATGCGGTTCCTCAGGCTTCACCATGTGGAATGGTGATTCATGATGATGCAGCCGATCGTTCTGATAAGTGTGCAGTGGTGAGCCCGTCTGTGGTACTGGTTCTTCGTTAGCAAGGGATTTTATAGTTGTGGATTTTTTCTATGCCTTCTCCTCCGCTTGCACTCTTTGTACCCAATGCCGTATCTTCTGGTACTGCCTCCTTTCTTCCCTCACATTCGGATATGGCGCTGAAGTTGAGGGTTGGTCATTGGAGACTGACGGTGGTGGTGAGGGAGCCACTTCCTTTCTCTTTCGTGCTCATGTGACGACTAACACAAGGGCATGGAAATGTTGCTTTTTCGGTGGCATTCCCACTAGAACTATTATTGGTTGTATCACAATGAAATTCAATGATGCGCTGATCCCAGATCTTAATGGACAGTTGTTGAAGTAGTGTCCATAACCGCATTCCTGACAGAAGGATGTATATTGTCCCTTGTAAGGACATTCAGCAATTTTGTGTCCTTCGCCACATCCGTAGCAGACATAATTTCTCCCGCCCTGACGTTGAGTTTGAGCTACATAGGCCGCATAATATTCATTTATGACAAGATCCATATATGGTTCATCCGGCCCATACCATTGATGTTGCTCAAGTTGAGGTGGTATTGGCATCTCTGGTTCTGCTACTGTCAATTTTACGTGGGCCACTTATTGACTAGCTGGCCCTAGTGGTGTAGGTAAGGCCATCCGCTGTTGATTATTCAGTGTGCCATACCTCGGTGCCGCATTTGGTGCCCCTTGATAATATGGATAAGAAATCTGATAAGGACTCCTCTTATGTTGGACAATCGAAGGGCTAATGGACAAAAGGCCGTCTTGTGTGATGTTGCATTGCACATATGGCAAAATCTATGTGTTTGTCGCAGATTTTGCTTTAGGACTGGACACTCATTTGTTATATGGTTTTGTGTGCACACTGAACACCATACATTTTCGTGACGGAGATAATGCAACTGGTTCTGTTCCGGTGGATTGGAGGTTGTTTCTATAGCTCTTGTAAGGCTTTCAATTTTTGATCAAACTGAGTTGTAAGTTGCTCCATCTGCTGTTTGTGTAGTTTTGTCATTTGTTCCAACAATAGTTTTGCGGACAAAATGGAGACATTTGATGATGACGACGATACCGAGGGGTTGGAGTGTGGATAGTGGGATATTCATTATCTGCTCCCTCATCCTCTTCCCTAATGGTGTCTTACATGGGTTATTGCATAGTAGCGTACTGCTCCCATCGTTTCCGTTCTCTTTTGATGCTACGTGGTAACCCTGCAAGAAACCACATGATCATTGCATGATCGGGAGTTAGGGTTGTACTACATTCGGATCATAGATGTTTGACCTGCTCAATATAGTCCCGGACCCTTCTCCTTTTCCCATCTTGACTTCATTGAGTAGGTGAAACGGATCGTCTAGAAACTTTCTTGGTTTAAAGCATGTGATGAGAGCCACTTTAACCGCTTCCCAGGTGAATTTTTCTTCCTCTAACAAGTTGAGAAACCAATTTTGAGCCACAACTACTAGTGACATGGGGAACAACATCAACTTCTCTGCAGGTGTCCGATCACCGTAGTTTTCACAAGCTTGCTTGTAGATCTGGAGGAAGCAGATGGGATTTGATGATCCATCGTATTTTGGTATCTCCATCCGAGACGCTTTTCGGATTACTTGCAAGGGAGCGATAGATACGGGTTGACCCATTGGATCCATTGGCACTGGTTTTGGATCTGCCGCTTGTTGCGCAACTGCTACTCTGGGAAAGTGTAGTGCCTGATTCATTGTCCTTCTTGCTATTGATCATCCAGATTTCAGATTCATCGGATGATAGAGTCCATGGTAGTTGGATCTTGCTAGTACAGTGGAATCCAGTCTGGATCTTATGGATCTGATTAATCTGATAGGTCGGTAATGAGGATTCAGGCCTCTTACGGTGGTTTTTCCTTGATAACTTTTTACTCCTTGCACTGATTGTCTTGAGATTTTGACAATAGCTGGATCTGGTGCAAATCTTCCTACTGATTTGTTCTGTGAGAATTCTTTATTGCAAGGGTTGGTTGTGTAAGGGTCTTTTAGCTATTTTTCAGTCAAAAATCTTGATATCTCTCAGATCATTGGGAAGTAACTCTCGCAAGAATCACAAGAGCTGAATTTTGTTGACTTCTCTCAATCTTTCAATGTCATTTTAAAAGTATTTTCGAGAACTTTTTGAGATTTTTTTTGTGACACTAAATTTGTTAATCAAATTTTCGTTAATCGTTTTCGAGATTTTTTCTAGAATCTTTTCTAGCATAATCTCCAGTTTTTCGAGAAATTTTCTAGTATGTTGCTAAAATTTTCGAGAAATTCTCATGAGTTTCTGTATCATTTTTTAAGATCCTTCGAGAAAGTTTTGCAAAACTTTCTAGAATCTTTCTAGCATATTTTTGAGAATCTTTCGAGAATCTCTCGACATACTTTTTGAATTTTTTTTTTCTTTAATTAACTTACAGGTTGTTGGTCTACTGATCCCTAGCATGGACACACTACCCGAGAGTTTAGGCCTACAACAATTAATTATGATCTTATACAAATAAGGGCCTCAATTCTCTTAATTAACTTACGGGTTGTTGGTCTACTCATCCCTAGCATGGACACGCTACCCAAGACCAGTCGTGGGCATGCTAATATAGACCTCCTTTCTATGTTTTTAAAGTAGCTTCCATAATTGATATAGAGAATAGTGTCCACTTGGAATGCTTCACCTAGATTTAACTCTGAATCTCTATGAGGGTTAACTCTGGAACTTCAGAATTCTCTGCGAGGGTTCTTGACCACTAAAACTAAAAATTTTAGTATCTGCGAGGGTTTTAATGGATTTATTCTCCTTTTTCTCACTGGAACTTGCACTAGAAACTAACTCTCGCAAGCTTCTCTGTGTCCTGGTCTCATTGAGATGGAATTTCAGAGATTTCTGTGAGAGTTCTTATGGAAATTTGAAGTTTTTTGGTTTTTTACAAGGGTTTTTTTTGAATGTTTATGGTTTTTTCTCTGATTTTTGCAATTTGCTTGGAACTAACTCTCGTAGGCTTCTGTGTAGGTCTAGGACAGTACCCTAGAACTGCTGCCAATTAACTCTCACTAGTTTTGGAGAAAACAAATTCTGATGAAAAATTTGGCTCTTTTTCCTTCCAAAATACAGATTGGTGTGTTTTCTAAGTTTTTCAAAGTTTTGGTTTGTATGTCAAGCCCTTAGAGGCTGTTTAGGGCCTCCTCTACCCTTTTACACCTCCTCCACTAGCTGTGAATAGTCCAAACACAAGAAAATACAGAAAACTAACTCTTCTGGCTCCAAAATCCACCTAAAACTACTCTAAAAGACAAGAAATAGTTAGAATGCAACTATACTAGTTAGTGAGAACCTATCCCCAACAACGGTGCCACTGTAGGGTTGAAGATCTCATGTGGTAGTAGTCCTCTCGCTTGTCAACAAGGATAGGTACCTAACTGTGTAAAGATGCTACTTTTAGATAGTTCTCTACTTTTTCTCTATCTCTATCACCACTAACACTACTCATCCCTAACTCTACTCCACTACACTAACATTCATCATGATTGAGGGTGAATGAGATGAGAAGAAGAGAAGAAGAGAAGAGGAAGAGAGGGGAAGAGGGTAAGAGAGAGTGAGAGAGATGAGATGGAGGTTAGCTCAAATGCTCAATTTCATTGCTTATGGAGAAACCTTAACTAGCATAAACAAAAAACATGGAAATAGAAATAACAAACAAACCACAACAATAGCATAAGCAAGGGTGATTAGCAAATGAGGATGCTTGAGCTCCAATCTGATAGAGTTTCCTCCTCTCTATTAAGCATCCAAATAGAGTCCAAATGGTGTCTTTTTATAAATGGGAAAGGGCCTTGCCCCAAAGTCCTATTGGCTAATATTTACATTGATTCTATCCATTCATCTTGGATCCAACTTGATCCAAGGGTCCACAAAAAGTACATTAGAAATCACAAGATTCATATGAGTCCAAAATTGGACCCAACTCTAAAAAAGTATACTCTAAGTTCTAACTTGACTTTGGGCCTCAAGTTTTACTTTAATTACAAAGAGCCCAAGTCTATTATTTCTATTTACATCCACCTTGCGTGCTCATTGGGCCATGGACTTATACGCGCAAGAAGCCATGCCCTCGCAACACATTTATTACTGAATTTATTTATTTCCTCATGTTGTGTTGGGAATACCCCCAACATCCGCTTCTTGGTTGACTTTTTCATTTTGGGTTTCGGGGCCATTTGGCCATGCGCGCTTTTTTGTAAGGCAACAACAGTGCTATCATAGGCCTTGGCTACACAGATAGCATTTTCCAGTGAATGGAGAATATTCTGTTTACTCATTGTGATAGTTGGGACTGGCAGTCCAGAGATGAACTACCACTATGCAAACTTACGATCAAATAACGGCACCTTGGCCAAAGAATCCAAGAACTCTTGGATGTAACCGTCCAATTCTCGGTTGCCCATCTTGCAGTTGATAAAACGATTATATAACTCAGAATCGTCTATCGTGACAAAAGCTTTACGGAATTCTGTTAGGAATCTAGCCCAAGTCACCGGTCTCGTTCAGTTTTTAATTTCATTATGGATATAATGATTGTAATAAGACAATGTCTAAAAAAAAATGAGGTTTGAAATAGTTAGATTTGCATAATGTCGGTCCCTATCTTGGGCACACTGAACATTTTCACGTGCAATCTGTAGCATTTCTTGCATATCATGTAGGAAATCCGCTACTTTTTGAAACTTGATCATCCGAGTCTCTACCGCAATGGGTGACCTAGGCTCAAATCTGTACATAAGCATAAACGGGCTATAATATTTACTACTGTTATAGCCAACTTGATCAATGGAAGATACTTCTTGCAATCAGATTGTCATCGAAAACCATATGCCTGAAGAATTTGTTCAATCGTCTGATTTGTTCTTCTTGTCTGTCCATCCGTCTCAAGATGATCAGAAGAACCCAAGATCAAAGTCATCTCTAGTTTAGCAAACACGGCTGACCGGTGAACTTTTGATCGCGATTGCTCACAATATCTCTTGGTAATCCGTAAAGCCTAAACAAATGCTCTTCAAATGTCTGAGCTAAATCAGAAGCCTTTGTGGTGGTCTTTACCGGAATAAACATAGCCAATTTGGTAAGATGATCGACCACAACCCAAATTGCATCATGTTGATTATTCATTCGCAGTAACCCAACTATGAAATCCATGGAAATACTATCCCATCTCTTATTCGGGATATCCAATGGATGCAACAATCTGCCAACCTTATGGCATTCAGCTTTATTCAACTGGCAGTGGTCACACTTGACCACATAAGATTCTACAAAGGGTTGGAGTTTTGGCCAATAAAAGTCCCTTTGTACCAAATCTAATGTACAATGTATGTCGTGCATGGTGAGTCATGACATTCACCAAGAATTTTATTTTTAATAACATCCACATCAGGCACACAAACCTTCCCTTTCCAAAAAAAAGTCCATTACGAATAGAAAAGTCATTAGCACTCTTTTTATGCTTTCCCCCAGACTAATCACCATGATCATCAATCCCGCTTGATGTAACTGCTAGAACCCTATTTCAGGTTGGTCCAAAATGTGGGTCTTTATCACAAAGACATCTTAGGGTGAGATAAAAACCCTATACTAATCCCAATGAAGGAAAGTTCATTCACTTCACCAATTCAACTAAGTGCATCAGCCACCTGATTAGAGGTGCCTTTGATATACCGCACTTCAAAGTCAAATTCTTGCATGAGTTCAGCCCACCTGGCCTTACGATCTCTCAAATCATTCTGATTGCAGAAATATTTTAAAGGTTGGTGATCTATGTTAACCAAGAACTTATTACCATACAGGTAATGTCTCCATGATTTCAAAGCATGGATCACTGCAAAAAGCTCTTTTTCCTATATGGTATACTTGACCTGTGCATCCTAGACACGTGACCACAAATCACAGAAGAGAAACCTTTTTAGCAATCAAAACAACGGAAAACAAGGAGATGGACAAGAGAGAGCAAATGTATTATCAGTTTGAATTTTTAGAGCGAGATGATTAGTGTCTCGTTCGTTGGCGGCCTGACACTCTGCTCTTTCGCTATGTTCTGGTCGTTGGCAGACTTTCATGCACATCTATTTCATTTTCTCTATTTTTCTATTTTTTTTCTCCTCTACTCTCGCACTCTTCTCAATGTGTATTTGTTGATCTAGAATTTTGTTTATATCTCCACTGTGTGGAGTTTACAAGATAGCTAAACAAAAAATTACAAGAGTAGTTAATGCTAATCAACTAGTTAGTTACTCTCTGTTATTTCTAACTATTTCAACTAAGCGTGAAGTTTAAGACTCCACGCCCATTGAGCTGCCAGCTGGCAGTGCGAAAGATTTTTTTTCATTTTCTTTTTGTTTCATGTCGTGTCATGTATTTTGGTCCTAGAGGCATGTTTGACTTTCGTGAATCATTCAGCCTTCGAGTTTCTCTTCGCTTTGTGTCTTAGGGTTTTCGAGGTACGTTGACTTTCGCGAATTGTTCGCCATTCAACCTTCGCTTCGCTTTGCGTCACGACAAAGGCCGAAATTCACAATTTCTGACACTCCCTCTTGAACATTGCAACTTTGCACATTTAATCCAATTGTCTTTATTTGCTTTGCGAATAGTGGCTTGTCAAGCGGCTTCGTGAGCAAATCTGCAATGATGTCTTCAGACTTTATGTACTGGATTATATTCTGGTGTATACGTAGGAGTGAACTGATGCTCTATCCCTTGTTTCTGACAGAATTTTGAAAATTTTGTGCTCTTGTACTCACTTCCATTGTCAGATCTGATGATTTTAATCTTCTTTGAGGTGTGTTGCTCTACAAATGTCACAAACTTTTTGAAAGAGTCAAACATTTTAGATTTTTTCTTCAGGTAGTAGATCATAGTCATTCGACTGTGATCATCTATGAACATCAAGAAATACCTCGATCTTGAGAGCGAATCCATTTTCGTCGGTCCACAAACATCTGAGTGGATGAGCTCAAGAACTTCTTAGGCTCTTCTTTTCTCATGTGTGAATGGATTCCGATGTTGTTTGCCTTTCTGACAGGCTTCACAGAACTCAATATCAGGTCTTGATATCTTCAGACCTGTGACTATGTCTTTCTTGCACATGCCATACAGGCTCCTCATGTTCAGATGATACATTCAGTGAAGGTACGTAGAGTGCTCCTGGCAGCTCTGCTTGACCTGACAGTGTTCACAGCTGTAGAGTCCCAATGCCTTTGACATCGTGTCTGCTCCCATCACCTAGAATTGCTGCTCTATTGTTTTCGAGTTCTCTGAAGTCGATTAAGATTTTCTTTTTGTAGGTGATGTGTGATGTTGCTCCTGAATCAATGACTACGTCGTAGTCTTGTTCAATGTAGCTCGTTGAAGCTTCATCAAGTATTGTGAAGGCTTCATCACCTCTATCTGTATCATTGACGACTCTACAACATTTGCTTTTTCAGCTTTGTTCTTTCTTTTTGGGTTGAATCTGCAATTGTATGCACAATGGCACTTCTTCTTACAGTGCATGCAAGGTATTGTAGGATTGAACCAACATTTGTTGGCTGTGTGTCCTGACAGTGATCATAGGAAGAAGATTGTTTGGTCAAAGCCTTTGTCTTGTTTAATCTGGGTTTGTTTTTGTTCTTGTTCTTCAGTATGAGCATTCTCAACGTCTGATAGGATGTAGGTAGAGACTTCATGAAGCACATCAGCTATTGTGGTGCTGGGACCAGGTGATCCTGTCCTGATGCAGCAAGTTGAGTGAAGATCATTTTGATCTTCTCAACGTGTTGATCCAACTGGTTGCCATCCCATCATATGGATTGTAGTTGATTGTGAAGATGCATCACTGATGCTATAGTCCTCACTTTTTACATATGTTTTAATCTATTCCATGTTGCATGGCTACTTTCGCAGTCTTCAATCTGCATGAGTAGATCTTCGTTGATGGTGCACGGCCCTTGAAAAATCGAAGAAAGGCAAAAAAACAAAGGTACCCAAAGAAAAATGAAGGCCGCCTACTAAAAATAGAGGTTGAAAAGGGCCTCACCCAAAATTTGGATAGTAAATGCCAAAACACCTTGGAGGCTAAAAAATTTGGGAGGTACACCCACTAGTCATTGACATTTTGGGCTTCTAGTGTGTAAAAAAGGAGAAACTTGAATGGCCTCCCTAGCCTTTGACAAAAATGACATCTTGGCTAGTTTTGGAAGAGAGCCTTGAATGCACCATGCCCCCACTCTCTTATGGAGGCCACTAGGTGTACTATCACATGGGTTGGGGAGAAATGGCAAGGTTTTTGCGTAATTTGCTATCACGTTCGATTGCTTCCATACGACCTACATTCGTGATATCGCCATCACGCGAGCAACCTCGTCCTCAAGAATGTTCCTTACACCCTCTCGCATCGTAGTGATATCAGCCTGACTTTTCCAGTATCGCCATCATGCGAGTCCGTATCTCTCCCCGCCTGACTCTGCCACTCTCTCGCGTCCTAGCGATATCACCCTCAGAGTTCTCAGTGTCTCTTCTGCTATGTCTTTGTCCTTGCGTGGTATAGATATCTGACCTCAATGGCTCGGACGAAGCAAACTGCTAGGCTTACCAGTTTTGTTCAACTGTCCCATCCCCACACATCTACACCCGTACGTCCTCAAAGACGGGGAAGACCTCGCCGTCCATGGTTGAGAGACATCAGTGTTGAATTCACATGTGTGGGACGCCCTACACATGTACTTTTGATCTCCTAAGCCCAATAATACCATAAAGATCAGACTAGTATTGATTGACAATAGGAAAGTTGATCATACAAGAAATATTATTGTGTTACAAGCAAGATCTGTCAACAAAACATGAAACTAAGCACAATAAATGCCTCAACTCAGCTAGAGAGAAAATATGAAAGTACAAAACTCGAGTAGAGAGAGAGGGCACAAAGAGCTTGTCTCCAAATTTGCATTACACACAAATTTCATCATCTTCTCAATGAGAGTACATCACATATATATAGATCCATGGACTCTCCTCCTACTTTGAGTTGAATTAGAGTTGTGAATCCACCTCTCAAGCTATCTAGACTTATTCAAGCCACCTCACTATGTCTAATTGTGCCACCTAGTCTTTTCATGCATTAAATGTGGCATGCAAAGTACAAATGGCAATTCCTATGGTAGCTCGAGTTTCTATTTCTACCTACCTTGAATATTTTATTCTAAGATGGGCCTTTACTAAGCCAAAAGAGCTTAATTCATCGATGGCATTTTTAGGACCCCTACTCACAACATTAGATAGATTTTTCCAATATTTTGACACTCCTCCTAAAAATGCATCTAATGTAGATCAAGCATTGATCTTGAGATAAGACCAAGATTAGATCTATGCTTTGAGAAGGCACTTTTGCAAAGTGGCTTTGTGAGAAGATCGGCAATACATGAAGATGTGTCGACGTGTTCCAAGTTGATTTCTCCTCCAATGAGCTTTTCCCTTACAAAATGGTGTGCCACTTCTATATGCTTGCTTCTTGCATGAAAAATAGGATTGTTTGCAAGAGCTTGGACCGATATGTTATCACATTTGATCAAGGGAAGATCAGCCTCTTTGATGCACTTTACCTCCATGATTAACCTCTTGATCCAAAGCACCTCTTTAGTTGTTGTAGTGAGTGCTTTGTACACGGCCTCACAAGAAGATAGAGATATGGTATCTTGCTTCTTTGAAAGCCAAGACACAAGATTGCCTCCAAGAAAAATAGTATATGCATTAATGGACTTTCGATCCATCTTATCACTTGCAAAATCGGAATCTGAATAGCCAACAATGGTTAGATCTTCATTCTTGTACAATAAACCATAATCTTGAGTAGAAGATACATATCTTAGAACTCTCTTGGCCATCTTCCAATGTTGAATCTTAGGATATTGCATAAATTGACCCAATTTGTGCACACAATAGCTCAAATCGAGTCTAGTGATAGTAAGCCAAATTAAAGAGCCTATACGACTCCTATAAAGTGTGATATCCTCGAAGGATCTTTCATCACCTTTAATAGGATCTTTTACATGTTTCTCCATGGGAGTATCTATGCCTTTACAATTTTGCATATTGAATTTTCTCAACATAGAAAAGACATATCTAGATTGACAAATAAAAGCATACTCTTCATGAAAATCAATCTCAAGGCCTAAAATGTAATGGATCTCTCCTAGATCTTGCATTTTAAATTCTCTTCCTAATGCATCTTTAGTTTCTTGAGCTAGCATCAAACAACTTCCACTAAGAATAATGTCATCTACATAGATTAGAAGAATGGCAATATTACTACCATCAAACTTTAAGTACATAGAAGGATCATAGTCACTAAGCACAAATCCTAATGAAAGTAGAAAGTTGTTGAGTCTTGAATACCATGATCTAGGTGCTTGCTTCAAGCCACAAAGACTTCTAAATAGCAAACACACCTCAGATTTATCCTTGATAAATCCTTGAGGTTGTTCCATGTATATCTCCTCCTCAAGATAGCCATTCAAAAAAGCGTTGGAAACATCAAGTTGCTACAATTTCCACTTAAAAAATAAGGCAAGAGAGATTATGATTCTTATTGTCACCATCTTTGCTACAGGAGCAAAGGTTTCTTCATAGTCAAGGCCATATATTTGTGCAAAGCCTTTAGCACATAATCTTGTACTTGTTGATGGAGCCATCATGATTGTACTTGATCTAGAACACCCACTTGCGTCCAATGACATGCATGTTATGTGGTAGATCCACTAGCTCCCATGTGTGGTTGGTGATCAAGGCATCATATTCAATCTTCATGGCCTCATACCACTCCTTGGTATTGAGGGATTCTTGGACATCTTTGGGCTCCTCGTGAGAAATAAAATAAGCGTAAGTGGAATCAAGATCCACTTGTTTTCCTTTGTCATCATAAGTGAGCCTCTTAGGCTCGGATCTCTCCCTCATGGATCTTCTAGGAGTAAAAATCCGAGGACTTCCATCTTCAAATCTCGACTCCTCCATATGTTGATTGTCTTCAATAACAAAAGGTGATAGATTTTGAGGTTGCATCTCAGTCCCTCCAAGATTGGACTTTTCTTCTTCATGAAAAACTACATCTCTACTATCAATTACTTTAGAATAGAGATCATGTAGATTCGATAGGCTTTCTTGTTGGATGAATATCCAACCATTACGCCTTTGCTTGCAAGGGAATATGGACAAAGCATATGCATCCAAATACTCAATCTTAGGTTTCTTCAAATAAAGTGCTTCATATGGTGACTTTCCTCCAAGTGCTACATGAGGGAATCTATTGCAAAGATAGTTTGAACAATTGATAGCCTCACCCCAAAAGTCTTTGGCAAGGATGCCTCAATTCTAATGCTTTTGGCACATTCACACAGTGTCTATTCTTTCTTTCAGCCACCCCATTTTGAGATGGTGTATATGCACAAGTGTCGTGGTATACCAATTGTATTTGGTATAGTTTTGTAGTATTTAATGTCGAATACCCAAGAGGATAGCTTCTTTATGGTATAATGTTGATATTGTTCTGACTTATTCGTATGATATAAAATGGAGAATTAGTCTGGTTGTCAAACAGACATTTGGGTTAAGTAACCAGTATTACTTAATGGATAAATGAATGTTTAAAATCGGAATATCAGTCTTCTCTTCCGAATCGAAGAATTGGCGTTCTACAGGAGAATTGTTATCAGAGTAGTACGAATGTACTCCACTCTATCTGATTAAGGTGTCGGCAAGAATTCGGATTGATTTCGATGTATTCGTTCATCAGTGATCATAAGTTAATCTTATTCTTGGATTAACAAAAGTTAAACAGTAGTCCTCAACAACTAGTGTTCTCCTCAGAGTTAAATCTCTTGTATAATCTTCGAATATGTTAGAAACATATGTTCGGAGATATTCAGAATACAGATATCTTATCTCAATTCTTCAGACAGGGACTATCAATTCAGTTGTATACATACTTTTCTATCGATGACTGAGATAGACTTCTGATGATAAACGTTATTCGGGTATCGAACAAGTATTCGAGTGTCGAACAAATATTCGAATGAACGAATAAGTTAGTTTTAAGACAGTTCGTTAGAACACTTTTACGGATACACAGCATAGACTGTAATGTACTTATGCAACTGTCTGACCAGAGATAGATTTATATAAGAAATATTGTTAGAGTACTTCAGAAGATCTCTCACAAGTACATAAACTTTTATCTCTCAGCGAATACATAAACTATATCTCCTGGTGAGTAAGACTGAATCGTGTCTTCTCTTTATCATCTTCAGAGCGAACAATCACGTCTTTATAAATTAGAGGCGTGTCGCTTTACTGAATAAGGTTAACCAATATATATCTGACACGTATGTAGATTATACCGCAAAGATGTATCTAACCCTGAGTTTAGATTACTATGGTTAGAATTGTCGATTCGAATCGAGTCGTTTCATGTAAGTGTCTTTATTTAAGGGTTGTTGTAGATGTCGCTTCATTGCTAAGGACTTGTCCTTTATATGTGATATTTAGTATGTCGCGAAAAATATAGGCAGGTCCCTTCATTATATATGTATCCAGCTCTTGTCTTCTTATGTGAATATATATTGCTTCATTCGGATGTATATTCGTTGTTTAATAAATACACATCTTCACATATCCCCCTCCTCAAATGTGAAACGTCCTCGTGAACAAACAGTATTCTTTTTGAGATTTGGTCGTTGATTAGAAAAGAATATATTCGGTTCGTTGATCAATTCGTCTTTAAAAGATATTTCTTCAGTAGGTACTTTATTCGAATTGATGGTTATTGCCTTCAAGTATTTGAAAACATCAGATACAGCATCACATAGGTAAAGGATTTGGAAAAGAACTCTTTAGTCTTGAGACATCTCGTCATATAATTGCTGAGCGAGGTCTAAATCCCTTTGACATTCGAGTAACAATAGTTTTTCTCGAGAACGAGAGTATCTGCCAATAGCAAGATTTCGGAAGAAGAGTGCCATCAAATAATTCTTGTACTAATTTGACATCTTCCTCCGAATCGTTCCTTAATCTGATCTCTCGAAAGAATCGTGCTGAATGCTGTAAATAATTACACTTAATATACAAATTTTGTACAAAAAATAAGGTCTTTGCTGCAAATGTGCCGAATTGTCGATAAGAATATGTACAAAATAATTTATAAGCACGGGACTTCGTTCGATCCTGCAGACTGTGTTTGATTTCTGCAAAATATTCAGCAAAATTGCGCTCCCAGTCAATGTAGATCTCATATAGTTCAGGATACGCCATATTTATATTGATCAGCAAACCCGCATTGTCGAATGCTGCTATGTCCGCACGCTCCGTTGGTTTGTACAGTTCGAATTGACAGTGTCGTCTCCAAAATTGTCGTTTTCGATCGTCGACCTCCAAAAATTGTAGTTCTTTGATTCGAATATATTCTAAAGCATACATACAGGTTGATCCTATATACAATTCGACTGACCCGAATGGACAGACTTTAAACTTGCCCTGTAGGATTGCCCAGCATAAGCATCCTTTCTGCTCTATGTCTAACTGGTCCCATAACCAGAGAAATTCGTCCTTTTCCCACTCAATTTTCCAATCGTCGAAGGCAATGCCTACTGTGCCTTCGACTGATTTCTTTTTGTGCGCTTTGCCTTTGGTGGTACTTCTGTCGTTTCATGCGAATGAAGTGTAATCGCGAAGTTTTGATCATCGAGCTGTTGCTTGAAAGTTGTTACTTCTTTTTACAGGTCTGATATTTGCACTAATGCCTGTGCATACTCCAAATGATCAGCAACTCCTGAACAAGCTGTTACAGATTTAAGTTCGGTTGACAGCTGTTCGATTGTGTCCAGAGCCTTTGTATATTCGGTATGTGCATCTGGCCCGGTACAAGTTCAATTTGCTCTGTTGAATCAGGTAAAATCACACCTTCTGTCATACTAGACTTTGAATATCCATGAATTTCGTGCATTGCTGTCTCCATAGATATGTTCGTGTCGACAGACTGATTCTTATTTTCAATTTCTTCGTCTGATTCGTCCGAGTCGTCCGATTCGTACGAATCTGTTGATTCGTCTTCAGTAATAACTAGTTCATCTAGTTCTGTGTTGCAAACATCGATGAATTCTTCTGCATTATCTGATTCGTTATCATTCTCATAGCATTCGAAAAATTTAACTTCGACATCTGAAACATTAGAGAAGATATTTAGTGCATAAGAAGAATTTTCCGAAGTATAGCTAGTGTCGGTCATAGGAGTTTCGCCTTCGTATCTATCTTTATTCCAGGTAATGATCTCCTCTGCTGGTTTTCCACGATTATTGGTCTCGCCAGTTTGAAATCTTAATTCCCTAGACTTCCAATGAACACTAGCATTTGACTGATACAGCCACGGCCTTCCGATTAGCACAGAGTAAGAAGGCAAACCCATTGGTTTGATAACAATAAAATTCATGGTAAAAGGCTTGGCTTGTATATACACAGTAACGTTCTCCAGCTCTCCGACAGGCTTTCGTCGTCTTGAGTCTGCCAACTTGATATTTCGGTTGGTTGGTCGAATATCTGTCAAACCCAGAGCGTGAGCAGTTTCTTCAGTAATAATATTGACGCTCGAACCTGAATCAATCGGCACATGTTCGATTAAGCATCCCTCAATAGTAATGTCGATTTTCGGTGCGCCAAGATCTTCCAAATCAATAGATAATACTCCTAATTCTGGCAAGGGATTTCTTTTCTTCTTCTTTGGAGTAGAAAGTCCTTTTAATTGCCTGCGATAGTAAGTATTGTCTGCCAACAATTGTTCGAATGTGATATTTGGACGAAGAGAACCAATATCAGTTACGATATCGTAATCTTTCGTCTTCGATATTGGCTTGTCAATCATGGCTTCCAACAGTTTGGTTTTATGAATTGATTGTGAAAATTGTCAACATTTCCTAGCTAGTTTGAGGCCTAAATTGGCAATTTTTGTACATAGTTTTGGATCTAACCTTTCACACGTGTGAAAGAGACCTAGATACTTTTATTCTAGTATATATTTCATGTTGAAGAAGTCTCAAACTTCGGGACCTTCTAAATGATACTAAAATCATGTTATTTGGACATATAGGCCAAAATTGGCTATTTTAGGTTACTGGTGTCCTAAAATTGGGTCCTAAGTTCTAGAGAGAGGAGAGAGAGTCATCTCTCTCACCTATATTAGGCTGAAATTCGTGGAGAACAGGTTGGAGAAACCTTTTGTATGCTTCATTGAGATCAATAGATCATTGTCATTGTTTCTTCCTCCATTGAGAGCATTGTTGTGTGTATTGTCTTCAAGCTATTGTGTATGATCTTAGGTGCTTTCCAAAAGTGATAGGCTGATGTATTATGGACTGTATAATGCTATTTTGGGCCGCACTTGATGTTTATGGAAGTTTCCATTTGTGGTAAATGCTTTTTGATCAAGTTCTTTGCATTCTAGGTAGCATAGAATGTGTTGCCAATTCCTAGCTTATGTAGTTTGGAGTGCAAGCATTCAAGCCAATGATCTTGGAGTTTAGATCCACTTAGGATCTATATTTTTCACATGGTATCAGAGCTGGTTGGCTTCTATTTACAGTAAGTATTCCATTTTTGGTGATATTTGGATGTTTGATCAAGTTCTAGCATGATTTTGCATTGCTTTGTTGATCAAATCTTACTAACCTTTGTTTTGTGAGTTGAACTTGTGGATCAAAAGCATATTTTAGGTCTATTGAAGATCAGAGGCTGAAAAGAAACTATTTTGGATCAGATCATAACACCTAATCATTTGTGATTGTGAGGCTTGTGCATATTCAATACTAACAATGTTCTTTTCAATCCTATTGTTGACAATCTCCATTCTTGGATGAACACTCTCCTTAAGTGGATGAAACTTCTCCTTAAGTGGATGACAAATGCTCTTTTGAGTGAGTTGTAATTCTCCTAAAGGCTGAGCAAAGCTCCCATTTGGATGAAAGATCCCCTTTTTTGGGTGAACATATTGTAAGCTTCATTGTGAAGAGCATATTGTAAAGATTGTCATCAATTTTGGCATAAATTTTGGTGTACTTTGTTGAGCATGTAAGTAACTCTCCTTATGTAATTTGATTGGAGCATTTGCTGGAAGGTGTTAACCATTATTCAAGTGTGTTTTCAGGTTCTTAACAGGTTGATGAACATTCTCATGTGAAGTGATCTTAGATCTACATCTAAACACCAAGATTTGACAAGATAGTGAAGCTAGTCTTGTGATTCACTAAGTGTGCTCATTCATTCACCTCTAAATCTTGTATTTATCACTTGCTGGAGTTTATAAACTTTTAGAAGTGTGGTTTACATGTGGTTTTACAGGTTGAATCAATATCTTAGTGTGTTGATCATATGTTGATCAAGTTTGTTCATTACTAGGTAATCTTGGCATCCTAGTTTTGGGTATTTTCTAAGAATGCAAGTAACTCTTCACACCATAACTTGATTTGGTCACTTGCTGGAAAGTTTGAGAGCTTAAGCAAGAGTGTGTTCAGGTTGGTTTGATTTTGTAATCCATTCTTAGTGTGTGCAAAGTGTTGCATGTGTTTCAATCTTCCTTTCTATGCTTGGAAACCATCTAGGTTCAAGATAGAAGTGTTTTAGGGTCCTAAATCTTCATAGATCTCTTTATCTATCATTTGTTGAGAGAAAAGTGAGTGCTAAGTGCTTTAGGACAGAACCTAAAAGTTGAAGAAACATTAGAATCATGGCTTCCAATGGTGGGATCATGCTAGAGTCTAGTGAAAGGTTGAGTTCATCAAACTACTCTACTTGGAAAGTGAGGATGGAGTCCTTACTTGAGTTGAATGAACTCATGGACATAGTTGCAGAAATTGAAGAGAGACCTCTCACACTTCAAGAGCAACAAAGGTTTGATAAGAAGGCCAAAAGGGCTCTTCATATCATTAAAATGAATGTTACAAATGAACTTCTCAAGGAAGTTGGAAAGTGTCAAAGTGCAAGTGAGGCATGGAATGCCTTAAAGAAGCTCTTTGAATCAAAGTCCACATCTAGGGTATTGACCCTAAGAAGACATATTTTCTAGTAGGCAAAGAGAGGGTGAAAGTGCTCATGCATTTATCTTGAGAGTTAAGTCCCTAAGTGATGATTTAGCATGCATTGATGAGAACATAAAAGATGGTGAAATAGTCCAAGTTATGTTGAATGGTTTGCTAAATGAACATGCTAACCTTGTGCAAAGTTTTGCCATTCAAAGAGTCTTGCCAAGTGTGGTTGACTTGCAAGAAATCTTATTGGCTGAAGAACATAGGTTGCAATCAAAGCTTGATGGTGCATCCTTGCAAGGTGGAGGTGAAGAGGCTTTCTTCACAAAAGGCAAATTCAAGGGCAAAGGTAAAGGCAAAGGGAAATGGTCCAAAGGTGGTAACTTTGATCATGATGATCACTCTTCCTCTTCCTCTTCTACTAAGAACAATAAGTCAAAGTTCAAGTGCTTTTATTGTGGGATAAAAGGTCATTTTGCAAATGAATGTTATAAGAAGAAAAGAGAGCAAGGAGAGAGGCAAGGAAATCTTACAATAGATGAGGAAGAACATAACACATGTGAATCACTTGTTATGACTTCAAGTTTGTTAGCCAACATAGATGATAATGATCCTTGGTGGATTGATAGTGGAGCCTCATCTCACATGACAAGACATAAGGAATACTTTACATCCTTATTGTCTTATGAGGGAGAAGGTAACATCATCTACACTGCAAATGATGGTCAATGTGACATCAAAGGCATAGGCACTATTCCTATTTCCCTTTCAACAAATAGGAAAGCAAATCTTGAAAATGTTTTGTACATTCCTTCAATCACTAAGAATTTGCTTAGTGTAAGTCAAATGATTGACAAAGGACTTGATGTGGAGTTCATTGGAGATGCATGTTTGATAAGTAAATGTGGATCCTTGATTGCTCAAGGTAGGAGGCATGGTAAACTTTTCAAGCTTGATGCATGTGTGATCTCTAATCATGAAGGATGTATGGCTAGGGAGCAATTGACAAACCAAGAAGTTTGGCACAAGAGGTTGGGCCATCCCAACTTCAAATCTTTGGAGGTAATGGCAAAGAAAGAGCTTGTTCTTGGTCTCCCTAAAAGTCTTGTTGCAAACAATAGTGTTTGTTAACATTGTGCCTTGTCCAAATCTCATAGACTTGCTTATTCTAGATCTACTTCTAGATCTAAAGAAGCTTTTCAACTTGTGCATTCTGATATTCATTCTTCTAGTACAACTAGCAATGGTGGGGCAAAGATGTATGCAACTTTCATTGATGACTTTAGTAGGTATACTTGGATCTATCTTCTTAAAAGTAAGGATGAAGTGTTTGCTGCATTTGTCAAGTTCAAGAATGAAATGGAAAACCAATTCAATACAAAGATCAAATGCTTAAGATCTGATAATGGAGGGGAATACACCTCAAATAGGTTCAAAGACTTTTGTATAGCACATGGGATTAAGAGGGAGATGTCTAGTCCTAGGACTCCACAACAGAATGGAGTGGCCGAGAGGAAGAATAGAACCCTTTGTGAATGTGCCAAGGCAATGAGACTACATGCTAATCTTGCTAAGTCTTTTTGGGGGGAAGCTTTAGCATGTGCTAACTATCTATGTAATAGATGGACAAGTGCTTCCTTGGATGGTAAAACTCCTCATGAGGTTCTTTATGGTAGAAGGCCGAGTGTCAAGCATTGTAGGATCTTTGGATGTACATGTTTTGTCAATATCACACTTGATGATAGAACTAAAGAAGATCCTTCATCAAAGAAGGGTGTGTTTGTTGGCTATAGTGAAGTAAGCAAGGCTTACAAAGTGTACATTCCTTCTACAAAGAAAGTTGTCATAAGTAGGGATGTCATCTTTCATGAAGAGAATGTTTCCAATGTTGTTGATGTTGATGTTGATGTGCCTACTAATCATCATGATGTGCAAGATGTCTTGGATGAAGATGGAGATGCCACTCCAAAGCAAACTTCAAGGAAGACTCAAAGGCAAAGGGCTAAGCCATCAAGGCTAACCTATGATGAAAAAGAAAAGCAAGTGGTGGACAACTCTAACTTTGCTTTTCTTACCTCTTTTGATGAACCAACTTGTGTAGGTGAAGCAATTCAAAAGAAGGAATGGATCCAAGCCATGGATCATGAGCATCAAGCACTCATCAAAAGCAACACATGGAGGTTGGTAAAGCTTCCAAAGGACAAGAAGGCAATTGGTTGTAAGTGGATCTTCAAGATCAAGACAAATCAAGATGGATCAATCAACAAGTACAAGGCAAGGTTGGTGGCAAAGGGGTATGCTCAAGAATATGGTATTGACTATGATGAGACCTTTGCACCCGTGGCAAAGATGGTAACTATTCGAATCCTAATCTCTCTTGCAACTCTTTATGATTGGGATATGTGGCAAATGGATGTTACTAATGCCTTCTTGAATGGTGATCTTGAAGAAGATATTTACATGGAGCAACTCAAGTGGCAATTTCTTCAAGGCAAGGAAGATCTCGTTGAGGTTTGGTTTGAGCTCAAATGGGCTGGTTTTATTAGGTTTGATACTCAACTTCATCTACTCTACTTCATGTTGGATAGAAGTGTAGAAATCTATCTTTTGGTTTATGATGGTGACATTGTTTTCACTAACTATAGTGAAAGGTTGAAATCAAGCAATGATGAGATCTTGTGGGATGTTAATCATGTGTTTGAGAGGGAGTATCTTCAGAGGTTCAGATCTGAAGATGTTTATAAATGCAAAGTCCTTGATGTTTTATTGGAAGATCAAGATGTTGATCTTGAATTGCTTCATCAACACCAAGAGGCAAGTAGCAATTGGAAGCTAGTCAAAAGCATGAAAGGGGAGCCACATGGGCAAAGCATCTTGGATCTGTTTTTACAGGTCCTTGAAGGTTCAAGTAAGGTTCTTGGAGCAGCAAGGAAGTGTCCTTTTACTCTACCTTACTTGTTTAATCTCATGTATGAACATTGTCATGTCAATGTGTTGGAATTGTCAAAATTCAATGAAACTAGTTCCACAGTTTTGCATCTTTTGGATCTTGGAGATGGAATAGTTATCATTGCTGGTTTTTATGATCAAGTACATGCATTCATTCAAATCTCAAAAGATATGGAAGTGGTCAATATGTTTACTTTTGAGCAAAGTTCAAGATCTAGCATCCTAGTGTTGGCAAATTGGCAAATTGTTGACAATGTAGGATCAAGCGTTATATGCAAATCTTGTGGAGATACTTCAAGTATTTCAAGTTCAGGTTTTGCTCATTCAAATGGAACAGAGAACACATCATTTTGGCATTCATTCACTCAAGGGCTTTCGTGGATTGGAGATCTACAAAGGCAAGGTGGTGATGGAGGTTCATTCATGGAGATACATGGTGCATTCACTATGGGCATAGTGGAATGTGGACGAGGCATGCAAACACCTGTTGGTTACTTTCACTTACAACTTGTTTGCTGCTGTTTTACAGAGAACTCAAAGGTGGATACATGGAGGAATCCTTTCATTGTTATTCTATGTTCTTTTACATGTATCTTGTTCACCATTCTATGTAAAATTGATGTAAGAAATAGTGAAGCATCCTATATGGGCACTATTATCTATATCAATTATGTTGTACTTCATATTGTACATATTAGAACACTTGAAAAGAGATCTATCATCATGATGGAGATCATTCTTAGGTTGGAGCAAAGTAGTGTTGTAAAACTAGCAAGTTAAGTTGAAGAGGGAGTGTGAAAATTGTCAACATTTCCTAGCTAGTTTGAGGCCTAAATTGGCAATTTTTGTACATAGTTTTGGATCTAACCTTTCACACGTGTGAAAGAGACCTAGATACTTTTATTCTAGTATATATTTCATGTTGAAGAAGTCTCAAACTTCGGGACCTTCTAAATGACACTAAAATCATGTTATTTGGACATATAGGCCAAAATTGGCTATTTTAGGTTACTGGTGTCCTAAAATTGGGTCCTAAGTTCTAGAGAGAGGAGATAGAGTCATCTCTCTCACCTATATTAGGCTGAAATTCGTGGAGAACAGGTTGGAGAAACCTTTTGTATGCTTCATTGAGATCAATAGATCATTGTCATTGTTTCTTCCTCCATTGAGAGCATTGTTGTGTGTATTGTCTTCAAGCTATTGTGTATGATCTTAGGTGCTTTCCAAAAGTGATAGGCTCATGTATTATGGACTGTATAATGCTATTTTGGGCCGCACTTGATGTTTATGGAAGTTTCCATTTGTGGTAAATGCTTTTTGATCAAGTTCTTTGCATTCTAGGTAGCATAGAATGTGTTGCCAATTCCTAGCTTATGTAGTTTGGAGTGCAAGCATTCAAGCCAATGATCTTGGAGTTTAGATCCACTTAGGATCTGTATTTTTCACATTGATTCGTTCCCTTCTTCGAATGTGACTTTCCTTTCTGTAGCTGCTCTTTGTAGTTCTTCTTCAATTATTTCTTTCGCTTCTGCAGATATATCTTTTGAAAACAAATTTTTAGCATTTCGATCATAGTCGGGATCATCTTTAATATCTTCTTTTGTTAGGGATTTATTCGTTCCCTTTTTTTGAGATGATTTTCTGCGTTTCTTCGAGGAACCTTTCGAGTTGGTTTTCGAGTCATCTTTCGAAGAACTCCTCGTATTTACTTTGAATATTATTTCCATATCACTTGGCCAAGATTGGTCAGTTGTCCTCGTTGATTGGTTTTCCACAAGATCAATTTTTTGTATAACCACATCTGCCGAAACTTTTCCTTTCGAGTCTACCATTGCAGCAGGTGTCGCTACATACTGGTATTTAGGTCTTGGCCTCTGTGGTTGGGGACAATCAGGATATTTGTGGCCTGGTTCTTTACAATTCGAACAGAGAGGTACATACCCAATTGGCTTCCGTGGTTGCGGACAGTCTGGTGAAAAATGTCCTGGTTCTCCACAATTGTAACAATTGCCCGAAACTGGTCTTGAAAAATTCGAAGTCTTTGTTGTTGATGTTACAAATTTGGGTGGATTATATCTTTTCGGTCCGAATTTGGGTTTGGATTGCTGGAACGGTGTAGTCGTGCCTTGAACAAAATTTGTTGTTGTATCATTATTCTAAAAAATAAACAGCACCTCCTGTGTTGGATCTTCAACGTAAGATATATTCACTCTGCAATCTTCCTTCGAATGTCCTGATGTACCGCACCTTGTACACCATAGTCCTGAATTGGAAGAAGATGATTTCGGTCTCTTGTCACCTCTGAAATCTGAACTTTTAGATCGTTGAATTTTTTGTTAATATCTGCAAGATCTCTCCTCCAAATCTTTTCGACCTTTGACGTTGTTGGCTTCATCTCCGAATTTTTATCGTCCTTTCGTTTGGGTTTTCGTTTACTACTTCGTTCTCTCTCATCAGTCTCAGAGTCGGATGAGTCGTGTAATTCGGATTCTGAACTGGAGGAACTGGAACTGGATTCAGACTTCGAATCCTCTTCACTGCCACTGGAAACATGCTTAGACTTTCGACTTCGTCTAGTTGATTTTCTCTTCTGAGCAAGCTTAGAAGTCTCATAGTTTTCAGCACTTGCAATGACTGCTGCTAAGGTAGTCGTATCACCTTGTCTGCAGTATCGATTTATACTCGGTGGTAAACCTGACAGAAACCATTCAATCTGCATCGCAACGGGGTATACTCCAGTTAGTTTTCCAATAAGATTCTTGACCTTACGAGTATACCTTCTCAGAGATTCTCGACTCTTCTTCTCTATGTTGTTGAGTCTGCCGAGTACTCTGGATGAATAACCAATTTCTCTGAATTGGTGTAGAAACGCATCTTTCAGCAGCAACCAGGTAGCCACTCGTCCTGGTTCGACTTGGCTGTACCATATGCGTGCTTGTTTTCTGAGAAGACCAGGAAAAATCCTCAGTTTGTCCGTCTCCGAACCTTCATTATTCGCGTTCGCAATTGATTCGAACTACGAAACATAACTGTCCGCATCATCTGAGGTTGTTCCTTTGAAATAATCGTATCAGATCTTCGAAATTGAAGAAAGTCGGGGTGCAGGGCCTTCCATATTCGGTTTTAGTTTGGCAACTGGTTTTAACAAATCCGAATAAGTTTCAGCTCTATTAGAACTTCCAGATAAATTTCTGAAGAAATCTTCTCGAATCTTTCGATATCTTTCGAGTCGGGAAGCTCTGTCTGACATATACTTATTAATGACGATGATTTTGTCAGTTTTATATCAACATGTTTGTTTTTGGCTATCCCCGGCAACGGCGCCAAAATTTGGTTTATGTCGTGGTATACCAATTGTATTTGGTATAGTTTTGTAGTATTTAATGTCGAATCCCCAAGAGGATAGCTTCTTTATGGTATAATGTTGATATTGTTCTGACTTATTCGTATGATATAAAATGGAGAATTAGTCTGGTTGTCAAACAGACATTTGGGTTAAGTAACCAGTATTACTTAATGGATAAATGAATGTTTAAAATCGGAATATCAGTCTTCTCTTCCGAATCGAAGAATTGGCGTTCTACAGGAGAATTGTTATCAGAGTAGTACGAATGTACTCCACTCTATCTGATTAAGGTGTCGGCAAGAATTCGGATTGATTTCGATGTATTCGTTCATCAATGATCATAAGTTAATCTTATTCTTGGATTAACAAAAGTTAAACAGTAGTCCTCAACAACTAGTGTTCTCCTCAGAGTTAAATCTCTTGTATAATCTTCGAATATGTTAGAAACATATGTTCGGAGATATTCAGAATACAGATATCTTATCTCAATTCTTCAGACAGGGACTATCAATTCAGTTGTATACATACTTTTCTATCGATGACTGAGATAGACTTCTGATGATAAACGTTATTCGGGTATCGAACAAGTATTCGAGTGTCGAACAAATATTCGAATGAACGAATAAGTTAGTTTTAAGACAGTTCGTTAGAACACTTTTACGGATACACAGCATAGACTGTAATGTACTTATGCAACTGTCTGACCAGAGATAGATTTATATAAGAAAGATTGTTAGAGTACTTCAGAAGATCTCTCACAAGTACATAAACTTTTATCTCTCAGCGAATACATAAACTATATCTCCTGGTGAGTAAGACTGAATCGTGTCTTCTCTTTATCATCTTCAGAGCGAACAATCACGTCTTTATAAATTAGAGGCGTGTCGCTTTACTGAATAAGGTTAACCAATATATATCTGACACGTATGTAGATTATACCGCAAAGATGTATCTAACCCTGAGTTTAGATTACTATAGTTAGAATTGTCGATTCGAATCGAGTCGTTTCATGTAAGTGTCTTTATTTAAGGGTTGTTGTAGATGTTGCTTCATTGCTGAGGACTTGTCCTTTATATGTGATATTTAGTATGTCGCAAAAAATATAGGCAGGTCCCTTCGTTATATATGTATCCAGCTCTTGTCTTCTTATGTGAATATATATTGCTTCATTCGGATGTATATTCGTTGTTTAATAAATACACATCTTCACAACAAGAAAACTCCCTTTTAATGCCTTCAAGCTCACAATAAGCATGAAATTTATTGGAAGTGTACTCACCACCTCCATCACTTCTAAGAATCTTGATTTTGTATGAAAATTGCTTTTCAACTAGAGCTTTGAACTTTAGAAAATAGTCAAACACCATAGATTTTGAAGCTAGAAGATATTAGCAAGTAAATCTAGTGAAATCATCAATGAAAGTTACAAAGCAAGTAGCACCACCCTTGCTCTTTGAAGATGAGAAGTGCACATCCGAGTGTATGAGCTCCAATGGATGTGTAGTCTTGATGGATGACTTTGAAAAAGGCTTCTTATGAGACTTAGATATGGCACAAGCCTCACATGGCTTGAAATTCTTGGAGATAAGATTAGGCAAGCCAATAGCTTTGGCTTTCTTGACCATGGACACCATAGAGCTATAGTTAGGATGGCCCAACCTTCTATGCCATAGTTCCTCCAAAGATATATGAGAAGCAAAAGCACTATCACAAGAGTTAGCATACTCTTTGGGATCAAGCTTGTAGATTCCACCATATCTAGATCCAAATGCAAGGATCTCATCATGCTTCTTGATTGTACATGTATCAACATTGAAATTAACATCTAGTCCACTATCAAACAATTGCCCAACACTAATAAGATTTTTTGTTAACTTAGAAACAAAAAGTACTTTAGACAAAGAAAGAACTTTTGATGATGAAAGCTTTAAGGGAATAGTCCCTATGCCTTCAATAGCACACTCATGATCATTTGTTGGGTAAATGGACTTCTTGGCACCTTCATAAGGTGACATGGATGAAAAAGAATGCTTGGAGCTACACGTATGTGAGGAAGCTCCACTGTCGATATACCATGAACCATCCTTCTTGAAAGATGATGAAGAAAAACTCGAGAACATAAGAGATCCCTCTCCATCACTTGCATGAGCATCTTCCTTCTCTTCATTAGAAATGTTGGCTTGCTTGAATTGACTCTTCTTCTTGAAGCAATTGGTGGCATAATGCCCCTTCTTGCCACAAAAGAAACACTTGATGTTTTTCTTCTTCTTCTTCTTCTTGGATGTGGAAGCTTGAGAGGACTCATCCTCTTCTCTTTTCTCCTTGGAAATAAGATTGTTCTTGCTCGAAGAGGGTTGCTGTTGATTCTTACTTCTTGTCTTGTGCTTGTCTTTGGTAAAGAGAGCTTTACCAGCAATGTTGAGAGACAGTCTTTCCATTTTCAAGAGTTTATACTCTTGTCTTGATTCTTCAGAAATGGGCACACTTTGGAGTGCTTCCAGACTTGGTAGCTCCTCCTTAATGGCATAACTCTGAACAAGATTTTCATATTCCTCCTTTAACCCATTAAGTATGACTTGAACAAGTTCATTTTGGTTGATGGAGTCTCCTATGCATGACAATTCTCTGTGGTGGTCTTTAACTCATCACTTCTCTGTACACTTTGAAAAATTTGGTTTCTTAGTGTTAGAAGTATAGAAGTATTATTTGCCTCATAGATGGACTTGAGAGTATCCCAAGCATCTTTGGCATTAGTACAAGCACCAATTTCTCTTAAGATGTCATTTGAGACATCATCTTAATATAATGCAGAGCCATCCTAGCTCTCTTTTTGTACTTTGGAATTTCTTGAGGAATTTGTGGTTCTTCTTCAATTCCAAGTACAATATCCATCACATCTTGTAGTACTAAGACAGATTCCATCCTAGCCTTCCAAATTGAGTAATTGGAGGTTGACAATCTTTCACTTGCTTCTAATAGAAAGACACCCATTGAAGTCACAAAGAATGAAGGAAATAAAAAAAGATGTATGAAAAAATTGCTTATCTTCTCACTATAGGAACCAATGAAGGGTAAAAAACCAAATCCTATGTAAGACTAAGCAAAAAAAAAACTGTGAGATAGATCTCACTAGCTTGACAATCTCTCTAAAACAAGATTTGAATCATCAAAAAAGATGAAGTATGGCAAAAGTTATGGTTCTTTGAATTTCACATGTGTGAAATACTCCAAAAATATCAAATTGACTCAAATACAATCTATTTGTATGAAACAATTTGCCTAGAACCTATAAATTTTGTCTAAATCACATATAGATGAGATTGGTCAACTTTTGGATGATTTTTGTGATCATTCAAGCAGTAAATGACATGTACTCACGATTTGCCACAGGTCTAGGTGCCCTACCTATGACTCTTCAAAAGCTTATAACTTTTGATTGGCTTATCCAACTGTCATGATTCGAATTGCATCAGATTCTACACATTTCTAGCTTTCTAGTGGGCTAATTTGCATGAAATTTGGATCTAACCACCAAACTGAAAATGGGCGGATTTAACACGTGCCAGCACCTGAAATTCCGTACAGTACTTGATCTGGACCATTCAAAGTGGTTTGAAGCTCTAAATTACTAGGAAACTGCAAACTAGCTAGAAAGTAGAATCTAGACAATTCCTAGCCTGAAATATGATCAAATCTGCAAACTTTTTGCTTAGATTTGCTTGTAAATCTTAGGTAGGCTCTGATACCATGTTGAATTCACATGTGTGGGATGCCCTACACATGTACTTTTGATCTCCTAAGCCCAACAATACCATAAAGATCAGACTAGCATTGATTGACAACAGGAAAGCTGATCATACAAGAAATATTATTGTGTTACAAGCAAGATTTGTCAACAAAACATGAAACTAAGCACAATAAATGCCTCAACTCGGCTAGAGAGAGAATATGAAAGTACAAAACTCGAGTAGAGAGAGAGAGGGCACAAAGAGCTTGTCTACAAATTTGCATTACACACAAATTTCATCATCTTCTCAATGAGAGTACATCACATATATATAGATCCATGGACTCTCCTCCTACTTTGAGTTGAATTGGAGTTGTGAATCCACCTCTCAAGCTATCTAGACTTATTCAAGCCACCTCACTATGTCTAATTGTGCCACCTAGTCTTTTCATGCATTAAATGTGGCATGCAAAGTACAAATGGCAATTCCTATGGTAGCTCGAGTTTCTACTTCTACCTACCTTGAATATTTTATTCTAAGATGGGTCTTTACTAAGCCAAAAAAATCTTAATTTATCTTTGGCATTTTTAGGACCCCTACTCATAACATTAGATAGATTTTTCCAATATTTTGACAATCAGGGCCTTGTAGAGGAGCACCAAACTTATGATCCCAAAAGCAGCCTTCTACCGGGCTGTGAGGGAGGTTACACAAGATATGAACACCCATCTGCCCTATGCAGTGAGGTGAAATATCACTGCATTGGAGGCCCTCCATACTGCATACGAGGACTTTTAGACAAAATTGTTTGAGGATTCAATGCTTGCTCCATTTATGGCAAGAGAGTGACACTAATGCCCAAGGACATGCTTCTTGTCATGAGGTAGCATTTTTAAGTCTAGATTCACACAGAGGCAAGTTCCTCTTGAAAGGGTCCCACCCCACAAAAAGAAAAAGCAAGCACAACCCAAGCGTTCGCAACCCAAGCCTAGGTCTCCCAACTCTTCACCCTCACCTCCTCCCATTAGAAAAGATCTGGCTAGTACATCTGCAATTCGACTGGTTGAGAGTCCTCCCCTAACTCCTAATCTTCAACTACAAAATTCTCCTTCTATACATGAGGATGACCTAAATACAGTGGTGGACATTATTGTTTCTGATGTTAATGCAACTGATAAAGAGTTGCACATCAGACTTCCGAATGAACCTAAAGACATATTTTTTGATTCTGAGAGGTACATTGATTTTGACTTGTATATAGCCAAGAGATAGATAATCTCATAGGGGAGTTTATGTTTTGTATAGACGATATTAATTTTGCAATGCATATTAAAGACCCACATTGTAGGGAGCTAAAAGAGAAGACCTCATATATCTCAGACACAGTAGTTGAATCTGCTTGTGCATACTATGTAAATAAATATACATATACAGTCACGAAGGAGATTTTTGTTTTGTGAAAAATGCAAAAATAAGCTTGGTAGAGGCCAAAAATCTTGTATATAGATAAACACACATGTGTGGAGCCTGTTTCCACGTGTGAAAATAGTGTACTTGTCATGTACCATAATCATATAGGTTGTACATATGATTTATTTCAAGTTCTAGTGGCTAAAATGACCAAAAACTAGTTTTCTAGACATATGACACATGGCATCAGTCTATTGATTGCATGAGCCACATCCTTTGGTTAGGTGTCACATCCCATGTGTACAGGACAACTCACATGTGTGGAATAAGTTGAAGTAGACGAATTTTGACTTCTAGAAGATTTTCAAGTAGATCTCCATATAGAAGGAAAATGGACCAAAAGTGCTCAAAATAGAAGGTTTTGTCCAAGTGTCAGTTTTGCATGATGAATCATCATATGACAAAGCACCTTCACACATGTCGGATCAGAGGGATGATCAGTACCACGAGCTCCCACTTATTGTATATATAGAGCCACATTTGGCCATAATCAATGTGAGACACCAATCTTGGTTTTGGAAGCAATTTTGAGTGATTCTCTCCACTTGTCTACATTTGTTTTGATTGTTTTGAGGTGCTATCAATGTGCACTTGATTTTCAAGTTGGAGTCCGTACTCAGACAGGGTTTCACACGTGGAAAATCATAAAGTACACCTACTTTCAATTAGGGAGAGATCCAATTTTCTAAGAGTTCCTTCCTTTGTAGAGGGCAAGATCTAGAAGCTCTTTATGTGTTGTTATTGGTGAAGAATTTGTCTTCTCCTATGTAATCAAATATTTCTAAGTGATATTAGCTCTTTGAAGCACAATATCTTAGTGAGAAAAATCACAACTTTTGATTTTGAATTTCATTCCAAGTCTTAAAAGGTAGAGTAATTGGTGGAATCCAATAGGAGTGATTGAATTCAATTTGTTGAGCAAAAATTGACATAGTATGTATGAAACTCAAATTAGTTCTATTCAAATTTTTTTGTGAGAGTGTGAGGGTCAATTTGTGATCCCATTGGATGTCTAAAATGAGGAGGAGTCCATATTTGAGTATTCATGCATGGTTGAGATCTTTGTGAATCTCTAGTTGTCTAAATTTTTAAGCTTTGTGAAAAATTGGTGGTATAGTTTGTTTTCAAATCAAATCAAATTCATTCTAAATCTCAAGAGTGAGATTATTTGGGTCAAGAGTGAGTCCAAAAGAAGTGATTAAGTTTGATTTTCATGTGTTTGAAACAAAACCCATCCTTTGTTCAAGAATCTCAAGTGTTGAGAGAACTAGTCAAGTGAAAAGGAAAATCTAGTGTCAAATCTTTTCATATTCTTTTTAATTTTCAAGAGAAAGAGTCATTGGTATTTGATGAGTCCAATAGGACATTGGATCTGATTTCTTTTGTGATTTGATTCAAATATTGTGTGCTTTTGTCTGAGTGATCAAACCAAAGTTTCCAAGTGACTAGTCATTACTGTGAAGATTGATTCTTAGGTTTGTGAGCTAGATCTTTTGCAGATCCTTCTAGATTGTTGAAGATGTTCAAATCTAGTCTCTTGAAAGTCACAAATTACATTTGTAGAATCATATCACAGGTTTTTATTCACATGACATCAATAGGTGGCATCCTATTGAAGGAAAGAAAGGATCCTGAGTGCAACTTTGTGGCAAGGGAGGATATTTTTTCTCAAGATGCTACAAAAAGAAGACCTGTCCATCCAAGGAGAACCAAAGCAAGGGGGCCAAGGTGAAGGATGGAGCTTCAAGTTCAAAATGCAAATACAAGAAGGACAAGTCCAAGGAAAGGTGTTTCCTTTGTTGAAAGGTGAATGCGCCTTGGAGTCTCACAAGGAGTTGCAAGATTTGTCTTCAAGAGTCCATCACAACACATGTCAAATCTTTTGAAATTTTTCATTTGGAAGTGCATTGTTTGGTTCAAGATGCAAAGATAGATGTCACTTTCATGAAAGTAACTTGGATTTATTTTATGTCCTTGGAAAGTATTTTGCTTGGAACTTTGGACAAGTTCAAACTTATTGTTATGATCCAAGACAAATCAATCAAGAATAAGCAGCAACAATCACAAAATGAAAATAGTTTCATTTATGCTATCATGTCAACTTATGAAGAACCATTTTGCTTTGAAGAGATTTTTGTTTCTCAAAGGTGGATTAAGGCAATACTAGTTGAGTGTGATGCCTTAAAAGATAGCAAAATATGTTTTCCTTGTAAGCTTACATTAGTTATGAAGTCAAGGACATGGAAATATCTTCATAATGTAGGATCTGTTGGTTTCAATAAGATCATGAATGATGTGTTCATTCATAAAGATGAAAATTGTAAGTTTTTAATCTTAAAGACAAGTTGTAAACTTCTTATGAGAATAAGTGAAGCATCCAAAGTGGACACTTACATCCATAACCAAGAAGTTAGCCTTATTGAGATGGAAATACCTTTTGATTTCAATATTGGAAAAATCATGCCAAGTTGTGGTGATTTTCGGACTTATGTTTCTAGCATAAGTAATCTTGATAATCATAGGAAGTGCATATTGAATGGTCATATTTGTTATGATCATTATGAGACATGGAGGTCTCGGATTTCCATCAAAAAGGAGCATCATGAAGAGGATCTTAAGGAGTCATCTCAAAGTTCAAGTGTGCCAAGGATTGAGGAGGAGAGTCCTTCTCAAGGTTCAAGTATGTCAAGGATTGAGGAGGAGAGACCTTCTCAAGTTGTGATTCCAAAAAGAATCTCAAGAAACATAGTTGAGTCCATGTGGCTCACAATTCAAGAGAAAGAGGAGCATATCTCATGTGGTATACATCCTCTATCGAACAGGTACTGCATCTTCCTTAAAATCAATTCGGTGCTCTCCGAATTCTGCAGGTATACCCTTCAAATCGTCGAGCGACCAGGCAAAAACATCTTGATACTCCTTTAATAGTTCAGTGAATTCCGCCAACTCAGATTCTCCAAGTGACTTTGAAACATGTACAAATCTACCAGGTGCAAGTTCAATCAGTTCAGTAGAATCTAGTAAGATGCTACCTTCAATCATACTGGCCTTGGTATGGCCATGAATTTCACGCATGGTTGATTCCATAGATGTTTTTTTGTCGTCAACCTGGTTCTTGTTACCAAATTCGTGTTCAGATTCATCACTCGAATCGTCAGACTCTTTCGAGTTTGTGTCTGCAACGTTGATTTCTTCATACGAAACATCAGCTTCATTGTTGCAAGCATTGAAGAATTCTTCGTCATCAGTATTCTCATAACATTCAAAGTACTGCACTTCAATATCAGATCCATTGGGAAAAATATTCAAGGCATATGAAGATTCTTCTGTGTTACCTGAGGCAACTTGCTTTCCATCATAACTGTCGACTTGGTTTGCCATGACTTTTTGCAGGTGGTACAACCATAGGGGCCCTAAACCCTAATACCAACAAATGCTTTGCGAAAAAAACTCGCAAATTGGTTACTCACAAAAAGTCCTGACTCTAATTTGTTTATGTTGCACTGATGTTCTTCTATAATGATCAACCAGATATTTGAACTACCTACAAATCTTGTCTTAAAGACAAAATGACTTGAACACCTTTCAGTAAAGATGTCTATAAAACAACCAAGGTACTGGAAATTGTACATTCGGATATCTGTGGACTATTCGAAGTATTGTCTTTAGGTATGCAAAATACTTCATAACATTTATTGATGACTTCAACAAGTTCGTTCTGGTGTCGGACAAAGGAGTTTCACCTTCATATTTGTCATGACTCTAGGTTATGATTTGTTCTGCTGGCTTACCTCGGTTATTGGTCTCACCAGTCTGAAATCTTAGCTCTCTGGATCTCCAATGTACACTAGCATTTGATTGATAAAGCCAAGGTCGTCCAATCAGCATAGAATAGGATGACAAACCGAGTGGTTTGATAACAATGAAATTCATGGTGAATGGCTTGGTTTGAATGTAGACAGTGAAATCCTTCAGCTCACCAACAGGTTTTCGTCGTGTCGAATCAACTAACTTGATGTTTCGTTGTGTTGGTTGAATGTCAGTCAACCCCAGAGCATGAGTTGTGTCTTCTGTTATTATATTCACATTGGAACCAGAGTCAATTGGCACTTTTTCGATCAGGCATCCTACAATAGTAACATCAATTTCAGGTGCACCGAGATCACCTAAATCAATGGACAAAACACCAGCATCTGGCAAAGAAATTTTCTTCTTCTTCTTAGGCACAGAAAGGCCTTTCAGCTACTTTATGAAATAAGTGTTATCTGCCAACAGCTGTTCAAAAGTAATGTTTGGTCAAAGAGATCCAATATCAGTTATGATGTCATATTCTTTTGTCTTTGATTTTGAGATTGGTTTATCAATAACAAAACTAGACAATTTCGTCTTTGTGATTTCTTCATCTTCTTCCTCGAAAGTGACCACATTCTCTGCAGGAGCAGTCTTTAGTTCAGCGTTGATGATTTCCTTTGCTTCTGTCGAGATATCTTTTGCAAATAACTTCGCAGCATCACGGTCATAGTCAGGGTCATCCTTGAGATCTTCTTTAGTCGTGCATTTGTTCGTCATCTTGCTAGAAGATTTCGTCTTCGAGGATTTTCTGCGCTTTGTCAAAGATTTCTGATCAAATTTCGAGGAGCTTTTGCTTCTCGTGGTGACTTTAAAAATCTTTTCCACATCACTTGGCCATGATTGATCTTCAGTCTTTGCCAATATTCCTTCAATAATGTCAATTCTCTGTACAACAACATCTGTCACAGCTTTCGCTTTCGTGTCTACACCAGCTGGTGTTGCTACATACTGATATTTGGGTCGTGGCTTTTGCACCTAAGGGCAGTCAGGATACTTGTGACCAGGTTCTCTGCAATTCGAGCATAATGGTACGTAACCAATTGGCTTCCGTGGTTGAGGACAGTCAGGAGAAAAATGTCCCAGCTCTTTTCCAAAGCTTTTTCACTTTGGAAGTTGACGACTTATCCTCGACAACTTTCATGTCGTCCTTTTGTTTAGTTCATCATTTATTTTTTCTCTCTCCTTTGTTAGCATCTGATTCCGATGAATCGCTACTTTCATATTTCGAGCTTGTAGAACTACTATTGGAATCTGAATCTGAATCATCATCGTTGTCACTGAAATCAGTCTTAGACTTTCGAGATATCTTCATTGATCACCGCTTTCACGCTAATTTCGAAGTCTCGAAATTTTTTGCACTAGCTATAACAGCTGCTAAGGAGTTCATGTCCCCTTGTCTGCAGTATCGATCAATCTTTGGTGGTAGACCAGCCAAAAACCATTCGATTTGCATATCCACAGGATATACACCGGTTAGTTTTTCTATGAGGTTTTTAACCTTACGTGTATATTTGGGAAGAGATTCTTTACTCTTCTTCTGAACATTGTGCAGTCGTCCAAGAATTCTAGATTTGTAACCTATTTCTCTGAACTGGTTCAGAAACGCATCTTTCAATAGGTACCAAGTTCCTACACGGCCTGGTTCTACCTGGCTGTACCGGATACGCGCCTATTTTCTTAGTAGTTTGTCTATGTCAGTTCTCTTGTTCTTCACATTGGCTATTGACTCAAATTGTGAGATATAGCTATCTGCATCATCGGAGCTGGTCCCTTTAAAATAATCATATTTAATTTTAGAGATAGAAGTGAAGCGTGCAGTAGGACCCTCCATATCAAAGCTAATTAGGAGTTCAAATAACTGAGCAGTGATTTCATCTAAATTTCTACGACTAGTACTTTCACTCTGTCTTCGGAAAAACTCCTCTCCAAGCTTCCAGTATCTTTCTAATCTCGATTCTCTATCTGACATACATTAGAGATGGAAATGGATATGTCAGATTTCTTATAACTTTCGTAAACTATCTCCGGCAACGGCGCCAAAACTTGGTATATGTCGTGCTATACCAACAGGGTTAATATAGATTTTGTTGTGAAAGTATCGTTCTCACAGATGACAGCGTTAGAAAGTTATGTTTTTGGTGTATTTATGGCAGGTGGTTTCGAATGACAGACATTAAAAAGTAACCAGTATTACTTATATTTGGAATGGGTAATGTTAATGAATTCAGAACAACAATCTGGCCTCTATCAAATTGAAGGAAGCGCATTCTACAAATGAAATGTTATTAGAGTAGTACAGCAGACCACACTCTGGCTGACTAAGGTGTCAACAGAGAATCGGGAATTGTTCGATGTATTCGTGACTACGCAGACAATTAATTAATTGAGTTCGTGAACTATTTGTTCCTAGACAATAGTCCTCAACAACTAAAGTGGCTAAAGAGCACGAATGGTTTTAGAGCACATTAGAAACTTATGTCAATGCCAATCAGGAAAACAGATCAGAGACTCAATTCTTCAAACAGGGACTGTCATCTCATTTGTATACATACAATTTAATTCAATGATCGTGCTAGACTGCACAAAGATAGACATTATTTGAGTGTCAAAAAGAAAGTATTCACGACAGACGAATAAGATGATTTTAAGACAGTTCTTTAGAGCATGCTTTACGGAAACACAGCAAATGACTATAATGCACTAGAGCGTCTGTCTGATCAAAGAGTAATTCATGAAATGCGTTAGAGATTGTTAGCAGACTCAAGATCACTCACACTCAGTAGTGCGGAGAACAGAGATAAGGGAGAATAACTCACAGAACTCTATTCACTTCTTCAATCTCTTACATAAGCATAAACTCTTCTCTCTCGATGATCGAGACTGAAGTGTGAGATCAATATATGTTCTATGGGACGAACAAACACACCTCTTAAACAATGGATCTGATCTGCTAGCTTCAACTATTTTCGTGATCACGCGACACAGGATCTTATTGGATGATTCTGACTGTCCATTACCACGAGGATAATAAGGTGTACTCTGTCAAAAAATCTTGATATCTTTCAGATTAGTGGGATCTAACTCTCGCAAGGATTATAGGTGCTTTATCTAAAGTAGATCTGACTCTGAAAATCTCTACGAGGGTTTACTCTTGCATTAAGTAAAAATTTCTGTTTGTGAGAGTTCAAAACCACTAATTTGGCTTGATCTTCACCAATAATCAGCACTAAGTCTCGCAGGCTTCATCACTAATGGAAATCAACATTTTGGATCGTTTGGAGTGGTTTGCAAGACTTCTCTCTGGAAGGATCTGCTGGATCTTCACTTTTTAGTGATTTTTTAGCACTTAAACCCAATTTTCTGCTAACTGAAATCAAACTAAGTCTTGGAGACTCTTCTGTGTTCTAGTCTCACTGAGATGGAACTTCAAAATTCTCTGCGAGGGTTCTTGACCACTGGAACTAAAAATTTCACTGTTTACGAGGGTTCTTTGGTAAATTTCCGTCTTTTTTTTATTGGGAACTCTCGCACAGGAACTGAATCAGTGAACTAACTCTCGCAAGTTTCTTTGTGTCCTGGTCTCACTGAGATGGAACTTCAGGGAGCTCTGCGAGAGTTCTTGTGAAGATTTGAATTTTTTTGGTTTTTTAACAAGGATTTTTTGAATTTTTATGGTTTTTTCTCTGATTTTTGCAATATGCTTGGAACTAACTCTCACAGGCTTATATGTACGTCTAGGATAGTACCCTGGCGCTGTTGCCAATCGTGCGAGGGTTAACTCTCACTAGTTTTGGAGAAAACAAAATCTGATGAAAAATTTAGCTCTTTTCCCCTCCAAAATACAAATTGGTTTTTTTTCTGGTTTTCTCAGGTTTGGTTTGGATGTTAAGCCCTTAGAGGCTGTTCAGGGCTATCACACCTCCTCCGCTAGCTGGGAACAGTCCAAACACAAGAAAATATAGAAAACTAACTCTTTCTACCCCAAAATCCACATAAAACTACTATAAAAAACAAGAAATAACTAAAATGTAGCTATACTAGTTAGTGAAAATCTATCCCCAGCAACGGCGCCACTGTAGGGTCGAAGATCTCACGTAGTAGTAGCCCTCCCGCCTGTTAACAAGGGTTAGAACACTGGATAGGTACCTAACTATGTAAAGATGTTACTTTTAGATAGTTCTCTACGTTTTACACTAACACTACCACCTTTAACACTACTCCCACTTACTCTACTCCACTAAACTAGCATTCAATATGATTTATAGTGAAAGAGAGGGGGAACAGAGAGCTAGATGGATAGAAGAAGCATGGAAGATAGATAGAGAGAGAGAGAGAGAGAGAGAGAGAGAGAGGGTGGAGGTTAGCTCAAATGCTCATTGTACTTGCTAAGGAAGAAACATAAACTATTGAAACCAAAAAGTATGAACTTGAAAGCAAATGAAAAACAACAAGAGCAATAGCAAGCATTGAATAGCAAATGAGGATGCTTCTCTTCAAAAAATGGTAGAGTTTCCTCCTTCTCATTAAGCATGAAAATAGAGTACAAATGGTGTCTTTTTATAAATGGGGAAGGCCCTTGCCCCAAAATCCTATTGGCTAATATTCACAATGATCTTATCCATTCATCTTGGACCCAACTTGATCCAAGATTCATGTGAGTTCAAAAGTGGAAGCAACTCTAAAAAGTAAGCTCTAAGTTTTAAAATGACTTTGGACCTCAAATTTTATTTTAATAATAAAGGGCCCAAGTCTATTATTTCTATTTACAATTAGCTCGCGTGCTCATTGGGCCATGGCCTTATACGCACAAGAAGCCATGCCCTTGCAACACATTTATTATTAAATTTATCCCTTTGCTCACGTTGTGTTGGGAATACCCCTGTTCTGTTGGGAATACCCCCAATAGTAATTCCTTAACATTGAATCCATATTTTCTGGTCCCGTTTTTACCCGAAACTTTTTTTTCTCGGTTTTTCTTCTGTGGTTGACTTTTTTGACATTCTTGACTAGGGCTCCCACGACAACACGGTTTCCCTGAAACATACACTAAGTGATCATATATTAGTAAAAATTGGACTCAATACATGGTGAGATTTTAGCACGGTCATACTGGCTATTTTTTTAACAAGTGGCCATTTTTTTTTTTTTAAAGCAATAAAGTATTTACCGGCCATTTCTAAGATCGCAAAATTTTCTCTAGCCTCATTTAGGACGGGTTGGGACCCAGTTCTAGGTGGACTGGCACTCTTGGCTCGGTCTCACAAAACTTGACCACAGAATATTTTTGACGGATTTTTTGAAAAGTCAATTTCTTACTCTTAAATTGTGTCTAGCCACTTTAGCAGTGGGTTGGGACCCATGGGACCCAATTCTAAGGCAAATTTGTGCCAACTTTTCTATAAACCAGGTTTTACATGTCGATTTTTTCCAGTTCTGCGAATTTAAGCTTCAATATTAGCCTGATTTCCCGTGCGAAAATATCGACTAACATTGGCAACTATCACTGGGTAGTATGGTCCCCATACGGTGGTCCCAGAGTCTTTGGTTTCGTAGACAAGCTCCTAGTGGTGAATTGTTAAAAATTCACAATTCTAGCTTGACTAGTTTTGGTCATATGACTTGTAAATAGTTAGATGGTCATGATGTGGCTTGTCACACGTGCCAAATAGCATAGGATTCCATTCATAAGGATGTTCTCAAGTAGACCTAAGTGTTAGAACCTTTGGAATGAGTCCAAATTATGCTTAGATACAAGGGAGAAAAAATAGGAGTTATTTTTGGTAATTTTTGCATTGTTGAGGGATCTCCAAGATTCCAACCCTAACTTGGTAGGGATGAAAGATCCACCAAAATTAGCATTAGGGATAGGTTTAGGGCTACTCATACCTGCCCAAAACCGTGATGGATCATGTATATATAGGTGATGATATCTCACCAAAATCAATCAAGCAATTTCATGATTTTTCTCTCATAATGGTGCAATTGCTCTCTATGTTCATAATTGTTTGAGTACTTGTGATTACTAATGATTATAGGATTGAATGTAGGTCTGGTGTACAGTACTCAGACTGTGGGAGGCCGTACTTTCACACGTGTGAAGCCTTCTTCAAGAATTTGGGCCATTTACTGAGGTTCAAGCATAGATTTTTGATGGATTTTGATGGTCCAACTTGTGCTAATCTTATGAAATCATAATCCATTGTTTCCCTCATCATTTCAAGTGTTTTAGGATCCTTATTTGCTGTAATTTTTACATGGTATCAGAGCCTAAAGGCTGAAATGAGCTAAATCCTTGTTTTTCATTCAATTTGATCACAATTTTTGATCTAAATCTTGTGTAGATTGGATCTTAGCATCTAGTATTGATTCTAGAACTCAAAGTGAGTCAAATACATTGGAGATTGGTGTTGTGTGACTTCATTTGCAGGTGTTTAGGTGTCTAAAACCAGAGGCAAAGTTGAATTCAATTCACATTACCAAGATAGCAAGTTTTGCTTGCTCCAAGCATTGATTTCTAAGCGAGTTTTGGAGGTGATTTCATAGAGGAGGCTTTCTAGCATTCAAGGAGAGGGAAGATCAGAGTTTTGGGAACTCTTCAAGGCTGTTCTAAGGTGTAGTAGGCACCTCCTAAAGTGATTTAGGTTCAGTCCAACCATTGCTTGACTTATGCACCAAATTAGATCAATTTTTCATCAATTTTGATCATTTTTTGCTTGTGATTGGATAGTAGATTGTGTTGCATCCTCATTAAGTTCCATTTCGATCTTTTACAAGTGATTTTGGAAGTATATTAGGTTGCTGAAATTCACTCTTGATCAGATCATTTGGAAGCTTTAATGTTCTTTATAGAAAGAGGGGCAATTCTACTAGTATTGTCTACTTCAATCAAGCAAGTGCATTGTTTCTAGTATTCTATGATTTGATTTTGTTAGAGATCATTCTTAGATCTTTATAAGAAGTCTATTACTGATTTTCAGGTCCCTAAGAAGTGGGATAAGGTAGACCTTCAATCAAATCAATAGAAGTAACCTTCATTTGTGTCAAGTCCTTGACTAGGAGACTAGATGGCATCTATAAATGCATATCTTTTGGATACTAATGAAAGGCTCAACAAAACTAACTATTCCATATGGAAAGTTAGAATGGAATCTATCATGATCATGCAAGATCTGATGGAAATTGTAAATGGTAAGGAGGGTGAACCTATTCATCCTCAAGAAAAAGCCAAATACATCAAGAGGTGCAATGTTGCACTACATTGCATAAAAATGAATGTTGCAAATGAACTCTTAAGAGAGGTAGGAGATTGCACTTCAGCTCAAGATGCTTGGGAGACTTTGCAAAAGGTCTATGAATCCAAGAACCAAACTAGAATGTTAGATTTGAAGAATCAAATCTATAGAAGCTATCAAAAGAAAGGAGAGAGTGCACATACTTTTGTCCTAAGAGTAAAGGAATTGAACAAAGAGCTAGCCTTTATAGGTGACCCTATCAAGGATGAAGAGCTTGTTCAACTCATATTGAATGGACTAAGCTTTGAATTTGACAATTTGGTTCAGGGATATGCAATTATGGGTAAGCTACCCATACTTGAAGAACTCCAAGTCACACTCATGGCCGAGGAATCAAGAAGGAGCCAAATGCAAGAGAGGATGGATAGGCTTTCCATCCAAGGTGGAGATGACCAAGCTCTCTTCACCAAAGGCAAAGGCAAGTCCAAAGGCAAAGGATCAACATTCAAGAAGTCTACAAAGCTTGAGGATCAAGGACCCCCAAAGGCATCTCCATCAACCACCAAAGTCAAGAAGGACAAATCAAAGGTGAAGTGCTACTATTGTAGCAAGATGGGGCATTATGCCTCGGAATGCTTCAAGAGGAAGCAAGATCAAAGCCAAGCCAACATGAGCAAAGAGGAGGAGGAGGAGAGTTCACATGAGGACTCTCTCATGATGTCCATATTTTCTTCAACAAGCTTCAAAGGAGAAGATCCTTGGTGGATTGACTCGGGTGCTAGTTCACACATGACTAGTAAAAGGGAGTTTTTCTCTTCTCTCTTATCTTATGATGGACCTATAAAGTCTATCTATACAGCAAATGATGAAGCTTGTAAGATTGAAGGAGTTGGTAGCATTCCCCTTTGCTTAGGATCTTCCAAAAAGATCAACATAGAAGGTGTTTTGTACATTCCTACAATAACAAAGAATCTACTAAGAGTTGGCCAAATGGTAGACAATGGTTTCAATGTTGACTTTGCTTCAAATGAATGTTTCATCAAGAAGAAGGGTAAGATAGTGGCTAAGGGCACTAGACTTGGCAAACTTTATAAGCTGGATGCATTTGTGGATACTAATGTTGTCATGTTGGCCGAGAAGAGCAAGATATCTACTTTTACTTTATGGCACAAAAGACTTGGACATGTCAACTCGGGTTCCATGGAGGCTATGATCAAGGAGGAGTATGCTTTAGGCCTACCAAGGTCTATTGGGAAGGAATACAAGGTTTGTGAAGCTTGTGCCTTATCCAAGGCACATAAGAAGGTGTTTCCTAACTCCATCACAAAGTCATCTCATCCTCTTGAACTCATACACTCGGATGTGCACATTGCTAGCACCAAATCTAATGGAGGTTCATCCATGTTTTTAACCTTCATTGATGACTACTCAAGATATTGTTGGGTGTTCTTACTTTCCTTCAAGTCTCAAGTATTTGATACTTTTGTAAAGTTCAAGTTGTTTGTGGAAAAGCATCATAATCATAGCATCAAGATTCTTAGAAGTGACAATGGTGGAGAATTCATCTCCAATGAGTTCAAGGCCTTTTGTGAGGAGGAAGGGATCAAAAAAGAGACTTCTTGTCCTTACACTCCTCAACAAAATGGAGTTGCTGAAAGAAGGAATAGAACATTATGTGAATGTTCTAAGGCTTTAAGATTAGATGCTTGTTTTCCCAAATCCTTTTGGGGTGAGTCTCTTGTATGTGCAAACTACTTGATGAATAGGGTGTCTTGCAAAGCAATTGAAGGCAAAACTCCTTATGAGATGTTGTATGGAAAGAAACCCAATCTTAATCACTTGAAAGTTTTTGGGTGTATATGTTATGTGCATGTGCCATTGGAAACAAGAACCAAGGAGGATCCATCTTCCACAAGAGGGATCATGCTTGGATATGCAAGCTCAAGCAAGGGCTACAAAGTCTATCTCCCATCCTTGAACAAATTTGTTGTTTCAAGGGATGTCATCTTTGATGAACATCATATGAATATGCTTGAAGAAGGCTCAAGTGCTCCAACAATCAAGAAGAAGATGGCCGAGGAGCAAGATCTTGGTTTTGAGGAGGAGCTCATGGAGGAGCAAGCACCAAACCCACCTATCACACCAAGGAGATCTTCAAGGGGAAAAGTGGAGCCATCAAGGCTCACATATCAAGGCAAAGGACAGCAAGTTGAGGGTATCTCATCCACTTCTTATGCTTTATCTAGTTTTGAAGAACCGTCTAATGTTGAAGATGCATTGAACTCCAAAGAATGGTATAAAGCTATGTTGGATGAGTATGATGCCTTGATTGAGAATGAAACTTGGTTGCTTGTTGAGAGACCTCAAAGGAATGTAATAGGATGCAAGTGGGTCTTCAAGCTTAAGTTGAATGCAAATGGGAGTGTTAACAAACATAAAGCAAGATTAGTTGCAAAAGGTTATGCTCAAGAGAGAGGGATAGACTATGAGGAAACTTTTGCACCCGTGGCCAAGATGGTCACAATAAGACTAATCATTGCACTTGCATCACATTTTGGATGAATTCTATGTCAAATGGATGTCTCTAATGCTTTCTTGAATGGTTTCTTGGAAGAGGATATCTATATGGAGCAGCCACAAGGGTTCATCAAGCATGGAATGGAGAACAAAGTATGCCATCTCCAAAGAAGCATCTATGGCTTGAAGCAAGCCTCGAGATCTTGGAATTCAAGACTACCTTGCTATCTTATTTCACTTTCTTTTGTTCAAAGTGAATATGATCCTACTCTTTACATTAAGTTTGATGATGTTGGTATTGTACTTTTACTCATTTATGTAGATGACATCATCATTAGTGGAAATAGTGTTGATGGTATTGAAAAAATCAAGATAGATCTATCCTTAGAGTTCAAGATGGTAGATCTAGGGTGTCTTCACTTCATCTTAGGCATAGAAGTACTTAGAGGGTATGATTTTATCTTTATAAGTCAAGTAAACTATGCTCAAAGTCTTTTGAAGAAGTTTAAGATGGAAGTATGCAAAAGTGTTGACACACCAATGGAGCAAGATGTAAAAGTGCCAAATGAAGATGATGAAAGATCCTTCATGGACATCACTTTGTTTAGGAAACTTATAGGTTCCTTAATGTGGATCACTATAACTAGACCAGATCTTAGCTTTAGTGTATGTAGGTTGAGCCAATCCATGCAAAAGCCATTGAATATCCATTGGAAAAAGGCTAAGAGGATTCTAAGATACATCTCGGGTACATTGGATTTTGGGATTCTATATAGAGGAGATGTGATTAACCTTCATGCATTTAGTGATTCAGATTTTGCAGGGGACAAGAGGGATAGGAAATCAACAAGTGCCTATTCAACTTTCATAGGAGAAGGTGTGGTTTCATGGCTTTCAAAAAAGCAAGAAACTATATCTCTATCTTCAACCGAGGCCGAGTACAAAGCTTTGACAACCACTACAAAGGAGGTACTTTGGATCAAGAGATTATTGGTGGAACTAAAGATCATGGATTCAGAGGAGGCACCAATCATCTACAATGACAATATATCAGCCCAACACCTTGCATCTAACCCAATCTTCCATGCAAGATCTAAGCACATTGAGATATGCCATCACTTTGTGAGAGAAATGGTGCAAGCCAAGGAGATTGCTTTGGAGCATGTTCCAAGCAATGAATGTGTAGCTGATCTACTTACTAAACCACTTCAAAAGACATCTTTTATGAAGTTCAAATCATCACTTGGAGTGATTAGTAAAGCAATGATTGAACCAAGCTAGATAGTGAGGAGGAGTGTTAAAAATTCACAATTCTAGCTTGACTAGTTTTGGTCATATGACTTGTAAATAGTTAGATGGTCATGATGTGGCTTGTCACACGTGCCAAATAGCATAGGATTCCATTCATAAGGATGTTCTCAAGTAGACCTAAGTGTTAGAACCTTTGGAATGAGTCCAAATTATGCTTAGATACAAGGGAGAAAAAATAGGAGCTATTTTTGGTAATTTTTGCATTGTTGAGGGATCTCCAAGATTCCAACCCTAACTTGGTAGGGATGAAAGATCCACCAAAATTAGCATTAGGGATAGGTTTAGGGCTACTCATACCTGCCCAAAACCGTGATGGATCATGTATATATAGGTGATGATATCTCACCAAAATCAATCAAGCAATTTCATGATTTTTCTCTCATAATGGTGCAATTGCTCTCTATGTTCATAATTGTTTGAGTACTTGTGATTACTAATGATTATAGGATTGAATGTAGGTCTGGTGTACAGTACTCAGACTGTGGGAGGCCGTACTTTCACACGTGTGAAGCCTTCTTCAAGGATTTGGGCCATTTAGTGAGGTTCAAGCATAGATTTTTGATGGATTTTGATGGTTCAACTTGTGCTAATCTTATGAAATCATAATCTATTGTTTCCCTCATCATTTCAAGTGTTTTAGGATCCTTATTTGTTGTAATTTTTACAGAATCAAGTATAGTGGGCTCAGCACCCTTGCTAGGTGATGCTAATCACAATGAATTGGTGGGATGTCTTCAACAGCTTCCTACCCAAAGGACATCGATTGAGCCCTTAGGATCCATCTGCAACCGGATTGGATTTAACCGCAGCATCTTCGAGTAATTTGGTGTCTTCATACCTGCAAAAACCCACCTATGACCTAAATGGCAAATGCTTCCATTCCCATCAGATATAAGACAATGTCCACCTTCGGACCCATGCATAGAGGGATATGCAAACGCAAATTTTAGGATTGGAGGTGGGGTGATATGGATGCAAGTCATCAGTATTGTGTCTAACACCGTGTCATTGATGTGTGTGTGAGTGCATATGCAATGAGGCTTTAGTGCCCCAACTTTGAAACCGGTCCAGACTGGTGATTACCAACTCTTTTATTTATTTATTTTAGACGTTCAACTTATATCCTCTAAGAACTGATTCGACGAGGAATAATCATTTCTCCTCTCTGTACTGACTCCTCTCAAGCTCTATATTCTGATAGTAGTCCATGTAGGACAACTTACTGTCCTAAGATCCAATACACAAGATGGTAGGAAGTACTGGTTTTCCGCTAGTCTATGGAATCAATCAGGAAAATCATCCTCACCTCTTATGGATGTGTGAGGTGTCACTCGTCCTCCAAATTCAAGATCTGATAGAGACGGTTGAAGTCTTTTGTTTTTTTTTTCTTTTTTCTTTTACTTTTTTCTCAGTCTTTCTTTCTCTCTCTGTTTCAGTTTTCTTTTTCTTCTTTTATATATTTTTTCTTTTGTGCTTTACCCATTGGGCGATGGAGTCAGTCCCCACCCCATTGCACTGTTTCTGTTTCCAACTTTTTCACTCTTGCCCTCCTTTTATGCTTTTGATCAGACACTCATGCCCACGGGAGAAAATATGTAATGCCCTATGCAGCTCAGAGTAAATGCAAAATGCAGGGGTATGGATGCATGAGACGGTCTTGCAATCAAATGTCCAAGCACATTGTGCCTACGTGATGCAGTGCAATGTGAGTGAATGGAGTCAAGTCAACTCGTCTGTGATATCTGTGGATCATAGTTTTCAGTGTGTGTGGATCTCACATGCAGTAACAATAACTCCCATATTTATACATTGAAACAATTTTTTTTCCTAGTGGTATTTTAAAGCAAGATAGAATGTTGACCAACAAATAAAGAAAATAAATCGGCAAAGTAAAGTCAAACTTACCACCCCTCGACTCCCCCATGTGAAATCAGGGATAAGGGTGTATTGTTGTCACCTTAGCACATCTATTGAGCATCCACCTTGTTGTCTGGGTATTCACCATGCACTTTAACCCTAACTTGCACTTCAATGTTCTTTGCCCTTTCTATCTGTGGCATATTCGGACGTTCGTGTATATGATAGGTGGCCAAGTGATTTAGGTCATCATTTGTTTCAGGGGAATACCGTATTGCCATGCTTTCTTCATGTGTGTATTTCTCATCATTGATGTAGTTGGGTAGTTCTTCATCCCAAAGGAACGGGTCATATGGTATTTCAGCCCAAGACTCACCTGTCGGTCACACTCTTCATAACTATCTCGTCCTAGTCCCCTCAGGGATGAGTGTTCCTATTGAGTCACGCGAGGGTCTTTTGTCATTGGTCTTGTCTCGTCTATTCTGAGGAGGTCTTTTAAGCTTTTCAATCTGTGAATCTTTAGTCTTTTTGTTTAAAATTCATGATTGACTAGCCCATAACTACATAGATCTAACCCATCCCTCTGTTCATGGCTTTGTATGCATGTAGACTCTTGCCTTTCGCCCACAACTACTTCTTTTGTAAGGTCGTGCATCTGAATCTTAGTCTTCATAGTCCTAGAAGACAATCGACTCTTGACAAGTTTTCTTCTAAGTACTACCCTATTGGTTATGATCAGTTTCAAGGAAAATGACCTTGTACTACCCTCTGAGAGAGTCATTTCTTGTACCCCTAGTACTGTTCTAAAATCTGGTTCATCTTCACTGGTAGTGCATTCAGAATCATCCTCACTACTAGATACTTCCTCCCATTCAGATGGACTTATGGGTGCTCTTTCTGATTGAGGCACCTGTAAAAAAACCGTCAACTTTCGTTCGTTATTTACCCCTTCCAAAAATCAATACTCTTGTGGGAATGTCGATTGTGCAGTTGCTAAGCCTGAGCCATGGTCGGCCTAGTAATATAGAGTACCTCTGGTTCCCAGCATACATCCTCATGACATAAAAGTCCACCTGAATGGTCTTTTTAGCCACGGTAATGAGCACATTCTTAAGCTCGCCCTCTGGTTTGATCATAGAGTTGTTGGATAGCTTTAGTGCTATCAAAGTAGCAGGTCATTAGAGGAGTTTCGAGTACCAAAAGGCCCTTTTGTCGAGATGTTGTTTTTGACTTTTCAACTATTTGACGTACACTTGGCTTACACCTGTGAAAGACCATAACGTTGTTTGTCGTTTGATTTCTTGTTTGGAACTTTTTGGTCATATTTTTATACAATTCAAAACTCTCGCTGGGCAGGGTCTTGACTTGTGATTGGACCGTAATTGTTGCCCGTGAGTTTCCTGAGTGCCCAAGACCTAACACTTGTGGTTAAAGTAAGTCTATTTTGATCTAATCGTAGTTAGAGTAACATATATGATCTACAAAAGACCGCCAGCATTTATTACAAATTTGGTTATTTATTTTCATACTGATTCAACTACATTTTGTTTCAGACTCTGTTGTTCATCTTCTTTTAGCTTTGCAATGGCTTCCAGAAGTCGTAGACCACGAAGCAATATTGTCTTAGTTTCTGTTTGTAATGAAAAAGACTCTGATGGCTCTTGGATACCACGTATCTATAGAAAATTTCACTGGGTTCTCACGCATCCCTCATCAAGAGGTGTTTTTGGTAAAAAGAGAAAATCAAATATGGATTATAGAAATTTTTGGAAAGGTAGAATTTAAGACTTCAAAGTTTCACCCGGTGGTCGATGCATTTCAGAGGTCTTGATTCAACATGTCTACATGCATAAGGAAATTAGAGTGGAAGGCGTAAGTTCAAATGACAGACTCAAATGCAATTGTAAGTTTTGGAGAATTTTTTGCTTTGAGCTTTGCATTAATCATTTAGACGTGTATCTGAGTATTTAAATGACATATAATTTTGTGGATTTGTGCAGATTTGTATCCATCAAGCATAATCAAATGGCAACCTATACAATCCCTTGTCAGCATCATGGACATTATTCATTCTGATATTGGTCTTCTGCAATACAAGAACCGCTCCACGAGATCGCTTTTGGATTCTTGTATTTTCTTCTATGATTCATTTTACACACCATCCAGTTTAGGTGGAAAATTAGAGGCGATATCATTCTTTCTCAAGCGAAGAATGGATTCCTCCATATTCCACCATAGCAGAGAGCTTCCGATCAAGGTTTTTTATGGACATTCAAAACTGTATGAAATGTAGCACAGGTTCAAAAAACAATAGATTGCATTGGTTTTTGCCTATTGCAATATTTGTTGACTTTTTTTTGAAATGTAATATTTGTAGAACAGTGACGACGTTTATTTGTAGTGATTTTACAGACAATATGTTATCAAGCCTCCTTGATGATTATTGGGATAAAAAGAGCAATGGCAATATCGAGTGCATAGTTAATAGATCATCAATGAAATTTAGATATCTTATAGAAAAACAAGTGCTTTCTTTAACATTGAAGATGGTCCAAAGTTGGCAATGGATGGAAAGCATTGGATCAGGATTTTACAGTGAATCGTCAAGATCAAATAAAAATCCAAGTGAGGAAAAATAATTCTACTCTTAGGTGGAAGAAGATTGGATACTCGATCACATTCGATCAGAGCTTACATTGCTGCAATATGATATTCCTAAACACTTCTGTTTCATTTGCTATTCACTACTTGCTATTGCTCTTAGTTGTGTTTTGTATTGCTTTCTATTTCCATGTTTTATTGTTTGCCATAGTGAATGTTTTTCCATTAGCAAGCATAAGGAGCAATTGAGCTAACCTCCACCCAAAATTAACAAACACCAGATGGAGCAACTTACGGCGGAGTTTGACCATAAACTGAAGGCCTTACAAGGAACTGTAGCAGTAACTCCACATCAACTGGAACCAACCCAGTTGCAGTATCCTCGACAAGAAAATGTATGGTGTTCAATATGCATGCAAAACCATACAGCGAACGAGTGTCTAGTCCGAAAGCAAAATCTGAGACTGACACATAGATTCTGCCATCTGTGCAATGCAACATCGCACGATACGACATTTTGTCTGTTTAATCCCAGAGTTGTTCAACAGAAGAGAAGTCCTTATCAGACTTCTTATCCTTATCATCAAGGGGCACCTAACGCGGCACCAAGGTATGACGCACCCAATCAACCACAATGCATGGCCTTACCTGCTCCACCAGGGCCAGCCAATCAACAAGTGGCCCATGTAAATCTGACAACAACAGAACAAGAATTGCAAATGTCACCTCAACCTGAGCAACAGCAGTGGTATAGACCAGATGAACAATTTATGGATCCTGCCATAAATGAATATGTTTCGGCCTATGCAGCTCAAACTCAACGTTAAGGTGGAAGAAATTACGGCTGCTACGGGTGCGACAAGGGACACAGAATTGCAGAATGTCCCTACAAAGGACAATATACAACCTCCTGCCGGGATTGCGGTTATGGATACTGTTTCAAGAATTGTCCATTTAAACCTGGAACCAGTGAACCTCTTAACCTCATTGCCATACAGCAATCAGTAGTTCCAGCAGGGATGCCAACGAAAGGTCGACACAACTACGCTCCTGTGTTAGCTGTTATGCGAGCACAGAAGAGGAAGGAAGTGGCTCCCTCACCACCACCATCGGTCACTGACAACCAACCCTCAACTTCAGCACCATATCCAAATGTGAGGGAAGAGAGAAAGCAGTACCAGAAAATAAGGCACTGGGTTAAAAAAGCACAAGAGGAGGAAAAAGAGCAAGAACGAAACAATCCCACAGAACCTCCAGTCGGCGTCAAACAGGATCCGCAAATAGGCTCACCACTGTGCACTGATCAGAATGATCGGTTGCACCAGCATAAACCACCTTTTCACATGGTGGAGCCTGAGGAACCACGCACTGAAAGGATCACACTCTTGCTGTCAAGCCACGTTAGTTTACCCCTCGGGGAACTACTGCGGATTGCACCACAAGCGAAAAGCCTTTTAGCTGAATGGGCCAAGGCAGATGAGGAGCCAATAGCACCTGAGCCCATCTATTGTAATGTCCTCCACATCGGAGTAGCATGGGAAAGTGAGGAACACAACATCACTTTGCCAATCAAACACAAGAGATACGAGGACGAGGCGGCGGTGGTAGATGGAGGATCAGGTGTCAATCTAATCTCCACTACTTTGTACAAAAAATGGGAATTACAAGGATTGAAGCCAGCCAGATTTGCCATCAAGCTAGCAGATCAATCCTGTGTGAAACCAAAAGGTGTAGTTGCTGATATTTTCGTAAAGATAGCAGGCATGCAGTATGTGATTACTTTTGTGGTCATGGATACACCTGAGTCTCCATCTGCATACCGTATTTTACTGGAAAAACCATGGTTGAGGGCTGCGCAAGTAGTACACAACTGGGGTACAGGAAAACTCACCTTCAAGAACAGAGAACAGGCTGTAAAGGTAGATCCAACCACATGGGCGGTAAAACCTATTGCACCCAAAGCTGATGACGGATCATCCACGACAGAACATACGATTGACCACCCAAGGCCAGCCAAGGGAGGTCACTATCATTCAGAGATGGATGTCATGAGATGGACGGATGCATTATCAACTATTGACTGCCAGACATGTCAATATAAATCAAATCTAGAACCGAGTACATCTTCACCCAAATGTTACACTATGGACACACCAATCACATTTGGAGTGAATATGATAAACGTAGCATGGCTATCAGCGGAGCCGATTGAGAACCCAGTGGATGATGATCTAGTCCCTTGGCAACATGCTCTAGCTTATAATAAGGAGATTGAGTTAACTGATGAACAAGTCCTACACCACATGGACCCAGATCGTTATGGAACCAAGAAGGTACCAGCTCAACCACCACAAAGGTCTGTTATGGCGAAAGTCTCAAGGATCGAACCACCCAAGGCACCTGTGAATAAGTAGAATCAGTTGAAGCAACGCCACAACCAGGTGATCCGATGGAGTGACCTACCCAAAGAGGCAATAGCTACAGTAGATGTTGATATTCTCAACCATGAGGCGAATGTCACAGCAGTCCCAAAGAAGGACAAAAAGGATGAACCCATCAAAATGACAAAAAAGAGCAAGAAGAAGGTGTTGGCTTCCTTGCAGTCAATCAAGTTGGACTCGTGAATAAAAAAGAAAATAAAAAAATGACCAGTCAGGCCAAGATCAATATGCTGAAAGAGGAATCTCAACGAGCTCCAGTTCATGATATGTCTGATACTTTCAAGAATTATACATTGGACGACGTGGTAATCATGCGTAAGCCCAACGAGAACCTGATCAAAGTCAGGCACCAGTGGAACAAGTCTTCGAGGGACCTGCGCGAACACAGCCGATGAATCTTGTGGAACCAAGAGAAGAAAAAAGGATAGTGCATGTGGGAGAGCAGTTAACACCCACGCAGTTCAAGAGACTACGATCCTTGTTGGTGGAATATAAGGACTGTTTTGCCTGGAGCTATAGTGATCTAACCCTTGGAGCCACACATATGTGAAGATGCTCCACTATCAATATACCATGAGTCATCCTTGTTGAAGGTGGAAGAGGAGAAGCTTGATGCCATAAGAGAGCCTTCTCCATCACTTGCAATATAGTCTTCTTTCTCATTGGTGATGTTGGCTTGATTGAGTTGATTCTTCTTCTTGAAGCAATTGGTGGCATAATGGCCTTTCTTGCCACAATAAAAGCACTTGATCTTCTTCTTCTTGAGATTTGAAGTAGAAGCATGAGAGGTATCCTCCTCCTCCTCTCCATCTTGGTCTTTAGCTTTGTCATTAGAGAAGTGATGTTGTTGCTTCTTACTCCTCTCTTTGTGCTTGGCAAATAGAACTTTGCCATCATCATGATTGAGTGATAGCTTGTCCATCCTCAAGAGTTTGTACTCTTGTCTTGATTCTTCAGAAATAAGCACACTTTGAAGGGCCTCCAAACTTGGTAGCTCCTCCTTAATGGCATAGGATTGGACAGGGTTGTCATATTCATCTCTCAAGCCATTGAGAATGACTTGGACTAGCTCACTTTGATTGATTGAGTCACCAATACATGCAAGCTCCCTATGAATATCCTTGACTCTCAAAACATAATTAGATGCACTCTCATCACTCTTTTGACTACTTTGGAATATTTGATTTCTAAGAGTGAGGAGCCTAGAGGTGTTCTTAGCCTCATAGATGGACTTGAGACAATCCCAAGCTTCCTTGGATGTAGAACAATCATCAATCTCCCTCAATATCTCATTAGAGACATTCATCTTAATGTAGTGGAGAGCCATCCTAGCTCTCTTCTTGTATTTTTGTACTTCTTGAAGGACTTGAGGCTCCTCCTCAATCCCAAGTACAATGTCCATCACATCTTGGAGTATCAAGATGGACTCCATCCTCAACTTCCATATTGAATAATTGGAAGTAGACAATCTCTCACTTGGTTGCAACAAGTATGAACTCATTGAAGTCATGTAAAGTGGAGATAAATAAAAGTGATGAACAAAAAATGTTGCTTCTCTCTCACTATAGGATCCAATAATGGTGTGCTACCATCTCCTATGCAAGATCTTGCAACAAATTGTGAGATGATTCTCACTAGCTATCTCAATCTCTCGAAAACTAGATCTACTTCACATCAAATGATGGAGTATGGGCAAAGTTGGATCAAACACTCTTAGCACGTGTGAAATACACTAAGAAACCAAATTTGACTTAAATACAATGATATTGCATGAAACAAAATGGCTAAGATCTCAAAACAGTGCCTAGATCACATATAGATGAGATTGGTAAGCATTCAACTGTGATTTTGGATCAAACAAGCAATCTTTTGACCAAACCAAATGTGTCCACCCAGGTCTAGGTGCCCTACCTAACCCTCTTCAAAAGCTTATAACTTTTGATTGGCTCAACCAAATGGAATGAAACTGATTGCATCAGAAACTAGACAAAAATAGCTTCAAAACAAGCTATCTAGCAAGATTTTTGGATCAAACATGAAAGAGAACTCCCAAACTGAAATTGGATGTTCCTCACACGTGTCTGAGCACCTGATTCCGTACAGTACCAGGTCATACCCAATCAATGTCCTTTTGATCTCTTTTGACATAAAATTGAACAAGATAGCTAGGAAAATGGCCTTGACAATTTCTAGCTCAAGATTGATGAATAGTTTTCACTCAAATGGATCAAAATGCATGGTAACCTTAGGTAGGCTCTGATACCATGTTGAATTTCACACGTGTGGATTGTCCACTACATGTACTTGTGATCTCCTAAGGTGTGTAGATGCACCAAGATCAAGACTAGATTGAGATTCAAGATCTATCTTTGATTCTATGGCAAAAACACACTACTACATGCATTCAATCACTTCCAACTCTCACTCACATGTGTGGGAAGTGTTCCAAAAGTATTCTAAGTAAAAACAAGCTGCTCTCCTCAGGTAGAGAGAGAAAAACCATCATGAGCTCTCGGGTAGAGAGAGAAAGCTAGAAATTCAATGACACTCAAAATCCACTCAATCTCAAAATCAATTAGATCCAAAAGGAGGAGTACAATAATACTAATAGATTCATGAGCTACCACTATGCTTAACTATGATTGGATCACACTTTGCCACATCTTAATCCTATTGGACCATTGATCCATGCACCTCTAAATTCTATTGGACTATATTCAAGCACACCTCAATTTTCTATTGGACCTCACAAGGTTCCACCTCTAAATCCTATTGGACCTCTTAAGCTTCATCAAACAAAAGCATGACACTTGTCTACACTCTAATTGGCACAAGTTTGGCTCAATAGTGGCATTACAAGTGGAAATGGATAATTTGCCATCTATGCCAAATTTGACCCTATCAACATCCTACACCTAAATGCTTGACTATGAAATTCTATGAGACCCCTATATCAAACATTTTGATTTACTTTACAATTCCCCACACGTGGGAACATCCTCCACACATGTGAGATTCACTTACAAACTTCTATCATAAAAAATACCAAGCTAGATTTTTGCCAATTTCTCACAAGGACAAAAGGGATTTCATTTTCACTGTTGGTTTCGTTTATCCCGTCTGCCTTTCTCTCGTACTGGACCGCAAAGAAATCTCGTTCGTGCATCTTTCATGGTCGCGAACCGTTCGTAATCGTCTCCTTTGACTTTCGTGTTTGCAAACCGTTCGTCTTCATTCCCTTTGACTTTCGTGTTTGCAAAACTCTTCGTGTCTCGTGTCTCCAGATATTCGAGTTTGCGAACATCTTTGTCAGGTTGAGGACTGAAAGCTAGCAAGGCTTTGTAATCAGAAACATTTTGTTTCTTCAGATGCACTTAGTCGAATTGGTGAATGAATGAGCTTTCCTTCATTGAGATTAGTACAGACTTTTATCTCACCCTAAGATGTCTTTGTGATAAAGACCCACATTTTGGACCAATCTAGAATAGGGTTTTAGCAGTTACATCAAGCGGGATTGATGATCATGGTGATCAGTCTCGGGGGAAGGATAAAAAGAGTGCTGATGACTTCTCTATTCATAATGGACTTTTGTTTAGGAAAGGGAAAGTTTGTGTGCCTGATGTGGATGTTATTAAAAATAAAATTCTTGATGAATGTCATGACTCACCATGCGCGGCATACATCGTACATTAGATTTGGTATGAAGGGACTTTTATTGGCCAAAACTCCAGCCCTTTGTAGAATCTTATGTGGTCAAGTGTGACCAATGCCAGTTGAATAAAGTTGAATGACATAAGACTGGAAGATTGTTGCATCCATTGGATATCTAGAATAAGAGATGGGATAGTATTTCCATGGATTTCATAGTTGGATTACCGCGGATGAATAAACAATCGAGTTTGCCTATAACAATAGTAAATATCATAGCCCGTTTATGCTTATGTACGGATTTGATCCTAAGTCACCCATTGCGGTAGAGACTCGGACGATCAAGTTTCAAAAGGTAGCGGATTTCCAACATGATATGCAGGAAATGCTACGGATTGCACTTGAAAATGTTTAGTGTGCCCAAGATAGGGACCGACATTATGCAAATCTAAAACGATCACTGAGAGACTTCTAAGTGGGGGATTGGGTATATTTGAAAATTCCAAAGGAGTCCAGTGTAATGCGTACCGACCAACATTATATATTGTCCCCTAGATATAGATGACCATATCAGATCTTGAAAAAGATAGGATCCTTAGCTTACCAATTGGAACTCCTGGAAGAATCTCAAGTGCATCCGGTATTTCACATAAGCCGACTCAAGAAGAGTCTACGTGAAGGAGAGCATCTTGGATCTGGAGATCAATTGGATCGGAATTACAAATTTCATTGGTATAATTTAATAAGCACATTGCTCTATTTCAAAACTCATTTTTTTTAAACAATGTCTTATTACAATCATTATACCCATAATGGAATTAAAAACTGAACAAATTTTTTTAATTTTTTAGTTACACTTGCAATGGACAAAGATAATGTTCCAGTGACAGGGGACACAGAAATCCATCCGGCATCACCAGCCAGTGATGACACGAAAATCCAACCGGCATCACCAAACAGTGATGAGGCCCTCGATTCTAATAAATTATTGCACACTCTGGGAAAAGCAGTGCTGGAAATTCACTAGAGTAATAAGCAACGCGATAACCAAATGCAAAACGTCTTTAACCAACTACAACCTATCACCTCAAATAACTTGGGCTACCAACTGGAAGTGTTTTCCGGCGATAAAAAATTTAAGCGTCCGAAAGTTGTTTAAATTGTTGGACAAGCTACTTTAGCTCACATTGTCCCAGAGGATAAGCGGATATCCTCGGTTCTATTGTTTCTAGAAGGCAAGGCCTCCTCTTGGTGGAGGGAACTTTCCTCGAAACCGGTGACTTGGGTTGGATTTCTAATAGAATTTTGTAAAGCTTTTGTCACGATAGACGATTCCAAGTTATATATTCATTTTATCAACTGCAAGATGGACAACCGAGAACTGGACGGTTACGTCCAAGAGTTCTTGGATTCTTTGGCCAAGGTGCCGCTATTTGATCATAAGTTGGCACAGTGGCAGTTCATCTCTGGACTGCCAACCCCGACTGTCACAATGAGTGTAAACGAAATATTTTTCATTCACTGGAAGATGCTATTTGTGTGGCCAAGGCCTATGATAGCACCTTTGTTGCCTTACAAAAAAGCGCGCATGGCCAAACGGCCCCGAAACCGAAAATGAAAAAGTCAACCAAGAAGTGGATGTTGGGGGTATTCCCAACACAACGTGAGAAAATAAATAAATTCAGTAATAAATGTGTTGCGAGGGCATGGCTTCCTACGCATATAAGTCCATGGCCAAATGAGCATGCAAGGTGAATGTAAATAAAAATAATAGACTTGGGCCCTTTGTAATTAAAATAAAACTTAAGGCCCAAAGTCAAGTTAGAACTTAGAGTTTACTTTTTTAGAGTTGGGTCCAATTTTGGACTCACATGAATCTTGTGATTTCTAATGTACTTTTTGTGGACTCTTGGATCAAGTTGGGTCCAAGATGAATGGATAGGATCAATGTGAATATTAGCCAATAGGACTTTGGGGGCAAGGCCCTTCCCCATTTATAAAAAGGCACCATTTGTACTCTATTTGGATGATTAATAGAGAGGAGGAGACTCTATCATTTTGGGAGCTCAAGCATCCTCATTTGCTAATCACTCTTGTTTATGCTATTGTTGTGGTTTGTTTGTTATTTCCATTTCCATGTTTTTTGTTTATACTAGTTAAGGTTTCTCCATAAGTGATGAAATTGAGCATTTGAGCTAACCTCCATCTCATCTCTCTCACTCTCTCTTACCATCTTCCCCTCTCTTCCTATTCTCTTCTTCTCTTCTCCTCATCTCATTCACCCTCAATCATGATGAATATTAGTGTAGTGGAGTAGAGTTAGGGGTAAGTAGTGTTAGTGGTGATAGAGATAGAGAGAAACTAGAGAACTATCTAAAAGTAGCATCTTTACACAGTTAGGTACCTATTCAGCATTCTAACCCTTGTTGACAGGCGAGAGGACTATCTTCGACCCTACAGTGGTGCCATTGTCGGGGATAGGTTCTCACTAACTAGTATAGCTGCATTTTAGCTATTTCTTGCTTTTTAGAATAGTTTTAGGTGAATTTTGGAGCAGAAAGAGTTAGTTTTCTGTATTTTCTTGTGTTGGACTATTCCCAGCTAGCGGAGGAGGTCCAAACCAAAACTTGAAAAAACTTAAAAAACACACCAATCTGTATTTTGGAGGAAAAAAGAGCCAAATTTTTCATCAGAATTTGTTTTTTCCAAAACCAGTGAGAGTTAACTGGCAGCAGCTCCATGGTACAATCCCAGACCTACATAGAAAACTGCGAGAGTTAGTTCCAAGCATATTGCAAAAATCAGAGAAAAAACCATAAAAATTCAAAAAAACTCTTGTAAAAAATCAAAAAATTTCAAATTTCCATAAAAACTCTCATAGCTCTCTTTGAAGTTCCATCTCAGTGAGACTAGGACACATAAAAGCTTGCAAGAGCTAGTTTCCAGTGCAAGTGCCAGTGAGAAAAAGGAGAGAAAATCTATTAGAACCCTCGCATACACTCAAATTTTTAGTTTCAATGGTCAAGAACCCTCACAGAGAATTGTGAAGTTCCCTCTCAGTGAGACCAGAACATAGAAGAGTCTGCAAGAGTTAGTTTGATTCCAGTGAGAAGAAAATTGGGTTTTAGTGCAAAAAAATCACTAAAAAGTGAAGAACCATCAAATCCTTCCAAAGATAATTCTTGCAGACCACTCCAATAGATTTAGAATGTCAATTTCTATCAATGGTGAAGCTAGCGAGAGTTAGTACTGATTGTTGGGAAAGATAAAACAAAAAAAGTAGTTCTTAACCCTCACAAACAATGAATTTTTTACTTATTGCGAGAGTTAACCCTTGTAGAAATTTTCAAAGTCAGATCTAGGCCAAATTCAGCTCCTGTGATCCTTGCGAGAGTTACTTCCAAATGATTTGAGAGATATCAAGATTTTTGACTAAAAAATAGCTAAAGAACCCTCGCACAACCAACCCTCGCAATAGAGAACCCTATCAATAGGAAGATCTGCACCAGATCCGGCTATTGTCAAAATCTCAAGACAATCAGTGCAAGGAGTAAAAAGTTATCAAGGAAAAACCATCGTAAGAGGTCTGAATCCTCAATATCGGCCTATCAGATTGATCAGATCCATAAGATCCAGACTGGATCCCATTGTACCAGCAAGATCCAACTACCATGGACTCTATCATCGGATGAACCTGAAATTTGGATGATCAATAGCAAGAAGGATAGCGAATCAGACACCACACTTTCCCAGAGTAGCAGCTGCACAACAAGAGACAGATCCAAAACCAGTGCCAATGGATCCAATGGGTCAACCCGTACCTATCGGTCCCTTGCAAGTAGTCCGGAGGGCACCTCGGATGGAGATACCAAAATACGAAGGATCATCAGATCCCATCCGCTTCCTCCAGATCTACAAGCAAGCTTGTGAAATCTACGATGATCGAAAATCTGCAGAGAAGTTGATGTTGTTCACCATGTCACTAGTAGTTGTGGCTCAAAATTGGTTTCTCAACTTGTCAGAGAAAAAAAAAAATCCACCTGGGAAGCGATTAAAGCGGCTCTCATCACGTGCTTTAAACCAAGGAGGTTTCTAGAAGACCCATTTCTCTTGCATAACAAAGTCAAGATGGAAAAAAGAGAAGGGTCAAGGACTATATTGAGCGGGTCAAACATCTATGATCCGAATACAATGCAGTCCTAACTCCCGTCATGCGGTGATCATGTGGTTCCTTGTGGAGTTACCACGCAACATCAGAAGAGAACTGAAACGACAGGAGCAGTACGCTACTTTGCAATAACCCATGGAAGATGCCATCAGGAAAGAGGATGAGAGATCAGATAATGAATCTCCCACTATCCACACTTCAGCCCCTCGGTAGCATCGTCGTCATCAAACGTCTCCATTCTATCCACAAAACTGTTGTTGGAACAAATGACAAAACTACACAAATAGCAGATGGAGAAACTTACATCTCAGTTCGATTAAAAACTGAAAGCCTTACAAGGAGCTATAGCAACAACGTCCAATCCACCGGAACAGAAGCAGCTGTAGTATCCCCATCACGAAAATGTATGGTGTTCAGTGTGCACACAAAATCATATAACGAATGAGTGTCCAGTCCTAAAGCAAAATCTGAGACTGACACAAAGATTTTGCCATCTATGCAATGCAACATCGCACGAGACAACCTTTTGCCCATTTAACCTCCAGATTGTCCAACAGAAGAGGAGTCCTTATCAGATTTCTTATCCATATCATCAAGGGGCACCAAATGCGACACCGAGGTATGGCACGTCGAATAATCAATAGTGCATGGCCTTACCTGCACCACCAGTTTTACAAGTAGAGGTGAGGAAGTCCTCCAAATCCAAGATAGAGCCTCCAAATGTCCTCCAAGCAACCTGAAAGCTTCAAGATGCTCCCCAACTCCAAGCTAGGATGCCTCCACCTGAAAGTAAGGATCTGCAAGCCTCCAAGGATCTCTCCTCCACCTGTGTCCCTACTCTTTAAACACAAAGATAGATAACAAGCTGGCCTCAAGTATTCACCACCCAACTATAGCTAGATCCAAGCTCCAAGCAAGACCTATCTAGCACCCCCTTGCTAACCATAAACAAATCACAGGCATACCACAGCACTCCATAGCATACTCAAGATCCAAACCCTACTTATGTCCCATACCATAAGCAAGATCCAAACCTCAAGCATACTACCACAAGAAAGCACTCTACACACTAGTAGCAACACTAGAGCATAAGCAAAGCAAACAAAAGAGATCTCTCCCTCCCAATGGGTGCCCTACTACCCTCATATAGATGGCCCATGGACCCCTCCAATGCACTATGGAGTTCCATGCTCATCCAATGAGAGAGAGAGAAGCCTAGGGGAGTTAAAGAATCTCCAAGAGCCTCCATAGGCTTATGGAAGGTCAAGAGACTCCTTCCATAACCTATGACTCTTTGAATGCCTTTCTTGTGGAGTTGGGAACTCAATGGACACTTTAGAAGGGCACCCCCCTACTAGGTCCCATTGCCCAAGTTGTGCATGTATACTTTGGTCCTAGACCAATAAAGTGATATGGTTCAAGGTTGAGGCCCAAGGTTTTAGAAAAATAGTCATCCAATGACTTTCTAACACCTCTCTAGGTTCCATACCTCCATCCAAGGCATAGATACCTACCTGCTTTTAACCAAGGACACTAGTACCTTAATCTAAGACACCTACCCTTAATACTGAGGGTACCCCTTATCCAAGGGTTGCGTGACTCCATACCTCCAACTAAGGTATAGTCACTTGCATGTCTTTATCCAAGGGCACATACCCTTAATCCTAAGGGTACCTTGTCATTTAGCCCCCAACACTAAATGGACTATTAGGGGTTTGAAGTACTGCTAGTTACATAGGTATGTAACATTCCTTTCCCCTAAACTTAAATTTTTCCTGGTAAAAAAAAATTTGGAAAATTCTTCTGGAGATCAGCCTCCTTTTCCCAGGTATCCTCCTCTTCTGATTTGCCCCTCCACCTGACTAAAAAATTCCCGAAGCACTCTACTCCGTAGAGTCCTCTGCCGACTATCAACAATCGCCTCGGGTTCAAGTGGTCCACTCACGGACTCATCACGAAGAAGTTCCACTAGATCTTCCACAAGGACCAGGGTCTCCCCAACCCCCAACGAGTGTTTCAGCTTACTAACGTGGAAAACATGATGAATTCCAACGTTAGCTGGAAGGTCTAGTTTGTATGCGACCTTGTTTATCACTTGGATAATCTTAAAAGGACACAATACCTAGACGCCAACTTTGCACACTTACCAGTTTTCTAGCCCCTAGAGTGATTAGGGACCCTCAAAAACACCCAGTCGTTGACCATGAATACCTTGTGCTTCCAAAATAGATCAGCATAGTGCCTTGCCCTGTCTTAGGCACTACTTATGCTATCTTTAGCCAGCTATAACATTTCTTGCATATTCGCAAGGAAATCAGCTGCGGCTTGCACCCGTAGGTTTTTCATGCCAACACTAATTGATGATCAAGATTGAAAACCATACATAAGCATGAAAGGACTGAATCCGATCGCTGAATGTTTTGCATTGTTATATACAAATTCCACCAGTGGATGGTACTGTTTCCAATCAGACTACCGATGGCCCACATATGCTCGAAGCATATCCTCCATCGTCTGATTGGTCCTTGACCGTCTGATTTCGGATGATCTGTAGAACTCAAACTTAAAGTTGTTTCCAACTTTTCAAATACTGCTTGCCAAAAATTCCCAGTGAATTTTGGGTCACGGTCACTGACAATATTGCAAGGTAGCCCGTACAGTCGAAAAAGCTTCTCAACAAACAATTGACCTAGTTCTAAAGCTTTAATAGTAGTTTTCGTTGGGATAAATTGAGAAAACTTTGTAAGTTTGTCAACAATGACCCAAACCGAATCGTGACCCTTTCTTGTACATGGAAGCCCGACCACAAATCTATAGATATACTTTCTCACTTTCCAGTAGGAATATCTAAAGGATGTAATAGGCCACTAGCTTTTAGCCTCTCTGCTTTATTTAACTGGCACTGAGTACATTTAAGTACATAGGCCTCTACCTAACTTTTCATCTTAGGCCACCAAAATTGCCTTCGAACTAAGTCAAGTGTTCTTTGTTACCCGAATGTCCTGCGCATGGACTATCATGACACTCATGCAAGATTTGGACCCTTACAATGTCATTCTTCGGTACACACACCTTTCCTTTACGAAACAAAATCCTCTTTCGAATTAGGAAATCTGTTTCAGTCTTTCCCTGATTCAAGGAATCTTGCAAACCTAAATCGACCCCCGAAAGTACTTGTTGCAAATACTTTCCAAAAAAAGGATCGGACTCATATAGTCCTTGAAGAGACTAAAACAACTCCGGTTCTATAACAGTAAAGCACAACTGATTAATAACCGGTAACCGACTCAAAGCATCTGCTAGAGTATTTTGACTTCCTTTACAATAACGTATAGAAAAGTCAAAGATTTGCATCAGCTCAGCCCATCTAGCTTGCCTCCCCTTTAAATCTGTAGCATCACAGATATATCGAAGAGTCTGATGATCCGTCAAAACTTCAAATCTAGCTCCATACAAATAATGTCAAGGAATGAACAATTGCAAACAATTCCTTCTCATAGGCACAATACCTAGACTGAGCATGATTGAGTTTCTTGCTTTCATAAGCCACAGGATGTCCATCCTACAATATCAAAATAGCTCCAATAGCATAATCATTGGCATCGGTCCTAACCACAAAAGCCTTATTAGGATCGCCAATGATTAGTATTGGTGCCGAAGTAACACTTTTCTTAAGCAACTCAAAACAATTATTCATATCCTCCGTCCACACCACTAGTGGACTCTTAGCCCTCCGGCTTAGCTTCTTATAGCCTTTCAAGGCCTGGGTAAGGGGAAATGCCAGTCGAGCAAATTGGGATATGCCGACAGAAAAATCTTACAAACCCCAAGAAAGACTTGATTTCTCAAACTGTGGTGAGCATAGGCCAATCAATAACCCTCTGGATACGATCGGCCTCAATCTCCACTCCCCGTTTAAAAATCTTATGCCCCAAGTAGGACAATTCCTTCGCAAAAAAAGTCATACATAGACTCTTTGGCAAAGAGCTTTTCCCTTCTTAGGATGTCCCAGACAATCCTAAGATGCTCTTTATGTTCCGCCAAAGTCTTACTGAACACTAGCATATCATCTAAGAATACCACTACAGATGTTTCCAAATATGGCCTGAACAAATCGTTCATCATCTATTGGAAAGTTTCCAGTGAATTGGTCAAACCAAAAGGCAACACCAAAAATTTTTAGTGACCAAAGCAAGTTCAAAACTCGGTTTTTGGTATATCTTCTACCTTAATGCGTATCTGATGGAATCCCAACCTTATATTTATCTTGGTAAAGTACCTAGCACCACCAAGATAATCTATTAGGTCATTTATCCGCGGCAGTGGATATCTATTCTTAACGGTTACCTGTTCAATTTCTTTACTTTTAATGCACTTAAGGTCATTAGGTCCAAAGACTAAAGAACTAAGGACATAATACATCCATCTCATTATTTTGAGATAGATTACCTAAGGTAGAAGCTAGTTATTTGACGCAATCTTGTGCAAGGTGACCCTTGTTATTGCACTTGAAGCACAGGTTCTTCTTACGAGCTTCAGCTTTATCAATGCCACCTTGATGGTTTTTAAAGTTTTTCTTGGTTTTCTTAAGATGGTTGGAATTGGGATGTGTTTCACTAACAGCTTCCCTATCCCCCATCTTAAATTGAAAACATGTTTTTTGCTCATTAGACTATTGACCCCTAGGTGGCTTAGGTGTGTCATCAAAGTATTTTGCAGCCCTAATAGCACCTTTGGCGGAATATCACTATAAAGTGGATTTAGGTACTCATGAAAATCTTGAATAAATTGTTCCAAACATTTATTCATGGTTAGATGACTCAACTTTTGGAAGTGTTCATAGTCATCTAAAAGTGGTAGAAAATAATCCCTAAAAAGCCTGCAAAAATCATCCCATGTACAAGGTTGATTGCCTTTGCAACTAAGTCATCCCACCAAACTAAGGCTCTTCCTTCGAGGAACATGGTGACAGTGGATAACTTCTCAGATTCAGGGAATTGGTTCATGGCGAAGTATTTGTTCCAAACATTTAGCCAAGAACTTACCACTTGTAAGTTCCTATCTTTCTTGTCCCCCTTAAACACTTTTACAAGAGGTGGAACTACATGCTTCTTCTGATTGGCTAACCTAGACTCTAAGTCTTGGTTTCTTTGATTAGTTTCAAAAAGCTGCTTATTAGTGGCTTGAATTTATTGATATAAAAGTTCAAGAGCTTGTGCCACATTGGATGGGTTGATAGATCAAATGGTGGGGTTTTCATTGGTTTGATCCATTGGGGTTGCTTGTGTGTTTTCCTATTATGCAACTACAACAGCAAGTGCTCAAATTAGAATGATAGAAATGCTTCAATTGTCACATCCAATGCAAATAAAAAACATTTACTTCTATTCATTCAATCTTATTGTTTGTAAGCTCAATCCAAGCCTACTATTTGCAAGCCTAATCCAAGCTTAAGAGAAAAACAACAACAAGCTACATTTGCCTTAATCAGAAGCAAAAATGAAAACCAAATCTTTATGTAAACTTCAATTAACTAGTCCAAGCTAATGTCTACATAAAGTTCCCATTCTCATTCCAATTCCATTTGTCATTTCAAGATTAATCTTTCTGATCTGGAAAGTTACACGATGTGATACGAAAAAGTTTGCGAACTATATACTTTTCTGCTTGATGTATAAAACTAAAAAGACGAAAATATATAGAATATATGTATGCCTATGAGCGAGACAATTTTGTAAGAGGATCAACAGATCTAGAAGTCCACTAGTAAGTGAGACACTATTCATGAGATAATTGTATTTTTCTCACGCCAATGCACTGTGTGTATCTGTCACACAGTGCTTGAAATCAGAAGATCAATAGATAATATTGTAGCTGTTATGCACATATTATTCTGAATGATTATATGATCTCGAATGAATATTTGTCTACTACTATTTGTGTATTTGATTCACTTGTTTATTCAATTTTGCACATTGGTTTGATTTTGTTGAATGCTATAATAATCTATTATGTAGATCAGCAGTGTCTGTCTACATTCTTGTTGGCTGATTCTGCTGAATCCCCAAGATACTTGGACAGAGCAACTCAAGAGCACCTCTCACCTTAGACCAAGGAGGTCTCTATGAAGACGAGACTAACGAAGACTGAGAGCCGAGTATGAGAGCCAAGGAATACTAGTTAATAATGTCAAGTAGGAACTGTGTAAGCCTCATGGTGAATCCGGGAAGATGGAATGACCATGTAGGAACTAGTATTTCTAGGCTAATGTAATAAATGCAAGTAGAACCCTCTTAAAGAAAGTAGAGTGAGCCACCTTTTGATGGTGACCTCTAGTGGAGAGCATTATTTCACTTGTAGTTTGTGAAATGTGGAAATTCCACTAGGATGCCACCTAAGGAGCTCTCAGCTTATTTAAGAGACTCCCTCTTTGTGAAGAGGAGCTTTTTGTGAATTATATCTACTCCATGCTTAAATGAGAAGAGCCTTCACGAGTTTGGTGCATCCATTGAGCTCCTTGATCATGCTTATTTGTTGAGTGATGCATTCATGATCTTGCCCTTCCTTCCTTTGTATGTGGTTGTGGACTGTAGAGTGGATTAGATTTGCTGCTTTTCTAGAGTGGATTAGTTTTTTTTTTTTTTTTTGTGGATTAACGTAGGAGCCAACATTCAGGTAAACTAAATAGGCTAGAAATGTGGTGAAGATCCTGTATATTCTTGACATTCTAGTTCTTGATGTTCTTGGGATGTCCAAGAATCAAAAGACTGGTTGGTTTCTTGATTCTTGGACCTCTAAAATGCTGTAGATTAGTTCTTGTTCTTGTTTTGTCGATTTATGCAAGTATAGTAGTGCTTAGGATCTGATTTTAGTTCATTTTGCAGCAAAGTAGAAGTAGATTTCATGGTTGTTCACCTGGACTGCATGTTGATCATTTGGTTGAACGTTTTGGTTACATGATGGATTGATTGCATGTGACACGGTTCAAGAGAGACAGATCTGAGTTGTCCTCTAACAGGCGGGACATTAATACTACATTGATACCAGTCTCTTCTTGCATGTTTTGGGCCTTGACTAAGAAGCTAACATTCAAGAAAATGCCTTAACATGCCTAGTGACAGGCATAAACAATTCTATACGCAAGAAGTAAGAAGCAGAACAGTAAACAGATTCTAAAAAGTGTAGAATCTGGCAACATTTGACACCTTTGCCACTTGAACTCCAATGCATTCTAAATCTATAAGAACTGCAACATTGTCCCTGCCCAGATTCCTGCAAACAAACTCCCAATCTTTCCACACATCTGAGTTTCTACAAACTGGACAGAGCCATATCAATGGCTACATCATTGTCCACATCCACTGGCTGAGGTTGCCTCATTGTTAGCAAACACACTAAAAGAGCTGGTTTTGATTCAACACCAAGTCCGGACGCTCCTGCAACAATTGTAACACAGAACTTTCATGCTTCTACAAACGTCCTCCATTAGATTAATCCCTTCTCCTAATAGAGCCAACCCCACTACACATTCACCTCTAATGAATCAGAACAACTAGAACAAATCCTGCCCTGCTAACACACACGCTCATGCTCCAACCATCCCCTCATGCTTCCATTCTCGATCGAGGCCTCCATACAAAATCTCAACCGGAGCCCCTTGCGAAATCTCAACCGGAGCCTTGTCTCAAATCTCAATCAAAGCCCTGACTGAAATCTCAACCGAATCCCTGACTCAAATCTCAACCGGAGCCCTGTCTCAAATCTCAACCGAAGCCCTGACTCAAATCTCAACCGAATCCCTGACTCAAATCTCAATCGGAGCCCTGTCTCAAATCTCAACCGAAGCCCTGACTCAAATCTCAACCGGAGCCCTGTCTTAAATCCCAACCGAAGCGTTTCCGTTGAAATCTCGATCGAAGCGTCGGGTCAGATCTCGACCAAAGCATTTCTATCAGATCTCGACTGACGAGTTTCTATCAAATCTCGACCGAAGGGTTTCTATCAAATCTCGATCGAAGGAAGCGATCACATCTCGACCGGAGGTTCTAGGTTCGATCTCGACCGAAGGAGTTCCTCACCATCTCAACAGGACCAAATCCACCCCAGACCACAGAACTTTCAAACGAAACCTCTGATTGCCATTTCGACCAAACCACCATCTCCCCAAAGCCTGTCTAAAAAAATTAAAAATTAAAAATAAAACTCATACCAATAGAAATCCCTTTACATACTGATTCTCCCCCTTCACTTCCTTAAACACACTAAAAAATCCAAAAAATCCAAAAAAAACACCAAAAATCCAAAAACACCAAAAATTCAAAAACACCAAAAACCCTAAAAAATCCAAAAACACCAGAAACTCATACAACACCAAAAAGACACAACAATACCCAATGGACCAACATACGCATCCTGAAATTCCAAAAGATTATCCATATGAGATCAGGTCCCCTGTAGCTGAACAAATCAGACATCATAGGTTCTACCGAATGCGGGCCCAAATACACGAGCCATCTACAAACCCATTCGAGGGACAAGAACCTGATAGAGCCGATTCTTCACGAGCACAACCCCATTTTTATGGTGTTGAACCCTCATAGGCTAGAACTAACCTTAATGGTACTTCTGCTACCCACGATGCTCATCTTGAGAGACGTACACCCAAGCTAGATCTACCAAAGTTTGACGGTAGTTCGGACCCTCAAAGATTTTTGCAAATTTTTGAGAATGCATGTGATGTGTATGGCGAAACATCTCCCGCTGCTATGGTCCAACTGTTTTCGATGACCAGGATTGCTAAAGCACGTGACTAGGTTTTCAACCTTGATCGTGAAGATAAGACAGACTGGTCAATTTTGAAAGAGTCTTTTATCAAGAGTTTTAAGCCCTTTCACTTGATCGAGAGTCCTTTTGTCAAATTGAGTAACATCAAGATGGCAAAAGATGAACGTGTACGAGACTATATTGAGCATTTCAAACGCCTCAAAATTTAAGTACAAGAACAACCCTCTGAACAAATGCTCATCATCTGGCTTTTAGTCGGCCTTCCAAGATGGATTAGACGCGAACTTAAATCCAATGATGAATATATGAGCCTAGAGCTAGCTATGTCTGATTCCATCAAGGAGGAAGATGAAGGATCAGATGTTGATGAATCCAGATAAAGGAGAGCAACATGTGCTCCTGTCCATGAGTCAAAGCCGATCGAGGACACCTAAGATCAGCCTTGGAAATCCCAGTTGGAGTTGCTTAATAAGCAACACCAACTACAGATGGAGATATTCACCAATGAGTTTCAATCTACCCTGAAGTCTATCCAAATCCATATGCCTAGGCAGCCAAACCCTACATAGGTACCTTATAGACGAAAACCAATATGGTGTCTACATTGCCGGGCTATGCATCCTGCTGATGCTTGTCCTTTCTATCAGCCTATCCAAGCACATACGATCCAACAATATGAAGAACAACCGTCACAATCTGAACATTCCTTGCATTATCATGAATACCCACCATAAAGTCCAGAACCATTCGCCATACAAGATGGCTATTCATTATACAAGGGCCATTGAACAACAGTTATATCATTTGTAGTGAAACCGGCTACTTTATGGTTGATTGTCCAGTCAAGACCAGGTACCATGCTGAATGTCTCGACTGTGTTAGAAAACACAGTTTCAAAGACTATCCAAAACAAACCAACAAGATTCTATTTGCCCGCCATGCCAGTTATGAGTCACGATAGGATCCTCATGACAACACAACACGAGCACCATAGCAACCAACAGTTAAACCTGCTGCTCACTCGAGAAGTTTCTTGCAAATTTCTACATTACCATGCAATTCACCAGCTCCATAATGCAAAAAGACACTAATATGACATGAGTTCTTGTAGGAGGAAAGCAAAACCGCTATTCCGTCATCTGTTACAATGTCCAACCAAGAGACACCTCCACAACGAATTGACAGTTTTTCTTCCCTTCTGCAACCTCAAATCTATTTGCCTTTCCACATGTTGATAAAATTTCCAATGTGACAATACACAATACATCTAGGAATTGGAAAGCTAGATAGAGATTTGGTTCTGAATCTCTTGCTCAGAGAGATCCTCAGGACATAGTACCTCAACCATAACTGCATCTCAAGCTATATCTTACAACATCTACTATCAACGATGGTAGATTCAGTGTCACTATTTCTGTCTTGTTTTTGACAAGGGCTTATGAGAGTTCTTTCATTACTCTAAAAAGATCAATAGAAACATGAAATTGTCCAGGTGAATTATACATGTTGATAAATGACTTTTTGTTTGACAAGTGCTCTACAGCTTTCACTCTTTGTAACATTGGTACCTTCCTTGTTTATTTTTTATCATTTTTTATTTGGTAATTTCTTCTAATTGCATATCTTTTTCCAGATTTGATTTTAGTTCATCAAGGATAGCCATTGAACAGGAGACATCATGTAGCGTATCTCAAGAATAACTTGTCATTCCTCTATCAATCTTCAAATAACCTTATACAGAGTTTCAAATTTTTGAGCATATTTCAAATCTGCGAAGTACATATCACGTCCGAGTTGATTCTTGCATCTCATTGCCATAGTCATCTTTGAGTCACCTACAGCAAGATCGAAACAAATTTAGTTAAAATCTGTTCAATCTTTGATTTAATCGCATGTTCAATGTGTTTCAACTGTAGTTCCAAACACTGATCCACCCTTGAGCATGCGGGTTCCAATAATAACATCCCCAACAACAGATTATTTTTTTTGGGGGGGAGAGAGTGGATCTGCTTGGATCCACTAAGGCAGTTACACTGCCAACAATAACATCAACAAGATCAACAACCAAGATCACAAGTCAAAGATGAAAAAGACAAGGCTAAAGAAGGTAGATGGGTAATCCAAAGAGACTTAATCAGAAGAAGTACCCCAGTCATGACGAAGATCCTTCAGAAAGGAAAACACAAACATTGGAAAATCAGTCTCCTTCTTCAACCGGCCTCTTGCCATACTTCTGCGCCCATTCTCATGCAAAACGAATTTTGCAATATCTTCAATTAACAAAGATTTTGATTTGTGTTATTCTCGTGATGCAGGGTTCCAGATACTTTCCTACAATGATTGTTCACAGATTCACTGCCTCTCTGAACATGGCTTTGTCTCTTTCTTCCTTTTATTGCTTTTGACATTATAGTTATGGATCATCTTCTTGTTAGAACAGTCAACAACAGAAGCGTTTCTCAGTTTCAATGTATTTCCCAACCTGTCAATGGGAGAACGGGTTTGATACTCAGCTACATGCATACACTAGCCATGTAACCATCTGCAGCTCAAGAGGATCAGCATTTCAGAGCAGGGAGCAAACCTACACTAACTACTGAATCAAAGAACAATCAAGAACTAGATTAGCTACTGAAAACAAGATTCAAGAAACAAGAAACAAGAACAAGAAACAAGATTCCTAGCAGCATTTTAACAATCTAAGAATCAAGAAACACTCATCACTTGATGCTTAGATTACTCAAGAACAATCAAGAACTGGACTGTAAAGAAATATGCAAGAATCACACCACAGACCCAGCCTATTTAGTTTACTTGAATGCTAGTTTTTACATAATCCACAAACAAGAAAAGAAGCTAATTTACTCTACAAAAGAAGCAAATCTAATCCACTCTATAGTCCACAACCACACACAAAAGGAGGGAAGGGCAAGATCATAAATGCATCACTCAAGAAACAAGCATGATCAAGGAGCTCAATGGATGCACCAAACTCGTGAAGGCTCTTCTCATTTCAGCATGGAGTTGATACAATTCTCAAAAAGCTCCTCTTCACAAAGAGGGAGTCTCTTAAATAAGCAAGAGAGCTCCTTAGGTGGCCTCCTAGTGGAATTTCTGTGGTACTTTTTGTGTGTTGCTTAATAGTGTTCATAACACTATAGCAGGGTTTTGGTATGATTATGAAGCCAATCATTGGGTTTCTAGTTCAGATATTGCCATAGATTGTACTAGAAGGTAACTTAAGTTCGAACCATTCACCTCATAAGTAATCCATCTCAAATATTTTTCTCAATGATATAAATGTTTTTCAGTTACTGATTCTTGTATTCTCTCCAATCAAGCAAACTTAATTTGATTTAATCTTTGATGCAATTGCCATGATTTATCTATGAAAGCTTGACCATCTTTTTCAATGGTTTTATCATGATACTGTATGTGGTTTTGGAAATATGTAATATATATATATATAGCTCTAATGGTGTTTTTCAACCACTTTGAGCGATAGCTTCTCCATGTTTTTCAATGGATTAGCAATAGCTGATTTATCATGCTAAGTATAGTTGTTAAGCATTACACATCACTCAAACTGAGAAATTTATGACAAGATTATTTTAAAAGTCATTTTTCTCAATCTTAGTGAATTCTATGAGTTTTAAGGATCAATTTACCTTTTAGGATCATTTGGATCCGAGTTACGGATTAGAAGTTATAGCCATTTGAAAATCCTTAATAATTTTAACCCTTGAAAAGCATATATAATATTCCCTTATAAAAACAGAATCTCATTGTTCTTTATTTTCTGTACTTTTTATAGCAGAAGGTAAATCTGTAATTCATTAGACTGTAAACATACCATTAACTGTATATTCTGGTTTATAGGTTCAATATGAGCACATGAATCCATTTTTTTTTAGATTAAAAAAAACAGATACTTAGTATTAATATTAATCGGAAAAAAAAAAAAAAAAAAAACCCAGTCTACATGCTTAACCAAATGATCAAACCAAAAATAAGTAGAAAGGTAAATGATTTCACCTCAGATCCTTATGCTCTGACTTAAATTTCAAGGAGGGTCCTTCAGATAAATTCATGCCTTCCACATTTGTGTCACTCTGTATTTTTTTTCAATAGCCCACATAATTCATTGCCAGAATGCCGGTTCCATCAATAATTTTTTTTTTTACCGGGTCATCTTCTTCACTAAAAAGTTTGGAACAAGCAGATATCGGAAGGAGGGGGTCGCTGAAGGAAAAAGAGAGACAGATCGGCGGAGAGAGAGATCGGACGAGAGAGAGAGGTCGGCGGACAGAGAGGGATCGGGTGATGAGGAGATAGATGGAGCGCGACCTTGAAGAAGGATTGGGTGATGAAAATAGGGAGGTATTGCGACCGTGAGGGAGATAGGGAGAGGGGTAGATTTGCGGCTGCAGGCAGATGGGAGCAGATGCACAGGCGGACATAGAGCGATGAGAGAGGGCAGCGTGTGTGTGTGTGGTCAGAAATGCGGATGGATCAGTGAAGGAGAGGCAGGTAGGAGTGCAGACAGATGGAGAACGCAGCACTTCATGGCATTACGAGCAGCCATCTCCACCAGCATAAATGGAAATAGCCATAACTCTTCTCTGCTCCGGAATCAGGACTACCAAGAAAGTAATCTCCGCTCACAGAATGTAGGAATACTCTTTGGATGCAGGCAGAAGTACTATGCTCGGATCACTGGTCTTCAAGAATACTCTTCCTCTTCTTCTCTCTGCAGACTCACTCCCTCAATGCTTCTCCTCTACGTAGAATGCATCTCCTTCTTTTCCCTTTCCCTGCCTTCTTCTCCTCAGAAGTCTCTTTCTCTCTTTCAGAACCCACGACCCTTCTCTCTTCATAACCAACTTTCTTTTGAAAACCATTCTCTTCTTTCTACTCATTCTACCTTTCTTTTTGACAAAAAGGCCTTCCATAATGCACAAAGGGCTTTTTAGGCCTATTTTGAACATTTTGGCCTCCACATTCACATTCTGTTTCTGCTTTCCAAAACTCCGATTTTTTCCCAGATGTCGAACTGTCTCTTAAGTATCACTTTTTCCTACATTCCTGTCTGTGTTACCTGTGACTTTGTATTCAACACGAACCATCATAAAACTGGCAACTCAGTATCGCGTAGAAACCGACACTCGGTATAATCAACTGTCATCCCCACCAAGGGAAATCACCAAAATATCAATATTTCGAACTCGGAAAACTTGTCTGACATCAACCCAGCAAGTTCGATTTGTAAGTCTGCACTATACTTTGCATCAACCATTTTTTTAACTGTCGTTTTCATTTCACTTCTTCTAGTAACAAGATTTTTTAAGTCACAACTGCTCTTCACTGAAAACTGTACCCTTAATCTTAGGACCATTTCTTGAAACTTAAGTCAGTGCCTTAAAGGTACCTGGGTATCTTTTATAAATCATGATATGAAGTACATTTCATCATTACAATATGGCGAAAAATTGCCATTTAATAAAACTACTTAGCAACTGTCGATATTATCATCCATCAAAGTCACTTACGAGTGTTGCTAAAAATAGCTTATTGCTATTTAACAAACTTACTAAAAATAGTAACATAGTAAAAATAGGTCTAATTTGTCTGATATAACTATCGTTTGAAAATTGATTTTGACATTTGAACATGCCATAGAATGTCATAGCTACTCCTTAACATAGCCACATTCGTATATCAGTAAAAAGTGGCATAATAGCAGATTTTGCACATATGAGATACATCTAGCACATTTTCTTCTAGAAAATCAGCATCAATGATTGTAACTGCTGAAATTTTGAAATTTTGACCAGAAAATTGCACTACATGTTTGCCCCCCACTTAAATGTGAAGCGTCCCCGCGAACAGAGGGAATAGTCTTTGACATTTGATTTTGTATCATAAAGCCATTGATTTAGCTTTACGATCTTTTTATCTTTTCAGCATCTCAAGGTTTTCTTTGTCAATTAATGGGCTCAGCACACAATATAGTGTGATGCTAACCATTATTATTCAACAACATGAATCCAAAGGCCATTGATTCAACCTTTAGATCTTTCAGCAACATTGTCTTTATCCAGAATAAAAATCCTGCATTACATCCAACTCGTGTCTGAAGAAAATATGCTCCCACTCCCATCAAATCATAATGTAATGCCCATCATCAAAACCATGCATTGTTGGGAAATGTTGGTGCAATCTTCATTGTCGTAACAAGATATGAATGCAGTTTCTCAGCTTTGTGTCTAGGTCTTCATATAATATAGTGCGTGCAATGCAACCTATTCTAAAAGTTGGATCTTCGTCATTCACATTGTGAATATATCTCATTCTCATAAAAACCTATTCACTCTCTTGAATAATAGATAATTTTTTTTTTTAAAGCAAATATTCATGCTATACCTCACATTTCTACTCTCATAGATAGATTTTGAATGAGATCTGATATTTTCTATTCTCACCAAAGAAAATCTATGATCCAATTATAATTCTCAAGACCTTATGAACAACAAAATAGAAAACACTCATCATATTCTCTCCACTCATTTTTCCACTCATCACTCAAAAGATCTCACAAATACTCTCAATAAAAGATTCAAGATGGTCTTCAGCAGCAACAGATGTCTTCGACATAGCTCCATAATCATCAATAGGTTTTTTTTTTTTTCGTCACTCACCTCCCCACTAGTAATGTTTTATCCATTCCAAATCTTCATATTTCCTCTCAATACCACCCTCATGACACTATTCAACAAAAATGCCCATCCAAGGCATTAGAACATTGCATCCCATCTTCAGATCAATACATAATGCAAGTAGACATGAAATGCACGGTCTCAGATTTTTCATCAGATGGATGCATACACCACTGTGTCTAATTGATGCAAGTGTAAATTGTGGGTGTCGTGCACTTATTGAATGTATCCACATATATACACATATAAATACTTATTTTACTCAAGAACCGTTCTGCACTCATCTGTTTGAGGTGTAAAACTTCCAAAAGGGCTCTGTACTTTTATTCCATTATTATCAATGAAAATTGGATTTGCCCCTTCTAAGAATTTGTGTTGGAACATTTCGTTCAATATTTTTCTCTCTATTATTATTATTATTGTCTCTGATCCGAATATATAACATTAAATCAAAATTCTTTTCCATGGATACATTGGGATTACACCACCAACGTTCCAACTTAAGTTTTTTCGGTTTACATTTGTAACCCCATGGTCTTTCCAAGCATATATATAAATAGTTGGCATAATGTCCTGCCAATCTTACTGATGAAGTGCTATTAAATCTTGACCATGAATGAAACATTCTTAAACTAGCACACACATCAGTATAGGATTCGAATGATCCCGGAATTATAGGCCTCTCATTCTTTAGCTCTTGAATATCATTTCTTCTTTTTTTTCTATCACTTAGCAAAAATTCTATTTTCTTATCCTTCCTCATATCTTGAGTATTTTCTTTAAGAGGAATAGTAGTACGATTTTCATCATCTGTAATTGGTATCATTTCTGGTTCTCTATTCATTGGAATAGGTTGTTTTGGTATAGATGTATCTTGAATATTATCAACCTTTTCTATTCCATTTGAATTCATTGGGTGGTTATTTACATCACAAGACAATACCTCATTTTCAAGATCAATCTCTTGATCTTGAATAGAAGCAAAACTTATTCCCATAGGCGAACGATACTCATGGTCATTATTTCTGGAATCCATTAGATGCCCTAAAAGATGTAGTATCGGTTCCCAATCCTGAATAAGAAAAAAAAATCAAAACACACAACAACCGAAATTACTATATTAGTTTGATTAAAATTCTAATATAAAAAAAATGTTCTCAACAAGAAATAAAATACCTGTAAATCTCACTGAAACCTATATAATGTGATATCATCTTTTGTAGTATTTTTTTAATCTCATACCATTTATTCTAACAGGTAATTTTCCTCCTTGTAGGTTTTCCAATCCGACTGTTCCATTAGGATAAACATCCAAAACCTTAAATGGTCCTAACCATCTCATTCTCAACTTACCAGGATGTTTTTGATATTTACTATCGTATAACAGCACATAATCATTTTCTTCGAAGACTCTTTTTTTTTATATGTCTATCATGCCACACTTTTCTTCTATTTTGAACCACTTCTTGGGTAAAAAGTGCTCTAGTTCTTTGTTCCTCTAATTGGTTAAGTCGATTAAGCCTTTCTTGTAATGAATCTACATCTCCCAATCTTTCTTCTATGGCTACTCTTAAACTCGGAACTTGATATTCTAATGGCACTACTGCTTCTAATCCATATACTAGATTAAAAGGAGTATGTTGAGTAGTAACCTTATAAGCTGTTCTATATGACCATAATGCAATATTCAACTTTTTATCCCAATCTATACGATGTTTTTCACAAACTTTCGTGAGTATCTTGGAGTTTTATTTGTGGCTTCAGCTTGTCCATTTCCTCTAGGGTAGTAGGGTGAAGATTTTTTATGCATAATCATGTAGTCTCTAGTCAATACTTCTATAGTATCATTTAGGAAGTGTTTTCTCCTGTCACTGATAAGTTCAATAGGACATCCAAATCTGCATATTATATTTTCATACAGAAATTGAGCAACTACTTTTTGGGTATTATTTGTAAAAGCTCTAGCCTCCACCCATTTTGTACCATAATCTGTAGCAGCTAAGATATAGCAACATTGTGTTGCTTTTGTTGCTGGACTTATTGGTCCAACAAAATCTAAACCCCATTTCTCGAAAGGAGCTAATGGTAGAAAAAGATCTAAAGGCATGGCAAATAAATCATTAGGTTTTCTGACTCTTTGGCATGCATCACATGACTTAACGTATTCTTGAGAATCTTTGTGAAGAGTATGCCACCACAGACCTGCTTGTTAAATTTTTCTAGAAGTTTTATCTCCATTGAAATGTCCTCCTGACACTCCTTCATGTGCTTCTCTAAGTATTATAGGTATCTCATGAGGTAGTACACACCTTCTTAATATTTTATCAGAACCCATTTTATATAGTTGTCCTCCCATAAGAGTAAATCTTGCTGATTGGTTTACTATTCGTCTTTTTTCTTTAAGGGGTACTCCCGGTGGGAAATAACCTAGTGATAGGAATTCAAAGATTTCAAAGTACCACGGAGGAACTGCATCTACTTGGAAGAGAAAGGCATCTGGTGTTTCATCACAAATGCCCACAAGTGCATCTTCTTTCTCTTTCTTTTTTTCGACAATAATCCTAGATAAATGATCAGCTAGCAAATGAACCCTTCATGGTTTAAGGATTACCTTAAATATATATTCTTGTAGTAAGAGTAACCATCTAGCCAATCTCCCTGTCACATTAGGTTTATTAACTAGATATAATAATGCATGATGATCCACATAAAATACAAAGGGATTAGCCAATAAATAATGTCTAAATTTTTGAACTACAAATATCATTACTAATCCTTCCCTTTCAGTAGTACTATAATTCATTTCAGCTTGTATTAGTTGTTTGCTGGCATAATAAATAGGATGATCTATTTTATTCTCATCAGCTTGAGCTAACATATCTCCTACTGCATATCCTGAAGCATCAATATGTACGTAGAACTCCTTGTCCCAGTCTGGTGCGATCAATATAGGTGCTTCGATAAGTTTTTGCTTCAAAAGATCAAATCCTTTCTAACACTCAGCCTTCCAAACAAAATCTGTATCTTTTTTTAGAAGCTTAGTGAGTGGAAGTGCTAATATAGAATATTTTTCTATGAAACGTCTGTAATAACCACAGTGTCCAATAAATCCTCTTACTTGACTGATATTCTTTGGTGGAGGTAATTCAGCTATAGCTTTTACTTTTTGTGGTTCAATCATAATCCCATTTCTAGAGACTATATGACCCAGTAAGATTCCATGTTTTACTCCAAAAACACATTTTTCAAGATTTAGAGCTATAACATATGTTCTACATTTCTCAAAACATTTTCTAAGTGGAATCACATGGGGTTCATCACCACTAAATACACTAAAATCATCTCAGAAAATTTCCATGAAATCTCTTAGATATTCTTTAAAGGCTTGTGTAACCACCCTTTGAAACATAGCTAGAGCATTACATAATCCAAAAGGCATGACTTTATAAGCATATACCCCCCAATCAATAGTAAAAGCAGTTTTTGGCTGATCTTTTTCTTGTATTGATACTTGATTATAGCCACTAAAACCGTCCATGAAAGAGTACAATTGGTGTCCACCAACTGCATCTAACACACTATCAATAAATGGTAGTGGAAAATAATCTTTCTTTGTGGATGCATTAATTTTTCTATAGTCAACACATATCCTTAATTTACCATTCTTCTTGGGTACAATGACTATAGGGGATACCCACTCACTAGTGGGTACTTCATATATGAAACCCACATCTAATAGCTTTTGTATTTCTTCTTTTACTAATAGTGAATATTTTGGATTAAGCCTGTAAGGTCTTTGCCTTATCGGTTGCGTGTCGGGTGGTAATTCTATTTTATGCATACATATGCTTGGGGGTTTTAAATCTTTATAATTCCAAGCAAATATGTCACTGTATTCCCATAATAAATCTTGTAACTGAATTCTATCATTGTAGGACAATTGAGCACCAATGGAGACAAATTTTTCCTCCCCTTCTTTTCCTAAATTAACTTTAATAGTAGCTGGAGCTCGGGAGTATTGTCCTTCTAGAGGATCCATAGGATTTTGAATATAACTTCCAATATGGGCAGGTCTTGTAGCTATCTCTACATCCTCTACTGCATACTTTTGAGAGAAAGGTGGATATTGAGATATTTCTCTTTCTAGATGTTGATCATTTCTCTGTTTAACTCTTCTTTCCTTATCTTTAATATCTAGTTCATTACACATCACCATATTACATTGTACATCAATAGTGTAATTTGTACTAGATATTAGCCAATCAATTAATTCCATATCACTCTCTATTTCCTTGCATACTCCTTCGTCAATTTTGAATGATGAATTTAATACATATGGATCAATTTCTATGGATGCTTCTTCCTTTATTGCTTTGTTTTGATTAACTTTTGTTTCTCGTAATATAAAGCCAACTTAAGGATCACTAGTTTGGTAATCACTAGTAGTGTCATTTTCATTTTCAGAGGAAATATCAGATTCTAGTCCAGATCTTCCAGTTAAGCTAGAACTAGTGGTCATTTTTACTTTAACAGTTTTTTGTTTTTGTCCATATTATCAAAGTATCTTTATCCCAGTCATGAGATACTTTAGCTTGTTTTAACCATGGCCTTCCTAGGAGAAGTGGATATGGAGTATTGATAGAATGCATTTTAATAACCACATAATCTACTTCATACTTCTCTCCTGCTATACAAGTTTCAACTTTTCTTGCAATACCTAGAGGTTTTACCTTTCTGTGATCTGCCATTCTTATAATAAAAGGTGCATTTTCCAGATTGTCTATCCCAACTTTCATTTGAATTTCCTCTGGCATAATATTTACTCCAGATCCTCCATCTATGAAAACTCCCTTAATATAATAATCGTTCACATCAACATCTATCATAGGATTAAGGGGATCTGTAGTAATATTATGAGAATGGATTTCATAAGGAATTTTCTTTGTGAGAGATTTATAAAGAGTTTTTTTGCATTCTGGTGATATTTGTATTAACTGTGCAAAAGATATGTTGGGTATCATAGAGCCTAGATCTTTAATTATATCATAGTGTTCCACTCCTTTTGATATACCTAGTATCTTTTTACCCTTGTTTCTTGAGTGATTTATTGGTGGATTTGGTGGCTTTTGAAATGCCATGAAGGGAGATTCTCTTTCCATCTTATTCATTGCTTCCTCATGAACTTCTCTATCTGCACCTCTGCTGGATATATTGCTTCATATATAAGTGGCTTATCTACATTCTTCTTATGTTCTATCGTCTGTAATCCCATGGTCTCATTTATCATAGGAGATATAGGATTAGCAATAGCTTGTGCTCTAGTAATAGCTCCAACCATAATGTCATTCTCCTGAGGATTGGAAATAGTTTCTACTTGAATAAAGTTGGTACTAGAAGCTTCCAATTTTCCCTTTTGATTTACATTTTTGGACAATTTTTTTGGAAATGTTCTCCACCACAATTTTTACATATATATTTAAAATCTGCATTCTTAGGGTTTGGACGTTCATTTGCCATATGCCCCCGCATCGATAACATTGTATGTTATTTTTAACTAGATAAGATCTTTTGTTTGAATTATTTCCATTATTATAATTCTTTCTATATTGTTCTTGGCTAGATTGTGGTTGTCCATATGATGATATTGGCATTTGTGGTTGAGAATGAGTCAAATAGATCGGATAATAAGGAAGTCCATCATATGGTGGTGTATAATTCATATTTTGTGTAGACGATCCATTATAAAAAGCTGGTGTAGGTAACACAACATGAGGATAATTTTGTCCATGATTATATTCAAGATTTACATTAGCCACTAGAGGATTTCTTGATTTACCTCCTTGTCCATTTTTGTTATAATAGCATTCTGTAGTATTATGATTTGATCTTTTACAAATTTCACAAAATTTTGGGGTCAAAGGCATATTCATTGGTAATGGTGGAGGTATAGAAGGTGGTGGATACAATTGTTGTTGATAAGGACAATTATTGGTGATATGTCCACTGCCTCTACAGTTACTACACCATACTCCTACTCTTTGAGGTTCATTATGTCCTTTTATATTGAACTCACTAATTTTTTGACTGACAATGTTTAATAATTCATCTTTCACTTGCCTTAATGAATTTCTTAATACTTCCTCAAAATTATTTCCTCTATTCTTATCTTCGCTTGATCCTTTATTAAAATTTGGATTATCTTCAAAAGATACATCCACCCATGCTTTTTGTCTTGTTTTAGAGGATTCTCCCATAACTTTAGTAGCATGTTCCAAAGCTATAGCTCTTGAAACTGCATCTTCAAATGTTTTTGGTGATTCAGAAGTGAGAATATACGCCATCTCATAGGATGATCCAGGTACAAACCAAGCTATGAAAAATTCCTCTCTAGGAGGTTCTGGTAGCTTTTTGGCCAAAGATTGTATTCGACTCACAAAATCTTTAACAGTTTCTTTTTCTCTCATCTTGATTTGACTTAACTGTCTTATAATTTGATTAGCATAGTTGATTTGTTGCATAGTTGATTTGTACGTTTGGTGTGTTGCTTAATAGTGTTCATAACACTATAGCGGGGTTTTGGTATGATTATGAAGCCAGTCATTGGGTTTCTAGTTCGGATATTGCCATAGATTGTACTAGAAGGTAACTTAAGTTCAAACCATTTACCTCATAAGTAATCCATCTCAAGTATTCCTCTCAATGATATAAATGTTTTTCATTTACTAATTCTTGTATTCTCTCCGATCAAGCAAACTTAATTTGATTCAATCTTTGATGCAATTGCTATGATTTATCTATGAAAGCTTGACCATCTTTTTCAATGGTTTTATCATGATACTGTATGTGGTTTTGGAAATATATAATATATATATATATATATATATATATATATATATATATATATATATATATATATATATATAGCTCTAATGGTGTTTTTCAACCACTTTGAGCAATAGCTTTTCCATGTTTTTCAATGGATTAGCAATAGCTGATTTATCATACTTGTAAATTTGTTAAGCATTACACATCACTCAAACTGAGAAATTTATGATAAGATTCTGTTCAAAGTCATTTTTCTCAGTCTTAGTGAATTCTATGAGTTTTAAGGATCAATTTACCTTTTTGGATTATTCGGATCCGGGTTACGGATTAGAGGTTATAGCCATTTGAAGATCCTTAATTATTTTAACTCTTGAAAAGCATATATAATATTCCCTTATAAAAAACAGAATCTCATTGTTCTTTATGTTCTGTAGTTTTTACAGCAGAAGGTAAATCTGCAATTCATTAGACTGTAAAAACATACCATTTACTGTATATTCTGGTTTATAGGTTCAATATGAGCACATGAATCCATTTTTTTTTTTTTAGATTTAAAAAAAACAGATACTTAGTATTCATAATAACCGAAAAAAAAATCCAGTCTACATGCTTAACAAAAAAATACAGTAGAAAGGTAAATGATTTCACCTCAGCTCCTTATGCTCTGACTTAAATTTCAAGGAGATTGTCCATAGGCTAAGGTCTTTTCCTCAACAAGTATCCGGTTCTTTAATATATTCTTTTTTGTGGTTTTTTCCACACTGCCGGCTCCCATCAATATTTTTACCGGGTCGTCTTCTTCATTTTCCAAAAATTAGAAATGGGCCTTCAGCCTCGTGGAGCAGGTCGCGATGGTGGAGGTCGCGGGTGGTGGAACACCCCTTTCTCTCTCTTAGCGATGCAATGGGTCGCTCCTCAGGCAAGAACAAGAAATCGCTGGTAACTCTCCTCTGTCGCATGGATTACACACGGCCGTTTGGATCAAGTCTGGCCACAGATTCTTCTCTGGAACGGGCTTCACGCCTCTGCACCTCCTACTCATCAGCCGTCTGCACTCATCTCTCCTATATGCACCTAAATCACAGCAGATACAGTCACCTATGCTCTGATAATCTGCAGCGCTGTCTACAGTCTGTCAAGAATGGAGCGGCTGTCTACAATCTTCTGTCTTCTGTTGAACAGGGCAGCAATGATCTCTTCAAAATCAGATTCTTCTTCCACAGAAGCAGCCTGGGCTTTCTTCACAGATGGCTCCTTCTCAGAACAGCAGGCAACAATGGAATGAAGCCCTCCTTCAGAACAATAGTAATAGCACTGCTTCACAGGGATCTAGGCTTCCAAAACCCATTTGATTCAGCTTTAATTCAACAGTTACTATCAACATTGATTTAGCATGTCTGTAAACAGATTTCAAAAAGATCTTTGTCTTCAATCTGCACTTTAGTTTTCTCACAAAGATTCAGTATGTATTTACTTCAAACATTAAGCAATAAGTACATTGGGTTGCTTCCACAATGGAAATCTGAGGGACTGACTGCTCTGTGATCATCTCTCTTGACACATTTCTTGCATGACCAGTCTCTAATCTCTTCTCTCCTCTACGTAGAATGAATCTCCACTTCTTTCCTCTTTCCCTGCCTTCTTCACGTGAGAGAGGAGGTGCCTCATAACTAACTTTTCACTAAAGGCCTATCTTGAACATTTTGGCCTCCAAAACCATTTTCCCAGTTTCGGGTTTTCGAAACTCCGATTTTTCCCCGGATGTCGAACTGTCTCATAGGTATCACCATTCCTTCCATTCTTGTCTGTGTTACCCGTGAGTTCGTATTCAACACGAACCATCATAAAACTGGCAACTCAGCATCGCGTACAAACCGACACTCAGTATAATCAACCATCATCCCCACCAAGGAAAATCATCAAAATATCAATATTTCGAACTCGGAAAACTTGTCTGACATCAACCCAACAAATAGCTTATTTCTATTTAACAAACTTACTAAAAATAGTAACATAGTAAAAATAGGTCTAATTTGTTTGATATAACTGTCATTTGAAAATCGATTATGACATTTGAACATGCCATAGAATTTCATAGCTACTCTTTAACATAGCCACATTCGTATATCAGTAAAAAGTGGCATAATAGCAAATTTCGCACATATGAGATACATCTAGAACATTTTCTTCTAGAAAATCAGCATCAATAATTGTAATTGCTGAAATTTTGAAATTTTGACCAGAAAAATGCACTACAGACTTTGGTTCTAGTGTGAATATAATAACAGAAGACACAGCTCATGCTCTGGGGTTGACTGACATTCAACCGACACAACGAAACATCAAGTTAGCTGATTCGACATGACGAAAACCTGTTGGAGAACTAAAGGATGTCATTGTCTACATTCAAGCCAAGCCATTCACAATGAATTTCATTGTTATCAAACCAATCGGTTTGTCATCCTATTCTGTGCTGATTGGACGACCTTGGCTTTATCAATCAAACGCAAGTGTACATTGGAAATCCAGAGAGCTGAGATTTCAGACTGGTGAGACCAATAACTCAGGTAAGCCAGCAGAACAAATCATAACCTGGAGTCGTGACAAATATGAAGGTGAAATTCCTTTGTCCAACACCAGCTTTACATCAGAAGAATCTTCGTATGCCTTGAATATTTTTCCCAATGGATTTGATATTGAAGTGCAGTACTTTCAATGTTATGAGAATGCTAATGACGAAGAATTCTTCGACGCCTGTGACGCTAAAGCGGATGTTTCGTATGAAGAAATTAACGTTGCAGACACGAACTCGAAAGAGTCTGACGATTCGAGTGACGAATCTGAACACGAATTTGGTAACAAGAACCAGGTTGACGACAAGAAAACATTTGTGGAGTCAACCATGCACGAAATTCATGGCCATACCAAGGCCAGTATGACAGAAGGTATCATTTTACTAGATTCTACTGAACTGATTGAACTTGCACCTGGCAGATTTGTGCATGTTTCAAAGTCACTTGGAGAATCAGAGTTAGTGGAATTCACTGAACTATTGAAGGAGTCTCAAGACGTTTTTGTCCGATCGCTCAACAATTTGAAGGGTATACCTGTAGAATTCGAAGAGCACCGAATTGATCTTAAGGAAGATGTTGTACCTATAGTATTGTCTTAATCCTAAGTACTCTCTCATGGTTAAGGACGAACTTAACAAGCACCTTAAGGCAGGTATAATCTATCCCGTCTTAAGTAGTGAATGGGTTTCACCCATTGTTGTCATCCCAAAGAAGAAGACTGGCAAAATACGAATATGCCAGGATTTCCGCAAACTCAATGCTGCCACAAGGAAGGACCATCGCCCTTTGCCTTTCACTGATTCCATCCTAGATCAGGTGGCTGGTCAAGAGCATTACAGTTTCTGTGACGGCTTTTCTGGATATAATCAGGTTGGAGTGCGAAAGGAGGATCGTTCAAAGACCACATTCACTACGGATTGGGGCACTTATGCCTACAACAAAATGGCCTTTGGTCTTTGTAACGCTCCAGCGACTTTTCAGTGAATTATGATGTTAATTTTCGCTGCCTTCTTGAGAACTTTTCTCGAAATATTTATTGATGATTTCTGTGTATACAGTGATATAAAGACACACCTGCAGAAGCTGAAATTAACATTGCAACGGTGTCGAGATACTTGTTTATGTCTTCATCCAGAGAAATGTCTTTTGGTATGAAAGAAGGAATATTGCTTGGACACAGAATATCTAACAGAGGAATAGAAGTCGACAAAGATAAAATCGAGCTTATAAAGAATCTCTAGATACCAACCAATTTACGTGAACTAAGAGCTTTCTTAGGACATGTGCGGCTATTACAGGAGATTTATTTAAAATTATGCTTCTATTGCTGTCTCTCTTACACATCTACTGAAGAAACAAGTGGAATACTTGTGGACGAATGAACAGCAGAAAGCATTCGAAGATCTTAAGCAAAGATTGATAAATGCTCCTATTCTAAGACCACCCAACTGGGCTATTTTATTTCACAGTTATGTGGATGTTTCTGCATTTGCTATTGGCATCTGTCTAATCCAGAAGGACAACCAGAAGAAGGATCATCCCATCTACTATGTGAGTCGACAGCTTACTGCATCAGACAAGAATTATTCGGCTATAGAAAGGGAAGCACTTGGCATGATTTTCACTGTTAAAAAATTTCGGCATTATTTGCTGGGATATGCATTTATTTTTCATGTGGATCATTATGCTCTTAAGTATCTTGTAAATAAACCAGATTTATCAGGACGAATTGCTCGATGGGTTCTACTTCTGCAAGAATTTACTTATCAAGTAGAGCTTCGTCAAGAAAAATATTATACGAATGCTGATTATCTATCGCGACTCAGCACCGAAAAAATTGAAGACACTATCAATGATGATTTTCCAGCCGAACATTTATGCGAGATTTCATCTACTAATTCGTTATATTCTGATATTATTACTTATCTTAAGGATCAAATATATCCGGATGGTTACGATTCGGAGCAAAAGACAGTTTTTCAATATAAGCTAGCACCTTATACAATTATTAACAATGTTTTGTACAAGCTTGGTGCTGACCATCAACTACGAAGATGTCTCGAAACTGAAGACATTAAAAAGGTCGTTAAAGCCTTACACTCAGAAGATGCTAGTGGACATTTTGCTTTGAAGAATACAATTAATAAGATATTGACTGCCAAGTATTGGTGGCCAACAATGTTCAAGGATGTATCAAATTTTATTCGTTCATGTGATCCATGCCAGAGATCTGGTAAGCCTACAAAAGCAACGAATTGGCCGTTGACACCAATCCTGTCTCTTTCACCATTCGAGAAGTGGGGGATTGACTTTGTCGGTCCAATCAAACCTGTTACCCGACATACAAAATGTCGTTATATTTTAGTTGCCACCGATTATGCTACCAAGAACGTTGAAGCAGAGGCGACGAAACGAAACGATGCGAAAATTGTCGCGACGTTCTTATTCAAAAGTATAATCACAAGATATGGTTGTCCACTCGAACTAGTAAGTGACTGAGGAACACATTTTCTAAATGATACGATACGGTTGCTGACAACTATTTCCTGATCAAACACAGAAAAACTACACCGTATAATTCAAAAGCAAACGGGTTGACAGAAAGAGCTAATGAAATCTTACGTAAGATTTTGACTAAAATTACTATTGCACATGCAATGGATTGGGATCGAAAACTACCATCAGTTCTCTGGGCTTATCGCAACACAGAGAAAATCACGACGAAATAGACACCATATTTTCTTACATATGATATGCATCCTATTTTGCCAGTTGAATTCGAGGTGAAAACCTTTCGTATTCAAGCTCAACGAATAGATGCAGGACGTATAAACGAAAGGTTGACTAATATTGAAGAACTAGCTGAAGCTCAAGAGACTTCACAAAAATTAACGGAGGAAATCCAAAAACAAAGAAAGAAGAAATATGACAGTCATATAAAAAAATGAGATCTTAAAGCTGATGATTATGCGCTGATATATGACAGTCGCCATCAAAAGTTCCCTGGAAAACTCCATATGCGATGGCTTGGACCGTATAAAGTCATAGAGGTGTTTGACAATGGTTCTGTGCAACTTCAATCACTTGAAGGTGAACTATTACCGACACGTATTAACGGGTCCAGACTGAAGAAATACTACCTTTGACCAGAATTTTTATTTATTTTTATTCTTATTATTTTCTAGCATTTTTCTGAAATTAATCGCGAATTTTCTTTTATCTTGTCTAAATTTTTTTCGCGACTTTTATTTTATTTTATTTTTTTCTTTTCTAGAAATTTTCGAGATATTTTCTTGACTTCTCTCAATCTTTCAATATCATTTTCAAAAAAGTATTTTCAAGAACTTTTCGAGATTTTTTCGCGACACTCAATTTGTTAATCAAATTTTCGTAAATCATTTTCGAGAATTTTTCTAGAATCTTTTCTAGCATTATCTCCAGTTTTTCGAGAGATTTTCTATTATGTTGCTAAAATTTTTGGGAAATTTTATTGAGTTTCTATAACATTTTTTTTTTAAGATCCTTCGAGAAAGTTTTGCAAGTTTTGCGAAACTTTCTAGAATCTTTCTAGCATATTTTTTAGAATCTTTCAAAAATCTCTCGACCTACTTTCTGTATCCCTCTTTTAAAGATGACAGACACGTGATCATCATTATTCACACGTGTGTACGCTCACAGATATTGTTTCTCCTTAATTTATTTTTTTCTTTTCACAAGCGGTCTTCCATCATTAAAGATCGATCTGGCAAATTATAGTTTCAAACACTAAGCCATGCACGTCCTCCATAAATGGAAGTGACAGATGTCAAGTCACCATGCCACGTGATCATCCCTTCCACACCGCTCCTGCTTATCAGAGTTATTTTTCATTTTTCTTCTTTACACTTTCTACTTGCGAGTTTATGCTTTCATGCGCTCATTCTCTTTGCGATCAAAGCACTCTTTTGCGAACTATTGCGATCCACGAAACTATCCTTAAACATTCAAACAATGGCTTCCAGATCAGGTTCAAGCTCTAATATCATTTGGAAAGCACGCGCAGAAATCCGCCTGGCATCCATCCAGTCCTTTTTGGATCGATGCAGGTTGGGTGATTTGAAAGTGGACCCCTCCATCATCCTCTCTGAAGTTAGTACAGAGTTTGTGAACTCTATCCATTCCATTTCGGAGGAGGAATTCAAAGTTCATGTACGAGGCAAATTCTTCACTATCTCTGAAGATTTGTTTTGCACAGCCCTCGGACTACCATTGGATGGGAAGCTGGTTGCAACAAATAAAGAGTCGGTGGATGAAGCTGTCCACTTTTTGAGCAACTGCTTCATACCCACGAAGGGGTACAAAATTTCTATGATTCGAGATGCCACATTCAAACTGTTTTGTAAATACGCAAACCAAGCCATATTTTTTAAGGATGCGGATGCGACAATATCAATACAAAATTTTGGTTACATATTGGATGCGCTTGCGGGTAATCCAGTATGCTTTGGTGTTATCACTTACAAAGCCTTTTTGCGATGGATCAAACATCGGAAGTTTTCTGGAGTCGGAGCCCATGTCTCTCGCCTGTGCGCTCATTTTCAAATTTTGACCAAGCTAGAGAAAATACTGCTGACGGGAAGGATGTTGGCTCCCAAGCCAATTGATCTTTCAAGCCTTATTTTTGTACCTATTCTAGTCGATGTTGCACCAGCAATCGAAATAGCAGCCACAACTGCTATGGAGAGTGAAGCTGTGGCAATGAAAACTGATGCTGCTGCTGCTGCTGATTCTTCAAAGCCAGCATCTGCTTCCACATCTCAGAGGCAGCCGAGCGCATCCACCTCTGAGGATGACGCAACCTAGTCCGATACATCAAACAAGAGACAAATTGTTGCTAAAGGCGACACTGGGGCACCTGTGGCAGATGAAGAAGAACCAGACGACCAGTCCCAGTGGCTTCGATCCATGACAGAGAAAGCCAAGAACCTAGTGGCTGAAGTTATGAGTTTGACAAGTACCACCGTCAACTCACGATGCAGCTTATCACCTTAGAGAGGAAATCACTAGACTCTCTGAAGGAGTCCTTCGAGAGGATCGATTCGTTCGAATCAGACAACATGAAGCTGATCGAACAACATCATTATCTCGAAACACAGCTTCAGACTTTAATAAAGAAAGTTGATTCTTTGAAGCAGACCAATAAGGCGATTCAGGCCAAGTCTGACAATTTTCAGACTCAAAACGATTCTTTGAAACAGCAACTTTTGGCTACAAATCAACATAATGTCGCACTCCAGAAGCATCTACAAGAGGAGTGAATGACAAGATTAAAAGCAGAAGCTGCTTTGTCTCTAAGTACCACTGCAGGGTCAATCACTGTCGATCTCACGAAGCTGAACCAGCTCCAAGGCCAGATGCTCAAAAAATTTTGAGTCGAGTTTTTACAACCGATTGAGGATGCGAAGGCTCTTGACGAGGAAGAGTTGGCGGAGCTGAAAGAGCTCTCCAGTGATGCCACCCCAACTTGCAGCGGGCCCGATGCACACGATGACTACCTTCAGGCCCTGCTGCGAATTGATGAACTCACACAGCAACTCCAAGCTATGTTTGCCTGCACCGGAGCCTCAAACCATCCAGAATTCTTGGAGGTTGTCGCGAAGATTGACCAGCTCGAACAGGAGCTGTCGAACCAAAAGCAACAAATGGAAGATCAGAAGCTGGCTGCTGAGTTGCAAACTCAGGATTTGGCAACTACATCTACACAACCAAAGCGAATGCGACGAAATCAGTCGAAGGTATGTGCTGACAAATTCTGTGCATTTGCTGAATGCTTTTGGAAATGGTGTCCACATGCTTTTAATATTGAGTTGCAATGGCGTGTGGATTACACGATGCTACCAGGCGCAGTAGGCATCGCCTTCGACGACTGGAAGCGACCGTGGGAGAAGGACGACTTTCTCTTGTTATGGGCCCAGCTCTCTATCGAGCAGAAAGGATGTCTCTGCTAGGGCATAATCTAGGATAAAAAATTCCAGGTCGTACGTTTCGGATCGACAGAGTTATACATAGGCTCTTCAGCTATGTATGCTCTCGAATATATTCGTATCAAAGAACTTCAATTTTTGAGAAATGAAGATAATAAGCGACATTTTTGGAAGCGAAAGTCGCAGTTTCAACTGTACAAACCACAAGCTATTGCGGATTTAGACACATTCGACGATGCAGGTCTGCTGATAAATATAAATATGGCTTATCCAGAATTATTCAGTCTATATGTGGATTGGGGGCGAAACCTTGCAGAATATTTTGCAGAGATTCGACATAATTTGCAAGATAGAAGGAAGTCATTCTGTTATAAGCAATTTTGTACATAAACATTTTGGCAGTTTGGTACTTTTGCGACGAAGACATTATTTTTTGTTCAGAATCTTTATGTTAAAGGCAATTTTATTAGATTTTCAGCTCGTTACTGTAAAGAAATCACTCTACGAAATGATTCAGATGAAGATACCAAGTTAACCCAGGAGCTGTTCGATGAAACATTACTCCCGGTTAAGTTAGAAGAATTCGGCAACTTACCAGTTGGCCGCTATACAAAATCAAAAGAAGACTTGCTCTTGATTGAAGCTCAACAGAACTTGGAGCTTGTTCAGAAGTTATATGAAGAACTGAATCATTCATTCGTGTCTTTGTCGCGGTGATGTTTCTATGGGATGCTGAATTTTTGAAACTTAAAGATGTTTTGAAGTTTGATTCCAGTTTTCATCAACAATTCAAAGATCAACTCAAAACAACTTATTCAATTAAAGAAACAGCAAGACACATATTCTCTAAGACGAAGAAATATCTAAAGGACGAAATACACGAAGAAATATCTTTTTGCCTCAACGAAAATCTGACGAACAAGAATGTTTCTCAAATAATCTTCGAAATAAAGATGATATGTTCATGAGGACGTTTCACATTTGAGGAAGGGGATATGTGATGCCACGAAAATGTTAATTATTGAATATCAACATAAATATGGCATGATATACTCGAAAATGAAGATATGAGTTGGTTAAGTATAAATCATGAAGAGGCCTAAGTCATTTTTTCGGGAATATATCTCCTAAGTACTTGTCTTTAATTAAGGGCAAGACCTTTAAAAGGAAAAGACATTGTCTTGGACAACCTTTACTAGGTCGTCCATACGAAACGACTAGATATGAAAAGACATGATAAACTAGAGTAACTTTAACTCATAGTTAAGTATACCTCCTATGGTATAGTTGAACGTATTTTCAGTCGAATTGTTAACTAGACCCTTTCGCGGGAGCGACGCACCTATTGTTTTAGAGGTGTGTTTGTTCGTCCCGTAGAACATATATTGATCTCACACTTCAGTCTCGATCATCAAGAGAGAAGAGTTTATGCTTATGTAAGAGATTGAAGAAGTGAATAGAGTTCTGTGAGTTATTCTCTCTTATCTCTGTTCTCCGCACTACTGAGTGTGAGTGATCTTGAGTATGCTAACAACCTCTAATGCATTTCATGAATCACTCTTTGATCAGACAGCCGCTCTAGTGCATTATAGTCGTTTGCAGTGTTTTCGTAAAGCATGCTCTAAAGAACTGTCTTTAAACCATCTTATTCATCTGTCGTGAATACTTTCTTTTCGGCACTCGAATAACGACTATCTTTGGTACAGTCTAGCACAATCATTGAATAAAGCTGTATGTATACATGTGAGATGACAGTCCCTATTTGAAGAATTGAGTCTCTAATCTGTTTTCCTGATTGGGATTGACATAAGTTTCTAATGTATTCTAAAACTCTTCATATTCTTTAACCATTAAGTTGGGCTTTAGTTGTTGAGGACTTCTGTCTAGAAACGAATAGTTCGCGAACGCGATTAATTAATTGTCTGCACAGTCGCGAATACATCGAACAATTCTCTATTCTCTGTTGACAGCTTAATCAACTAGAGTGTAGTACTACTGTACTACTCTGATAACATCTCATCTGTAGAACGCACTTCATTCGATTCGATAGAGGCCAAATTGTTGTTTTGAATTTATTAACATTGCCCATCCCAAACATAAGTAATACTGGTTACTTTTTAATGTCTGTCGACAACCAGAATAACACTCGAACTCACTTGCCATAATTGTACCAAAAACATAACTTTCTAACACTGTCCTCTGTGGGAACGACATTATTTACTATAAAATCTATATTAACCCTGTTGGTATACTACAACAATTGTCATATTAAATTGTAAATGGCTAAGTCACCGACCTATGGTGAAAATTGTAAATTGCAATGTAAATATCTATTATAGTGACTAATTCCGAGATGGCCAAGGGGGTACTGGGTCTCACGAGAGTCTGTTGCACTGACCTCCTAGAAAGTAGAAAGGGTTGACCGGTGAGCATGACACATGTCATATGCTCATTGGGACACTTGGTCCAGTGTATGAGTGACACTTGTCGGACGGTCAATGGATGGGTCAACAGGACATGTGCCATATGCTCATGGATGGGTCAACAGGACGGGTCAACAGGACAATGGACAGGTCAACAGGACATGTGTCATATGCTCATTGGGCCACTTGGTCCAATGCATGAGTGACACGTGTCAGACTGTCCACCTACTAGCTTGTCTATGTGTCAGGGTACTACCAAGTGGCAAGTATCAAATGTGCATGGAGTTTGCCATGTGTTGACGTAAGGACGTGTCAGGGTTAAGGTGCTTGAGGGGATATAATGTGAGCCTTGCCAGGCATTCCCTATCGTATTCCTATACAGCTATGGTTGGGAGGAGAATTGCAGCAAAGGTTTGTGAGCTTGTGCATAACAATTTTTTTTTATCAGAAGAGTTGCTTTCAAGACTTGTGTGAGATTTGACATCTTCAGTTAGAATTTCGTGCATTCTTGGAGAGCCAACGCCCTACTGTAGGTGATTTGTTGGCCAATTTGGAGCCCATAAGATAGCAGATTGAAGCCCTATGGTGGATTGCTGATCTTCTGGATGCATTTGAGCATCTTCTAATATGTGGCTTGATTATTCTCTTCGCTTTTGTGAAAATCCAGCCCACATAGGATTCACGAATCTATTTGTAACTTTTTCAATACTCGGTATTTTTTAGATCTATCAGTTGCAATAAGCTTCTTGGGGTAGGTCGCTGGTAGGGTAGGGCTTTTCGTCTTCCAATTCGGTGATCATCCATTGTTTTTTTGCCTATTGTCAGTTTGAAACCCTAGTTTCTTGATTTTTGGAGAAAAAGAGTCTATGTGTAGTTAGAACTTGGTTGTGGGAGGTCTATTCTATTCAGTTGTTCTAGGAATTCAAGGTAACCTATCTGTGTAGTGATTTGAGGTGCTGAGAGCTTGTTTTTGCTTTGTTTCAAGAACTTTGGTTGCTTGATTTTGCATAGTTTTTTTTGTACATTGCTTTGTTTCTGCTACCTATTCTTTTTGTATGGCATCTGCAAACAACACCAATCAAGATTCATAGAGATTAGATGCAGTATGTTCCAAGGTGGATGCTATCGAAGCTACTCTTCAGTTGATTTTGGAGCAACTCAAATGTAAAGGGGCTAGTATTCCTGAGAGAGTTAGTGGTACAACTATGAAAGCAGAAAGGACATTGTCAACGGGCCATGAAGCTGAGTTGGGGCTTCGAAAGAGGAAGCTGCCTACTATCAAGGATCTAAAACCTCCAAAATCTACTGGAGCAGTACCTATGAGAACTACAGATGCCGTTGAGAATTGGTTACAAAAATGGGAGAAAGCATTCCAGATGTGTGGCATAGACGACGAAACTGAGATCATTAAGCCACATATCATTTCCAAGAGTCAACACAAAGGTGGTGAAGGAAGGTGGAAAAGGTTGACCTAGTTCCAACCACATGGGAGGCATTTCGGCAAATGTTTATGCAAAATTGGGTGCCTATGGATGAAAACAATAGAGCCATGCAACAATGGACTTATTTGAAGCAGGGTAAATTGAGCATGCAGGATTATGCAGACAAGTACCGAGAGGCTTTGTTACGCATTCCTCAGGAAGTTCCTATGTACATGCAAATATTTCACTTTGTGGAGGGACATCGAGAGAGTATTCGCCCTTTTGTGCGGAAGGAGCAATCTCATGATTTGCAGGGAGCCATCCAGATGGCTTTGTATTATGAAGATGGAAAAAGACGCCTGGATCCTATTGCGGTAGCTGGTACAGGTGGTCAACAACCTTGGAGACGCAAGGGCAAATGGAACAAAAAGAGAAAATTTGAAGGTCAAGCCAGTCAGTGGCAAGCTCGGGGTGACCAAAAGGGGAAGGGTGCAGGCCCCCCAAAGGCAAATTTGAAGGTCAATCCAGTCAGTGGCAAGCTCGGAGTGACCAAAAGGGGAAGGGTGCAAGCCCCCCCAAAGGCAAAGGGTTGTATGGGCAGCCCAATGCCCAAAAGGGTTAGCATTCTTCAAGGTTGTCGCCTCAGGACCAAGAATGTGCAAAGAGGGAGAACCTCTGTTTTGGATGTTTGGGGCAGCATAGGTGAAAGGAATGTCCACAGAATTTGATGCGGGCCACATATAATCTTTAGGTGGAATAGATGAACCAAGGTCCCTTTGAGAGCAAGAAGCTCAACCCTGCTCCAAAAAGTTATCCAACTCATGAAAAGGAATTCTATGCCATAGTTCATGCATTAAAGGCATGGAGGCATTATCTGTATGGATTGAAATTTGAGGTATTCACTGATCACGATACTTTGAGATACTTTTGTAAGAAGCCATTGAAAATGACTTACTATCTGAGATAAGAAAGGCTCATCAGGAAGATTCTCATTGTAAGAAAATGGAACAGGAGGTGAGTCATGGCCACGTCGCACTTATCTTATTCCAGCTTGTTGATACGATGTAACTTTTGGTGGTCTGAACTTAAGAAAGAAGTAAACCATTATGTGACACATTGTTTTAAGTGTCAAGTTAATAAGGCTGAAAGGATTAAAGTGCCTGGATTATTACGCTCATTACCTATACCAGAAGGGAGATGGGAGAGTATTTCCATAGGCTTTATTACATATTTACCACATACGCAACCACAACATAATCATTATTCTAGTTGTGGTTGATAGACTCACTAAAATGGCTCTTTTTATTCCAACTTATAATAAGACTGATGCACCTGGTACAGCTGATTTGTTTATACAGCATGGATTCAGACTTCATGGATTACCTAGATCCATTGTGTCTGATAGGGATTCTACTGACAATTTTTCGACAGCAGTATTTGAGAAATTAGAGGTGCAGTTGGGAATGAGTAGTTCTAATCATCCATAGATGGGCAGACTGAGAGAGTTAACCAAACCTTGGAAGAATGCTTAGGGCATATGTGAGTGAAAGGCAAACACAATGGGAACGTTACCTACCATTGTTGGAGTTTGCCTATAATGATAAAAGAATGCATCTACAAAGATGAGTCCTTTTGAGCTAAATTATGGTTTTAGACCAACCAATCCAGTTACTATAGGTATGCCTCATAAGACACCTAGTGCTATGGAATTTCTAACTCACATGCGAAAGATGTTGGAGTTAGCAAAGGAAATGTAAAAGCGACGATGGATCGGGCAAAGAAATATGCTAATCTGGATCGTAAGCCAAGAGAGTTCGAGAAAGGAGATATGGTGTTTCTCAAGATTCTAAAGGACTCGAAAACCTGTTAGAACTACAAATTACTATCTAATCTATGAACAATTCCTAAAGAGAGAAATAAACCTGTGAATCATGCTCCTCTTTTACTAGCAATTTGGAGACTAATCAGAAATGTGGTGAACTCTTTGGAATAATTCTTTTTGGACTGTTTTTGGTGTAGTGATAAGAGTCACACCTTGGTTTAGAGATCTAGTCTACCAATAATACAAAATGCCGACGCTAGACTTTTTCTCGCCACCCAAACCTTTCTTTTCACTAATTTCTCAGTTCAAAATTAGTAAATAAAATAAAATAGATGGCCAGGAAAAACCTAGCACCGGCGCTAGGCTTTTTCTGGCCAAAAAAAAAAAAAGTCATCAAATTTGGTATAATCTAAAGCTTGACAACTTTTCAAATTTAGCAATTTTTTGTTTTCATTTTGGACATTGATGTAATTTTTTGCTAATACACAGTTTGCTTTATAAAGAATTTATTCTTTTTTGCAATGCCCAATAGTGTTTGCAATAGTGGGGGACTGGTGAAAATGGAGCTCTTAGACAACGAACTATCTAGATCTATTTTTTATCTAAGTAATTTAAGAAGCCTTATCTGAGCCAATCTCTAAACCCAAACAATAATAATGTTAGAAAAAATCTCATGTTAGAGAAGTGCTCGCCACCATACAATTTCTCACAAGAGTGCTCGCCACCATACAATTTCTCACAAGAGTGCTCGCCAAAATATGCTTGCCATGAAATGCTCACCGATAAATGCTCGCTAATAAATTGCACCCTTCTCGATGGTCAGTTCGTGCGACAAGTCTCTCTTCCCGCTTCTTCCGGAGGTGTTGGTCTTATTTGCACAACTTCTATTGCTCCGACTACTTTTCTGGAGAGTTGGCCCTTGTTGCCTCTGCACTTATCTCTCGGTTTTAGCAAGACAACAAGCCCATTCTTCTTCATTCAGTAGCTCATGTGGAAACAAGCATTCTTCCTTTCCAACAACATCTTCATGCGGCCAAGGATCTCATTCCTCCACTTGTGCGAGCTTCTTTGCCTCCTTTTCAAACTTTGCTTAGCCTTCAGCATGCTCATTTTCAAAAGTATCTTTTGGAGCGGTTCCACTCACATGCTTTCACTCAACTTCTCAATGATTCACCTTCTGATGAGACTCGGGGTTGCCTTCTGTCTTGTGTAGGCCCAGGTTGAGTTGAACCCCAAACTTTAAGGAGAAGAAAAGGTGATTGCTAGTAGACAACTTATTCGAGGATGCTAATTTTAACACGATTGGAGGATGGTTATTCTAATATAATTACAAGTCTATCAATCAATCCTATTGAAAACTGTCTCTTCACTCATGACATAGGCTATGTTAGTTATTTTTGTGGATGCATCCAATGGTCTACATAGTTGCATTGGGTTCTACTTGTAATGTTAAATCATTCACTGTTACTTGCACATCATAGTTTGGTCCATACAAATATATGGTTTGGATTCATGGTTCTTTTGAGCCATTTAATGCTAGTATCATACGTTTGCATGTTCTAAGCTAATTATTGTTGATCCTACATGACACTCATAGTCGTTGTGGATTGTTTGGAATATATTGCTTCTCCATGCATATTTTCCTAGGATAAAGTGGTTTTTCTATTTTGTACTCTTGGTTTTAAGGTTTTTATAAGTATTCTATTAACTCTTGTTGGAGGCTAGAGGTCTAGAATTAATTACTGTATTTTTTACTATCAAAAAATCCTTGAAAGTGAAGCTAATTCCGCTAGCCATTAGGTCCAGCCTTTCATTGAATCTATGCCCTTTGTACTAGAAGTGGAGGATGTGATTTTTGGTGGTTCTTCTTGTTATTAGGCACAATAAAGTCTTGGGTTTGTGGAAATTTACTATGGATCTAAATTCACAAGATGGATAATGACCTTGTTTTATCAAAATTTCTAGCTACGATCGTTTTTCTTCATGCATCTAGCTCTTGAAGATTTTGTTTTTGCATTGGGATTTCCATACCACATTTGGTCTAATTGTAGCCTAGTACACTGTTTCCATTGCTAAGGTATGTAGTCTCGTTCCCTAGATTTATTTGTGTAAATTGGAAATCTCATATATGTGCTCACTCTCTCTTTAATTATTCAACGATTTATTGAAATGCACCTTTTCTTCTTACCCTAGCCCAAAATAATTGTAGTGTACATAATGAATAGTTTATGTGGGCCAATCCAGAATCACTAGCAACCTAAGCAAACAAAAATTCTAGAAGATAAAACATGACATAGCTAGACTCCTCAATTAGCCAGGGAAAGAAACCAAAGAAGAATCCAAAAGCATGTGTAGCGAGGTTATTTGACAATATTCATGTCTCTTCATTGTGGTATTGTCTCGTGAGTTGTCGTCATGTATATATACATGGAACAGTTAAGGATGGAGACAAGACTACATCGATTTGGAAGTTGAAGCGCTTGGATTTATATCCCGGTTTGAGTGCTGTTTTTTCTCAAGGGAATTATGGAGTTGGATTCACAAATTCCAGATAAGTAGCATACTTTTCGAAATTATTGGTAGAGTGCACTTCTACTTGGTTCTTTGTTGGATTTCGCTCAGATGAAGTTAGGAACTGCCTGCATCAGTCCGTAATGCTCTGAATCATGTTGTTTGTTCAAGTTCATAGATAATATAGAAAATTATCCAGTTTATATGGACTGTGGGAGCATAAGCACATGATTCCAGTTATTGCATGCATAGGATTATGGATTGTTTTACAGAAAAAACTTCTGTAAACCTGCATGTTGGGAGCATATAGCAGAGTAGCAGTTTACTATATTTTGATTCTGAGAGGGAAGTGGAGCTATGAATGTAAATCAAGATCAATAACTTTCTTAGATCTGCTGTTCTTTGTAGAATTTTTGAAAAGCTTATGCTCTCTTCAATATGACTTGCAAGTATTGAAATAAGATGAAGTAAAGTTAAAAAAGCTGAAAATAAATCTGAGTCTCTTTGAGCTGTAGGCCGTTAGAAATCAGGGGTCAATCTTCAGATGGTTGCTGACCAGCAGTCGAATCTGTAGAAGGATGAGAGTGTAACCTTGTTAGATTTGATAAGGCAAATCTTGATTGAAAAACCCTGCTGATCACCTTCCAAGTAATAGCATCCCTCTGCGTAGAGAGATTAAAGATGTCACTGGCTGATGGTTTCTGAACCGGTGAGTCTTGCAAAGAGCCTTTGAACTGTTGTCTTCCACCTCAACAGGTAATTCCTTCTGGAACTTGATCTGTCTGTGACGGCGTGTGCAAGACAACTGGCTTTTGGGTGCCAAGAGTAAATGCCCGTCTGTATCATTGATCTAGTTATCTCTTGGCGCGCTCCCTTGCTGAGAACGTTGAAGGTGTAGATGCATCTGGGATTGAAATCCCAGCAGACCAAATTTTGCATCCTATACCTCGTTTTTCTAGGAGTGTGATCAGGGTATTGATGATCTGAAACATGATACAGATTAGGCGAGGAGATGACGCCGAATTGCTATGTAATGAGGCCGAATAGCCATCGCGGCTGTAGCTGCCAGGGGGAGTGAATTTTTTGGGATGTAAAGCCCTCACGGTTAATTGCAACTGGATAGAAAGTTTTATAAGTCAAGTGTGGCCTTGCCTGGAATTTTAGTAATTGGAAATTCTAGAGAATTTTATGGCTTTTGCTTAGTTAACAGACTCTAGACTCTGCATGGGATTTTTCCTTTTATATTATCCGACCTTTGATTATTTTGCATGCAAAGGGAGCTTGGGAGTTGTAATAGGCATTATGACATTAGCTACTCTTCTAGTTCAGCATATAAAATAATTAGGTCTAGTAAGGATAACCATAAGAAAAATCTATATATTGAATTCTCTAGGCCATACTGGGTGACGATACAAGTTTCACAATCCTAACAGAACGTCTATGATTTTGGTTCATAGATTTAGGATTGACAGCGAGATAATCGTTCCTAATGGGCTACCTTTTCCAAGACGGTACCCGGTTCAAGAAAATTTAATTTTTTCTGGTATTGTGCTTGATTGGTGACTAAACTTTGGAAGCTGAGTTCTTCCCAGATCGAAAGTTTGAAATTTGTTACTTGTCCGGGATATTTCTAATCGATATTGATCGTTGGAAATGGATCAAGTGAGTTATGTTGGACATATACTCCAGTATCCTGTAAATGATCAAGTATTGTTTTGATAGATACTTGCAGAGTTAACCGATCTTTCTATGGAAGACTTATGAGCTAACTAATAAATGATTTGGATAAGGATCTAAATGTGGTGTTATACATGTATAATTAAAAGCTGCACCTGGACATTGAGATTTCTGAATCATAAATAATTAACTTGAGTAGTTGATTACTCCATAATGAAGTTAATTGGTAAAACGATCAAAATGTGATGTGAATTCACCGAGAACTGATGGTTTGTGAATTATATTGCTTGTAAGACGCATGATTAGTGAATCATTTGGGTTCATCAGTTAGAATTACGTGCATTGGATTTACATTATTCTTGGATAAAGTATTCCTTAGTTAAAAAATGAGACTCAATTCTTTGATGATTGTATCCCAGAGAGCTCAATTGGATAATGAATCATAATGAATCCAAGAATAATGACTGAATCGATATTCAGCATGTAATCTAGATTGTAATCTAAAGTTTTTGTAGTTGAAGATGATTGTCATTTTGGTATGCGTTCAGTCTTTAATTACCAATGCTTTATAGACCTTGAATCTTGCACTTTAGTTAAAGAATCCTGGTGAAAGAATATTCCTAAATCCAGTATTTTCTTAGTGGAAAGATTTTGGAATGATTCTTACTTTTCCTGAGTTATGTTGGACATATACTCCAGTATCCTGTAAATGATTAAGTATGATTTTGGATTCCAGAAAATTATGATTGACGAATCATATGAATCTAAATATTTATGATTGACAAATCATAAATAGATACTTAGCTATTGTTAGTGGATTCAAATGAATGGTGATGATTCTTGAGTGTGAGGATTAATTCTTGATCTATTATGTGAGTAAGAATTTATATTAGTTTTTTTGAATCTCTCTACTCCAGTATTTTAATTGAGAACCTATGGATCTCACAGACATTATCTTATCTATCCAATGGATGCTATTCTGCTACAGTTTATGGTCTGCAGATGCTTGAGTACAGTTCTTCATTTACTTGGATCTCCGGTTATCATAGGAGGCAGACAAGTCTGTTAAGATGAATGAATGCTATTTTCTTGCATTTGGTGCTTGGAAACATGAGCATTTAACTCAAAAGAGTATCTAAGATACTCAGAGTTGAGTTTTGATCATTCTATATCTTAATGATTCTCCTAGAGATTCTAATTGAATGAATTATCATATCTTAGAATTGGATTCTAAGGATAGTTGTACTTGGAAGTTTTTTATGAATTGTCTGCCAGAGTTTGTGGATAATTTCAGACTGTAATTATCATTTTTTCTTTAACTTTAATTTCCTAAGTTAGAAAATATTTCACTCAGTGGTTCATGTAAGTGTTTTACATGAAGGTGATGTTACTAACTTATGTTGAGTATAACCTTGTTGAGAAAATATATCTCTTAATGTACTTTTCAAACCAGAGTTGGTACTCTAGAACAGAGATTAATTATTGGAAATAGGTTTATCTCTGAGTACTTGTTTGATATGAAAGTCAGATTAAGGATAATGATTTTCTCGGTTAATACTGAAAGTTAAAGGAACTGTAATTCTTTCCTGTTTTTTTGGAGCTTCTAAGGATAGAAGCAGTTTAAGGAGGGAAGAATGTAGACCGGCGCTCCAGTACTCGAGATTATTGGTCACACCGAGATTTAATTCCATGTTGAGGCCTATTTGTGACTAATTACCTTGAGAGGACCCAGACACTCTAATTGAGACATATGGAGTATTGCATGTCTATGTGACGGATATAGGCAGGACTGCATGAAGAGATGTGAGATCTATTTATAGTTGACCTGCATGGGGGTTGCATGGTTTCATTCACATGACTCTACTTAATGAGGTAGGGATTCTCCTGTCGACATATTGGGTTGAGGTTATCCGTTTCTCTCTTCTTCTCTTGCTTCACATGGCATGGCTTGGGGGTTAGATCCAGTTTTGATCTAGGATTGGTTGGGCGGTTTGGCTCCATAGTCTCTCTGGTTGTGTTCTCCCATCCTCATCTTAGGAGAAATCCTTGATGGTCTTTACAGATTCACTAACTGTGGTGGTTGGCGGGTTCTCTCTCTCTCTCTCTCTCTCTCTCTCTCTCTCTCTCTCTCTCTCTCTCTCTCTCTCTCTCTCTCTCTCTCTCTCTCTCTCTCTCTCTCTCTCTCTCTCTCATGGATAGTATCTAATATTGTATTACCCCCTCTTGTTAGAAAAATTTTTGGGCTTTTGACATCACCAATCAGACATCCCGATATAACGGGTCTCTCTTAATACATTTTACAATCCACGATGAGTCATCAAGGTAACTATGGGCTATTTATACATAACAATGTTAATCCTTTCTTCTTCTTCTTCCTAATCTCACTTCCAATGACCTTATTTGTGCTTTTCTTCTCTTGGTAGCGCTTACCGTGAACATTCAACTTGTGAACAGGTATGAACATGCTCCTAAGGCACCGCTCTTTATAGCTTTTTCAATTCATTCATTGTTTATGAATGGTATACTTTTGAGTAGGAATAAATGCACTGGATCGCTGATGCCAAAATGCTTAATGTGTTCTGATATCACACCTGCCTACACTAAATATGACAGACTATCGCGATTGACAGATGCCATGCTCTCACAAAAAATACATACAATACGTGATTGATTGATGATAGCCCATCATTGTTGACAGCTGCATGGTCACACAAAGTAACATATACATCTTTCATGAGTGTTGTTTATCATACATCTAGTAAAGATAATACATCGCGGCTGACAGCCGCATGGATCACTTAAAAATACATACTTTTTATTTGGTGGTTTCTCACAAAGAAATAGTCCATTCACACTTATTTGCACTTCTGATACAACAATCTATACTAGGATTTGCTACATTGGCACACCTTTTTACTTATGATTTTATGCTTCAGGTACAAGCTTTAACTTTGCTATAAAGAAGTCTCATTAAATAAAAGGTGAATATAGTATCATTACTATGGGGAAATAAGTAGAACGTTATAAAATTAGAAGCTTTATCTTAATATCCTTCCTTGACCATACAATAATATTATAACCTATTCAATACTAACACTACATATTTATACTCTAAGCAATAATTTGCCTAATTCCATACCAGGGGTCTCGACACCGGTACATGACTTGTTATACAGGTCAAAGGGTTAGTATGGCATGGATTTCCCCCAATACCTTTGTGTGCATGTCGTTGCTCATCCTATTTGCTAGGCATTTCGTAAGGACGGTAAACATTTTTTAGCAAGCGTTATGATTATTGAAGTGATTTATATGGACTAACGCCGCATACACTGATCAGTACAACTTTCACCCTGATACGGTCAAAAGAGGGCTTAGTCTATCACTAAAACTCATACTTGAATGGGAAGATCGGACTATAATTTTTTTTTCATAATCAAGCTCTTAAGTGGCAAAAGTTATTTGTAACAACTAACATTAAGCATTGAAACCTGTCTTCCTTGCATACGAATTTGTGCAGTTTTGTGTTGTGGGATGGTGGCATGAACCAGCTGGATACCTTTAAATAAGTCTTGCTTTGCTCTTTTGTACTGTATTTTATTTTTCAGCTATATTTTACCTTGTTGGCTTCTGAATAAAGGTTTTAAAGGGTTTGGTCTTGCTTAAGCAAGAGGACCTATGTGTATGCTTTCAACTCTCTCTCTCTCTCTCTCTCTCTCTCTCTCTCTCTCTCTCTCTCTCTCTCTCTCTCTCTCTCTCTCTCTCTCTCTCTCTCTCTCTCTCTCTCTCTCTCTCTCTCTCTCTCTCTCTCTCTCTCTCTCTCTCTCTCTCTCTCTCTCTCTCTCTCTCTCTCTCTCTCTCTCTCTCTCTCTATCTCTCTCTCTCTCTCTCTCTCTCTAGGAGGCCCCACAGGGAAGTCGTGCCGAGAGGGGGCACAGGGAGGTCAAAAGGAGGGTGCAAGGGCGCATGGGGAGGGTGCAGGGAGGCGTGCAAAGGAGGGGGTGTAGGGAGGTCTCTCTCTCTCTCTCTCTCTCTCTCTCTCTCTCTCTCTCTCTCTCTCTCTCTCTCTCTCTCTCTCTCTCTCTCTCTCTCTCTCTCTCTCTCTCTAGGAGGCCCCACAGGGAAGTCGTGCCGAGAGGGGGCACAGGGAGGTCAAAAGGAGGGTGCAAGGGCGCATGGGGAGGGCGCAGGGAGGCGTGCAAAGGAGGGGGTGTAGGGAGGTCTCTCTCTCTCTCTCTCTCTCTCTCTCTCTCTCTCTCTCTCTCTCTCTCTCTCTCTCTCTCTCTCTCTCTCTCTCTCTCTCTCTCTCTCTCTCTCTCTCTCTCTCTCTCTCTCTCTCTTTGCGCCACATGCAACAAAGCTAAAAATATCCCTTTAGAGCCAATTGTCATCCATACCTTTATTTTCCAAATTATGCTACCATACAAGGAAGCTTATCTTCTTACATTATTGCACTTGAATTTGGCTCAACTGCCAATGTTTGATTCTTTATGGTCCCATTTATGATTCTTTGTGGTCCATGTATGCCATGTTTGATTCTTTGTGTTCACTTTAGCTTTACCACTATCATGACAAAGCTAAAAATATCCCTTTAGAGCCAATTGTCATCCATACCTTTATTTTCGAAATTATGCTACCATACAAGGAAGCTCATCTTCTCACATTGTGCTTGAGTTTGGCTTAGCCACCCATGTTTGATTGTTTGTGGTCCCATGGGTTAATAATACCAACAAGCAAAAATGATATTTGAGGGACTTTCTAAGGTGGTATCATAGCTTCAAACCTAAAGAAAAAAAATTCACATGCCAGTCTTGAAATTTGAAATGCACACTCACCTTTCAAATTGAAAGTCTTTTTTTGAGGAACTTTCATATGACTTAAATTTGAATTTTCAAAGTCTTAAAGTATAAGAAGAAGGACATTTTTAAACACATTCCAATGTATATTTTAGGCAAAATTTTGAAAATTTGACATTGTGTGATGTATAACATTTTAAGTTTACCTTTCAATCAAAAAATAATTTTTTAGTTTTTCTTTGAATTAACAGTTTGCAAAAAAAATTGTCTTTTTTGAAATGTCCAATAGGCCTTTGACATGGTTTGCAACTTGCAAATTCCAAATATGCCCACACTTTTGTCTTTTCTCGTTGTTCTTAAATCTTCTCCCTTGCCCTCTCCTCCAATTACTTCGTTATATTGAGTTTTGATTTTTTTATAGTGGCTTGCTTCTTTCTATATTAAGCTTCGAGTAAGATCCATTTTCAAGTTTTTATTGAGTTGCTGCAAACTGTTGTAGCTAGAGAGCAACTATTTTATCTTCTTTGGATTAGTTATTGGTTGGTCTTACACAAGTTTCTATTATCAAGGATCTACTGATACACATAATTGTGTAGTAGTCTAACAATTGGCATGGTTCAAATCTTATGTTCTTATGGTGATTTGTCGATCTGAATTTGTTCATTGGATTTAGTATCTAAGATGTTATTTCACAAACACACACACACACAAACAAAAACTTGCTATTTCAATTGTATTTCTTGTAGTTATCCAATTCTTTGCTAAAGTTTCATCATCAACAATTAGGATGAAGCAGGTAGTGTCTTTGTTTTTAGTAGTTTGGCTTTGTCAATACTTGTACCTCAACCTTCTCTCACTCTTTCCTATCATAATGGTTCAATTCTCTCTAGAGACCCCCTCAAAGTTTACGTTTTGTTCTATGGCTCATTTTCATATTCTCAAAAAATAGTTGTGAGAGCTTTTCTTTCATCTCTTTCTACTCCTACCAAGGCCAATGATGTTCTCAATGTCCAAAAATGGTGGTCTATCACTAGAGGATATGTTGATCTATCAGGTTCAACAGTTGCTCAAAATGTAGAGATAGGCGGAGAGAGCACCGATATCCAATATTGTTTAGGAAAAAATCTCACAACAGCCAATTTAACTTATTTGGTGTTGCAATATCTACAAAATTCTACCGCTAGTCTAAACTCACTACTCTTGGTTTTTACTGCTGCAGATGTCTTCGTTGAAGGTTTTTGCCAAGATGTATGTGGACAACACCTTTACACCTACCCAACAATAGAAACAAATTGGAAGAGGTTCCCATACACTTGGGTTGGCAATGTTGAGTCTCAATGTCCTACTGTTTGTGGTCGGCCCTATGCAAAGTTTGAGTATGGGGCTCCCACACAGACACTTAAAGATCCTAATGATGTTGGCATGGACGGGTTGATCTTCACTCTAGCAAATGTGCTAGTAGGTGTAGTTACCAATCCTTTTCGAAATGCGTACTATCGAGGAGATGCATCTGCTACCGAGGAAGCTGTAGGAGTTTGCATGGATAGACATGGCCTTGGTTTTTGTCCAGCATATCCCCACAATATCTTGAAAGATAATAAGACGGGAGCAAACTTCAACGTTCATGGAATTCAAACTTATAAGTTTCTCGTGCCTTTCATTTGGAATCCCCAAACTCTTTCCTGCGCTATTCAGCCTTGATAGACAACTTTGATTTATATTCTACTATAGAGGTTCATGTTGGCATTTGCTTCATAGGTTTGAAGCGCATCAAATCATGCAAAGAAGTTTATTCTTTTGGAAATTATGGTTTCATCTTTGTGCATAAGATGTTTTATGGAAAAGGATCATAAAATAAAAGGTAAAGTAGATTATCATTTGTGAAAGTGACGTGTGACACATTACAAAATCTTGGAATAGTACAACTTTTCAAAGGTACTTACACATGATATCGTAGTGATCTATATACTTTATTCCATCTACGATTTTGCCGTAAAACATGAAAATTCTAAGTCACTAGCACCTACATTGTATCTACTCAAGTTCCAAAGCTAGAACAAACTTAATATATGGGACTCACTATTGAATCACGCCCTAAAGATGGGGAGGCTGTTAGGCCAAGCCATTTTTATGGTGCCTATTGGAAAAGTGATTGAGAATGAGTGATGCTACTCAAAATGGCAAGTTTAATACTCTCTCTCTCTCTCTCTCTCTCTCTCTCTCTCTCTCTCTCTCTCTCTCTCTCTCTCTCTCTCTCTCTCTCTCTCTCTCTCTCTCTCTCTCTCTCTCTCTCTCTCTCTCTCTCTCTCTCTCTCTCTCTCTCTCTCTCTCTCTCTCTCTCTCTCCAAGTGGGGACCAACTATGACTCCATGGGGGGGCCACCTCTCTTTTACCACATGTTTTATGATTCATGAAACTTTATGAGCTCAATTATAGGAGTGCTTTAATATCATTATGACCACAAGTCATAATGGCTCATTTTTACAAATAAATGCACTTCATAAATATAATGTTATGTGTTGCATGTAATCAGCCCATGACCTTACTAAATGCAATGCTAAATATAGCCATGGAGCTAATCTAGACTAGAGTCAGCCAGTAGGAGTGTTAATAAGGCTTGAATAACCTTGCTATATTTGCGAATATCAGAATTGTAATAATGGTTGTAAGGCCCAATTTAGCCAAATAAGGCCCCAAAGTAGAGGGACAAATGACCACTATAAATAGCTAAGGTCGAGCTAAATTTGGAGGCTATTATTTATTTGTCTAATTTGAACTTTTGGTATTTTCTTTGTGGTCTTCAAGCTTCTCTTGGAGAGCTTTCTTGATGAAAATTGTGGTTCATGTGCCTAAAATCACATGAGAGCTTTGATCAAGCTCTAGATTCAGGCCCAATCTCTTGGATGATCAATAATCACAATGGATCTTATCTATCTTTGCCATATTTGTGAGAAAATCATATCCAAAACATACTTAATGTATCAATAGAAATATCTTGGCTAAATTTGGGAGTACATCTAGAATCATTCACAAGCTAGAAATCATACATCTAACATGCTAGAATTGAAAAATTCATGTAGGTCTGATCATAATCACTAAGATCCAATATCGTACCATCCATGTCCATACAATAGTAGCAGTAAACAATACTTCACACATGTAAATTCAAGTACAAAAAGAAAATTAGCATTCTATACATTAGAACTCAAGATATCATGAGAAATATGCAAGAGATGGACATAGAATCAAAAGAGAAAAGTTCTACATAGAAAATGAGAACAAGAAGATGATTTCTCCACGCCGATATAGCTATTTATAACATCCATAATGTCAATTGGCCACTTGCCCTAAGCTTGCCCTAAAATAGCAACTTCTAGGTACTTCACCAAAAACCTAGTTTACCTTGACTAGATGTCATGTACCTCAATTAGCCAATAGAAGTAGGTCTAAATCCGACCTTATCCACTTATATAATTGGTAAAAATAGTAAGGACACTATTTTTAGGCCTTATTGACATTTTTGAAATGTATCTCTAAGTTGAAATTTCACTTTGGCCTCCAAATTGCCAAATTCGACCAACTAAACTAGTTGACATTTTTTACAATATTTGGTGAAGATTTTCCAATTTTGTTTATTTTCTTGAGTTTTTGTCTAGATTTCTTAATTTCTTGATTTCCATGCTTACATGAATGGAATAGATATTCAATGCCCACACGTGCAAACATTTGATAAAAAAAAAAAAACAACCTCACCCCTGTGATAGCTTGCTTCCCCGAACGCTTCCTACAAGCAAACGATCGTCCTTGCAGCCCCCTTCCCTCCCAACTCCTCTCTCTCTCTCTCTCTCTCTCTCTCTCTCTCTCTCTCTCTCTCTCTCTCTCTCTCTCTCTCTCTCTCTCTCTCTCTCTCTCTCTCTCTCTCTCTCTCTCTCTCGGACTCCATTCTACTATACTTGTTAAACTCTATTATTTTCAACTCTGTCAAGAGTACCGAACTTTTTACGACATGCTTGGACTTACAAAGCACCAACTATAAAGTAATCAAGCAATTTCACACGTTGCCTCAAGCAAACTTGATCCACGATGAGGACTTGTCCTTTGTTAGGCCTTATAGTCAACGGTGGGCATTTTTACTAATATATGCCTCTAAGCCACTTGAAAAAAGTATTTATGCAGCGGATGGACTCCAACCCTCCTTCTCTCCTTTCCTTTCTACTCTTTGCTTCTCAAAGAGTAAGCTCTTGTGGCAAAGCAAGCAGGTTTTGTGAATAATGCAAAAAGTCATCTATGTTGAGTTTAGGGGTATTACAGATTTTCTTTGTTACCATCTATGTGCAAGCTAGTGATAGGGCCATTTTTGGCTTAGGAGGCAAAATAGTCAAGTACACATGTATTTCCATGATTAGGCCAAAAGTGATTTGTGATGTAACTCAAGGTGTCAAGATTAGGTTTGATGAGTGACTAATTTCAAAGTGTTGGCATGAAGTCAAAGGACCAATCAAAAGAGAGATTTTCATGTATATGATCCAATCAAATTGGAGGATTAAGTCACTCATCCAATCACATGGAGAGGAGTAGAAAAAGGGGTCCAATCATATTTGAGCACCCTCTATAATGAGTTCCTATTAGAAGGATTGATACTTTCATTATGTACTTGAGTTTTTGAGATCTAAGTGAAATTTGGCATTTCTAGTCTATCTTGTCTTCTCTCTCTACTCGAGGCTTAGTTGTTGGTTTCTCTCTCTACCCGAGATCAAGTTGTTTTGTACTTAGTTTTTTGAATATTGAGTCTCCACACGTGTGAGAATACTTGTATGATGGTTTTATGCATGAAGATTAGTGCTCTTGCCATAGAATTGGGTGTTTGATCTTGATTATCAATCTACACTTGATCTAGGTTCAATCACAAAGTCTTAGGAGATCAAATCACACTTTGTATCATTCCCACACGTGTGAAAATTCAACATGGTATCAGAGCTAGCCTAAGATTTACATGTATCCATCAAGTTTTGCTTGATTTATGCCTTGAAATCAATTGATAAGCAGTGGTATTTTTGCCGACCATCTCTAGTGTTGCTACTAGTGTGTTCTTGTGGTAGTATGCTTAAGGTTTGGATCTTGCTTATGGTATGGGACATAAGTAGGGTTTGGATCTTGAGAATGCTATGGAGTGTTGTGGTATGCTTGTGATTTGTTTATGGTTAGAAAAGGGGTGCTAGATAGGTCTTGCTTGGAGCTTGGATCTAGCTATTGTTGGGTGGTGAATACTTGAGGCCAGCCTGTTATCTATCTTTGTGTTTAAAGAAGAGGGACACAGGTGGAGGAGAGATCCTTGGAGGCTTGCAGATCCTTACTTGCAGGTGGAGGCATCCTAGCTTGGAGTTGGGGAGCATCTTAAAGCTTGCAGGTTGCTTGGAGGACATTTGGAGGCTCTACCTTGGATTTGGAGGACTTCCTCACCTCTACTTGTAAAAATAGGCAAGCTATTTTATGCCACAGCACGAATGTGTACCATGACTATTACCACCAAGCAATTACCTCACCAACAATGTGCTCATAGTAACGACCTCAACCAACAATCATCATTCAATTAATACATGACAAGACACTCATACCACTGAAAGACACAGCTCCAACCAATGACCTCTTCCTTCACACACAGCCTAGCAAGGATTGAAACCATCTAGAATTCGCGACATTTTTGTAGCACCTTCTCCAGATTGGACAAGTGTTCAGAGTTTGGTCCATGCACGCAGATATCGTCCAAGAAAATTTCCAGAAAGTTTTGCAAATACTCCTTGAATGTCGTCTGCATGACTCGTTGGAAAGTGTTTAGGACATTATAAAGTCCGAATGGCATCACCTTATAGGCATAGGTTCCTCATTCCATAGCAAATGTTGTCTTATGCTGGTCTTGAGGTGCTATCTTCACTTGATTGTAACAGCTGAAGCCATCCAAAAAACTGTAGGCTTTGGCTCTAGCTACCCTATCAAGGACACTTTCCGTAAAGGGTAAAAAAAAAATGATCCGTTTTAGTGACTGCGTTTAGTACCTTCAGATTCACACAGATTCGCATTTTGTCGTTCTTCTTGGGTACTATAACTATCGTCGATACTATTTAGTGTTCTCAATTTTATAAATGAAATCAATGTCTAACTGCAAAAATCTAGTGAAGTAATAGCCCTCTCGCCTGTCAACAAGGGTTAGATCACTGGATAGGTGCCTAACTATAAATAGATGCTACTTTTAGTTAGTTCCCTACTTTTTCCCTAACTCTACCACCATTAACACTACACACCTCTAACCCTACTCCCCTAAACTACCTTCATCATGATTGTTGGGGAAATGGAAGGAAAGAATAGAAGAGATTGAGAGGGGAAGAGAGAAAGAGAGAGGTAGAGAGTGAGAGTGGAGGTTAGCTCAAATGCTCCTTATGCTTGCTAATGGAAAAACATTAACTATGGCAACCAATAAGCATGAAAATAGAAAGCAATGGAAAACACAAACAAGAGCATTAGCAAGTAGTGAATAGCAAATGAGGATGCTTCTCTCCGAAAATTGGTAGAGTTTCCTCCTTCTCATTAAGCATGAAATTAGAGTACAAATGGTGCCTTTTTATAAATGGGGAAGGCCCTTGCCCCAAAATCCTATTGGCTAATATCACATAGATCCTAACCATTCATTTTGGACCCAACTTGATCCACGGGTCTACAAAAAGTACAATAAAAATCACAAGATTCATGTGAGTCCAAAATTGGACCCAACTCTAAAAAAAGTAAACTATAAGTTTAAATAGGACTTTGGGCCTCAAGTTTTATTTTAATTACAAAGGGGCCCAAGTCTATTATTCTATTTACAACTCAACTTGCGTGCTCATTGGGCCATGGGCTTACACGCGCAGGATGCCGTGCCCTCGCAACACATTTTATTGACCGATATAATTTATTTGCAATATGTCGGAAATAAGCGTGTTTCACCGAGCTTATGTAGAGCTTCGTGGCATAATTGTAGAGATTTGGATTCATCAAGACGTTGAGTTGTGGCAATTCTTAATGAAGGGACTAAAAACTCTACTGGCATTACAACATCCTGATCATATACCAATTGGAACGGTGTTTGGTCAGTGCTTTCCTTATATGCTATCCTGAATGCGCACAGAGCAGCATGCAACTTGTGTTCCCAATCTGATCTGCTAGCTTCAACTGTTTTCGTGAGCATGCTACTCAGGATCTTATTGGATGATTATGTCTGTCCATTACCGCGAGGATAATAAGACGTACTGGTTCTATGGATCACGAAGAATTCCTCCAACAGGACCTTGATGGACTCATTGATGACTCCATCATAAGGCATAATAGATGAAAAAGAGTGCTTGGAGCCACACATATGTGAAGATGCTCCACTATCAATATACCATGAGTCATCCTTGTTGAAGGTGGAAGAGGAGAAGCTTGATGCCATAAGAGAGGCTTCTCCATCACTTTCAATATAGTCTTCTTTCTCATTGGTGATGTTGGCTTGATTGAGTTGATTCTTCTTCTTGAAGAAATTGGTGGCATAATGGCCTTTCTTGCCACAATAAAAGCACTTGATCTTCTTCTTCTTGAGATTTGAAGTAGAAGCATGAGAGGTATCATCCTCCTCTCCATCTTGGTCTTTAGCTTTGTCATTAGAGAAGTGATTGTGTTGCTTCTTACTCCTCTCTTTGCGCTTGGCAAATAGAACTTTGTCATCATCATGATTGAGTGATAGCTTGTCCATCCTCAAGAGTTTGTACTCTTGTCTTGATTTTTTCAGAAATAAGCACACTTTGAAGGGCCTCCAAACTTGGTAGCTCCTCATTAATGGCATAGGATTGGACAAGGTTGTCATATTCATCTCTCAAGCCATTGAGAATGACTTGGACTAGCTCACTTTGATTGATTGAGTCACAAATACATGCAAGCTCCCTATGAATATCCTTGACTCTCTGTGTGTAATTATTTCATCTGTTCCAACAGTAGTACTATGGATAGAGTGGAAGCATTTGATGATGATGACGCTAGAGTAGGAGTATGGGTGGTTGGATATTCATCATCTGATCCCTCACCCTCTTCCCTGATGGCATCCTTGTTATGGCCATATTCAGTTAAGGACCTGGAATAGTCCTAATATGGTAGACCGGCCCTCCAGTATTCAAGATTATTGGTCACGCCGTGATTTAATTTCATGTCAAGGCATGTTTGTGACTAATTACCTTGAGAGGACCTAGACACTCTAATTGAGACAATTGGAGCATTGCATGTCTGTGTGACAGATATAGACAAGAGGACTGCATGAAGGTGTGTAATCTATCTATAGTTGACCTATATGGGGATTGCATGGTTACATGCACAGGACTCTACTCTCTATATAAGGAGGTGGGGATTCTCCCGTCGACATATTGGATTTAGGTTACCAGTTTCTCTCTTCTCCTCTTGCTTCACATGGCATGGCTTGGGGGGTTAGATCCAGGTTTGATCTAGGATTGGTTGGGCGGTTTGGCTCCATTGTCTCTCCTATTGTGTTCTCCTATCCTCATCTTAGGGGCAATCATTATGAGGGTCTTAATATTGGTATTAGAGCCCAACTCATATGCTGTTTTTGGATGGGATGGAGAGAAGTTCTACATCAAATCGGAATTGGAATGCACTTGGACTCACATTCTGGCTGGAGTGCTATTTTTTCAAGGGAAATTGGGGTTGGATTCACTAATTCTTGTTGAAAGCATGCTTTTCAAACTTGGTGGCAGAGTGCTCTTCTCCTTGCTTGATTTTTTAGAGATGTTGTGGATTAGTGTAGAATCCATTCTGATTTTCTGAAGCCTTGGAAAAATTTCCGTTTGAAGTAGAATGATCTGTTTGAATAGATCCACTTTCTTGTTTGAATCTGTTTTTCTTAAAAGTGATTTGCATGAGTTCATAATGTTTTGGACAGTTTTGATTCAGATTAGTGGCAGGCTATTTGTTGATAGATTGATAAGGAATCAATTTATCTGGGACACATAAGCCAAGAATCTCTCTCTTTTCATGGACTAGGGTTTACAGCTGAATAAGGCTGGATCTTTCACCATAGAGAACCAATTTGAGTGCTGTAAAAGCATGAGGCAGGATGCCCTAGCACTGAAATTGTGTTGGCAAAGGGCCGTGCCTGGCTGCAGACCAGAGGAGGAGACAGGTCGATGTGTAGCAAACAGCCAAAGAAACCCTTAACATAGCTTGTTGTTAGTAAGGAGGGAGAGAGATGAAGGAGGAAGCCACGATAGCGCGCTCACCAAATTAGGAGGTGCGGTAGTGGCCTTAAGGCTCCATCATCATAGTCAAATTGGAAATGAAAAAAGAAAAAAACTCAGTATCAATTTCAAGTGCATAAGAGATTGCTTGCAAAAATGAAGACAGGTTCTACACTTAAAAGCGATATTGAGGAGGCGATATCAGTTTCGAACGTAGCATAGAAGGAGAGAAAACAAACACAAAGGTTGCATTTAAAAGCAATATCATAATGTCTGATATCAGAATGGAGCGCGATGGATGGTAATAAATTAGATGTATGAATAGAACTTGCTTGGAAGCGACATCGGATCGAAAGAAAAATGAGCTCTTTGTGTCTAGTATCTATAGAAAATTTTTGCACGTATGTGATGTCATCATGTTGCCACATGCGTAATTTGACATGTCCATGTCGGAGGACCAATGATGGGCGCGCATGAGCAGATAGGGCCGTGGGATCGTGATCTGGAGAAATGGACAATCAAGATTGAATGTTCAGGGAGCAACAGGGACCGTACGATGGGGATTCACCATTAGATGATAGGTGAAATGGCCCATGAAAGGTTGAAGGGGTTCGAAGGGCCATTGGGCCTTCAACTTCAATAAAAATCTTCATAATGAAATGGCTGAAGGGACCCAAAGGCCAGAAAGTGGCATTCTTCTTTAAAAATCTTCAAAGTGAAGATTCGGTTAAAAATACAAGGCAAAATGGTTTTGGGACTAACTATAGCTAGAAGGCACCTTTTTTGGCCATCCTTGGGCCAAAATTACCCCTAAAACTGGCTTCTCAAAGCTAGCAGACAGAGCGACGTCACAGAGCAGGGAAAAACGTGTTTCAAGGAGTTTTCATTACCATTCTATCGAGTAGAGTGCGGGTGACCTAGTGATGGACTACCTTCACTATTTGGATACCGTAGGGCCAAATTCGAGGCAATTTTTGGCTGGTGGAACCTGCTACAGGGTGGTACAATGAGGCATTATCGCTTCAAAATCATTATTACTTACTCTTGATAGGGTAACAGGGTGTTTGGAGGCAGTAAATGCAGTATGGGAGTGAATGGTAGCAGAATTGTGTGGAGAAAGCTAGTCATTGGCAACGGAAGTGCAGTTTGGCATCGTGACTACTCATCATTGGCGACAGTTTTGAGAGGGCAAGCAATCACAGGTGAGATGTAGACATGGTATGCCGATTACAGGTGAAAAATTCTTGTGATCAGGTTCAACTTTTGGAGTTAGAACCAGCCAACGTCAAGTGGCATTTTGGGGGAACGCTCTCATAGGTATGATCGGCAGTGGCATTGTCGAGTCAGGTGATAGCTGCATTGACACACGCATCTGTAGCTTGTAAATTTCTCGTTCGGAGGGAAATATGGGCTAGCTTGGAGGTACACACATTTTGGCCGTCACAGGTGATGGAAGTATGAGGTGGTGCCAGTTTAAAGCCATTGGTCAAGATAGCGGGCTTGCATTGGACGAGCTGCGTGTGGGACACGCATAGGATGAAGAACGGGTCAATAATCACACTTTGGATGCTCTTGGTGAGTGGTGAGTGTGATGATTTTGCAGTTTTGCAGTCAGTAAGTCAGTTTTAATCAAGCCATTATAGTTGTGGAGCAGTGTATCAGGTTTGTCATCGAAGAGATACACTTCAACTGCCAGTTTGGATAAGTCAAGTCAATTTGCCATATCAGGATTGCATCAAGGATGCAGATTTCAGTGATGACATGGTGCAGATTGTTTGGTTTGGGCCATGGAAGATCTCACAGGTTCATTGGGAGGAATATTGGCATGCATAGTCATGTAAGGGACTTGATGGCAGCTTTGGAGTTCACATCTCAATGTATTCTTTGGGAGTGGTTTGGAACCATTCACAGGAGCAGCTTGGAGCTAGCTTGGGGGAATACAGTGGGCACTATAGGGTAGATGCTCAGATTTTTGTGATCAGGGATGGCATTTGGATACCTGGTAGAAATAACACTACAGGATGACATGGGATGATCATTAGGGGACAGCTATTTCATATTGGACTTGAGTCATTGGCATGGATAGCACTTACAGGTGGGATTCATGATGGAATCAAGAAGCTGAAAACGCAAATGGACAAAGCAAGAAGCTTTGGGAGCCAGCTCTAGGTTGGAGAGCTGATGGAGATCGCACGGGGTGTGATCGGAGAGTAAACACTATGATGGGTGTTTTGCTAGCGATCTACTACAGAGGACATTGATGGTGAGGACTTCATGGTGTGCTCATTTGGGAGTACAGGTTGGCATTACAGCAGGGTGCCAGTTTTGGACATTGGCATCGATGGGGAGACATCTACCATCACAGGCGTGGATAAGCTATCTATAGCTTTCATGCAGTTGGCTGTATTTGCAAGAATCTAGACTTGGCACAAGTGTTGGAATTTCCATGGTGCAGATTCTTAGGTGGTGAGATCAGGGATAAGCCTAGAGGAAGTCACTTAGAGCCATATATTTCAGTACGATCAGGGAGACAATAGTCTTGGAATCCCGTGAGCGACGACTCGGGGATATGCTTGCGGTGGCATGGTGTCGGGTGGCACATAGCCAGGGAGAACGAGCAGATGTTAGGAGCCAGGTGGAGCAGGTGATGCTTTGGAGTTCGGCTCATCTAGCAGGATGGTGACCAGGATTGGAGACATTAGGTGAGTATAGTATGTGAATGACGAGTCCATTGGAGTGGCACTCAGGGAGATGCTACAGTTGCTCAAGTATGATATGTCATTGGTAGTGCTTGCTTTGCACATATTCCCTTGGAAACAAGGAGGAAGGATGATCCAAGCTCATGGATCATGATTGGATACTCATCCATCAAGGAGGCCTTTAGTGTCTTTACACTCTCTATTTCAAAAGTGATTGTGAATAAAGATGTCATATTGCATGAAGATTCAATCTTGGAAGTGGCCAAGATCAAGGCTTCTCAAGAAGCATCACAGGTTATCTCTTTTGAAGGTATTCAAGTTATGATGGGGCCGAGGTGTGAGGAGGAGTCTCTTCTTCATATGATTTCAAGAAGATCTCATCATGTGTGATGACCTAGGGATGGGTCATGCCTACTTGGAGGTAGGTGGCATGGAGTGTACCTATGGTGGTACATATCCTGAGGGCATGGAGAGCATTACGGGGTGATGTGGATCCAGCATGCCCATGGTTGTGAGCCAGCAGAGATGGAGATGGTTGCTCAGAGAGTGACAACTGATACTTTGGCGAGTGATCAGGTGAGCTGCATGGTTATATGCACAATTATCTCTAGGTTGGCGTCACATGTTATTTCTATCCATCATCTATTTGGTAAGCAGGATGCAGTTTTTGGTTAGATCCAGTTGGAGTCTAGTTGCACTACAGGTGGACTGATTCTTGGGGAGCTATCAGCGGGCAATGGATACTTGGTGATCAGATGGTACAAACTACAGGGTTCTAGAGATATCCTACCTGATATGCTATGGATCGTGGGTGAGTTATTCATCATGATAGTGGATCTAGTTTGTATTTGCTTTGGCTTGGACGCTATGATGGATGTTGTGGGGAGATAGGCTCCTTGGTGAAAGGCCTATATACTGGTCAAATCAGAGTTGGCAACGTCAAGCATGGAAAGTTGAACCTACATGGGATGTAGGATAGGCAGATCATCATCAGTACCTTTGGGAGATGGGTATAGCCTATGGTGAGGTTTGTGTACATTCATTCGTTGAGTCCTTGGTAGACTCTTGTGCTTGGAGCATGGGGAATGGATGGGGATCAACTTTCAGGACTTATTGGACAGGATGTCAGGGCAAAGCGGCTTGGAGCATAGCTTTGTTTGGGAGATACATCAGAGATGAGGCTTGGAGCACTCATTGGTTCGAGATGGTTGATCTTGGATGATGTATGAGGACATCTATGTGATATGCTTGGACATGAGGGCATCTTTGTTACAGGTGCGGGCCATGGTTGGAGACCTAATTTGGTGACCAGTGGTGTAGCAGCGGATCTATAGGTGGCACAGATGTTGATACGACAGGATACCACTTATGGGTAGGCCTTGGTCATGTATTTGATGCTTTATCATTCGTGTTGGTTTGCATGAGTGTGTGTGGGCTTGCATGTTGCCTTGTCACAGGAGTCTAGATCTGAGTCGGAGTCGTATGTGGTTGTGCATTTGCTACAGTAAAATAAAGTAGTCATTTTATGCTCATTGAGTTGTCATTGTCTACTAGGTGTCTATCTAGTGAGGGTGCAATCTTATGGTGCCAGTAAGATTTCCTCAGGTTGAGCCTCAGTCGCTCATTTATGTTAGCTTTACAGGTTTGGGCTTGTAAGTGTCTGATAGGATGTCAGCCTAGCTAGATGGAGGATGTAAGTCTCATGGTGGCAGTGGGATTTCCTCAGTTTGAGCCATGTCACTCATGTGGTCCACTTGTGTTTCAAGTCGGATTGGGGACAAGTCAGTTGGTCGAGAGTGTGGTAGACTCTCTATATGATCATTGTGTTTACATGATACTTTGTGAGTCACCTGGTGGTTTGTTGGTGAATTATTGTTTTTCACTCTTATCACATTTGAGCTTAAGGGAGAGAGCTAGAAATCAGAGTTAATCTGATATACATTTTATGTAAGCTCTAAATGTGATGATGTAATTACTGTACAATTTATTTGGTTTACTGTATATGGTTGTGTTCGGGACATGACCCGTTAGGCTATATTGATCAGGCACTGATCCTGTAGATGGCTACTTGGGTTAGCCGGGTGTTGTGGGTATTTCCTGCACAATAATGAACAAGTGGGTCCCGCCACTTGAAATACTATTGGCCAAGCCTTACCTAGTGGGCCCCGTCACAGTGCAGTGTACAGTCAGAATAATAAGTGTGAGGACACTGGTGTCTTGCGTGTGTAAGCCCAACCCAATGAGCACACAAAATGGTTAGGTAGAACTTGAATAAAAGACTTGGGGCCTTAGTTAGAATAAATTAATTAAAAAGCCCAAAGTCAAGTTCATAAGGTTCTAAGTTAAAAGAGAATCTCTCAAACTCACATGAATCATGTGAGTTTGGCCCTTTTTCCTAATGAACCATTAGATTGAAGTTCAATTAGTTTGAAGGGCTAGGATGCCATTGTAAATAGGCCAATGAGAGCCAAGATGGCCCTCTCTCCTCAACTATATAAGGAGGCCATTTCCCATTGTACAGATCTTCTATTCTTCTCAATAAAGCTCTCCTTCTAGCTCTATTTCTCTCTCTCTCTATCTCTCTCTCTCTCTCCAAGGTTGATTGGTGCATAGCTATGGGTAGGCGCTCGAGCCCCTATAGCCCCAACCATCTCTGGTGAACTCTCTTCTCCCTTTCTTTCTCTCTCTCTCTCTACTCTCTCTCTCTCTCTCTAAATTCTCTCTCCTCTCTCCTCTCTCTCATCACTCCTTCCTCTCTATCTCCCTTCTCTCTCTCTTGCTATGCAGGTGTGCACGGACGGCTCCCAATGAACGGACCCCTATACTACGACGGACTACAATTGGCGCCGCTGTCGGGGAGCGCCAATGTTGCTCACCGCATAGCTGCTTTTCTTTCTCCACTCTTCTCTACTTTCTCCCCTCACCTCCTCTTTTTTCCCATTCTTCGGAATCTTCCAAGTCCATTCCAAAAAAAACCAAGCCCTCAAGGGATTAATTTTGTTTTCTTAAGCTATATACTGTGTAGTTAATTTTGAGTCAGATTTTTTCAAATTGCTCAGTGTTTTTTTTTTATTGCCATAATCTTAGTTTTGATATGAATCAACCCTCTTTTTGAAAAAAAAATCTCTCTCTCTTTGCTACCCCTCTGTCTTTGCTTCCCCTTCATCTCCCTCGCTCCCTTCCCTTTCTCGCTCGCTCCCTCTCCCTCTCGTCCCCTTCTTGCTCTCTCCTCTCTCCCTTGCTTGTTGCTCCCCCGGCTCCCCGCTGCTCGCTGCCATAGCTCCATCTCCCCTCCCCCTTCTCGCACCCTCCCTTTCTTCTTGTTGTCTGCTGCACACCTGCCCCCTCACCTCCCTCGCTTCTCTTTGTTCGCTCCCTCCTTCTCTCTCGCTCGCTCCCCCGTTCTCTCTCTCCTCACCCCCTTCACCTCCCTCGCTTGTCCTTACTCGCTCCCTGCTCTTCCCTCCCCCTTCTCGTCTGCTCCTTCTCCCTCCCCCTCATCGCTGCTGCTGCCTGCTGCTCATCCCTGCTCGCTCCTTCACCTTCTGCTTCTCGCTTCCCCTTCACCTCCCTCCCCCTTCTCCCCCATCGTGCTCCCGCCAGCTCCCTACTCGCTCCCCCTCCTTCCTCTGCTCCCTTCCCCTCCTTCCCCTGCTCTCCTTGCTGCTCGCCCCTTCCTTCCCACTCCTCTTCTGCGCTCCCCCTCTACTCTGCCCTCTACTTGCTTGCTGCCTGCTCACCCGCCCCCTTCACCTCCCTTCCAATCCTCTCTGCTCACCTCCTTGCTCTCCTTGCTGCTCGCCCCTTCTTTTCTGTTCCTCTGCTCTGCTTCCCCTCTGTTCCGCTCTCTGCCTGCTTGTTGCCTGCTCACCCGTCCCCTTCACCTCCCTTCCGACCCCCTTTGCTCCGCTCCCTGCCTATAGCTCCAGCCTCCTTCTCCCCTCACCTCTGCTCGCTCTCTCACTCCCTTCACCTCTCCTCCGCTCACCTCCATCTCTCCCTGCCCACGTCCCTTCCCTCACCTCCCTGTGCGCTCCCTTCACTACCTGTCTGCCTGCCTGCTCCGCTCGCTCTTCTCCTTAGCCTGCCTACTTGCCTGCTCTCTCTCTCCTCCCTACTACTCTCAATCTTTTCCCTCACTATCGCACTCCAGAGAACCGGCATCCCAAACTGCATTTTTCATACTCCTGCGTATACCATTCCTTCTCTTCTTCTCACTTCTTGATTTTTTTATAATTTTAGTATTTTCCTTCTCTTTTTACATTATCTTTGAGGCCTTTTTCGGAGTTGTGTTTTTCATTTCATTTCATCTGCTATGTTTTTTAAACCTTAACTTTTGACGATCTAGTTACCCTCGTTGTTTTTCTTACTGTAGTCTCTTCTTTTAAAAAAATAAATAAATAAATAAATAATAAAAATTAATAAATAACAAACTTTTGTAAAGGCCTCTGAAGTTCCATCTTAGTCTCACTAAGACCAGGACACAGAGAAATCTGCAAGGGTTTGTTGTCAATCAAAAAACAAAAAAATAAATAAATAACAAACTTTTGTAAAGGCCTCTGAAGTTCCATCTTAGTCTCACTAAGGCCAGGACACAGAGAAATCTGCACGAGTTTGTTGTCAAAAAAAAAAAAAAAACCGAGAAACTTTTGTAGAGGCCTCTGAAGTTCCATCTTAGTCTCACTAAGACCAAGACACAGAGAAATCTGCAAGAGTTTGTTGTCATAAAAAAAAAAAACCAACAAACTCTTGTAGAGGCCTTTGAAGTTCCATCTTAGTCTCACTAAGATCAGGACACAGAGAAATCTGCAAGGGTTTTTTTTTCTATAAAAATAAAAATAAAAATACGAATTGGGCCATTAGCCTCATTGGGAAGTGACCCTATCTCTAATAGCTCCTCCCACGACTGTCGAAGGCCCTTTTCTATAAAAAATATTATAATAATTTTTAGCCCAAGCCTCTTTGGTGAGTGACTTTATCTTTGATAGACTCCTCCCAAGATTGCCAAGGCTAAAACGAGTTATAGTTGGTATTGAAAAATCCTTCTATAAACTTGCAAAGAGATGCCGAAAAGTAGTTTTTTGAAGCAAAACTAACCCTTTGCCAAAAAAACCTACATAAGTACTTTTTTAATTATCATCCCTCGTCATAAGACTTTCGCGAGAAGGGCATAATTGAATTTATTTATAAAATCTACCCTTGCCCAAACCGTGACTATTCTAGACTAAGGAATATTTCTGCTTTTTCTTTTCTTCTTCCATCTCCTCATCATCAATTCCCTCATATACATTTCAAAAACTGCATCCCCCAATCTCTCTCTCGTACATCACCACACCACTCCATATCATCTTCATCTTGCACACAGCAGGCCATGGCAATTTATGAGCAGCTTGCCCAATTCTCGATGCTTTCCGGAGAAACTCTCAAGGGCTATACTGCACGATTTGCCAAGATGGTGGGAGATTGGAATTCTGGTCTTCCTAGTCACCACAAAATGGCATTTTTTTATGCCGGAATACCAAACGAGATCAAGATTGCTATGTCACCCTTTACATCATATATCAGTCCAAACGAACTTTGTAAGGCAGCCGCTATTGCAGAAGCACAGATCTTGCACACACCATCACAGCCCACATCCAACATTCAAACAATCAGGGATGATAGAGCATCTAATCCACAAGATGCCACAGACAACGCTAGCCAAAGTACTAGCAACAAGGACGATCAGATGCAAGTTGTCAGTGACACCGATGAGATGTGCAGTCAATCTGATTACCTCCCAGAACCACAAACTGCCAATCGGAAGATCCGTTTCGGATAGATTCAGAGTACGATACCTAATTGGAACTTTTTGAATAAGAGAAATTCTCTAGAGATTCCCCAAGCCATGCCAATGTGACAACAAGAGGAGAAGAGCTCATCAGGTAACCTAGACCAAGTCTCGACGGAATAATCACTACATCAATATATAGAAAGTAGGATCCTGTGCATGAGCACATGCAATTCCCATGCAGGTCAACTATAAATAGGCTCTACATGCATACCTCTTGCCTATATCAGTCACACGTACATGCACTACTCCATATGTCTCACTTAGAGTGTCTGGGTCCTCTCAAGGTCATTAGTCACCAATAGGCCTTGACATGGAATAAAATCTAGGCGTGACCAATAAACTCGAACATTGGAGGGCCGGTCTACCATATCAGGACCATTCTAGGTCCTTAACCGAATATGGCCATAACATTCTTCCTCCCTTAAATAGGTCCTGTCCTCAGAACGGGAAAAAGAAAACATGAAACTATTCCTTAAGCTTTCCAATCTTTCCCATGAATCATTATTCTTAGTCCAATCTTTCCATTTGAATAAGCACTCAGAGATGCAACAATTTTTTAATTGCTTGCCTCTACTCATGAATACTAATTCAAATTTCAAAAGATACACTAAGCTATAAATCTTTCAAATGGGTTGATTTACTCCAAAACAAAATGTTAGCAACTGTGCTAACACAGAGAAAATAAAAAATAATAATAAAACTCCGTGGCATGTGTTTTGTAAGACCACATACGAGTATTTGTCAATAAACTTCAAGCCATGGCATGTGTTTTGTAAGTCCATGAGTAGAAGCTTAAATAATAATAAAATAGCTTAAACTTAGATTTAGAACTTAGACTTAGGAAACTTAAGATTAGAAATATTTTATCTTAAGTTTTCCTAAGTTAAGAAATTTGAAGTTCTAAATCCTAAGTTAGAAGTTCTTGAAAGGCTAGAAACAGATTAGTCCCATCAATTAGTAGACACTTATGGAAGACCCTCTTTGTCATAAAAAGAGAGGTATTTGCATTGTAGCCAACACTTTTGAGATTAAGCTATCTTGCTCTCTATTTTGGAGAATTATCATTCTATGTCATTTGTGTTCTCTTTGGAAAGGTGCATAGCTTGAGAGAAGGTGCTCGGGCCTCCTCTTGCCTCCTTTTCATCGGTTTATTGTGGCATGTTCTTTAGTGCTTATTTTCTTAATATTAGCCGCAATATCATTTTATTACCCTTTGGGTGTTAAGTAGAATTTAGATTAATCACCTTGCTAGTTGGGTAAGCCTTAGCAAGGGTTTGTATTCTGTCACCTTAGATAGTTTCATTTCCATTTTGAGCACTAGTTGGGTAAGCCTTAGTGCTTCCGTCATTACTTCTTATTTTCGCATGTTTGTTTGAAACTTGGTAGAAACTTAAAAAGTGGACGAATCTCTACATCCCTATACTATATACGTAAGTAGATCTAGCCACCGCACACACTAGAACTTCCAACACGAAAGTTCATCACCTTCATGTAATCCTAATTACATGAATCACTGGGTAAATTAACTTCTTTATTTCAGAGCATCATATGCAAGAAATCAGCATCTATCTGTATCTTAGTAGATTTATTTGTCTCCTACAAAACTGGAGATATAGACTGAACTTTGTACACAAGCACTTATAAACTACAATCTGTAAGGTAAGCAAATTCCTCATAAGTAAGCAATCACTTAATGAAAATGCCTGTGAGATCCACACAATCTCAAGTATGTGCTAGAGTAAAGAAATTTAGAGTTCAACCAACAGATCTAAATCCTTGACTCTCCCATATTGATCAAGAATTACTCATTATCTTAAGAATCCTCATATTTCTTTCAAATGACCTTTAAGTATCAATTTATGATTCGTCAATCATAAACATTTTTTATCTTAAGTTTTCCTTAGTTAAGAAATTTTCTAAATCCTAAGTTAGAAGTTGTTGAAGGGCTAAAAACATATTAGTCCCATAAGTTAGTAGACACTTATGGAAGACCCTCCTTGCCATAAAAGGAGAGGTATTTGCATTGTAACTAACACTTTTGAGATTAAGCTATCTTGCTCTCTATTTTGGAGAATTATCATTCTATGTCATTTGTGTTCCCTTTGGAAAGGTGCATAGCTTGAGGGAAGGTGCTCGGGCCTCCTCTTGCCTCCTTTTTATCGATTTATTGTGGCATGTTCTTAGTGCTTATTTGCTTAATATTAGCCGCAATATCATTTTATTATCCTTTGGGTGTTAAGTAGAATTTAGATTAATTACCTTGCTAGTTGAGTAAGCCTTAGCAAGGGTTTGTATTCTGTCACCTTAGATAGTTTCATTTCCGTTTTGAGCACTAGTTGGGTAAGCCTTAGTGCTTCCGTCATTACTTCTTATTTTCGCATTTCTGTTTGAAACTTGGTAGAAACTTAAAAAGTGACGAATCTCTACATCCCTATACTACACCCGTAAGTAGATCTAGCCACCGCACACACTAGAATTACTTTCAACATTGGCGCCGTGTCGCTTTTTAAGTATTTTTTTACCTAGCTTCTTCTCCTTTTTTTTTTGTTTTTGCTTCCGTGTTGTATGTTTGCTTGTGTGTGTCTCTATCTACCAACAAACAGCACGCGTCGTATTTCCTGATATACTGTCAAAATCCCTTATTTCTCACCCAAATCTTTGTCCTAGAATTCGCCGGCTTCACTGAGGCTAGATCTCATCAAGATCAGTCTCCAACAGCTCCGCGAAATCTGTCTCACGGATTTTGCCCGTTATTGTCAGAAAATCACATTTTTTTTTTCATATTCCCTATCTGTCAGTCAAAACTCTTTGTTAGAATTCGTCATCCAGCCTAAGAATTCATTCTCAAATAACACAATTTTGTTGTTTTACCCGCAAATTCTAAAACTGCAATTTTTTCCCAGAAAATCTAAAAAAATTGCTATTCTAACATTCAGAAGTCTTTTTCAAAATTCGCGAGTATTACAGTTAGCTTTATCTGCCTCTCCATGATTTGTCAACCTGTTCGCAAATTCTATCACCACCAAAAAGACCAGGTTTTGTCCTACACTATCCATTCTGCAAGCAAACTGCCCTTTTTGACAAGTACAGTCCTGCCCTGCTCATCTGTATTCTGCATCATGTCTTGTGACAGTGCTGAATCTTCTAATCCGACTCCTCCACGAATAGAACAAAGAATTTCACGTATCAATGCACCAAAGTACGATGGCGAATCTGACCCAGTCCAATTTTTTTAAGACTTTGATAATGCATGCCGTTTTTATGGAGATACCTCTGAAATTGAAAAGCTTTGCCTATTTCCCATGGTACTCTATGGCACCGCCAAGGAGTGGTACTTGAATCTCAAAGCTTCTGATCTTGCTTCTTGGACCACCCTCAAGGACGTTCTCATCAAGCGTTTCAAACCATCCAAACTGACTCAGAGCCCGTTCATTCAAATTACCCATATCAAGATAAAGGCGTCGATTGGTGTGGGACCACCAATCCAATAAGGAGGGGAATAATGTTAGCAACTGTGCTAACTCAAAGAAAATAAAAAATAATAATAAAACTTCGTGGCATGTGTTTTGTAAGACCACGTATGAGTATCTGTCAATAAACTTCAAGCCATGGCATGTGTTTTGTAAGTCCATGAGTAGAAGCTTAAATAATAATAAAATAGCTTAAACTTAGATTTAGAACTTAGACTTAGGAGACTTAAGAATAGAAATATTTTATCTTAAGTTTTCCTAAGTTAAGAAATTTGAAGTTCTAAATCCTAAGTTAGAAGTTCTTGAAAGGCTAGAAACAGATTAGTCCCATCAGCTAGTAGACACTTATGGAAGACCCTCTTTGTCATAAAAGGAGAGGTATTTGCATTGTAGCCAACACTTTTGAGATTAAGCTATCTTGCTCTCTATTTTGGAGAATTATCATTCTATGTCATTTGTGTTCTCTTTGGAAAGGTGCATAGCTTGAGAGAAGGTGCTCGGGCCTCCTCTTGCCTCCTTTTCATCGGTTTATTGTGGCATGTTCTTTAGTGCTTATTTTCTTAATATTAGCCGCAATATCATTTTATTACCCTTTGGGTGTTAAGTAGAATTTAGATTAATCACCTTGCTAGTTGGATAAGCCTTAGCAAGGGTTTGTATTCTGTCACCTTAGATAGTTTCATTTCCATTTTGAGCACTAGTTCGGTAAGCCTTAGTGCTTCCGTCATTACTTTTTATTTTCGCATTTTTGTTTGAAACTTGGTAGAAACTTAAAAAGTGGACGAATCTCTACATCCCTATACTATATACGTAAGTAGATCTAGCCACCGCACACGAAACATGATTGCCCAAAAACAGAAGAGGAAGAACAGATGATGGCAGGTATACCCTACCAGAACGTACCAGACCGGATCTGTTCTTCTCTGTTTACGCATTGAGCCAATTTTATTCCAATTGTTGAAATATTGGAAAAATCTATCTAATGTTGTAAATAGGGGTCCTAAAAATGCCAAAGATGAATTAAGCTCTTTTGGCTTAGTAAAAGCCCATCTTAAGATAAAATATTCAAGGTAGGTAGAAGTAGAAACTCGAGCTACCATAGGAATTGCCATTTGTACCCACATTTAATGCATCAGACCAATTTCAGTTTGGTGGTTCTCTCTCACCTTAGATCCAAATTTCATGCAATTTGGCCCACTAGAAAGCTAGAATTGTGTAAAATGTGATGCAATTTGAATCATGTCAATTGGATAAGCCAATCAAAAGCTATAAGCTTTTGAATAGTCATAGGTAGGGCACCTAGACCTGTGGCAAATCTTGTGTACATGTCATTGATTGCTTGAATGATCACAAAAATCACCCAGAAGTTGACCAATCTCATCTATATGTGATTTAGGCAAAATTTATAGGTTCTAGGCAAATTGTTTCATACAAATAGGTTGTATTTGAGTCAATTTGACATTTTTGGAGTATTTCACATGTGTGAAATTCAGAGAACCATAACTTTTGCCATACTTCATCTTTTTTGATGATTCAAATCTTGTTTTAGAGATATTGTCAAACTAGTGAGATCTATCTCACAGTTTTTTGCTTAGTATTACATAGGATTTGGTTTCCTACCCTTGATTGGTTCCTATAGTGAGAAGATAAGCAATTTTTACATCCATCTTTTTTTATTTCCAACATTCTTTATGGCTTCAATGGGTGTCTTTCTATTAGAGGCAAGTGAAAGATTGTCAACCTCCAAGTACTCAATTTGGAAGGTTAGGATGGAATCTATCTTAATTTTACAAGATGTGATGGATCTTGTACTTGGTATTGAAGAAGAACCACAAAACCCTCAAGAAATTCCAAAGTACAAAAAAAGAGCTAGGATGGCTCTGCATTATATTAAAATGAATGTCTCAAATGACATCTTAAGAGAGATTGGTGCTTGTACTAATGCCAAAGATGCTTGGGATACTCTCAAGTCCATCTATGAGGCAAAGAATACTTCTAGACTTCTAACACTAAGAAACCAAATTTTTCAAAGTGTACAGAGAAGTGATGAAAGTGCTTCAGCTTATGTAATGAGAGTTAAAGACCTCCATAGAGAATTGTCATGCATAGGAGACTCCATCAACCAAAATGAACTTGTTCAAGTCATTCTTAATGGGTTAAAGGAGGAATATGACAATCTTGTTCAAAGTTATGCCATTAAGGAGGAGCTACCAAGTTTGGAAGCACTCCAAATTGTGCTCATTTCTGAAGAATCAAGACAAGAGTATAAACTCTTGAAAATGGAAAGACTGTCTCTCAACATTGATGGTAAAGCCCTCTTTACCAAGGATAAGCACAAGTCAAGAAGTAAGAATCAACACCAACACTCTTCAAGCAAGAACAATCTTATTTCCAAGGAGAAAGGAGAAGAGGATGAGTCCTCTCAAGCTTTCACATCCAAGAAGAAGAAGAAAAACATCAAGTGTTTCTTTTGTGGCAAGAAGGGGCATTATGCCACCAATTGCTTCAAAAAGAAGAGTCAATTCAAGCAAGCCAACATTTCCAATGAAGAGAAGGAAGATGCTCATGCAAGTGATGAAGAGGGATCTCTCATGGTCTCGAGTTTTTCTTCATCGCCTTTCAAGAATGATGGTTCGTGGTATATCGATAGTGGAGCTTCCTCACACATGTGTAGCTCCAAGCATTCTTTTTCATCCATGGCACCTTATGAAGGAGCCAAGAAGTCCATCTACACAGCAAATGATCATGAGTGTGCTATTGAAGGCATAGGGACTATACCCTTAAAGCTTTCATCATCAAAAGTTCTTTCTCTTTCTAAAGTACTTTTTGTTCCTAAGTTATCAAAAAATCTTATTAGTGTTGAGCAATTGCTCGATAGTGGACTAGATGTGAATTTCAATATTGGTACATGTACAATCAAGAAGTATGATGAGATCCTTGCATTTGGGTCTAGATAGGGTGGAATCTACAAACTTGATCCCAAAGAGTATGCTAACTCTTGTGATGGTGCTTTTGCTTCTCATATCTCTTTGGAGGAACTATGGCATAGAAGGTTGGGGCATCCTAACTATAATTCTATGATTTTCATGGTCAAGAAAGCCAAAGCTATTGGCTTGCCTAAGCTTATCTCCAAGAATTTCAAGCCATGTGAGGCTTGTGCCATATCTAAGTCTCATAAGAAGCCTTTTTCAAAGTCATCTATCAAGACTACACATCCTTAGAGCTCATACACTCGAATGTGCACTTCTCATCTTCAAGGAGCAAGGGTGGTGCTACTTGCTTTGTAACTTTCATTGATGATTTCACAATAGTTACTTGGTTGTATCTTCTAGCATCAAAGTCTATGGTTTTTGACTATTTCCTAAAGTTCAAAGCTCTAGTTGAAAAACAATTTTCATACAAAATCAAGATTTTTAGATAAAGTAGAGATGTAGTTTTTCATGAAGAAGAAAAGTCCAATCTTGGAGGGGCCGAGATCAAGCAACCTCAAAATCTATCACCTTTTGTTATTGAAGACAATCAACATATGGAGGGGTCGAGATTTGAAGATGAAAGTCCTCAAAATTTTCACTCCTAAAAGATCCATGAGGGAGAGATCCGAGCCTAAGAGGCTCACTTATGATGACAAAGGAAAACAAGTGGATCTTGATTCCACTTATGCTTATTTTGTTTCTCATGAGGAGCCCAAAGATGTCCAAGAAGCCCTCAATACCAAGGAGTGGTATGAGGCCATGAAGATTGAATATGATGCCTTGATCACCAACAACACATGGGAGCTAGTGGATACACCACCTAACATGCACATCATTGGATGCAAGTGGGTGTTCAAGATCAAGTACAATCATGATGGCTCCATCAACAAGTACAAGACAAGATTATGTGCTAAAGGCTTTGCACAAATATATGGCCTTGACTAAGAAACCTTTGCTCCTATAGCAAAGATGGTGACAATAAGAATCATAATCTCTCTTGCCTTATTCTTTAAGTGGAAATTTTATCAACTTGATGTCTCCAACGCTTTTTGAATGGCTATCTTGAGGAGGAGATTTACATGGAACAACCTCAAGAATTCATCAAGGATAAATCTAATGTGTGTTTGCTATTTAGAAGTCTTTATGGCTTAAAGCAAGCACCAAGATCATGGTATTCAAGACTCAACAACTTTCTACTCTCATTAGGATTTGTGCTTAGTGACTATGATCCTTCTATGTACTTAAGGTTTGATGCTAGTAATATTGTCATTCTTCTAATCTATGTAGATGACATTATTCTTAGTGGAAGTTGTTTGATGCTAGTTCAAGAAACTAAGGATGCATTAGGAGGAGAATTTAAAATGCAAGATCTAGGAGAGATCCATTACATTTTAGGCCTTGAGATTGATTTTCATGAAAATTATGCTTTTATTTGTCAATCTAGATATGTCTTTTCTATGTTGAGAAAGTTCAATATGCAAAATTGTAAAGGCATAGATACTCCCATGGAGCAACATGTAAAAGACCCAATTAAAGGTGATGAAAGATCCTTCGAGGACATCACACTTTGTAGGAGTCTTATAGGCTCCTTAATTTAACTTACTATCACTAGACCCGATTTGAGCTATTGTGTGCACAAATTGAGTCAATTTATGCAAGATCCTAAGATTCAACATTGGAAGATGGCCAAGAGAGTTCTAAGATATGTATCCTCTACTCAAGATTATGGTTTATTGGACAAGAATGAAGATCTAAACATTGTTGGCTATTTGGATTCTGATTTTGCAAGTGATAAAATGGATCAAAAGTCCATTAATGCATATACTATCTTTCTTGGAAGCAATCTTGTGTCTTGGCTTTCAAAGAAGCAAGATACCATATCTCTATCTTCTTGTGAGGCCGAGTACAAAGCACTCACTGGGTTAATCATAGAGCTAAAGTGCATCAAAGAGGATGATCTTTCCTTGATCAAGTGTGACAACATATCGGCCCAAGCTCTTGCAAACAATCCGATTTTCATGCAAGAAGCAAGCACATAGAAGTGGACACCATTTTGTAAGGGAAAAGCTCATTGGAGGTGAAATCAACTTGGAACATGTCGACACATCTTCATGTATTGCTGATCTTCTCACAAAGCCACTTTGCAAAAGTGCCTTCACAAAGCATAGATCTAATCTTGGTCTTATCTCAAGATCGATGCTTGATCCACATTAGATACCTTTTTAGGAGGAGTGTTGAAATATTGGAAAAATCTATCTAATGTTGTAAATAGGGGTCCTAAAAATGCCAAAGATGAATTAAGCTCTTTTGGCTTAGTAAAAGCCCATCTTAAAATAGAATATTCAAGGTAGGTAGAAGTAAAACTCGAGCTACCATAGGAATTGCCATTTGTACCCACATTTAATGCATGAAGATACTAGGTGGCACAAATAGACCTATTGAGGTGGCTTGAAAAAGTCTAGATAGCTTGAGAGGTGGATTTATAACTCCAATTTAATCAAAGTAGGAGGAGAATCCATGGATCTATATATATGTGATGTACTCTCATTGAGAAATGTGATTTTTGTGTGTAATGCAAATTTGGAGACTAAGCTCTTTGTGCCATCTCTCTCTAGTCGAGTTTGTACATTCACTTTCTCTCTCTAGCCGTGTACCTAGTTTTATGTTTTAAATGCATCTTACACGTGTGAGAGCATTTTGTGAATAAATCTTGCTTGTAACACAATAATATTGCTTGTATGATCAACTTTCCTATTGTCAATCAATGCTAGTTTGACCTTTATGGTATTATTGGGCTTAGGAGGTCAAAAGTACATGTGTAGAGCATCTCACATGTGTGAATCTAACTCCAATCCTGGTCTAGCACATTGGAAAATGGCCAAACGAATCCAAGAGTATTTGAAGGGTACCCAGAATATTGGATTAACCTACAGAGCTAGAAACGAGGAGAAAGGATTCGAGCTGCATCACTATAGTGATGCAAGCTGGGCGAGCTACAAGGATGACAGCAAGTCCATTACTGGAGGATGTACAATAGTGTGTAGAGCTGCAAAGTTGGATATGAAAAAAACAAACCCTGGTAGCTCAATCCTCTTGCGAAGCTGAGTATGTCGCAGCCTTGAAAGTGGCGAATGAGGTAATGTGGCTGTGGATGATGTTGGAGGCAATCGGGATACCAAAAGAGGGGCCAAGCACGATGATGATGAGCTCCCAGAGTGCCATCTATCTGTCCCACGATCTTGTCTTCCATTCAAAGACGAAG